>OX371185.1:21069723-21675486 GCA_947310635.1 Leptodirus hochenwartii | reverse complement strand
CTTTCTGACGTTAATAAATTTATTTTCAGAGATAAAAAATATTTTTTGTCGTGAAAAATGCTGTTTTAGTCTGAGAAGTACGAAAATGTCTAAAAACGCTTGTATTCGTCGAAAGTGGTCGTTTTTAGACGTTTCCAGCTTTCTGACCTGAATAAATTGATTTTCAGAGATAAAAAATATTTTTTGTCGTGAAAAATACAGTTTTATTCCGAGAAGTACAAAAATGACTAAAAACGCTCGTATTCGTTGAAAGTGAACGTTTTTAGACGTTTCCAGCTCTCTGACGTTAATAGATTTATTTTCAGAGATAAAAAATATTTTTTGTCGTGAAAAATGCAGTTTTATTCCGAGAAGTACGAAAATGTCTAAAAACGCTTGTATTCGTCGAAAGTGATCGTTTTTAGCCGTTTCCAGCTTTCTGACGTTAATAAATTTATTTTCAGAGATAAAAAATATTTTTTGTCGTGAAAAATGCAGTTTTAGTCCGAGAAGTACGAAAATGTCTAAAAACGCTTGTATTCGTCGAAAGTGGTCGTTTTTAGACGTTTCCAGCTTTCTGACCTGAATAAATTGATTTTCAGAGATAAAAAATATTTTTTGTCGTGAAAAATACAGTTTTATTCCGAGAAGTACAAAAATGACTAAAAACGCTCGTATTCGTTGAAAGTGAACGTTTTTAGACGTTTCCAGCTCTCTGACGTTAATAGATTTATTTTCAGAGATAAAAAATATTTTTTGTCGTGAAAAATGCAGTTTTATTCCGAGAAGTACGAAAATGTCTAAAAACGCTTGTATTCGTCGAAAGTGATCGTTTTTAGCCGTTTCCAGCTTTCTGACGTTAATAAATTTATTTTCAGAGATAAAAAATATTTTTTGTCGTGAAAAATGCAGTTTTAGTCCGAGAAGTACAAAAATGACTAAAAACGCTCGTATTCGTTGAAAGTGAACGTTTTTAGACGTTTCCAGCTCTCTGACGTTAATAGATTTATTTTCAGAGATAAAAAATATTTTTTGTTGTGAAAAATGCTGTTTTAGTCTGAGAAGTACGCAAATGTCTAAAAACGCTTGTATTTGTCGAAAGTGATCGTTTTTAGACGTTTCCAGCTTTCTGACCAGAATAAATTTATTTCCAGAGATATAAAATATTTTTTGTCGTGAAAAATACAGTTTTATTCGGAGAAGTACGAAAATGCCTAAAAACGCTCATATTCATTGAAAGTGATCGTTTTTAGATGTTTCCAGCTTTCTGACGTTAATAAATTTATTTTCAGAGATAAAAAATATTTTTTGTCGTGAAAAATGCAGTTTTATTCCGAGAAGTACGAAAATGTCTAAAAACGCTTGTATTCGTCGAAAGTGGTCGTTTTTAGACGTTTCCAGCTTTCTGACCTGAATAAATTGATTTTCAGAGATAAAAAATATTTTTTGTCGTGAAAAATACAGTTTTATTCCGAGAAGTACAAAAATGACTAAAAACGCTCGTATTCGTTGAAAGTGAACGTTTTTAGACGTTTCCAGCTCTCTGACGTTAATAGATTTATTTTCAGAGATAAAAAATATTTTTTGTTGTGAAAAATGCTGTTTTAGTCTGAGAAGTACGAAAATGTCTAAAAACGCTTGTATTTGTCGAAAGTGATCGTTTTTAGACGTTTCCAGCTTTCTGACCAGAATAAATTTATTTCCAGAGATATAAAATATTTTTTGTCGTGAAAAATACAGTTTTATTCGGAGAAGTACGAAAATGCCTAAAAACGCTCATATTCGTTGAAAGTGATCGTTTTTAGATGTTTCCAGCTTTCTGACGTTAATAAATTTATTTTCAGAGATAAAAAATATTTTTTGTCGTGAAAAATGCAGTTTTATTCCGAGAAGTACGAAAATGTCTAAAAACGCTTGTATTCGTCGAAAGTGATCGTTTTTAGCCGTTTCCAGTTTTCTGACGTTAATAAATTTATTTCCAGAGATATAAAATATTTTTTGTCGTAAAAAATACAGTTTTATTCGGAGAAGTACGAAAATGCCTAAAAACGCTCGTATTCGTTGAAAGTGAACGTTTTTAGACATTTCCAGCTCTCTGACGTTAATAAATTTATTTTCAGAGATAAAAAATATTTTTTGTCGTGAAAAATGCAGTTTTAGTCCGAGAAGTACGAAAATGTCTAAAAACGCTTGTATTCGTCGAAAGTGGTCGTTTTTAGACGTTTCCAGCTTTCTGACCTGAATAAATTGATTTTCAGAGATAAAAAATATTTTTTGTCGTGAAAAATACAGTTTTATTCCGAGAAGTACAAAAATGACTAAAAACGCTCGTATTCGTTGAAAGTGAACGTTTTTAGACGTTTCCAGCTCTCTGACGTTAATAGATTTATTTTCAGAGATAAAAAATATTTTTTGTTGTGAAAAATGCTGTTTTAGTCTGAGAAGTACGAAAATGTCTAAAAACGCTTGTATTCGTCGAAAGTGGTCGTTTTTAGACGTTTCCAGCTTTCTGACCTGAATAAATTGATTTTCAGAGATAAAAAATATTTTTTGTCGTGAAAAATACAGTTTTATTCCGAGAAGTACAAAAATGACTAAAAACGCTCGTATTCGTTGAAAGTGAACGTTTTTAGACGTTTCCAGCTCTCTGACGTTAATAGATTTATTTTCAGAGATAAAAAATATTTTTTGTTGTGAAAAATGCTGTTTTAGTCTGAGAAGTACGCAAATGTCTAAAAACGCTTGTATTCGTCGAAAGTGGTCGTTTTTAGACGTTTCCAGCTTTCTGACCTGAATAAATTGATTTTCAGAGATAAAAAATATTTTTTGTCGTGAAAAATACAGTTTTATTCCGAGAAGTACAAAAATGACTAAAAACGCTCGTATTCGTTGAAAGTGAACGTTTTTAGACGTTTCCAGCTCTCTGACGTTAATAGATTTATTTTCAGAGATAAAAAATATTTTTTGTTGTGAAAAATGCTGTTTTAGTCTGAGAAGTACGAAAATGTCTAAAAACGCTTGTATTCGTCGAAAGTGGTCGTTTTTAGACGTTTCCAGCTTTCTGACCTGAATAAATTGATTTTCAGAGATAAAAAATATTTTTTGTCGTGAAAAATACAGTTTTATTCCGAGAAGTACAAAAATGACTAAAAACGCTCGTATTCGTTGAAAGTGAACGTTTTTAGACGTTTCCAGCTCTCTGACGTTAATAGATTTATTTTCAGAGATAAAAAATATTTTTTGTCGTGAAAAATGCAGTTTTATTCCGAGAAGTACGAAAATGTCTAAAAACGCTTGTATTTGTCGAAAGTGATCGTTTTTAGACGTTTCCAGCTTTCTGACCAGAATAAATTTATTTCCAGAGATATAAAATATTTTTTGTCGTGAAAAATACAGTTTTATTCGGAGAAGTACGAAAATGCCTAAAAACGCTCATATTCGTTGAAAGTGATCGTTTTTAGATGTTTCCAGCTTTCTGACGTTAATAAATTTATTTTCAGAGATAAAAAATATTTTTTGTCGTGAAAAATGCAGTTTTATTCCGAGAAGTACGAAAATGTCTAAAAACGCTTGTATTCGTCGAAAGTGATCGTTTTTAACCGTTTCCAGCTTTCTGACGTTAATAAATTTATTTCCAGAGATATAAAATATTTTTTGTCGTAAAAAATACAGTTTTATTCGGAGAAGTACGAAAATGCCTAAAAACGCTCGTATTCGTTGAAAGTGAACGTTTTTAGACATTTCCAGCTCTCTGACGTTAATAAATTTATTTTCAGAGATAAAAAATATTTTTTGTCGTGAAAAATGCAGTTTTATTCCGAGAAGTACGAAAATGTCTAAAAACGCTTGTATTCGTCGAAAGTGATCGTTTTTAGCCGTTTCCAGCTTTCTGACGTTAATAAATTTATTTCCAGAGATATAAAATATTTTTTGTCGTAAAAAATACAGTTTTAATCGGAGAAGTACGAAAATGCCTAAAAACGCTCGTATTCGTTGAAAGTGAACGTTTTTAGACATTTCCAGCTCTCTGACGTTAATAAATTTATTTTCAGAGATAAAAAATATTTTTTGTCGTGAAAAATGCAGTTTTAGTCCGAGAAGTACGAAAATGTCTAAAAACGCTTGTATTCGTCGAAAGTGGTCGTTTTTAGACGTTTCCAGCTTTCTGACCAGAATAAATTTATTTCCAGAGATATAAAATATTTTTTGTCGTGAAAAATACAGTTTTATTCGGAGAAGTACGAAAATGCCTAAAAACGCTCGTATTCGTTGAAAGTGATCGTTTTTAGATATTTCCAGCTTTCTGACGTTAATAAATTTATTTTCAGAGATAAAAAATATTTTTTGTTGTGAAAAATGCAGTTTTAGTCTGAGAAGTACGAAAATGTCTAAAATCGCTTGTATTTGTCGAAAGTAATCGTTTTTAGACGTTTCCAGCTTTCTGACCAGAATAAATTTATTTCCAGAGATATAAAATATTTTTTGTCGTGAAAAATACAGTTTTATTCGGAGAAGTACGAAAATGCCTAAAAACGCTCATATTCGTTGAAAGTGATCGTTTTTAGATGTTTCCAGCTTTCTGACGTTAATAAATTTATTTTCAGAGATAAAAAATATTTTTTGTCGTGAAAAATGCTGTTTTAGTCTGAGAAGTACGAAAATGTCTAAAAACGCTTGTATTCGTCGAAAGTGGTCGTTTTTAGACGTTTCCAGCTTTCTGACCTGAATAAATTGATTTTCAGAGATAAAAAATATTTTTTGTCGTGAAAAATACAGTTTTATTCCGAGAAGTACAAAAATGACTAAAAACGCTCGTATTCGTTGAAAGTGAACGTTTTTAGACGTTTCCAGCTCTCTGACGTTAATAGATTTATTTTCAGAGATAAAAAATATTTTTTGTCGTGAAAAATGCAGTTTTATTCCGAGAAGTACGAAAATGTCTAAAAACGCTTGTATTCGTCGAAAGTGATCGTTTTTAGCCGTTTCCAGCTTTCTGACGTTAATAAATTTATTTTCAGAGATAAAAAATATTTTTTGTCGTGAAAAATGCAGTTTTAGTCCGAGAAGTACGAAAATGTCTAAAAACGCTTGTATTCGTCGAAAGTGGTCGTTTTTAGACGTTTCCAGCTTTCTGACCTGAATAAATTGATTTTCAGAGATAAAAAATATTTTTTGTCGTGAAAAATACAGTTTTATTCCGAGAAGTACAAAAATGACTAAAAACGCTCGTATTCGTTGAAAGTGAACGTTTTTAGACGTTTCCAGCTCTATGACGTTAATAGATTTATTTTCAGAGATAAAAAATATTTTTTGTTGTGAAAAATGCTGTTTTAGTCTGAGAAGTACGAAAATGTCTAAAAACGCTTGTATTCGTCGAAAGTGGTCGTTTTTAGACGTTTCCAGCTTTCTGACCTGAATAAATTGATTTTCAGAGATAAAAAATATTTTTTGTCGTGAAAATACAGTTTTATTCCGAGAAGTACAAAAATGACTAGAAACGCTCGTATTCGTTGAAAGTGAACGTTTTTAGACGTTTCCAGCTCTCTGACGTTAATAGATTTATTTTCAGAGATAAAAAATATTTTTTGTCGTGAAAAATGCAGTTTTATTCCGAGAAGTACGAAAATGTCTAAAAACGCTTGTATTCGTCGAAAGTGATCGTTTTTAGCCGTTTCCAGCTTTCTGACGTTAATAAATTTATTTTCAGAGATAAAAAATATTTTTTGTCGTGAAAAATGCAGTTTTAGTCCGAGAAGTACGAAAATGTCTAAAAACGCTTGTATTCGTCGAAAGTGGTCGTTTTTAGACGTTTCCAGCTTTCTGACCTGAATAAATTGATTTTCAGAGATACAAAATATTTTTTGTCGTGAAAAATACAGTTTTATTCCGAGAAGTACAAAAATGACTAAAAACGCTCGTATTCGTTGAAAGTGAACGTTTTTAGACGTTTCCAGCTTTCTGACCTGAATAAATTGATTTTCAGAGATAAAAAATATTTTTTGTCGTGAAAAATGCAGTTTTATTCCGAGAAGTACGAAAATGTCTAAAAACGCTTGTATTTGTCGAAAGTGATCGTTTTTAGACGTTTCCAGCTTTCTGACCAGAATAAATTTATTTCCAGAGATATAAAATATTTTTTGTCGTGAAAAATACAGTTTTATTCGGAGAAGTACGAAAATGTCTAAAAACGCTCGTATTCGTTGAAAGTGATCGTTTTTAGATGTTTCCAGCTTTCTGACGTTAATAATTTTTTTTTCAGAGATAAAAAATATTTTTTGTTGTGAAAAATGCAGTTTTAGTCTGAGAAGTACGAAAATGTCTAAAAACGCTTGTATTTGTCGAAAGTGATCGTTTTTAGACGTTTCCAGCTTTCTGACCAGAATAAATTTATTTCCAGAGATATAAAATATTTTTTGTCGTGAAAAATACAGTTTTATTCGGAGAAGTACGAAAATGCCTAAAAACGCTCATATTCGTTGAAAGTGATCGTTTTTAGATGTTTCCAGCTTTCTGACGTTAATAAATTTATTTTCAGAGATAAAAAATATTTTTTGTCGTGAAAAATGCAGTTTTATTCCGAGAAGTACAAAAATTACTAAAAACGCTCGTATTCGTTGAAAGTGAACGTTTTTAGACGTTTCCAGCTCTCTGACGTTAATAGATTTATTTTCAGAGATAAAAAATATTTTTTGTTGTGAAAAATGCTGTTTTAGTCTGAGAAGTACGAAAATGTCTAAAAACGCTTGTATTCGTCGAAAGTGGTCGTTTTTAGACGTTTCCAGCTTTCTGACCTGAATAAATTGATTTTCAGAGATAAAAAATATTTTTTGTCGTGAAAAATACAGTTTTATTCCGAGAAGTACAAAAATGACTAAAAACGCTCGTATTCGTTGAAAGTGAACGTTTTTAGACGTTTCCAGCTCTCTGACGTTAATAGATTTATTTTCAGAGATAGAAAATATTTTTTGTCGTGAAAAATGCAGTTTTATTCCGAGAAGTACGAAAATGTCTAAAAACGCTTGTATTCGTCGAAAGTGATCGTTTTTAGCCGTTTCCAGCTTTCTGACGTTAATAAATTTATTTTCAGAGATAAAAAATATTTTTTGTCGTGAAAAATGCAGTTTTAGTCCGAGAAGTACGAAAATGTCTAAAAACGCTTGTATTCGTCGAAAGTGGTCGTTTTTAGACGTTTCCAGCTTTCTGACCTGAATAAATTGATTTTCAGAGATAAAAAATATTTTTTGTCGTGAAAAATACAGTTTTATTCCGAGAAGTACAAAAATGACTAAAAACGCTCGTATTCGTTGAAAGTGAACGTTTTTAGACGTTTCCAGCTCTCTGACGTTAATAGATTTATTTTCAGAGATAAAAAATATTTTTTGTTGTGAAAAATGCTGTTTTAGTCTGAGAAGTACGAAAATGTCTAAAAACGCTTGTATTCGTCGAAAGTGGTCGTTTTTAGACGTTTCCAGCTTTCTGACCTGAATAAATTGATTTTCAGAGATAAAAAATATTTTTTGTCGTGAAAAATACAGTTTTATTCCGAGAAGTACAAAAATGACTAAAAACGCTCGTATTCGTTGAAAGTGAACGTTTTTAGACGTTTCCAGCTCTCTGACGTTAATAGATTTATTTTCAGAGATAAAAAATATTTTTTGTCGTGAAAAATGCAGTTTTATTCCGAGAAGTACGAAAATGTCTAAAAACGCTTGTATTTGTCGAAAGTGATCGTTTTTAGACGTTTCCAGCTTTCTGACCAGAATAAATTTATTTCCAGAGATATAAAATATTTTTTGTCGTGAAAAATACAGTTTTATTCGGAGAAGTACGAAAATGCCTAAAAACGCTTGTATTTGTCGAAAGTGATCGTTTTTAGACGTTTCCATCTTTCTGACCAGAATAAATTTATTTCCAGAGATATAAAATATTTTTTGTCGTGAAAAATACAGTTTTATTCGGAGAAGTACGAAAATGCCTAAAAACGCTCATATTCGTTGGAAGTGATCGTTTTTAGATGTTTCCAGCTTTCTGACGTTAATAAATTTATTTTCAGAGATAAAAAATATTTTTTGTCGCGAAAAATACAGTTTTATTCCGAGAAGTACAAAAATGACTAAAAACGCTCGTATTCGTTGAAAGTGAACGTTTTTAGACGTTTCCAGCTCTCTGACGTTAATAGATTTATTTTCAGAGATAAAAAATATTTTTTGTCGTGAAAAATACAGTTTTATTCGGAGAAGTACGAAAATGCCTAAAAACGCTCGTATTCGTTGAAAGTGATCGTTTTTAGATGTTTCCAGCTTTCTGACGTTAATAAATTTATTTTCAGAGATAAAAAATATTTTTTGTTGTGAAAAATGCAGTTTTAGTCTGAGAAGTACGAAAATGTCTAAAAACGCCTGTATTTGTCGAAAGTGATCGTTTTTAGACGTTTCCAGCTTTCTGACCAGAATAAATTTATTTCCAGAGATATAAAATATTTTTTGTCGTGAAAAATGCAGTTTTATTCCGAGAAGTACGAAAATGTCTAAAAACGCTTGTATTCGTCGAAAGTGATCGATTTTAGCCGTTTCCAGCTTTCTGACGTTAATAAATTTATTTCCAGAGATATAAAATATTTTTTGTCGTAAAAAATACAGTTTTATTCGGAGAAGTACGAAAATGCCTAAAAACGCTCGTATTCGTTGAAAGTGAACGTTTTTAGACATTTCCAGCTCTCTGACGTTAATAAATTTATTTTCAGAGATAAAAAATATTTTTTGTCGTGAAAAATGCAGTTTTAGTCCGAGAAGTACGAAAATGTCTAAAAACGCTTGTATTCGTCGAAAGTGGTCGTTTTTAGACGTTTCCAGCTTTCTGACCTGAATAAATTGATTTTCAGAGATAAAAAATATTTTTTGTCGTGAAAAATACAGTTTTATTCCGAGAAGTACAAAAATGACTAAAAACGCTCGTATTCGTTGAAAGTGAACGTTTTTAGACGTTTCCAGCTCTCTGACGTTAATAGATTTATTTTCAGAGATAAAATTTTTTTTTTGTTGTGAAAAATGCTGTTTTAGTCTGAGAAGTACGAAAATGTCTAAAAACGCTTGTATTCGTCGAAAGTGATCGTTTTTAGACGTTTCCAGCTTTCTGACCTGAATAAATTGATTTTCAGAGATAAAAAATATTTTTTGTCGTGAAAAATACAGTTTTATTCCGAGAAGTACAAAAATGACTAAAAACGCTCGTATTCGTTGAAAGTGGACATTTTTAGACGTTTCCAGCTCTCTGACGTTAATAGATTTATTTTCAGAGATAAAAAATATTTTTTGTCGTGAAAAATGCAGTTTTATTCCGAGAAGTACAAAAATTACTAAAAACGCTCGTATTCGTTGAAAGTGAACGTTTTTAGACGTTTCCAGCTCTCTGACGTTAATAGATTTATTTTCAGAGATAAAAAATATTTTTTGTTGTGAAAAATGCTGTTTTAGTCTGAGAAGTACGAAAATGTCTAAAAACGCTTGTATTTGTCGAAAGTGATCGTTTTTAGACGTTTCCAGCTTTCTGACCAGAATAAATTTATTTCCAGAGATATAAAATATTTTTTGTCGTGAAAAATACAGTTTTATTCGGAGAAGTACGAAAATGCCTAAAAACGCTCATATTCGTTGAAAGTGATCGTTTTTAGATGTTTCCAGCTTTCTGACGTTAATAAATTTATTTTCAGAGATAAAAAATATTTTTTGTCGTGAAAAATGCAGTTTTATTCCGAGAAGTACAAAAATTACTAAAAACGCTCGTATTCGTTGAAAGTGAACGTTTTTAGACGTTTCCAGCTCTCTGACGTTAATAGATTTATTTTCAGAGATAAAAAATATTTTTTGTTGTGAAAAATGCTGTTTTAGTCTGAGAAGTACGAAAATGTCTAAAAACGCTTGTATTCGTCGAAAGTGGTCGTTTTTAGACGTTTCCAGCTTTCTGACCTGAATAAATTGATTTTCAGAGATAAAAAATATTTTTTGTCGTGAAAAATACAGTTTTATTCCGAGAAGTACAAAAATGACTAAAAACGCTCGTATTCGTTGAAAGTGAACGTTTTTAGACGTTTCCAGCTCTCTGACGTTAATAGATTTATTTTCAGAGATAGAAAATATTTTTTGTCGTGAAAAATGCAGTTTTATTCCGAGAAGTACGAAAATGTCTAAAAACGCTTGTATTCGTCGAAAGTGATCGTTTTTAGCCGTTTCCAGCTTTCTGACGTTAATAAATTTATTTTCAGAGATAAAAAATATTTTTTGTCGTGAAAAATGCAGTTTTAGTCCGAGAAGTACGAAAATGTCTAAAAACGCTTGTATTCGTCGAAAGTGGTCGTTTTTAGACGTTTCCAGCTTTCTGACCTGAATAAATTGATTTTCAGAGATAAAAAATATTTTTTGTCGTGAAAAATACAGTTTTATTCCGAGAAGTACAAAAATGACTAAAAACGCTCGTATTCGTTGAAAGTGAACGTTTTTAGACGTTTCCAGCTCTCTGACGTTAATAGATTTATTTTCAGAGATAAAAAATATTTTTTGTTGTGAAAAATGCTGTTTTAGTCTGAGAAGTACGAAAATGTCTAAAAACGCTTGTATTCGTCGAAAGTGGTCGTTTTTAGACGTTTCCAGCTTTCTGACCTGAATAAATTGATTTTCAGAGATAAAAAATATTTTTTGTCGTGAAAAATACAGTTTTATTCCGAGAAGTACAAAAATGACTAAAAACGCTCGTATTCGTTGAAAGTGAACGTTTTTAGACGTTTCCAGCTCTCTGACGTTAATAGATTTATTTTCAGAGATAAAAAATATTTTTTGTCGTGAAAAATGCAGTTTTATTCCGAGAAGTACGAAAATGTCTAAAAACGCTTGTATTTGTCGAAAGTGATCGTTTTTAGACGTTTCCAGCTTTCTGACCAGAATAAATTTATTTCCAGAGATATAAAATATTTTTTGTCGTGAAAAATACAGTTTTATTCGGAGAAGTACGAAAATGCCTAAAAACGCTTGTATTTGTCGAAAGTGATCGTTTTTAGACGTTTCCATCTTTCTGACCAGAATAAATTTATTTCCAGAGATATAAAATATTTTTTGTCGTGAAAAATACAGTTTTATTCGGAGAAGTACGAAAATGCCTAAAAACGCTCATATTCGTTGGAAGTGATCGTTTTTAGATGTTTCCAGCTTTCTGACGTTAATAAATTTATTTTCAGAGATAAAAAATATTTTTTGTCGCGAAAAATACAGTTTTATTCCGAGAAGTACAAAAATGACTAAAAACGCTCGTATTCGTTGAAAGTGAACGTTTTTAGACGTTTCCAGCTCTCTGACGTTAATAGATTTATTTTCAGAGATAAAAAATATTTTTTGTCGTGAAAAATACAGTTTTATTCGGAGAAGTACGAAAATGCCTAAAAACGCTCGTATTCGTTGAAAGTGATCGTTTTTAGATGTTTCCAGCTTTCTGACGTTAATAAATTTATTTTCAGAGATAAAAAATATTTTTTGTTGCGAAAAATGCAGTTTTAGTCTGAGAAGTACGAAAATGTCTAAAAACGCCTGTATTTGTCGAAAGTGATCGTTTTTAGACGTTTCCAGCTTTCTGACCAGAATAAATTTATTTCCAGAGATATAAAATATTTTTTGTCGTGAAAAATGCAGTTTTATTCCGAGAAGTACGAAAATGTCTAAAAACGCTTGTATTCGTCGAAAGTGATCGATTTTAGCCGTTTCCAGCTTTCTGACGTTAATAAATTTATTTCCAGAGATATAAAATATTTTTTGTCGTAAAAAATACAGTTTTATTCGGAGAAGTACGAAAATGCCTAAAAACGCTCGTATTCGTTGAAAGTGAACGTTTTTAGACATTTCCAGCTCTCTGACGTTAATAAATTTATTTTCAGAGATAAAAAATATTTTTTGTCGTGAAAAATGCAGTTTTAGTCCGAGAAGTACGAAAATGTCTAAAAACGCTTGTATTCGTCGAAAGTGGTCGTTTTTAGACGTTTCCAGCTTTCTGACCTGAATAAATTGATTTTCAGAGATAAAAAATATTTTTTGTCGTGAAAAATACAGTTTTATTCCGAGAAGTACAAAAATGACTAAAAACGCTCGTATTCGTTGAAAGTGAACGTTTTTAGACGTTTCCAGCTCTCTGACGTTAATAGATTTATTTTCAGAGATAAAATTTTTTTTTTGTTGTGAAAAATGCTGTTTTAGTCTGAGAAGTACGAAAATGTCTAAAAACGCTTGTATTCGTCGAAAGTGATCGTTTTTAGACGTTTCCAGCTTTCTGACCTGAATAAATTGATTTTCAGAGATAAAAAATATTTTTTGTCGTGAAAAATACAGTTTTATTCCGAGAAGTACAAAAATGACTAAAAACGCTCGTATTCGTTGAAAGTGGACATTTTTAGACGTTTCCAGCTCTCTGACGTTAATAGATTTATTTTCAGAGATAAAAAATATTTTTTGTCGTGAAAAATGCAGTTTTATTCCGAGAAGTACGAAAATGTCTAAAAACGCTTGTATTTGTCGAAAGTGATCGTTTTTAGACGTTTCCATCTTTCTGACCAGAATAAATTTATTTCCAGAGATATAAAATATTTTTTGTCGTGAAAAATACAGTTTTATTCGGAGAAGTACGAAAATGCCTAAAAACGCTCATATTCGTTGGAAGTGATCGTTTTTAGATGTTTCCAGCTTTCTGACGTTAATAAATTTATTTCCAGAGATATAAAATATTTTTTGTCGTGAAAAATACAGTTTTATTCGGAGAAGTACGAAAATGCCTAAAAACGCTTGTATTTGTCGAAAGTGATCGTTTTTAGACGTTTCCATCTTTCTGACCAGAATAAATTTATTTCCAGAGATATAAAATATTTTTTGTCGTGAAAAATACAGTTTTATTCGGAGAAGTACGAAAATGCCTAAAAACGCTCATATTCGTTGGAAGTGATCGTTTTTAGATGTTTCCAGCTTTCTGACGTTAATAAATTTATTTTCAGAGATAAAAAATATTTTTTGTCGCGAAAAATACAGTTTTATTCCGAGAAGTACAAAAATGACTAAAAACGCTCGTATTCGTTGAAAGTGAACGTTTTTAGACGTTTCCAGCTCTCTGACGTTAATAGATTTATTTTCAGAGATAAAAAATATTTTTTGTCGTGAAAAATACAGTTTTATTCGGAGAAGTACGAAAATGCCTAAAAACGCTCGTATTCGTTGAAAGTGATCGTTTTTAGATGTTTCCAGCTTTCTGACGTTAATAAATTTATTTTCAGAGATAAAAAATATTTTTTGTTGTGAAAAATGCAGTTTTAGTCTGAGAAGTACGAAAATGTCTAAAAACGCCTGTATTTGTCGAAAGTGATCGTTTTTAGACGTTTCCAGCTTTCTGACCAGAATAAATTTATTTCCAGAGATATAAAATATTTTTTGTCGTGAAAAATGCAGTTTTATTCCGAGAAGTACGAAAATGTCTAAAAACGCTTGTATTCGTCGAAAGTGATCGATTTTAGCCGTTTCCAGCTTTCTGACGTTAATAAATTTATTTCCAGAGATATAAAATATTTTTTGTCGTAAAAAATACAGTTTTATTCGGAGAAGTACGAAAATGCCTAAAAACGCTCGTATTCGTTGAAAGTGAACGTTTTTAGACATTTCCAGCTCTCTGACGTTAATAAATTTATTTTCAGAGATAAAAAATATTTTTTGTCGTGAAAAATGCAGTTTTAGTCCGAGAAGTACGAAAATGTCTAAAAACGCTTGTATTCGTCGAAAGTGGTCGTTTTTAGACGTTTCCAGCTTTCTGACCTGAATAAATTGATTTTCAGAGATAAAAAATATTTTTTGTCGTGAAAAATACAGTTTTATTCCGAGAAGTACAAAAATGACTAAAAACGCTCGTATTCGTTGAAAGTGAACGTTTTTAGACGTTTCCAGCTCTCTGACGTTAATAGATTTATTTTCAGAGATAAAATTTTTTTTTTGTTGTGAAAAATGCTGTTTTAGTCTGAGAAGTACGAAAATGTCTAAAAACGCTTGTATTCGTCGAAAGTGGTCGTTTTTATACGTTTCCAGCTTTCTGACCTGAATAAATTGATTTTCTGAGATAAAAAATATTTTTTGTCGCGAAAAATACAGTTTTATTCCGAGAAGTACAAAAATGACTAAAAACGCTCGTATTCGTTGAAAGTGAACGTTTTTAGACGTTTCCAGCTCTCTGACGTTAATAGATTTATTTTCAGAGATAAAAAATATTTTTTGTCGTGAAAAATGCAGTTTTATTCCGAGAAGTACGAAAATGTCTAAAAACGCTTGTATTTGTCGAAAGTGATCGTTTTTAGACGTTTCCAGCTTTCTGACCAGAATAAATTTATTTCCAGAGATATAAAATATTTTTTGTCGTGAAAAATACAGTTTTATTCGGAGAAGTACGAAAATGCCTAAAAACGCTCGTATTCGTTGAAAGTAAACGTTTTTAGACATTTCCAGCTCTCTGACGTTAATAAATTTATTTTCAGAGATAAAAAATATTTTTTGTCGTGAAAAATGCAGTTTTAGTCCGAGAAGTACGAAAATGTCTAAAAACGCTTGTATTCGTCGAAAGTGGTCGTTTTTAGACGTTTCCAGCTTTCTGACCTGAATAAATTGATTTTCAGAGATAAAAAATATTTTTTGTCGTGAAAAATACAGTTTTATTCCGAGAAGTACAAAAATGACTAAAAACGCTCGTATTCGTTGAAAGTGAACGTTTTTAGACGTTTCCAGCTCTCTGACGTTAATAGATTTATTTTCAGAGATAAAAAATTTTTTTTGTTGTGAAAAATGCTGTTTTAGTCTGAGAAGTACGAAAATGTCTAAAAACGCTTGTATTCGTCGAAAGTGATCGTTTTTAGACGTTTCCAGCTTTCTGACGTTAATAAATTTATTTCCAGAGATATAAAATATTTTTTGTCGTAAAAAATACAGTTTTATTCGGAGAAGTACGAAAATGCCTAAAAACGCTCGTATTCGTTCAAAGTGAACGTTTTTAGACATTTCCAGCTCTCTGACGTTAATAAATTTATTTTCAGAGATAAAAAATATTTTTTGTCGTGAAAAATGCAGTTTTAGTCCGAGAAGTACGAAAATGTCTAAAAACGCTTGTATTCGTCGAAATTGGTCATTTTTAGACGTTTCCAGCTTTCTGACCTGAATAAATTGATTTTCAGAGATAAAAAATATTTTTTGTCGTGAAAAATACAGTTTTATTCCGAGAAGTACAAAAATGACTAAAAACGCTCGTATTCGTTGAAAGTGAACGTTTTTAGACGTTTCCAGCTCTCTGACGTTAATAGATTTATTTTCAGAGATAAAAATTTTTTTTTGTTGTGAAAAATGCTGTTTTAGTCTGAGAAGTACGAAAATGTCTAAAAACGCTTGTATTCGTCGAAAGTGATCGTTTCTAGACGTTTCCAGCTTTCTGACCTGAATAAATTGATTTTCAGAGATAAAAAATATTTTTTGTCGTGAAAAATACAGTTTTATTCCGAGAAGTACAAAAATGACTAAAAACGCTCGTATTCGTTGAAAGTGGACGTTTTTAGACGTTTCCAGCTCTCTGACGTTAATAGATTTATTTTCAGAGATAAAAAATATTTTTTGTCGTGAAAAATGCAGTTTTATTCCGAGAAGTACGAAAATGTCTAAAAACGCTTGTATTTGTCGAAAGTGATCGTTTTTAGACGTTTCCAGCTTTCTGACCAGAATAAATTTATTTCCAGACATATAAAATATTTTTTGTCGTGAAAAATACAGTTTTATTCGGAGAAGTACGAAAATGCCTAAAAACGCTCGTATTCGTTGAAAGTGATCGTTTTTAGATGTTTCCAGCTTTCTGACGTTAATAAATTTATTTTCAGAGATAAAAAATATTTTTTGTTGTGAAAAATGCAGTTTTAGTCTGAGAAGTACGAAAATGTCTAAAAACGCTTGTATTTGTCGAAAGTGATCGTTTTTAGACGTTTCCAGCTTTCTGACGTTAATAAATTTATTTTCAGAGATAAAAAATATTTTTTGTCGTGAAAAATGCAGTTTTATTCCGAGAAGTACGAAAATGTCTAAAAACGCTTGTATTCGTCGAAAGTGATCGTTTTTAGCCGTTTCCAGCTTTCTGACGTTAATAAATTTATTTCCAGAGATATAAAATATTTTTTGTCGTAAAAAATACAGTTTTATTCGGAGAAGTACGAAAATGCCTAAAAACGCTCGTATTCGTTGAAAGTGAACGTTTTTAGACATTTCCAGCTCTCTGACGTTAATAAATTTATTTTCAGAGATAAAAAATATTTTTTGTCGTGAATAATGCAGTTTTAGTCCGAGAAGTACAAAAATGTCTAAAAACGCTTGTATTCGTCGAAAGTGGTCGTTTTTAGACGTTTCCAGCTTTCTGACCTGAATAAATTGATTTTCAGAGATAAAAAATATTTTTTGTCGTGAAAAATACAGTTTTATTCCGAGAAGTACAAAAATGACTAAAAACGCTCGTATTCGTTGAAAGTGGACGTTTTTAGACGTTTCCAGCTCTCTGACGTTAATAGATTTATTTTCAGAGATAAAAAATATTTTTTGTCGTGAAAAATGCAGTTTTATTCCGAGAAGTACGAAAATGTCTAAAAACGCTTGTATTTGTCGAAAGTGATCGTTTTTAGACGTTTCCAGCTTTCTGACCAGAATAAATTTATTTCCAGAGATATAAAATATTTTTTGTCGTGAAAAATACAGTTTTATTCGGAGAAGTACGAAAATGCCTAAAAACGCTCATATTCGTTGGAAGTGATCGTTTTTAGATGTTTCCAGCTTTCTGACGTTAATAAATTTATTTTCAGAGATAAAAATATTTTTTGTCGTGAAAAATGCAGTTTTATTCCGAGAAGTACGAAAATGTCTAAAAACGCTTGTATTCGTCGAAAGTGATCGTTTTTAGCCGTTTCCAGCTTTCTGACGTTAATAAATTTATTTCCAGAGATATAAAATATTTTTTGTCGTAAAAAATACAGTTTTATTCGGAGAAGTACGAAAATGCCTAGAAACGCTCGTATTCGTTGAAAGTGAACGTTTTTAGACATTTCCAGCTCTCTGACGTTAATAAATTTATTTTCAGAGATAAAAAATATTTTTTGTTGTGAAAAATGCTGTTTTAGTCTGAGAAGTACGAAAATGTCTAAAAACGCTTGTATTCGTCGAAAGTGGTCGTTTTTAGACGTTTCCAGCTTTCTGACCTGAATAAATTGATTTTCTGAGATAAAAAATATTTTTTGTCGCGAAAAATACAGTTTTATTCCGAGAAGTACAAAAATGACTAAAAACGCTCGTATTCGTTGAAAGTGAACGTTTTTAGACGTTTCCAGCTCTCTGACGTTAATAGATTTATTTTCAGAGATAAAAAATATTTTTTGTCGTGAAAAATGCAGTTTTATTCCGAGAAGTACGAAAATGTCTAAAAACGCTTGTATTTGTCGAAAGTGATCGATTTTAGACGTTTCCAGCTTTCTGACCAGAATAAATTTATTTCCAGAGATATAAAATATTTTTTGTCGTGAAAAATACAGTTTTATTCGGAGAAGTACGAAAATGCCTAAAAACTCTCGTATTCGTTGAAAGTGATCGTTTTTAGATGTTTCCAGCTTTCTGACGTTAATAAATTTATTTTCAGAGATAAAAAATATTTTTTGTTGTGAAAAATGCAGTTTTAGTCTGAGAAGTACGAAAATGTCTAAAAACGCTTGTATTTGTCGAAAGTGATCGTTTTTAGACGTTTCCAGCTTTCTGACCAGAATAAATTTATTTCCAGAGATATAAAATATTTTTTGTCGTGAAAAATACAGTTTTATTCGGAGAAGTACGAAAATGCCTAAAAACGCTCGTATTCGTTGAAAGTGATCGTTTTTAGATGTTTCCAGCTTTCTGACGTTAATAAATTTATTTTCAGAGATAAAAAATATTTTTTGTTGTGAAAAATGCAGTTTTAGTCTGAGAAGTACGAAAATGTCTAAAAACGCCTGTATTTGTCGAAAGTGATCGTTTTTAGACGTTTCCAGCTTTCTGACCAGAATAAATTTATTTCCAGAGATATAAAATATTTTTTGTCGTAAAAAATACAGTTTTATTCGGAGAAGTACGAAAAAGCCTAAAAACGCTCGTATTCGTTGAAAGTGAACGTTTTTAGACATTTTCAGCTCTCTGACGTTAATAAATTTATTTTCAGAGATAAAAAATATTTTTTGTCGTGAAAAATGCAGTTTTAGTCCGAGAAGTACGAAAATGTCTAAAAACGCTTGTATTCGTCGAAAGTGGTCGTTTTTAGACGTTTCCAGCTTTCTGACCTGAATAAATTGATTTTCAGAGATAAAAAATATTTTTTGTCGTGAAAAATACAGTTTTATTCCGAGAAGTACAAAAATGACTAAAAACGCTCGTATTCGTTGAAAGTGAACGTTTTTAGACGTTTCCAGCTCTCTGACGTTAATAGATTTATTTTCAGAGATAAAAAAATTTTTTTGTTGTGAAAAATGCTGTTTTAGTCTGAGAAGTACGAAAATGTCTAAAAACGCTTGTATTCGTCGAAAGTGGTCGTTTTTATACGTTTCCAGCTTTCTGACCTGAATAAATTGATTTTCTGAGATAAAAAATATTTTTTGTCGCGAAAAATACAGTTTTATTCCGAGAAGTACAAAAATGACTAAAAACGCTCGTATTCGTTGAAAGTGAACGTTTTTAGACGTTTCCAGCTCTCTGACGTTAATAGATTTATTTTCAGAGATAAAAAATATTTTTTGTCGTGAAAAATGCAGTTTTATTCCGAGAAGTACGAAAATGTCTAAAAACGCTTGTATTTGTCGAAAGTGATCGTTTTTAGACGTTTCCAGCTTTCTGACCAGAATAAATTTATTTCCAGAGATATAAAATATTTTTTGTCGTGAAAAATACAGTTTTATTCGGAGAAGTACGAAAATGCCTAAAAACGCTCGTATTCGTTGAAAGTGAACGTTTTTAGACATTTCCAGCTCTCTGACGTTAATAAATTTATTTTCAGAGATAAAAAATATTTTTTGTCGTGAAAAATGCAGTTTTAGTCCGAGAAGTACGAAAATGTCTAAAAACGCTTGTATTCGTCGAAAGTGGTCGTTTTTAGACGTTTCCAGCTTTCTGACCTGAATAAATTGATTTTCAGAGATAAAAAATATTTTTTGTCGTGAAAAATACAGTTTTATTCCGAGAAGTACAAAAATGACTAAAAACGCTCGTATTCGTTGAAAGTGAACGTTTTTAGACGTTTCCAGCTCTCTGACGTTAATAGATTTATTTTCAGAGATAAAAATTATTTTTTGTTGTGAAAAATGCTGTTTTAGTCTGAGAAGTACGAAAATGTCTAAAAACGCTTGTATTCGTCGAAAGTGATCGTTTTTAGACGTTTCCAGCTTTCTGACGTTAATAAATTTATTTCCAGAGATATAAAATATTTTTTGTCGTAAAAAATACAGTTTTATTCGGAGAAGTACGAAAATGCCTAAAAACGCTCGTATTCGTTGAAAGTGAACGTTTTTAGACATTTCCAGCTCTCTGACGTTAATAAATTTATTTTCAGAGATAAAAAATATTTTTTGTCGTGAAAAATGCAGTTTTAGTCCGAGAAGTACGAAAATGTCTAAAAACGCTTGTATTCGTCGAAAGTGGTCGTTTTTAGACGTTTCCAGCTTTCTGACCTGAATAAATTGATTTTCAGAGATAAAAAATATTTTTTGTCGTGAAAAATACAGTTTTATTCCGAGAAGTACAAAAATGACTAAAAACGCTCGTATTCGTTGAAAGTGAACGTTTTTAGACGTTTCCAGCTCTCTGACGTTAATAGATTTATTTTCAGAGATAAAAAATTTTTTTTGTTGTGAAAAATGCTGTTTTAGTCTGAGAAGTACGAAAATGTCTAAAAACGCTTGTATTCGTCGAAAGTGATCGTTTTTAGACGTTTCCAGCTTTCTGACCTGAATAAATTGATTTTCAGAGATAAAAAATATTTTTTGTCGTGAAAAATACAGTTTTATTCCGAGAAGTACAAAAATGACTAAAAACGCTCGTATTCGTTGAAAGTGAACGTTTTTAGACGTTTCCAGCTCTCTGACGTTAATAGATTTATTTTCAGAGATAAAAAATATTTTTTGTCGTGAAAAATGCAGTTTTATTCCGAGAAGTACGAAAATGTCTAAAAACGCTTGTATTCGTCGAAAGTGATCGTTTTTAGCCGTTTCCAGCTTTCTGACGTTAATAAATTTATTTCCAGAGATATAAAATATTTTTTGTCGTAAAAAATACAGTTTTATTCGGAGAAGTACGAAAATGCCTAAAAACGCTCGTATTCGTTGAAAGTGAACGTTTATAGACGTTTCCAGCTTTCTGACCAGAATAAATTTATTTTCAGAGATATAAAATATTTTTTGTCGTGAAAAATACAGTTTTATTCGGAGAAGTACGAAAATGCCTAAAAACGCTCGTATTCGTTGAAAGTGAACGTTTTTAGACATTTCCAGCTCTCTGACGTTAATAAATTTATTTTCAGAGATAAAAAATATTTTTTGTCGTGAAAAATGCAGTTTTAGTCCGAGAAGTACGAAAATGTCTAAAAACGCTTGTATTTGTCGAAAGTGATCGATTTTAGACGTTTCCAGCTTTCTGACCAGAATAAATTTATTTCCAGAGATATAAAATATTTTTTGTCGTGAAAAATACAGTTTTATTCGGAGAAGTACGAAAATGCCTAAAAACTCTCGTATTCGTTGAAAGTGATCGTTTTTAGATGTTTCCAGCTTTCTGACGTTAATAAATTTATTTTCAGAGATAAAAAATATTTGTTGTTGTGAAAAATGCAGTTTTAGTCTGAGAAGTACGAAAATGTCTAAAAACGCTTGTATTTGTCGAAAGTGATCGTTTTTAGACGTTTCCAGCTTTCTGACCAGAATAAATTTATTTCCAGAGATATAAAATATTTTTTGTCGTGAAAAATACAGTTTTATTCGGAGAAGTACGAAAATGCCTAAAAACGCTCGTATTCGTTGAAAGTGATCGTTTTTAGATGTTTCCAGCTTTCTGACGTTAATAAATTTATTTTCAGAGATAAAAAATATTTTTTGTTGTGAAAAATGCAGTTTTAGTCTGAGAAGTACGAAAATGTCTAAAAACGCCTGTATTTGTCGAAAGTGATCGTTTTTAGACGTTTCCAGCTTTCTGACCAGAATAAATTTATTTCCAGAGATATAAAATATTTTTTGTCGTAAAAAATACAGTTTTATTCGGAGAAGTACGAAAAAGCCTAAAAACGCTCGTATTCGTTGAAAGTGAACGTTTTTAGACATTTTCAGCTCTCTGACGTTAATAAATTTATTTTCAGAGATAAAAAATATTTTTTGTCGTGAAAAATGCAGTTTTAGTCCGAGAAGTACGAAAATGTCTAAAAACGCTTGTATTCGTCGAAAGTGGTCGTTTTTAGACGTTTCCAGCTTTCTGACCTGAATAAATTGATTTTCAGAGATAAAAAATATTTTTTGTCGTGAAAAATACAGTTTTATTCCGAGAAGTACAAAAATGACTAAAAACGCTCGTATTCGTTGAAAGTGAACGTTTTTAGACGTTTCCAGCTCTCTGACGTTAATAGATTTATTTTCAGAGATAAAAATTTTTTTTTGTTGTGAAAAATGCTGTTTTAGTCTGAGAAGTACGAAAATGTCTAAAAACGCTTGTATTCGTCGAAAGTGGTCGTTTTTATACGTTTCCAGCTTTCTGACCTGAATAAATTGATTTTCTGAGATAAAAAATATTTTTTGTCGCGAAAAATACAGTTTTATTCCGAGAAGTACAAAAATGACTAAAAACGCTCGTATTCGTTGAAAGTGAACGTTTTTAGACGTTTCCAGCTCTCTGACGTTAATAGATTTATTTTCAGAGATAAAAAATATTTTTTGTCGTGAAAAATGCAGTTTTATTCCGAGAAGTACGAAAATGTCTAAAAACGCTTGTATTTGTCGAAAGTGATCGTTTTTAGACGTTTCCAGCTTTCTGACCAGAATAAATTTATTTCCAGAGATATAAAATATTTTTTGTCGTGAAAAATACAGTTTTATTCGGAGAAGTACGAAAATGCCTAAAAACGCTCGTATTCGTTGAAAGTGAACGTTTTTAGACATTTCCAGCTCTCTGACGTTAATAAATTTATTTTCAGAGATAAAAAATATTTTTTGTCGTGAAAAATGCAGTTTTAGTCCGAGAAGTACGAAAATGTCTAAAAACGCTTGTATTCGTCGAAAGTGGTCGTTTTTAGACGTTTCCAGCTTTCTGACCTGAATAAATTGATTTTCAGAGATAAAAAATATTTTTTGTCGTGAAAAATACAGTTTTATTCCGAGAAGTACAAAAATGACTAAAAACGCTCGTATTCGTTGAAAGTGAACGTTTTTAGACGTTTCCAGCTCTCTGACGTTAATAGATTTATTTTCAGAGATAAAAATTATTTTTTGTTGTGAAAAATGCTGTTTTAGTCTGAGAAGTACGAAAATGTCTAAAAACGCTTGTATTCGTCGAAAGTGATCGTTTTTAGACGTTTCCAGCTTTCTGACGTTAATAAATTTATTTCCAGAGATATAAAATATTTTTTGTCGTAAAAAATACAGTTTTATTCGGAGAAGTACGAAAATGCCTAAAAACGCTCGTATTCGTTGAAAGTGAACGTTTTTAGACATTTCCAGCTCTCTGACGTTAATAAATTTATTTTCAGAGATAAAAAATATTTTTTGTCGTGAAAAATGCAGTTTTAGTCCGAGAAGTACGAAAATGTCTAAAAACGCTTGTATTCGTCGAAAGTGGTCGTTTTTAGACGTTTCCAGCTTTCTGACCTGAATAAATTGATTTTCAGAGATAAAAAATATTTTTTGTCGTGAAAAATACAGTTTTATTCCGAGAAGTACAAAAATGACTAAAAACGCTCGTATTCGTTGAAAGTGAACGTTTTTAGACGTTTCCAGCTCTCTGACGTTAATAGATTTATTTTCAGAGATAAAAATTTTTTTTTGTTGTGAAAAATGCTGTTTTAGTCTGAGAAGTACGAAAATGTCTAAAAACGCTTGTATTCGTCGAAAGTGATCGTTTTTAGACGTTTCCAGCTTTCTGACCTGAATAAATTGATTTTCAGAGATAAAAAATATTTTTTGTCGTGAAAAATACAGTTTTATTCCGAGAAGTACAAAAATGACTAAAAACGCTCGTATTCGTTGAAAGTGAACGTTTTTAGACGTTTCCAGCTCTCTGACGTTAATAGATTTATTTTCAGAGATAAAAAATATTTTTTGTCGTGAAAAATGCAGTTTTATTCCGAGAAGTACGAAAATGTCTAAAAACGCTTGTATTCGTCGAAAGTGATCGTTTTTAGCCGTTTCCAGCTTTCTGACGTTAATAAATTTATTTCCAGAGATATAAAATATTTTTTGTCGTAAAAAATACAGTTTTATTCGGAGAAGTACGAAAATGCCTAAAAACGCTCGTATTCGTTGAAAGTGAACGTTTATAGACGTTTCCAGCTTTCTGACCAGAATAAATTTATTTTCAGAGATATAAAATATTTTTTGTCGTGAAAAATACAGTTTTATTCGGAGAAGTACGAAAATGCCTAAAAACGCTCGTATTCGTTGAAAGTGAACGTTTTTAGACATTTCCAGCTCTCTGACGTTAATAAATTTATTTTCAGAGATAAAAAATATTTTTTGTCGTGAAAAATGCAGTTTTAGTCCGAGAAGTACGAAAATGTCTAAAAACGCTTGTATTCGTCGAAAGTGGTCGTTTTTAGATGTTTCCAGCTTTCTGACCTGAATAAATTGATTTTCAGAGATAAAAAATATTTTTTGTCGTGAAAAATACAGTTTTATTCCGAGAAGTACAAAAATGACTAAAAACGCTCGTATTCGTTGAAAGTGAACGTTTTTAGACGTTTCCAGCTCTCTGACGTTAATAGATTTATTTTCAGAGATAAAAATTTTTTTTTGTTGTGAAAAATGCTGTTTTAGTCTGAGAAGTACGAAAATGTCTAAAAACGCTTGTATTCGTCGAAAGTGATCGTTTTTAGACGTTTCCAGCTTTCTGACGTTAATAAATTTATTTCCAGAGATATAAAATATTTTTTGTCGTAAAAAATACAGTTTTATTCGGAGAAGTACGAAAATGCCTAAAAACGCTCGTATTCGTTGAAAGTGAACGTTTTTAGACATTTCCAGCTCTCTGACGTTAATAAATTTATTTTCAGAGATAAAAAATATTTTTGTCGTGAAAAATGCAGTTTTAGTCCGAGAAGTACGAAAATGTCTAAAAACGCTTGTATTCGTCGAAAGTGGTCGTTTTTAGACGTTTCCAGCTTTCTGACCTGAATAAATTGATTTTCAGAGATAAAAAATATTTTTTGTCGTGAAAAATACAGTTTTATTCCGAGAAGTACAAAAATGACTAAAAACGCTCGTATTCGTTGAAAGTGAACGTTTTTAGACGTTTCCAGCTCTCTGACGTTAATAGATTTATTTTCAGAGATAAAAATTTTTTTTTGTTGTGAAAAATGCTGTTTTAGTCTGAGAAGTACGAAAATGTCTAAAAACGCTTGTATTCGTCGAAAGTGATCGTTTTTAGACGTTTCCAGCTTTCTGACCTGAATAAATTGATTTTCAGATATAAAAAATATTTTTTGTCGTGAAAAATACAGTTTTATTCCGAGAAGTACAAAAATGACTAAAAACGCTCGTATTCGTTGAAAGTGAACGTTTTTAGACGTTTCCAGCTCTCTGACGTTAATAGATTTATTTTCAGAGATAAAAAATATTTTTTGTCGTGAAAAATGCAGTTTTATTCCGAGAAGTACGAAAATGTATAAAAACGCTTGTATTTGTCGAAAGTGGTCGTTTTTAGACGTTTCCAGCTTTCTGACCAGAATAAATTTATTTCCAGAGATATAAAATATTTTTTGTCGTGAAAAATACAGTTTTATTCGGAGAAGTACGAAAATGCCTAAAAACGCTCATATTCGTTGATAGTGATCGTTTTTAGATGTTTCCAGCTTTCTGACGTTAATAAATTTATTTTCAGAGATAAAAAATATTTTTTGTCGTGAAAAATGCAGTTTTATTCCGAGAAGTACGAAAATGTCTAAAAACGCTTGTATTCGTCGAAAGTGATCGTTTTTAGCCGTTTCCAGCTTTCGGACGTTAATAAATTTATTTCCAGAGATATAAAATATTTTTTGTCGTAAAAAATACAGTTTTATTCGGAGAAGTACGAAAATGCCTAAAAACGCTCGTATTCGTTGAAAGTGAACGTTTTTAGACATTTCCAGCTCTCTGACGTTAATAAATTTATTTTCAGAGATAAAAATATTTTTTGTCGTGAAAAATACAGTTTTATTCGGAGAAGTACGAAAATGCCTAAAAACGCTCGTATTCGTTGAAAGTGATCGTTTTTAGATGTTTCCAGCTTTCTGACGTTAATAAATTTATTTTCAGAGATAAAAAATATTTTTTGTTGTGAAAAATGCAGTTTTAGTCTGAGAAGTACGAAAATGTCTAAAAACGCTTGTATTTGTCGAAAGTGATCCTTTTTAGACGTTTCCAGCTTTCTGACCAGAATAAATTTATTTCCAGAGGTATAAAATATTTTTTGTCGTGAAAAATACAGTTTTATTCGGAGAAGTACGAAAATGCCTAAAAACGCTCGTATTCGTTGAAAGTGAACGTTTTTAGACATTTCCAGCTCTCTGACGTTAATAAATTTATTTTCAGAGATAAAAAATATTTTTTGTCGTGAAAAATGCAGTTTTAGTCCGAGAAGTACGAAAATGTCTAAAAACGCTTGTATTCGTCGAAAGTGGTCGTTTTTAGACGTTTCCAGCTTTCTGACCTGAATAAATTGATTTTCAGAGATAAAAAATATTTTTTGTCGTGAAAAATACAGTTTTATTCCGAGAAGTACAAAAATGACTAAAAACGCTCGTATTCGTTGAAAGTGGACGTTTTTAGACGTTTCCAGCTCTCTGACGTTAATAGATTTATTTTCAGAGATAAAAAATATTTTTTGTCGTGAAAAATGCAGTTTTATTCCGAGAAGTACGAAAATGTCTAAAAACGCTTGTATTTGTCGAAAGTGATCGTTTTTAGACGTTTCCAGCTTTCTGACCAGAATAAATTTATTTCCAGAGATATAAAATATTTTTTGTCGTGAAAAATACAGTTTTATTCGGAGAAGTACGAAAATGCCTAAAAACGCTCATATTCGTTGAAAGTGATCGTTTTTAGATGTTTCCAGCTTTCTGACGTTAATAAATTTATTTTCAGAGATAAAAAATATTTTTTGTCGTGAAAAATGCAGTTTTATTCCGAGAAGTACGAAAATGTCTAAAAACGCTTGTATTCGTCGAAAGTGATCGTTTTTAGCCGTTTCCAGCTTTCTGACGTTAATAAATTTATTTCCAGAGATATAAAATATTTTTTGTCGTAAAAAATACAGTTTTATTCGGAGAAGTACGAAAATGCCTAAAAACGCTCGTATTCGTTAAAAGTGAACGTTTTTAGACATTTCCAGCTCTCTGACGTTAATAAATTTATTTTCAGAGATAAAAAATTTTTTTTGTCGTGAAAAATGCAGTTTTAGTCCGAGAAGTACGAAAATGTCTAAAAACGCTTGTATTCGTCGAAAGTGGTCGTTTTTAGACGTTTCCAGCTTTCTGACCTGAATAAATTGATTTTCAGAGATAAAAAATATTTTTTGTCGTGAAAAATACAGTTTTATTCCGAGAAGTACAAAAATGACTAAAAACGCTCGTATTCGTTGAAAGTGAACGTTTTTAGACGTTTCCAGCTCTCTGACGTTAATAGATTTATTTTCAGAGATAAAAAATATTTTTTGTTGTGAAAAATGCTGTTTTAGTCTGAGAAGTACGAAAATGTCTAAAAACGCTTGTATTCGTCGAAAGTGGTCGTTTTTAGACGTTTCCAGCTTTCTGACCTGAATAAATTGATTTTCTGAGATAAAAAATATTTTTTGTCGCGAAAAATACAGTTTTATTCCGAGAAGTACAAAAATGACTAAAAACGCTCGTATTCGTTGAAAGTGAACGTTTTTAGACGTTTCCAGCTCTCTGACGTTAATAGATTTATTTTCAGAGATAAAAAATATTTTTTGTCGTGAAAAATGCAGTTTTATTCCGAGAAGTACGAAAATGTCTAAAAACGCTTGTATTTGTCGAAAGTGATCGTTTTTAGACGTTTCCAGCTTTCTGACCAGAATAAATTTATTTCCAGAGATATAAAATATTTTTTGTCGTGAAAAATACAGTTTTATTCGGAGAAGTACGAAAATGCCTAAAAACGCTCGTATTCGTTGAAAGTAATCGTTTTTAGATGTTTCCAGCTTTCTGACGTTAATAAATTTATTTTCAGAGATAAAAAATATTTTTTGTTGTGAAAAATGCAATTTTGGTCTGAGAAGTACGAAAATGTCTAAAAACGCTTGTATTTGTCGAAAGTGATCGTTTTTAGACGTTTCCAGCTTTCTGACCAGAATAAATTTATTTCCAGAGATATAAAATATTTTTTGTCGTGAAAAATACAGTTTTATTCGGAGAAGTACGAAAATGCCTAAAAACGCTCATATTCGTTGAAAGTGATCGTTTTTAGATGTTTCCAGCTTTCTGACGTTAATAAATTTATTTTCAGAGATAAAAAATATTTTTTGTCGTGAAAAATGCAGTTTTATTCCGAGAAGTACGAAAATGTCTAAAAACGCTTGTATTCGTCGAAAGTGGTCGTTTTTAGCCGTTTCCAGCTTTCTGACGTTAATAAATTTATTTCCAGACATATAAAATATTTTTTGTCGTAAAAAATACAGTTTTATTCGGAGAAGTACGAAAATGCCTAAAAACGCTCGTATTCGTTGAAAGTGATCGTTTTTAGATGTTTCCAGCTTTCTGACGTTAATAAATTTATTTTCAGAGATAAAAAATATTTTTTGTTGTGAAAAATGCAGTTTTAGTCTGAGAAGTACGAAAATGTCTAAAAACGCTTGTATTTGTCGAAAGTGATCGTTTTTAGACGTTTCCAGCTTTCTGACCAGAATAAATTTATTTCCAGAGATATAAAATATTTTTTGTCGTGAAAAATACAGTTTTATTCGGAGAAGTACGAAAATGCCTAAAAACGCTCATATTCGTTGAAAGTGATCGTTTTTAGATGTTTCCAGCTTTCTGACGTTAATAAATTTATTTTCAGAGATAAAAAATATTTTTTGTTGTGAAAAATGCAGTTTTATTCCGAGAAGTACGAAAATATCTAAAAACGCTTGTATTCGTCGAAAGTGATCGTTCTTAGCCGTTTCCAGCTTTCTGACGTTAATAAATTTATTTCCAGAGATATAAAATATTTTTTGTCGTAAAAAATACAGTTTTATTCGGAGAAGTACGAAAATGCCTAAAAACGCTCGTATTCGTTGAAAGTGAACGTTTTTAGACATTTCCAGCTCTCTGACGTTAATAAATTTATTTTCAGAGATAAAAAATATTTTTTGTCGTGAAAAATGCAGTTTTAGTCTGAGAAGTACGAAAATGTCTAAAAACGCTTGTATTCGTCGAAAGTGGTCGTTTTTAGACGTTTCCAGCTTTCTGACCTGAATAAATTGATTTTCAGAGATAAAAAATATTTTTTGTCGTGAAAAATACAGTTTTATTCCGAGAAGTACAAAAATGACTAAAAACGCTCGTATTCGTTGAAAGTGAACGTTTTTAGACGTTTCCAGCTCTCTGACGTTAATAGATTTATTTTCAGAGATAAAAAATATTTTTTGTCGTGAAAAATGCAGTTTTATTCCGAGAAGTACGAAAATGTCTAAAAACGCTTGTATTTGTCGAAAGTGATCGTTTTTAGACGTTTCCAGCTTTCTGACCAGAATAAATTTATTTCCAGAGATATAAAATATTTTTTGTCGTGAAAAATACAGTTTTATTCGGAGAAGTACGAAAATGCCTAAAAACGCTCGTATTCGTTGAAAGTGATCGTTTTTAGATGTTTCCAGCTTTCTGACGTTAATAAATTTATTTTCAGAGATAAAAAATATTTTTTGTTGTGAAAAATGCAATTTTGGTCTGAGAAGTACGAAAATGTCTAAAAACGCTTGTATTTGTCGAAAGTGATCGTTTTTAGACGTTTCCAGCTTTCTGACCAGAATAAATTTATTTCCAGAGATATAAAATATTTTTTGTCGTGAAAAATACAGTTTTATTCGGAGAAGTACGAAAATGCCTAAAAACGCTCATATTCGTTGAAAGTGATCGTTTTTAGATGTTTCCAGCTTTCTGACGTTAATAAATTTATTTTCAGAGATAAAAAATATTTTTTGTCGTGAAAAATGCAGTTTTATTCCGAGAAGTACGAAAATGTCTAAAAACGCTTGTATTCGTCGAAAGTGGTCGTTTTTAGCCGTTTCCAGCTTTCTGACGTTAATAAATTTATTTCCAGAGATATAAAATATTTTTTGTCGTAAAAAATACAGTTTTATTCGGAGAAGTACGAAAATGCCTAAAAACGCTCGTATTCGTTGAAAGTGATCGTTTTTAGATGTTTCCAGCTTTCTGACGTTAATAAATTTATTTTCAGAGATAAAAAATATTTTTTGTTGTGAAAAATGCAGTTTTAGTCTGAGAAGTACGAAAATGTCTAAAAACGCTTGTATTTGTCGAAAGTGATCGTTTTTAGACGTTTCCAGCTTTCTGACCAGAATAAATTTATTTCCAGAGATATAAAATATTTTTTGTCGTGAAAAATACAGTTTTATTCGGAGAAGTACGAAAATGCCTAAAAACGCTCATATTCGTTGAAAGTGATCGTTTTTAGATGTTTCCAGCTTTCTGACGTTAATAAATTTATTTTCAGAGATAAAAAATATTTTTTGTTGTGAAAAATGCAGTTTTATTCCGAGAAGTACGAAAATATCTAAAAACGCTTGTATTCGTCGAAAGTGATCGTTCTTAGCCGTTTCCAGCTTTCTGACGTTAATAAATTTATTTCCAGAGATATAAAATATTTTTTGTCGTAAAAAATACAGTTTTATTCGGAGAAGTACGAAAATGCCTAAAAACGCTCGTATTCGTTGAAAGTGAACGTTTTTAGACATTTCCAGCTCTCTGACGTTAATAAATTTATTTTCAGAGATAAAAAATATTTTTTGTCGTGAAAAATGCAGTTTTAGTCTGAGAAGTACGAAAATGTCTAAAAACGCTTGTATTCGTCGAAAGTGGTCGTTTTTAGACGTTTCCAGCTTTCTGACCTGAATAAATTGATTTTCAGAGATAAAAAATATTTTTTGTCGTGAAAAATACAGTTTTATTCCGAGAAGTACAAAAATGACTAAAAACGCTCGTATTCGTTGAAAGTGAACGTTTTTAGACGTTTCCAGCTCTCTGACGTTAATAGATTTATTTTCAGAGATAAAAAATATTTTTTGTCGTGAAAAATGCAGTTTTATTCCGAGAAGTACGAAAATGTCTAAAAACGCTTGTATTTGTCGAAAGTGATCGTTTTTAGACGTTTCCAGCTTTCTGACCAGAATAAATTTATTTCCAGAGATATAAAATATTTTTTGTCGTGAAAAATACAGTTTTATTCGGAGAAGTACGAAAATGCCTAAAAACGCTCGTATTCGTTGAAAGTGATCGTTTTTAGATGTTTCCAGCTTTCTGACGTTAATAAATTTATTTTCAGAGATAAAAAATATTTTTTGTTGTGAAAAATGCAGTTTTAGTCTGAGAAGTACGAAAATGTCTAAAAACGCTTGTATTTGTCGAAAGTGATCGTTTTTAGACGTTTCCAGCTTTCTGACCAGAATAAATTTATTTCCAGAGATATAAAATATTTTTTGTCGTGAAAAATACAGTTTTATTCGGAGAAGTACGAAAATGCCTAAAAACGCTCGTATTCGTTGAAAGTGATCGTTTTTAGATGTTTCCAGCTTTCTGACGTTAATAAATTTATTTTCAGAGATAAAAAATATTTTTTGTCGTGAAAAATGCAGTTTTATTCCGAGAAGTACGAAAATGTCTAAAAACGCTTGTATTCGTCGAAAGTGATCGTTTTTAGCCGTTTCCAGCTTTCTGACGTTAATAAATTTATTTCCAGAGATATAAAATATTTTTTGTCGTAAAAAATACAGTTTTATTCGGAGAAGTACGAAAATGCCTAAAAACGCTCGTATTCGTTGAAAGTGAACGTTTTTAGACATTTCCAGCTCTCTGACGTTAATAAATTTATTTTCAGAGATAAAAAATATTTTTTGTCGTGAAAAATGCAGTTTTAGTCCGAGAAGTACGAAAATGTCTAAAAACGCTTGTATTCGTCGAAAGTGGTCGTTTTTAGACGTTTACAGCTTTCTGACCTGAATAAATTGATTTTCAGAGATAAAAAATATTTTTTGTCGTGAAAAATACAGTTTTATTCCGAGAAGTACAAAAATTACTAAAAACGCTCGTATTCGTTGAAAGTGAACGTTTTTAGACGTTTCCAGCTCTCTGACGTTAATAGATTTATTTTCAGAGATAAAAAATATTTTTTGTTGTGAAAAATGCTGTTTTAGTCTGAGAAGTACGAAAATGTCTAAAAACGCTTGTATTCGTCGAAAGTGGTCGTTTTTAGACGTTTCCAGCTTTCTGACCTGAATAAATTGATTTTCAGAGATAAAAAATATTTTTTGTCGTGAAAAATACAGTTTTAGTCCGAGAAGTACAAAAATGACTAAAAACGCTTGTATTCGTCGAAAGTGGTCGTTTTTAGATGTTTCCAGCTTTCTGACGTTAATAAATTTATTTTCAGAGATAAAAAATATTTTTTGTTGTGAAAAATGCTGTTTTAGTCTGAGAAGTACGAAAATGTCTAAAAACGCTTGTATTCGTCGAAAGTGGTCGTTTTTAGACGTTTCCAGCTTTCTGACCTGAATAAATTGATTTTCAGAGATAAAAAATATTTTTTGTCGTGAAAAATGCAGTTTTATTCCGAGAAGTACGAAAATGTCTAAAAACGCTTGTATTTGTCAAAAGTGATCGTTTTTAGACGTTTCCAGCTTTCTGACCAGAATAAATTTATTTCCAGAGATATAAAATATTTTTTGTCGTGAAAAATACAGTTTTATTCGGAGAAGTATGAAAATGCCTAAAAACGCTCATATTCGTTGAAAGTGATCGTTTTTAGATGTTTCCAGCTTTCTGACGTTAATAAATTTATTTTCAGAGATAAAAAATATTTTTTGTCGTGAAAAATGCAGTTTTATTCCGAGAAGTACGAAAATGTCTAAAAACGCTTGTATTCGTCGAAAGTGATCGTTTTTAGATATTTCCAGCTCTCTGACGTTAATAAATTTATTTTCAGAGATAAAAAATATTTTTTGTCGTGAAAAATGCAGTTTTAGTCCGAGAAGTACGAAAATGTCTAAAAAGCTTGTTTTCGTCGAAAGTGGTCGTTTTTAGACGTTTCCAGCTTTCTGACCTGAATAAATTGATTTTCAGAGATAAAAAATATTTTTTGTCGTGAAAAATACAGTTTTATTCCGAGAAGTACAAAAATGACTAAAAACGCTCGTATTCGTTGAAAGTGAACGTTTTTAGACATTTCCAGCTCTCTGACGTTAATACATTTATTTTCAGAGATAAAAAATATTTTTTGTTGTGAAAAATGCTGTTTTAGTCTGAGAAGTACGAAAATGTCTAAAAACGCTTGTATTCGTCGAAAGTGGTCGTTTTTAGACGTTTCCAGCTTTCTGACCTGAATAAATTGATTTTCAGAGATAAAAAATATTTTTTGTCGTGAAAAATACAGTTTTATTCCGAGAAGTACAAAAATGACTAAAAACGCTCGTATTCGTTGAAAGTGAACGTTTTTAGACGTTTCCAGCTCTCTGACGTTAATAGATTTATTTTCAGAGATAAAAAATATTTTTTGTCGTGATAAATGCAGTTTTATTCCGAGAAGTACGAAAATGTCTAAAAACGCTTGTATTTGTCGAAAGTGATCGTTTTTAGACGTTTCCAGCTTTCTGACCAGAATAAATTTATTTCCAGAGATATAAAATATTTTTTGTCGTGAAAAATACAGTTTTATTCGGAGAAGTACGAAAATGCCTAAAAACGCTCGTATTCGTTGAAAGTGAACGTTTTTAGACATTTCCAGCTCTCTGACGTTAATAGATTTATTTTCAGAGATAAAAAATATTTTTTGTTGTGAAAAATGCTGTTTTAGTCTGAGAAGTACGAAAATGTCTAAAAACGCTTGTATTCGTCGAAAGTGATCGTTTTTAGCCGTTTCCAGCTTTCTGACGTTAATAAATTTATTTCCAGAGATATAAAATATTTTTTGTCGTAAAAAATACAGTTTCATTCGGAGAAGTACAAAAATGCCTAAAAACGCTCGTATTCGTTGAAAGTGAACGTTTTTAGACATTTCCAGCTCTCTGACGTTAATAAATTTATTTTCAGAGATAAAAAATATTTTTTGTCGTGAAAAATGCAGTTTTAGTCCGAGAAGTACGAAAATGTCTAAAAACGCTTGTATTCGTCGAAAGTGGTCGTTTTTAGACGTTTCCAGCTTTCTGACCAGAATAAATTTATTTCCAGAGATATAAAATATTTTTTGTCGTGAAAAATACAGTTTTATTCGGAGAAGTACGAAAATGCCTAAAAACGCTCGTATTCGTTGAAAGTGATCGTTTTTAGATGTTTCCAGCTTTCTGACGTTAATAAATTTATTTTCAGAGATAAAAAAATATTTTTTGTCGTGAAAAATGCAGTTTTATTCCGAGAAGTACGAAAATGTCTAAAAACGCTTGTATTCGTCGAAAGTGATCGTTTTTAGCCGTTTCCAGCTTTCTGACGTTAATAAATTTATTTCCAGAGATATAAAATATTTTTTGTCGTGAAAAATACAGTTTTATTCGGAGAAGTACGAAAATGCCTAAAAACGCTCGTATTCGTTGAAAGTGATCGTTTTTAGATGTTTCCAGCTTTCTGACGTTAATAAATTTATTTTCAGAGATAAAAAAATATTTTTTGTCGTGAAAAATGCAGTTTTATTCCGAGAAGTACGAAAATGTCTAAAAACGCTTGTATTCGTCGAAAGTGATCGTTTTTAGCCGTTTCCAGCTTTCTGACGTTAATAAATTTATTTCCAGAGATATAAAATATTTTTTGTCGTAAAAAATACAGTTTTATTCGGAGAAGTACGAAAATGCCTAAAAACGCTCGTATTCGTTGAAAGTGAACGTTTTTAGACATTTCCAGCTCTCTGACGTTAATAAATTTATTTTCAGAGATAAAAAATATTTTTTGTCGTGAAAAATGCAGTTTTAGTCCGAGAAGTACGAAAATGTCTAAAAACGCTTGTATTCGTCGAAAGTGGTCGTTTTTAGACGTTTCCAGCTTTCTGACCTGAATAAATTGATTTTCAGAGATAAAAAATATTTTTTGTCGTGAAAAATACAGTTTTATTCCGAGAAGTACAAAAATGACTAAAAACGCTCGTATTCGTTGAAAGTGAACGTTTTTAGACGTTTCCAGCTCTCTGACGTTAATAGATTTATTTTCAGAGATAAAAAATATTTTTTGTCGTGAAAAATGCTGTTTTAGTCTGAGAAGTACGAAAATGTCTAAAAACGCTTGTATTCGTCGAAAGTGGTCGTTTTTAGACGTTTCCAGCTTTCTGACCTGAATAAATTGATTTTCAGAGATAAAAAATATTTTTTGTCGTGAAAAATACAGTTTTATTCCGAGAAGTACAAAAATGACTAAAAACGCTCGTATTCGTTGAAAGTGAACGTTTTTAGACGTTTCCAGCTCTCTGACGTTAATAGATTTATTTTCAGAGATAAAAAATATTTTTTGTCGTGAAAAATGCAGTTTTATTCCGAGAAGTACGAAAATGTCTAAAAACGCTTGTATTTGTCGAAAGTGGTCGTTTTTAGACGTTTCCAGCTTTCTGACCAGAATAAATTTATTTCCAGAGATATAAAATATTTTTTGTCGTGAAAAATACAGTTTTATTCGGAGAAGTACGAAAATGCCTAAAAACGCTCGTATTCGTTGAAAGTGATCGTTTTTAGATGTTTCCAGCTTTCTGACGTTAATAAATTTATTTTCAGAGATAAAAAATATTTTTTGTTGTGAAAAATGCAATTTTAGTCTGAGAAGTACGAAAATGTCTAAAAACGATTGTATTTGTCGAAAGTGATCGTTTTTAGACGTTTCCAGCTTTCTGACCAGAATAAATTTATTTCCAGAGATATAAAATATTTTTTGTCGTGAAAAATACAGTTTTATTCGGAGAAGTACGAAAATGCCTAAAAACGCTCGTATTCGTTGAAAGTGATCGTTTTTAGATGTTTCCAGCTTTCTGACGTTAATAAATTTATTTTCAGAGATAAAAAATATTTTTTGTTGTGAAAAATGCAGTTTTAGTCTGAGAAGTACGAAAATGTCTAAAAACGATTGTATTTGTCGAAAGTGATCGTTTTTAGACGTTTCCAGCTTTCTGACCAGAATAAATTTATTTCCAGAGATATAAAATATTTTTTGTCGTGAAAAATACAGTTTTATTCGGAGAAGTACGAAAATGCCTAAAAACGCTCATATTCGTTGAAAGTGATCGTTTTTAGATGTTTCCAGCTTTCTGACGTTAATAAATTTATTTTCAGAGATATAAAATATTTTTTGTCGTGAAAAATACAGTTTTATTCGGAGAAGTACGAAAATGCCTAAAAACGCTCGTATTCGTTGAAAGTGATCGTTTTTAGACGTTTCCAGCTTTCTGACCAGAATAAATTTATTTCCAGAGATATAAAATATTTTTTGTCGTGAAAAATACAGTTTTATTCGGAGAAGTACGAAAATGCCTAAAAACGCTCATATTCGTTGAAAGTGATCGTTTTTAGATGTTTCCAGCTTTCTGAAGTTAATAAATTTATTTTCAGAGATAAAAAATATTTTTTGTCGTGAAAAATGCAGTTTTATTCCGAGAAGTACGAAAATGTCTAAAAACGCTTGTATTCGTCGAAAGTGATCGTTTTTAGCCGTTTCCAGCTTTCTGACGTTAATAAATTTATTTCCAGAGATATAAAATATTTTTTGTCGTAAAAAATACAGTTTTATTCGGAGAAGTACGAAAATGCCTAAAAACGCTCGTATTCGTTGAAAGTCAACGTTTTTAGACATTTCCAGCTCTCTGACGTTAATAGATTTATTTTCAGAGATAAAAAATATTTTTTGTTGTGAAAAATGCTGTTTTAGTCTGAGAAGTACGAAAATGTCTAAAAACGCTTGTATTCGTCGAAAGTGGTCGTTTTTAGACGTTTCCAGCTTTCTGACCTGAATAAATTGATTTTCAGAGATAAAAAATATTTTTTGTCGTGAAAAATACAGTTTTATTCCGAGAAGTACAAAAATGACTAAAAACGCTCGTATTCGTTGAAAGTGAACGTTTTTAGACGTTTCCAGCTCTCTGACGTTAATAGATTTATTTTCAGAGATAAAAAATATTTTTTGTCGTGAAAAATGCAGTTTTATTCCGAGAAGTACGAAAATGTCTAAAAACGCTTGTATTTGTCGAAAGTGGTCGTTTTTAGACGTTTCCAGCTTTCTGACCAGAATAAATTTATTTCCAGAGATATAAAATATTTTTTGTCGTGAAAAATACAGTTTTATTCGGAGAAGTACGAAAATGCCTAAAAACGCTCGTATTCGTTGAAAGTGATCGTTTTTAGATGTTTCCAGCTTTCTGACGTTAATAAATTTATTTTCAGAGATAAAAAATATTTTTTGTTGTGAAAAATGCAGTTTTAGTCTGAGAAGTACGAAAATGTCTAAAAACGATTGTATTTGTAGAAAATGATCGTTTTTAGACGTTTCCAGCTTTCTGACCAGAATAAATTTATTTCCAGAGATATAAAATATTTTTTGTCGTGAAAAATACAGTTTTATTCGGAGAAGTACGAAAATGTCTAAAAACGCTCATATTCGTTGGTAAGTGATCGTTTTTAGATGTTTCCAGCTTTCTGACGTTAATAAATTTATTTTCAGAGATAAAAAATATTTTTTGTCGTGAAAAATGCAGTTTTATTCCGAGAAGTACGAAAATGTCTAAAAACGCTTGTATTCGTCGAAAGTGATCGTTTTTAGCCGTTTCCAGCTTTCTGACGTTAATAAATTTATTTCCAGAGATATAAAATATTTTTTGTCGTAAAAAATACAGTTTTATTCGGAGAAGTACGAAAATGCCTAAAAACGCTCGTATTCGTTGAAAGTGAACGTTTTTAGACATTTCCAGCTCTCTGACGTTAATCAATTTATTTCCCAGAGATAAAAAATATTTTTTGTCGTGAAAAATGCAGTTTTAGTCCGAGAAGTACGAAAATGTCTAAAAACGCTTGTATTCGTCGAAAGTGGTCGTTCTTAGACGTCTCCAGCTTTCTGACCTGAATAAATTGATTTTCAGAGATAAAAAATATTTTTTGTCGTGAAATATACAGTTTTATTCCGAGAAGTACAAAAATGACTAAAAACGCTCGTATTCGTTGAAAGTGAACGTTTTTAGACGTTTCCAGCTCTCTGACGTTAATAGATTTATTTTCAGAGATAAAAAATATTTTTTGTTGTGAAAAATGCTGTTTTAGTCTGAGAAGTACGAAAATGTCTAAAAACGCTTGTATTCGTCGAAAGTGGTCGTTTTTAGACGTTTCCAGCTTTCTGACCTGAATAAATTGATTTTCAGAGATAAAAAATTTTTTTTGTCGTGAAAAATACAGTTTTATTCCGAGAAGTACAAAAATGACTAAAAACGCTCGTATTCGTTGAAAGTGAACGTTTTTAGACGTTTCCAGCTTTCTGACCAGAATAAATTTATTTCCAGAGATATAAAATATTTTTTGTCGTGAAAAATGCAGTTTTATTCCGAGAAGTACGAAAATGTCTAAAAACGCTTGTATTCGTCGAAAGTGGTCGTTTTTAGCCGTTTCCAGCTTTCTGACGTTAATAAATTTATTTCCAGAGATATAAAATATTTTTTGTCGTAAAAAATACAGTTTTATTCGGAGAAGTACGAAAATGCCTAAAAACGCTCGTATTCGTTGAAAGTGATCGTTTTTAGATGTTTCCAGCTTTCTGACGTTAATAAATTTATTTTCAGAGATAAAAAATATTTTTTGTTGTGAAAAATGCAGTTTTAGTCTGAGAAGTACGAAAATGTCTAAAAACGCTTGTATTTGTCGAAAGTGATCGTTTTTAGACGTTTCCAGCTTTCTGACCAGAATAAATTTATTTCCAGAGATATAAAATATTTTTTGTCGTGAAAAATACAGTTTTATTCGGAGAAGTACGAAAATGCCTAAAAACGCTCATATTCGTTGAAAGTGATCGTTTTTAGATGTTTCCAGCTTTCTGACGTTAATAAATTTATTTTCAGAGATAAAAAATATTTTTTGTCGTGAAAAATGCAGTTTTATTCCGAGAAGTACGAAAATATCTAAAAACGCTTGTATTCGTCGAAAGTGATCGTTCTTAGCCGTTTCCAGCTTTCTGACGTTAATAAATTTATTTCCAGAGATATAAAATATTTTTTGTCGTAAAAAATACAGTTTTATTCGGAGAAGTACGAAAATGCCTAAAAACGCTCGTATTCGTTGAAAGTGAACGTTTTTAGACATTTCCAGCTCTCTGACGTTAATAAATTTATTTTCAGAGATAAAAAATATTTTTTGTCGTGAAAAATGCAGTTTTAGTCTGAGAAGTACGAAAATGTCTAAAAACGCTTGTATTCGTCGAAAGTGGTCATTTTTAGACGTTTCCAGCTTTCTGACCTGAATAAATTGATTTTCAGAGATAAAAAATATTTTTTGTCGTGAAAAATACAGTTTTATTCCGAGAAGTACAAAAATGACTAAAAACGCTCGTATTCGTTGAAAGTGAACGTTTTTAGACGTTTCCAGCTTTCTGACCAGAATAAATTTATTTCCAGAGATATAAAATATTTTTTGTCGTGAAAAATGCAGTTTTATTCCGAGAAGTACGAAAATGTCTAAAAACGCTTGTATTCGTCGAAAGTGGTCGTTTTTAGCCGTTTCCAGCTTTCTGACGTTAATAAATTTATTTCCAGAGATATAAAATATTTTTTGTCGTAAAAAATACAGTTTTATTCGGAGAAGTACGAAAATGCCTAAAAACGCTCGTATTCGTTGAAAGTGATCGTTTTTAGATGTTTCCAGCTTTCTGACGTTAATAAATTTATTTTCAGAGATAAAAAATATTTTTTGTTGTGAAAAATGCAGTTTTAGTCTGAGAAGTACGAAAATGTCTAAAAACGCTTGTATTTGTCGAAAGTGATCGTTTTTAGACGTTTCCAGCTTTCTGACCAGAATAAATTTATTTCCAGAGATATAAAATATTTTTTGTCGTGAAAAATACAGTTTTATTCGGAGAAGTACGAAAATGCCTAAAAACGCTCATATTCGTTGAAAGTGATCGTTTTTAGATGTTTCCAGCTTTCTGACGTTAATAAATTTATTTTCAGAGATAAAAAATATTTTTTGTCGTGAAAAATGCAGTTTTATTCCGAGAAGTACGAAAATATCTAAAAACGCTTGTATTCGTCGAAAGTGATCGTTCTTAGCCGTTTCCAGCTTTCTGACGTTAATAAATTTATTTCCAGAGATATAAAATATTTTTTGTCGTAAAAAATACAGTTTTATTCGGAGAAGTACGAAAATGCCTAAAAACGCTCGTATTCGTTGAAAGTGGACGTTTTTAGACATTTCCAGCTCTCTGACGTTAATAAATTTATTTTCAGAGATAAAAAATATTTTTTGTCGTGAAAAATGCAGTTTTAGTCTGAGAAGTACGAAAATGTCTAAAAACGCTTGTATTCGTCGAAAGTGGTCATTTTTAGACGTTTCCAGCTTTCTGACCTGAATAAATTGATTTTCAGAGATAAAAAATATTTTTTGTCGTGAAAAATACAGTTTTATTCCGAGAAGTACAAAAATGACTAAAAACGCTCGTATTCGTTGAAAGTGAACGTTTTTAGACGTTTCCAGCTCTCTGACGTTAATAGATTTATTTTCAGAGATAAAAAATATTTTTTGTCGTGAAAAATGCAGTTTTATTCCGAGAAGTACGAAAATGTCTAAAAACGCTTGTATTTGTCGAAAGTGATCGTTTTTAGACGTTTCCAGCTTTCTGACCAGAATAAATTTATTTCCAGAGATATAAAATATTTTTTGTCGTGAAAAATACAGTTTTATTCGGAGAAGTACGAAAATGCCTAAAAACGCTCGTATTCGTTGAAAGTGATCGTTTTTAGATGTTTCCAGCTTTCTGACGTTAATAAATTTATTTTCAGAGATAAAAAATATTTTTTGTTGTGAAAAATGCAGTTTTAGTCTGAGAAGTACGAAAATGTCTAAAAACGCTTGTATTTGTCGAAAGTGATCGTTTTTAGACGTTTCCAGCTTTCTGACCAGAATAAATTTATTTCCAGAGATATAAAATATTTTTTGTCGTGAAAAATACAGTTTTATTCGGAGAAGTACGAAAATGCCTAAAAACGCTCGTATTCGTTGAAAGTGATCGTTTTTAGATGTTTCCAGCTTTCTGACGTTAATAAATTTATTTTCAGAGATAAAAAATATTTTTTGTCGTGAAAAATGCAGTTTTATTCCGAGAAGTACGAAAATGTCTAAAAACGCTTGTATTCGTCGAAAGTGATCGTTTTTAGCCGTTTCCAGCTTTCTGACGTTAATAAATTTATTTCCAGAGATATAAAATATTTTTTGTCGTAAAAAATACAGTTTTATTCGGAGAAGTACGAAAATGCCTAAAAACGCTCGTATTCGTTGAAAGTGAACGTTTTTAGACATTTCCAGCTCTCTGACGTTAATAAATTTATTTTCAGAGATAAAAAATATTTTTTGTCGTGAAAAATGCAGTTTTAGTCCGAGAAGTACGAAAATGTCTAAAAACGCTTGTATTCGTCGAAAGTGGTCGTTTTTAGACGTTTACAGCTTTCTGACCTGAATAAATTGATTTTCAGAGATAAAAAATATTTTTTGTCGTGAAAAATACAGTTTTATTCCGAGAAGTACAAAAATTACTAAAAACGCTCGTATTCGTTGAAAGTGAACGTTTTTAGACGTTTCCAGCTCTCTGACGTTAATAGATTTATTTTCAGAGATAAAAAATATTTTTTGTTGTGAAAAATGCTGTTTTAGTCTGAGAAGTACGAAAATGTCTAAAAACGCTTGTATTCGTCGAAAGTGGTCGTTTTTAGACGTTTCCAGCTTTCTGACCTGAATAAATTGATTTTCAGAGATAAAAAATATTTTTTGTCGTGAAAAATACAGTTTTAGTCCGAGAAGTACGAAAATGCCTAAAAACGCTCGTATTCGTTGAAAGTGATCGTTTTTAGATGTTTCCAGCTTTCTGACGTTAATAAATTTATTTTCAGAGATAAAAAATATTTTTTGTCGTGAAAAATGCAGTTTTATTCCGAGAAGTACGAAAATGTCTAAAAACGCTTGTATTCGTCGAAAGTGATCGTTTTTAGCCGTTTCCAGCTTTCTGACGTTAATAAATTTATTTCCAGAGATATAAAATATTTTTTGTCGTAAAAAATACAGTTTTATTCGGAGAAGTACGAAAATGCCTAAAAACGCTCGTATTCGTTGAAAGTGAACGTTTTTAGACATTTCCAGCTCTCTGACGTTAATAAATTTATTTTCAGAGATAAAAAATATTTTTTGTCGTGAAAAATGCAGTTTTAGTCCGAGAAGTACGAAAATGTCTAAAAACGCTTGTATTCGTCGAAAGTGGTCGTTTTTAGACGTTTACAGCTTTCTGACCTGAATAAATTGATTTTCAGAGATAAAAAATATTTTTTGTCGTGAAAAATACAGTTTTATTCCGAGAAGTACAAAAATTACTAAAAACGCTCGTATTCGTTGAAAGTGAACGTTTTTAGACGTTTCCAGCTCTCTGACGTTAATAGATTTATTTTCAGAGATAAAAAATATTTTTTGTTGTGAAAAATGCTGTTTTAGTCTGAGAAGTACGAAAATGTCTAAAAACGCTTGTATTCGTCGAAAGTGGTCGTTTTTAGACGTTTCCAGCTTTCTGACCTGAATAAATTGATTTTCAGAGATAAAAAATATTTTTTGTCGTGAAAAATACAGTTTTAGTCCGAGAAGTACAAAAATGACTAAAAACGCTTGTATTCGTCGAAAGTGGTCGTTTTTAGACGTTTCCAGCTTTCTGACCTGAATAAATTGATTTTCAGAGATAAAAAATATTTTTTGTCGTGAAAAATGCAGTTTTATTCCGGGAAGTACGAAAATGTCTAAAAACGCTTGTATTTGTCAAAAGTGATCGTTTTTAGACGTTTCCAGCTTTCTGACCAGAATAAATTTATTTCCAGAGATATAAAATATTTTTTGTCGTGAAAAATACAGTTTTACTCGGAGAAGTATGAAAATGCCTAAAAACGCTCATATTCGTTGAAAGTGATCGTTTTTAGATGTTTCCAGCTTTCTGACGTTAATAAATTTATTTTCAGAGATAAAAAATATTTTTTGTCGTGAAAAATGCAGTTTTATTCCGAGAAGTACGAAAATGTCTAAAAACGCTTGTATTCGTCGAAAGTGATCGTTTTTAGATATTTCCAGCTCTCTGACGTTAATAAATTTATTTTCAGAGATAAAAAATATTTTTTGTCGTGAAAAATGCAGTTTTAGTCCGAGAAGTACGAAAATGTCTAAAAAGCTTGTATTCGTCGAAAGTGGTCGTTTTTAGACGTTTCCAGCTTTCTGACCTGAATAAATTGATTTTCAGAGATAAAAAATATTTTTTGTCGTGAAAAATACAGTTTTATTCCGAGAAGTACAAAAATGACTAAAAACGCTCGTATTCGTTGAAAGTGAACGTTTTTAGACGTTTCCAGCTCTCTGACGTTAATACATTTATTTTCAGAGATAAAAAATATTTTTTGTTGTGAAAAATGCTGTTTTAGTCTGAGAAGTACGAAAATGTCTAAAAACGCTTGTATTCGTCGAAAGTGGTCGTTTTTAGACGTTTCCAGCTTTCTGACCTGAATAAATTGATTTTCAGAGATAAAAAATATTTTTTGTCGTGAAAAATACAGTTTTATTCCGAGAAGTACAAAAATGACTAAAAACGCTCGTATTCGTTGAAAGTGAACGTTTTTAGACGTTTCCAGCTCTCTGACGTTAATAGATTTATTTTCAGAGATAAAAAATATTTTTTGTCGTGAAAAATGCAGTTTTATTCCGAGAAGTACGAAAATGTCTAAAAACGCTTGTATTTGTCGAAAGTGATCGTTTTTAGACGTTTCCAGCTTTCTGACCAGAATAAATTTATTTCCAGAGATATAAAATATTTTTTGTCGTGAAAAATACAGTTTTATTCGGAGAAGTACGAAAATGCCTAAAAACGCTCGTATTCGTTGAAAGTGAACGTTTTTAGACATTTCCAGCTCTCTGACGTTAATAGATTTATTTTCAGAGATAAAAAATATTTTTTGTTGTGAAAAATGCTGTTTTAGTCTGAGAAGTACGAAAATGTCTAAAAACGCTTGTATTCGTCGAAAGTGATCGTTTTTAGCCGTTTCCAGCTTTCTGACGTTAATAAATTTATTTCCAGAGATATAAAATATTTTTTGTCGTAAAAAATACAGTTTCATTCGGAGAAGTACAAAAATGCCTAAAAACGCTCGTATTCGTTGAAAGTGAACGTTTTTAGACATTTCCAGCTCTCTGACGTTAATAAATTTATTTTCAGAGATAAAAAATATTTTTTGTTGTGAAAAATGCTGTTTTAGTCTGAGAAGTACGAAAATGTCTAAAAACGCTTGTATTCGTCGAAAGTGGTCGTTTTTAGACGTTTCCAGCTTTCTGAGCTGAATAAATTGATTTTCAGAGATAAAAAATATTTTTTGTCGTGAAAAATACAGTTTTATTCCGAGAAGTACAAAAATGACTAAAAACGCTCGTATTCGTTGAAAGTGAACGTTTTTAGACGTTTCCAGCTCTCTGACGTTAATAGATTTATTTTCAGAGATAAAAAATATTTTTTGTCGTGAAAAATGCAGTTTTATTCCGAGAAGTACGAAAATGTCTAAAAACGCTTGTATTTGTCGAAAGTGATCGTTTTTAGACGTTTCCAGCTTTCTGACCAGAATAAATTTATTTCCAGAGATATAAAATATTTTTTGTCGTGAAAAATACAGTTTTATTCGGAGAAGTACGAAAATGCCTAAAAACGCTCGTATTCGTTGAAAGTGATCGTTTTTAGATGTTTCCAGCTTTCTGACGTTAATAAATTTATTTTCAGAGATAAAAAAATATTTTTTGTCGTGAAAAATGCAGTTTTATTCCGAGAAGTACGAAAATGTCTAAAAACGCTTGTATTCGTCGAAAGTGATCGTTTTTAGCCGTTTCCAGCTTTCTGACGTTAATAAATTTATTTCCAGAGATATAAAATATTTTTTGTCGTGAAAAATACAGTTTTATTCGGAGAAGTACGAAAATGCCTAAAAACGCTCGTATTCGTTGAAAGTGATCGTTTTTAGATGTTTCCAGCTTTCTGACGTTAATACATTTATTTTCAGAGATAAAAAAATATTTTTTGTCGTGAAAAATGCAGTTTTATTCCGAGAAGTACGAAAATGTCTAAAAACGCTTGTATTCGTCGAAAGTGATCGTTTTTAGCCGTTTCAAGCTTTCTGACGTTAATAAATTTATTTCCAGAGATATAAAATATTTTTTGTCGTAAAAAATACAGTTTTATTCGGAGAAGTACGAAAATGCCTAAAAACGCTCGTATTCGTTGAAAGTGAACGTTTTTAGACGTTTCCAGCTCTCTGACGTTAATAGATTTATTTTCAGAGATAAAAAATATTTTTTGTCGTGAAAAATGCTGTTTTAGTCTGAGAAGTACGAAAATGTCTAAAAACGCTTGTATTCGTCGAAAGTGGTCGTTTTTAGACGTTTCCAGCTTTCTGACCTGAATAAATTGATTTTCAGAGATAAAAAATATTTTTTGTCGTGAAAAATACAGTTTTATTCCGAGAAGTACAAAAATGACTAAAAACGCTCGTATTCGTTGAAAGTGAACGTTTTTAGACGTTTCCAGCTCTCTGACGTTAATAGATTTATTTTCAGAGATAAAAAATATTTTTTGTCGTGAAAAATGCAGTTTTATTCCGAGAAGTACGAAAATGTCTAAAAACGCTTGTATTTGTCGAAAGTGGTCGTTTTTAGACGTTTCCAGCTTTCTGACCAGAATAAATTTATTTCCAGAGATATAAAATATTTTTTGTCGTGAAAAATACAGTTTTATTCGGAGAAGTACGAAAATGCCTAAAAACGCTCGTATTCGTTGAAAGTGATCGTTTTTAGATGTTTCCAGCTTTCTGACGTTAATAAATTTATTTTCAGAGATAAAAAATATTTTTTGTTGTGAAAAATGCAGTTTTAGTCTGAGAAGTACGAAAATGTCTAAAAACGATTGTATTTGTCGAAAGTGATCGTTTTTAGACGTTTCCAGCTTTCTGACCAGAATAAATTTATTTCCAGAGATATAAAATATTTTTTGTCGTGAAAAATACAGTTTTATTCGGAGAAGTACGAAAATGCCTAAAAACGCTCATATTCGTTGAAAGTGATCGTTTTTAGATGTTTCCAGCTTTCTGACGTTAATAAATTTATTTTCAGAGATATAAAATATTTTTTGTCGTGAAAAATGCAGTTTTATTCCGAGAAGTACGAAAATGTCTAAAAACGCTTGTATTTGTCGAAAGTGGTCGTTTTTAGACGTTTCCAGCTTTCTGACCAGAATAAATTTATTTCCAGAGATATAAAATATTTTTTGTCGTGAAAAATACAGTTTTATTCGGAGAAGTACGAAAATGCCTAAAAACGCTCGTATTCGTTGAAAGTGATCGTTTTTAGATGTTTCCAGCTTTCTGACGTTAATAAATTTATTTTCAGAGATAAAAAATATTTTTTGTTGTGAAAAATGCAGTTTTAGTCTGAGAAGTACGAAAATGTCTAAAAACGATTGTATTTGTCGAAAGTGATCGTTTTTAGACGTTTCCAGCTTTCTGACCAGAATAAATTTATTTCCAGAGATATAAAATATTTTTTGTCGTGAAAAATACAGTTTTATTCGGAGAAGTACGAAAATGCCTAAAAACGCTCATATTCGTTGAAAGTGATCGTTTTTAGATGTTTCCAGCTTTCTGAAGTTAATAAATTTATTTTCAGAGATAAAAAATATTTTTTGTCGTGAAAAATGCAGTTTTATTCCGAGAAGTACGAAAATGTCTAAAAACGCTTGTATTCGTCGAAAGTGATCGTTTTTAGCCGTTTCCAGCTTTCTGACGTTAATAAATTTATTTCCAGAGATATAAAATATTTTTTGTCGTAAAAAATACAGTTTTATTCGGAGAAGTACGAAAATGCCTAAAAACGCTCGTATTCGTTGAAAGTGAACGTTTTTAGACATTTCCAGCTCTCTGACGTTAATAGATTTATTTTCAGAGATAAAAAATATTTTTTGTCGTGAAAAATGCAGTTTTATTCCGAGAAGTACGAAAATGTCTAAAAACGCTTGTATTTGTCGAAAATGGTCGTTTTTAGACGTTTCCAGCTTTCTGACCAGAATAAATTTATTTCCAGAGATATAAAATATTTTTTGTCGTGAAAAATACAGTTTTATTCGGAGAAGTACGAAAATGCCTAAAAACGCTCGTATTCGTTGAAAGTGATCGTTTTTAGATGTTTCCAGCTTTCTGACGTTAATAAATTTATTTTCAGAGATAAAAAATATTTTTTGTTGTGAAAAATGCAGTTTTAGTCTGAGAAGTACGAAAATGTCTAAAAACGATTGTATTTGTCGAAAGTGATCGTTTTTAGACGTTTCCAGCTTTCTGACCAGAATAAATTTATTTCCAGAGATATAAAATATTTTTTGTCGTGAAAAATACAGTTTTATTCGGAGAAGTACGAAAATGTCTAAAAACGCTCATATTCGTTGGTAAGTGATCGTTTTTAGATGTTTCCAGCTTTCTGACGTTAATAAATTTATTTTCAGAGATAAAAAATATTTTTTGTCGTGAAAAATGCAGTTTTATTCCGAGAAGTACGAAAATGTCTAAAAACGCTTGTATTCGTCGAAAGTGATCGTTTTTAGCCGTTTCCAGCTTTCTGACGTTAATAAATTTATTTCCAGAGATATAAAATATTTTTTGTCGTAAAAAATACAGTTTTATTCGGAGAAGTACGAAAATGCCTAAAAACGCTCGTATTCGTTGAAAGTGAACGTTTTTAGACATTTCCAGCTCTCTGACGTTAATCAATTTATTTTCAGAGATAAAAAATATTTTTTGTCGTGAAAAATGCAGTTTTAGTCCGAGAAGTACGAAAATGTCTAAAAACGCTTGTATTCGTCGAAAGTGGTCGTTCTTAGACGTCTCCAGCTTTCTGACCTGAATAAATTGATTTTCAGAGATAAAAAATATTTTTTGTCGTGAAATATACAGTTTTATTCCGAGAAGTACAAAAATGACTAAAAACGCTCGTATTCGTTGAAAGTGAACGTTTTTAGACGTTTCCAGCTCTCTGACGTTAATAGATTTATTTTCAGAGATAAAAAATATTTTTTGTTGTGAAAAATGCTGTTTTAGTCTGAGAAGTACGAAAATGTCTAAAAACGCTTGTATTCGTCGAAAGTGGTCGTTTTTAGACGTTTCCAGCTTTCTGACCTGAATAAATTGATTTTCAGAGATAAAAAATATTTTTTGTCGTGAAAAATACAGTTTTATTCCGAGAAGTACAAAAATGACTAAAAACGCTCTTATTCGTTGAAAGTGAACGTTTTTAGACGTTTCCAGCTCTCTGACGTTAATAGATTTATTTTCAGAGATAAAAAATATTTTTTGTCGTGAAAAATGCAGTTTTATTCCGAGAAGTACGAAAATGTCTAAAAACGCTTGTATTTGTCGAAAGTGATCGTTTTTAGACGTTTCCAGCTTTCTGACCAGAATAAATTTATTTCCAGAGATATAAAATATTTTTTGTCGTGAAAAATACAGTTTTATTCGGAGAAGTACGAAAATGCCTAAAAACGCTCGTATTCGTTGAAAGTGATTGTTTTTAGATGTTTCCAGCTTTCTGACGTTAATAAATTTATTTTCAGAGATAAAAAATATTTTTTGTTGTGAAAAATGCAGTTTTAGTCTGAGAAGTACGAAAATGTCTAAAAACGCTTGTATTTGTCGAAAGTGATCGTTTTTAGACGTTTCCAGCTTTCTGACCAGCATAAATTTATTTCCAGAGATATAAAATATTTTTTGTCGTGAAAAATACAGTTTTATTCGGAGAAGTACGAAAATGCCTAAAAACGCTCATATTCGTTGAAAGTGATCGTTTTTAGATGTTTCCAGCTTTCTGACCAGAATAAATTTATTTCCAGAGATATAAAATATTTTTTGTTGTGAAAAATGCAGTTTTAGTCTGAGAAGTACGAAAATGTCTAAAAACGATTGTATTTGTCGAAAGTGATCGTTTTTAGACGTTTCCAGCTTTCTGACCAGAATAAATTTATTTCCAGAGATATAAAATATTTTTTGTCGTGAAAAATACAGTTTTATTCGGAGAAGTACGAAAATGTCTAAAAACGCTCATATTCGTTGGTAAGTGATCGTTTTTAGATGTTTCCAGCTTTCTGACGTTAATAAATTTATTTTCAGAGATAAAAAATATTTTTTGTCGTGAAAAATGCAGTTTTATTCCGAGAAGTACGAAAATGTCTAAAAACGCTTGTATTCGTCGAAAGTGATCGTTTTTAGCCGTTTCCAGCTTTCTGACGTTAATAAATTTATTTCCAGAGATATAAAATATTTTTTGTCGTAAAAAATACAGTTTTATTCGGAGAAGTACGAAAATGCCTAAAAACGCTCGTATTCGTTGAAAGTGAACGTTTTTAGACATTTCCAGCTCTCTGACGTTAATCAATTTATTTTCAGAGATAAAAAATATTTTTTGTCGTGAAAAATGCAGTTTTAGTCCGAGAAGTACGAAAATGTCTAAAAACGCTTGTATTCGTCGAAAGTGGTCGTTCTTAGACGTCTCCAGCTTTCTGACCTGAATAAATTGATTTTCAGAGATAAAAAATATTTTTTGTCGTGAAATATACAGTTTTATTCCGAGAAGTACAAAAATGACTAAAAACGCTCGTATTCGTTGAAAGTGAACGTTTTTAGACGTTTCCAGCTCTCTGACGTTAATAGATTTATTTTCAGAGATAAAAAATATTTTTTGTTGTGAAAAATGCTGTTTTAGTCTGAGAAGTACGAAAATGTCTAAAAACGCTTGTATTCGTCGAAAGTGGTCGTTTTTAGACGTTTCCAGCTTTCTGACCTGAATAAATTGATTTTCAGAGATAAAAAATATTTTTTGTCGTGAAAAATACAGTTTTATTCCGAGAAGTACAAAAATGACTAAAAACGCTCTTATTCGTTGAAAGTGAACGTTTTTAGACGTTTCCAGCTCTCTGACGTTAATAGATTTATTTTCAGAGATAAAAAATATTTTTTGTCGTGAAAAATGCAGTTTTATTCCGAGAAGTACGAAAATGTCTAAAAACGCTTGTATTTGTCGAAAGTGATCGTTTTTAGACGTTTCCAGCTTTCTGACCAGAATAAATTTATTTCCAGAGATATAAAATATTTTTTGTCGTGAAAAATACAGTTTTATTCGGAGAAGTACGAAAATGCCTAAAAACGCTCGTATTCGTTGAAAGTGATTGTTTTTAGATGTTTCCAGCTTTCTGACGTTAATAAATTTATTTTCAGAGATAAAAAATATTTTTTGTTGTGAAAAATGCAGTTTTAGTCTGAGAAGTACGAAAATGTCTAAAAACGCTTGTATTTGTCGAAAGTGATCGTTTTTAGACGTTTCCAGCTTTCTGAAGTTAATAAATTTATTTTCAGAGATAAAAAATATTTTTTGTCGTGAAAAATGCAGTTTTATTCCGAGAAGTACGAAAATGTCTAAAAACGCTTGTATTCGTCGAAAGTGATCGTTTTTAGCCGTTTCCAGCTTTCTGACGTTAATAAATTTATTTCCAGAGATATAAAATATTTTTTGTCGTAAAAAATACAGTTTTATTCGGAGAAGTACGAAAATGCCTAAAAACGCTCGTATTCGTTGAAAGTGAACGTTTTTAGACATTTCCAGCTCTCTGACGTTAATAGATTTATTTTCAGAGATAAAAAATATTTTTTGTTGTGAAAAATGCTGTTTTATTCCGAGAAGTACAAAAATGACTAAAAACGCTCGTATTCGTTGAAAGTGAACGTTTTTAGACGTTTCCAGCTCTCTGACGTTAATAGATTTATTTCCAGAGATATAAAATATTTTTTGTCGTGAAAAATACAGTTTTATTCGGAGAAGTACGAAAATGCCTAAAAACGCTCGTATTCGTTGAAAGTGATCGTTTTTAGATGTTTCCAGCTTTCTGACGTTAATAAATTTATTTTCAGAGATAAAAAATATTTTTTGTTGTGAAAAATGCAGTTTTAGTCTGAGAAGTACGAAAATGTCTAAAAACGATTGTATTTGTCGAAAGTGATCGTTTTTAGACGTTTCCAGCTTTCTGACCAGAATAAATTTATTTCCAGGGATATAAAATATTTTTTGTCGTGAAAAATACAGTTTTATTCGGAGAAGTACGAAAATGTCTAAAAACGCTCATATTCGTTGGTAAGTGATCGTTTTTAGATGTTTCCAGCTTTCTGACGTTAATAAATTTATTTTCAGAGATAAAAAATATTTTTTGTCGTGAAAAATGCAGTTTTATTCCGAGAAGTACGAAAATGTCTAAAAACGCTTGTATTCGTCGAAAGTGATCGTTTTTAGCCGTTTCCAGCTTTCTGACGTTAATAAATTTATTTCCAGAGATATAAAATATTTTTTGTCGTAAAAAATACAGTTTTATTCGGAGAAGTACGAAAATGCCTAAAAACGCTCGTATTCGTTGAAAGTGAACGTTTTTAGACATTTCCAGCTCTCTGACGTTAATCAATTTATTTTCAGAGATAAAAAATATTTTTTGTCGTGAAAAATGCAGTTTTAGTCCGAGAAGTACGAAAATGTCTAAAAACGCTTGTATTCGTCGAAAGTGGTCGTTCTTAGACGTCTCCAGCTTTCTGACCTGAATAAATTGATTTTCAGAGATAAAAAATATTTTTTGTCGTGAAATATACAGTTTTATTCCGAGAAGTACAAAAATGACTAAAAACGCTTGTATTCGTTGAAAGTGAACGTTTTTAGACGTTTCCAGCTCTCTGACGTTAATAGATTTATTTTCAGAGATAAAAAATATTTTTTGTTGTGAAAAATGCTGTTTTAGTCTGAGAAGTACGAAAATGTCTAAAAACGCTTGTATTCGTCGAAAGTGGTCGTTTTTAGACGTTTCCAGCTTTCTGACCTGAATAAATTGATTTTCAGAGATAAAAAATATTTTTTGTCGTGAAAAATACAGTTTTATTCCGAGAAGTACAAAAATGACTAAAAACGCTCTTATTCGTTGAAAGTGAACGTTTTTAGACGTTTCCAGCTCTCTGACGTTAATAGATTTATTTTCAGAGATAAAAAATATTTTTTGTCGTGAAAAATGCAGTTTTATTCCGAGAAGTACGAAAATGTCTAAAAACGCTTGTATTTGTCGAAAGTGGTCGTTTTTAGACGTTTCCAGCTTTCTGACCAGAATAAATTTATTTCTAGAGATATAAAATATTTTTTGTCGTGAAAAATACAGTTTTATTCGGAGAAGTACGAAAATGCCTAAAAACGCTCGTATTCGTTGAAAGTGATCGTTTTTAGATGTTTCCAGCTTTCTGACGTTAATAAATTTATTTTCAGAGATAAAAAATATTTTTTGTTGTGAAAAATGCAGTTTTAGTCTGAGAAGTACGAAAATGTCTAAAAACGATTGTATTTGTCGAAAGTGATCGTTTTTAGACGTTTCCAGCTTTCTGACCAGAATAAATTTATTTCCAGAGATATAAAATATTTTTTGTCGTGAAAAATACAGTTTTATTCGGAGAAGTACGAAAATGTCTAAAAACGCTCATATTCGTTGGTAAGTGATCGTTTTTAGATGTTTCCAGCTTTCTGACGTTAATAAATTTATTTTCAGAGATAAAAAATATTTTTTGTCGTGAAAAATGCAGTTTTATTCCGAGAAGTACGAAAATGTCTAAAAACGCTTGTATTCGTCGAAAGTGATCGTTTTTAGCCGTTTCCAGCTTTCTGACGTTAATAAATTTATTTCCAGAGATATAAAATATTTTTTGTCGTAAAAAATACAGTTTTATTCGGAGAAGTACGAAAATGCCTAAAAACGCTCGTATTCGTTGAAAGTGAACGTTTTTAGACATTTCCAGCTCTCTGACGTTAATCAATTTATTTTCAGAGATAAAAAATATTTTTTGTCGTGAAAAATGCAGTTTTAGTCCGAGAAGTACGAAAATGTCTAAAAACGCTTGTATTCGTCGAAAGTGGTCGTTCTTAGACGTCACCAGCTTTCTGACCTGAATAAATTGATTTTCAGAGATAAAAAATATTTTTTGTCGTGAAATATACAGTTTTATTCCGAGAAGTACAAAAATGACTAAAAACGCTCGTATTCGTTGAAAGTGAACGTTTTTAGACGTTTCCAGCTCTCTGACGTTAATAGATTTATTTTCAGAGATAAAAAATATTTTTTGTTGTGAAAAATGCTGTTTTAGTCTGAGAAGTACGAAAATGTCTAAAAACGCTTGTATTCGTCGAAAGTGGTCGTTTTTAGACGTTTCCAGCTTTCTGACCTGAATAAATTGATTTTCAGAGATAAAAAATATTTTTTGTCGTGAAAAATACAGTTTTATTCCGAGAAGTACAAAAATGACTAAAAACGCTCTTATTCGTTGAAAGTGAACGTTTTTAGACGTTTCCAGCTCTCTGACGTTAATAGATTTATTTTCAGAGATAAAAAATATTTTTTGTCGTGAAAAATGCAGTTTTATTCCGAGAAGTACGAAAATGTCTAAAAACGCTTGTATTTGTCGAAAGTGATCGTTTTTAGACGTTTCCAGCTTTCTGACCAGAATAAATTTATTTCCAGAGATATAAAATATTTTTTGTCGTGAAAAATACAGTTTTATTCGGAGAAGTACGAAAATGCCTAAAAACGCTCGTATTCGTTGAAAGTGATCGTTTTTAGATGTTTCCAGCTTTCTGACGTTAATAAATTTATTTTCAGAGATAAAAAATATTTTTTGTTGTGAAAAATGCAGTTTTAGTCTGAGAAGTACGAAAATGTCTAAAAACGCTTGTATTTGTCGAAAGTGATCGTTTTTAGACGTTTCCAGCTTTCTGACCAGCATAAATTTATTTCCAGAGATATAAAATATTTTTTGTCGTGAAAAATACAGTTTTATTCGGAGAAGTACGAAAATGCCTAAAAACGCTCATATTCGTTGAAAGTGATCGTTTTTAGATGTTTCCAGCTTTCTGACGTTAATAAATTTATTTTCAGAGATAAAAAATATTTTTTGTCGTGAAAAATGCAGTTTTATTCGGAGAAGTACGAAAATGTCTAAAAACGCTTGTATTCGTCGAAAGTGATCGTTTTTAGCCGTTTCCAGCTTTCTGACGTTAATAAATTTATTTCCAGAGGTATAAAATATTTTTTGTCGTAAAAAATTCAGTTTTATTCGGAGAAGTACGAAAATGCCTAAAACGCTCGTATTCGTTGAAAGTGAACGTTTTTAGACATTTCCAGCTCTCTGACGTTAATAAATTTATTTTCAGAGATAAAAAATATTTTTTGTCGTGAAAAATGCAGTTTTATTCCGAGAAGTACGAAAATGTCTAAAAACGCTTGTATTTGTCGAAAGTGGTCGTTTTTAGACGTTTCCAGCTTTCTGACCAGAATAAATTTATTTCCAGAGATATAAAATATTTTTTGTCGTGAAAAATACAGTTTTATTCGGAGAAGTACGAAAATGCCTAAAAACGCTCGTATTCGTTGAAAGTGATCGTTTTTAGATGTTTCCAGCTTTCTGACGTTAATAAATTTATTTTCAGAGATAAAAAATATTTTTTGTTGTGAAAAATGCAGTTTTAGTCTGAGAAGTACGAAAATGTCTAAAAACGATTGTATTTGTCGAAAGTGATCGTTTTTAGACGTTTCCAGCTTTCTGACCAGAATAAATTTATTTCCAGAGATATAAAATATTTTTTGTCGTGAAAAATACAGTTTTATTCGGAGAAGTACGAAAATGTCTAAAAACGCTCATATTCGTTGGTAAGTGATCGTTTTTAGATGTTTCCAGCTTTCTGACGTTAATAAATTTATTTTCAGAGATAAAAAATATTTTTTGTCGTGAAAAATGCAGTTTTATTCCGAGAAGTACGAAAATGTCTAAAAACGCTTGTATTCGTCGAAAGTGATCGTTTTTAGCCGTTTCCAGCTTTCTGACGTTAATAAATTTATTTCCAGAGATATAAAATATTTTTTGTCGTAAAAAATACAGTTTTATTCGGAGAAGTACGAAAATGCCTAAAAACGCTCGTATTCGTTGAAAGTGAACGTTTTTAGACATTTCCAGCTCTCTGACGTTAATCAATTTATTTTCAGAGATAAAAAATATTTTTTGTCGTGAAAAATGCAGTTTTAGTCCGAGAAGTACGAAAATGTCTACAAACGCTTGTATTCGTCGAAAGTGGTCGTTCTTAGACGTCACCAGCTTTCTGACCTGAATAAATTGATTTTCAGAGATAAAAAATATTTTTTGTCGTGAAATATACAGTTTTATTCCGAGAAGTACAAAAATGACTAAAAACGCTCGTATTCGTTGAAAGTGAACGTTTTTAGACGTTTCCAGCTCTCTGACGTTAATAGATTTATTTTCAGAGATAAAAAATATTTTTTGTTGTGAAAAATGCTGTTTTAGTCTGAGAAGTACGAAAATGTCTAAAAACGCTTGTATTCGTCGAAAGTGGTCGTTTTTAGACGTTTCCAGCTTTCTGACCTGAATAAATTGATTTTCAGAGATAAAAAATATTTTTTGTCGTGAAAAATACAGTTTTATTCCGAGAAGTACAAAAATGACTAAAAACGCTCTTATTCGTTGAAAGTGAACGTTTTTAGACGTTTCCAGCTCTCTGACGTTAATAGATTTATTTTCAGAGATAAAAAATATTTTTTGTCGTTAAAAATGCAGTTTTATTCCGAGAAGTACGAAAATGTCTAAAAACGCTTGTATTTGTCGAAAGTGATCGTTTTTAGACGTTTCCAGCTTTCTGACCAGAATAAATTTATTTCCAGAGATATAAAATATTTTTTGTCGTGAAAAATACAGTTTTATTCGGAGAAGTACGAAAATGCCTAAAAACGCTCGTATTCGTTGAAAGTGATCGTTTTTAGATGTTTCCAGCTTTCTGACGTTAATAAATTTATTTTCAGAGATAAAAAATATTTTTTGTTGTGAAAAATGCAGTTTTAGTCTGAGAAGTACGAAAATGTCTAAAAACGCTTGTATTTGTCGAAAGTGATCGTTTTTAGACGTTTCCAGCTTTCTGACCAGCATAAATTTATTTCCAGAGATATAAAATATTTTTTGTCGTGAAAAATACAGTTTTATTCGGAGAAGTACGAAAATGCCTAAAAACGCTCATATTCGTTGAAAGTGATCGTTTTTAGATGTTTCCAGCTTTCTGACGTTAATAAATTTATTTTCAGAGATAAAAAATATTTTTTGTCGTGAAAAATGCAGTTTTATTCGGAGAAGTACGAAAATGTCTAAAAACGCTTGTATTCGTCGAAAGTGATCGTTTTTAGCCGTTTCCAGCTTTCTGACGTTAATAAATTTATTTCCAGAGGTATAAAATATTTTTTGTCGTAAAAAATTCAGTTTTATTCGGAGAAGTACGAAAATGCCTAAAACGCTCGTATTCGTTGAAAGTGAACGTTTTTAGACATTTCCAGCTCTCTGACGTTAATAAATTTATTTTCAGAGATAAAAAATATTTTTTGTCGTGAAAAATGCAGTTTTAGTCCGAGAAGTACGAAAATGTCTAAAAACGCTTGTATTCGTCGAAAGTGGTCGTTTTTAGACGTTTCCAGCTTTCTGACCTGAATAAATTGATTTTCAGAGATAAAAAATATTTTTTGTCGTGAAAAATACAGTTTTATTCCGAGAAGTACAAAAATGACTAAAAACGCTCGTATTCGTTGAAAGTGAACGTTTTTAGACGTTTCCAGCTCTCTGATGTTAATAGATTTATTTTCAGAGATAAAAAATATTTTTTGTCGTGAAAAATGCAGTTTTATTCCGAGAAGTACGAAAATGTCTAAAAACGCTTGTATTTGTCGAAAGTGATCGTTTTTAGACGTTTCCAGCTTTCTGACCAGAATAAATTTATTTCCAGAGATATAAAATATTTTTTGTCGTGAAAAATACAGTTTTATTCGGAGAAGTACGAAAATGCCTAAAAACGCTCGTATTCGTTGAAAGTGATCGTTTTTAGATGTTTCCAGCTTTCTGACGTTAATAAATTTATTTTCAGAGATAAAAAATATTTTTTGTTGTGAAAAATGCAGTTTTAGTCTGAGAAGTACGAAAATGTCTAAAAACGCTTGTATTTGTCGAAATTGATCGTTTTTAGACGTTTCCAGCTTTCTGACCAGAATAAATTTATTTCCAGAGATATAAAATATTTTTTGTCGTGAAAAATACAGTTTTATTCGGAGAAGTACGAAAATGCCTAAAAACGCTCATATTCGTTGAAAGTGATCGTTTTTAGATGTTTCCAGCTTTCTGACGTTATTAAATTTATTTTCAGAGATAAAAAATATTTTTTGTCGTGAAAAATGCAGTTTTATTCCGAGAAGTACGAAAATGTCTAAAAACGCTTGTATTCGTCGAAAGTGATCGTTTTTAGCCGTTTCCAGCTTTCTGACGTTAATAAATTTATTTCCAGAGATATAAAATATTTTTTGTCGTAAAAAATACAGTTTTATTCGGAGAAGTACGAAAATGCCTAAAAACGCTCGTATTCGTTGAAAGTGAACGTTTTTAGACATTTCCAGCTCTCTGACGTTAATAAATTTATTTTCAGAGATAAAAAATATTTTTTGTCGTGAAAAATGCAGTTTTAGTCCGAGAAGTACGAAAATGTCTAAAAACGCTTGTATTCGTCGAAAGTGGTCGTTTTTAGACGTTTCCAGCTTTCTGACCTGAATAAATTGATTTTCAGAGATAAAAAATATTTTTTGTCGTGAAAAATACAGTTTTATTCCGAGAAGTACAAAAATGACTAAAAACGCTCGTATTCGTTGAAAGTGGACGTTTTTAGACGTTTCCAGCTCTCTGACGTTAATAGATTTATTTTCAGAGATAAAAAATATTTTTTGTTGTGAAAAATGCTGTTTTAGTCTGAGAAGTACGAAAATGTCTAAAAACGCTTGTATTCGTCGAAAGTGGTCGTTTTTAGACGTTTCCAGCTTTCTGACCTGAATAAATTGATTTTCAGAGATAAAAAATATTTTTTGTCGTGAAAAATACAGTTTTATTCCGAGAAGTACAAAAATGACTAAAAACGCTCGTATTCGTTGAAAGTGAACGTTTTTAGACGTTTCCAGCTCTCTGACGTTAATAGATTTATTTTCAGAGATAAAAAATATTTTTTGTCGTGAAAAATGCAGTTTTATTCCGAGAAGTACGAAAATGTCTAAAAACGCTTGTATTTGTCGAAAGTGATCGTTTTTAGACGTTTCCAGCTTTCTGACCAGAATAAATTTATTTCCAGAGATATAAAATATTTTTTGTCGTGAAAAATACAGTTTTATTCGGAGAAGTACGAAAATGCCTAAAAACGCTCGTATTCGTTGAAAGTGATCGTTTTTAGATGTTTCCAGCTTTCTGACGTTAATAAATTTATTTTCAGAGATAAAAAATATTTTTTGTTGTGAAAAATGCAGTTTTAGTCTGAGAAGTACGAAAATGTCTAAAAACGCTTGTATTTGTCGAAATTGATCGTTTTTAGACGTTTCCAGCTTTCTGACCAGAATAAATTTATTTCCAGAGATATAAAATATTTTTTGTCGTGAAAAATACAGTTTTATTCGGAGAAGTACGAAAATGCCTAAAAACGCTCATATTCGTTGAAAGTGATCGTTTTTAGATGTTTCCAGCTTTCTGACGTTATTAAATTTATTTTCAGAGATAAAAAATATTTTTTGTCGTGAAAAATGCAGTTTTATTCCGAGAAGTACGAAAATGTCTAAAAACGCTTGTATTCGTCGAAAGTGATCGTTTTTAGCCGTTTCCAGCTTTCTGACGTTAATAAATTTATTTCCAGAGATATAAAATATTTTTTGTCGTAAAAAATACAGTTTTATTCGGAGAAGTACGAAAATGCCTAAAAACGCTCGTATTCGTTGAAAGTGAACGTTTTTAGACATTTCCAGCTCTCTGACGTTAATAAATTTATTTTCAGAGATAAAAAATATTTTTTGTCGTGAAAAATGCAGTTTTAGTCCGAGAAGTACGAAAATGTCTAAAAACGCTTGTATTCGTCGAAAGTGGTCGTTTTTAGACGTTTCCAGCTTTCTGACCTGAATAAATTGATTTTCAGAGATAAAAAATATTTTTTGTCGTGAAAAATACAGTTTTATTCCGAGAAGTACAAAAATGACTAAAAACGCTCGTATTCGTTGAAAGTGGACGTTTTTAGACGTTTCCAGCTCTCTGACGTTAATAGATTTATTTTCAGAGATAAAAAATATTTTTTGTTGTGAAAAATGCTGTTTTAGTCTGAGAAGTACGAAAATGTCTAAAAACGCTTGTATTCGTCGAAAGTGGTCGTTTTTAGACGTTTCCAGCTTTCTGACCTGAATAAATTGATTTTCAGAGATAAAAAATATTTTTTGTCGTGAAAAATACAGTTTTATTCCGAGAAGTACAAAAATGACTAAAAACGCTCGTATTCGTTGAAAGTGAACGTTTTTAGACGTTTCCAGCTCTCTGACGTTAATAGATTTATTTTCAGAGATAAAAAATATTTTTTGTCGTGAAAAATGCAGTTTTATTCCGAGAAGTACGAAAATGTCTAAAAACGCTTGTATTTGTCGAAAGTGATCGTTTTTAGACGTTTCCAGCTTTCTGACCAGAATAAATTTATTTCCAGAGATATAAAATATTTTTTGTCGTGAAAAATATAGTTTTATTCGGAGAAGTACGAAAATGCCTAAAAACGCTCGTATTCGTTGAAAGTGATCGTTTTTAGACGTTTCCAGCTTTCTGACCAGAATAAATTTATTTCCAGAGATATAAAATATTTTTTGTCGTGAAAAATACAGTTTTATTCGGAGAAGTACGAAAATGCCTAAAAACGCTCATATTCGTTGAAAGTGATCGTTTTTAGATGTTTCCAGCTTTCTGAAGTTAATAAATTTATTTTCAGAGATAAAAAATATTTTTTGTCGTGAAAAATGCAGTTTTATTCCGAGAAGTACGAAAATGTCTAAAAACGCTTGTATTCGTCGAAAGTGATCGTTTTTAGCCGTTTCCAGCTTTCTGACGTTAATAAATTTATTTCCAGAGATATAAAATATTTTTTGTCGTAAAAAATACAGTTTTATTCGGAGAAGTACGAAAATGCCTAAAAACGCTCGTATTCGTTGAAAGTGAACGTTTTTAGACATTTCCAGCTCTCTGACGTTAATAGATTTATTTTCAGAGATAAAAAATATTTTTTGTTGTGAAAAATGCTGTTTTATTCCGAGAAGTACAAAAATGACTAAAAACGCTCGTATTCGTTGAAAGTGAACGTTTTTAGACGTTTCCAGCTCTCTGACGTTAATAGATTTATTTCCAGAGATATAAAATATTTTTTGTCGTGAAAAATACAGTTTTATTCGGAGAAGTACGAAAATGCCTAAAAACGCTCGTATTCGTTGAAAGTGATCGTTTTTAGATGTTTCCAGCTTTCTGACGTTAATAAATTTATTTTCAGAGATAAAAAATATTTTTTGTTGTGAAAAATGCAGTTTTAGTCTGAGAAGTACGAAAATGTCTAAAAACGATTGTATTTGTCGAAAGTGATCGTTTTTAGACGTTTCCAGCTTTCTGACCAGAATAAATTTATTTCCAGAGATATAAAATATTTTTTGTCGTGAAAAATACAGTTTTATTCGGAGAAGTACGAAAATGTCTAAAAACGCTCATATTCGTTGGTAAGTGATCGTTTTTAGATGTTTCCAGCTTTCTGACGTTAATAAATTTATTTTCAGAGATAAAAAATATTTTTTGTCGTGAAAAATGCAGTTTTATTCCGAGAAGTACGAAAATGTCTAAAAACGCTTGTATTCGTCGAAAGTGATCGTTTTTAGCCGTTTCCAGCTTTCTGACGTTAATAAATTTATTTCCAGAGATATAAAATATTTTTTGTCGTAAAAAATACAGTTTTATTCGGAGAAGTACGAAAATGCCTAAAAACGCTCGTATTCGTTGAAAGTGAACGTTTTTAGACATTTCCAGCTCTCTGACGTTAATCAATTTATTTTCAGAGATAAAAAATATTTTTTGTCGTGAAAAATGCAGTTTTAGTCCGAGAAGTACGAAAATGTCTAAAAACGCTTGTATTCGTCGAAAGTGGTCGTTCTTAGACGTCTCCAGCTTTCTGACCTGAATAAATTGATTTTCAGAGATAAAAAATATTTTTTGTCGTGAAATATACAGTTTTATTCCGAGAAGTACAAAAATGACTAAAAACGCTCGTATTCGTTGAAAGTGAACGTTTTTAGACGTTTCCAGCTCTCTGACGTTAATAGATTTATTTTCAGAGATAAAAAATATTTTTTGTTGTGAAAAATGCTGTTTTAGTCTGAGAAGTACGAAAATGTCTAAAAACGCTTGTATTCGTCGAAAGTGGTCGTTTTTAGACGTTTCCAGCTTTCTGACCTGAATAAATTGATTTTCAGAGATAAAAAATATTTTTTGTCGTGAAAAATACAGTTTTATTCCGAGAAGTACAAAAATGACTAAAAACGCTCTTATTCGTTGAAAGTGAACGTTTTTAGACGTTTCCAGCTCTCTGACGTTAATAGATTTATTTTCAGAGATAAAAAATATTTTTTGTCGTGAAAAATGCAGTTTTATTCCGAGAAGTACGAAAATGTCTAAAAACGCTTGTATTTGTCGAAAGTGGTCGTTTTTAGACGTTTCCAGCTTTCTGACCAGAATAAATTTATTTCCAGAGATATAAAATATTTTTTGTCGTGAAAAATACAGTTTTATTCGGAGAAGTACGAAAATGCCTAAAAACGCTCGTATTCGTTGAAAGTGATCGTTTTTAGATGTTTCCAGCTTTCTGACGTTAATAAATTTATTTTCAGAGATAAAAAATATTTTTTGTTGTGAAAAATGCAGTTTTAGTCTGAGAAGTACGAAAATGTCTAAAAACGATTGTATTTGTCGAAAGTGATCGTTTTTAGACGTTTCCAGCTTTCTGACCAGAATAAATTTATTTCCAGAGATATAAAATATTTTTTGTCGTGAAAAATACAGTTTTATTCGGAGAAGTACGAAAATGTCTAAAAACGCTCATATTCGTTGGTAAGTGATCGTTTTTAGATGTTTCCAGCTTTCTGACGTTAATAAATTTATTTTCAGAGATAAAAAATATTTTTTGTCGTGAAAAATGCAGTTTTATTCCGAGAAGTACGAAAATGTCTAAAAACGCTTGTATTCGTCGAAAGTGATCGTTTTTAGCCGTTTCCAGCTTTCTGACGTTAATAAATTTATTTCCAGAGATATAAAATATTTTTTGTCGTAAAAAATACAGTTTTATTCGGAGAAGTACGAAAATGCCTAAAAACGCTCGTATTCGTTGAAAGTGAACGTTTTTAGACATTTCCAGCTCTCTGACGTTAATCAATTTATTTTCAGAGATAAAAAATATTTTTTGTCGTGAAAAATGCAGTTTTAGTCCGAGAAGTACGAAAATGTCTAAAAACGCTTGTATTCGTCGAAAGTGGTCGTTCTTAGACGTCACCAGCTTTCTGACCTGAATAAATTGATTTTCAGAGATAAAAAATATTTTTTGTCGTGAAATATACAGTTTTATTCCGAGAAGTACAAAAATGACTAAAAACGCTCGTATTCGTTGAAAGTGAACGTTTTTAGACGTTTCCAGCTCTCTGACGTTAATAGATTTATTTTCAGAGATAAAAAATATTTTTTGTTGTGAAAAATGCTGTTTTAGTCTGAGAAGTACGAAAATGTCTAAAAACGCTTGTATTCGTCGAAAGTGGTCGTTTTTAGACGTTTCCAGCTTTCTGACCTGAATAAATTGATTTTCAGAGATAAAAAATATTTTTTGTCGTGAAAAATACAGTTTTATTCCGAGAAGTACAAAAATGACTAAAAACGCTCTTATTCGTTGAAAGTGAACGTTTTTAGACGTTTCCAGCTCTCTGACGTTAATAGATTTATTTTCAGAGATAAAAAATATTTTTTGTCGTGAAAAATGCAGTTTTATTCCGAGAAGTACGAAAATGTCTAAAAACGCTTGTATTTGTCGAAAGTGATCGTTTTTAGACGTTTCCAGCTTTCTGACCAGAATAAATTTATTTCCAGAGATATAAAATATTTTTTGTCGTGAAAAATACAGTTTTATTCGGAGAAGTACGAAAATGCCTAAAAACGCTCGTATTCGTTGAAAGTGATCGTTTTTAGATGTTTCCAGCTTTCTGACGTTAATAAATTTATTTTCAGAGATAAAAAATATTTTTTGTTGTGAAAAATGCAGTTTTAGTCTGAGAAGTACGAAAATGTCTAAAAACGCTTGTATTTGTCGAAAGTGATCGTTTTTAGACGTTTCCAGCTTTCTGACCAGCATAAATTTATTTCCAGAGATATAAAATATTTTTTGTCGTGAAAAATACAGTTTTATTCGGAGAAGTACGAAAATGCCTAAAAACGCTCATATTCGTTGAAAGTGATCGTTTTTAGATGTTTCCAGCTTTCTGACGTTAATAAATTTATTTTCAGAGATAAAAAATATTTTTTGTCGTGAAAAATGCAGTTTTATTCGGAGAAGTACGAAAATGTCTAAAAACGCTTGTATTCGTCGAAAGTGATCGTTTTTAGCCGTTTCCAGCTTTCTGACGTTAATAAATTTATTTCCAGAGGTATAAAATATTTTTTGTCGTAAAAAATTCAGTTTTATTCGGAGAAGTACGAAAATGCCTAAAACGCTCGTATTCGTTGAAAGTGAACGTTTTTAGACATTTCCAGCTCTCTGACGTTAATAAATTTATTTTCAGAGATAAAAAATATTTTTTGTCGTGAAAAATGCAGTTTTATTCCGAGAAGTACGAAAATGTCTAAAAACGCTTGTATTTGTCGAAAGTGGTCGTTTTTAGACGTTTCCAGCTTTCTGACCAGAATAAATTTATTTCCAGAGATATAAAATATTTTTTGTCGTGAAAAATACAGTTTTATTCGGAGAAGTACGAAAATGCCTAAAAACGCTCGTATTCGTTGAAAGTGATCGTTTTTAGATGTTTCCAGCTTTCTGACGTTAATAAATTTATTTTCAGAGATAAAAAATATTTTTTGTTGTGAAAAATGCAGTTTTAGTCTGAGAAGTACGAAAATGTCTAAAAACGATTGTATTTGTCGAAAGTGATCGTTTTTAGACGTTTCCAGCTTTCTGACCAGAATAAATTTATTTCCAGAGATATAAAATATTTTTTGTCGTGAAAAATACAGTTTTATTCGGAGAAGTACGAAAATGTCTAAAAACGCTCATATTCGTTGGTAAGTGATCGTTTTTAGATGTTTCCAGCTTTCTGACGTTAATAAATTTATTTTCAGAGATAAAAAATATTTTTTGTCGTGAAAAATGCAGTTTTATTCCGAGAAGTACGAAAATGTCTAAAAACGCTTGTATTCGTCGAAAGTGATCGTTTTTAGCCGTTTCCAGCTTTCTGACGTTAATAAATTTATTTCCAGAGATATAAAATATTTTTTGTCGTAAAAAATACAGTTTTATTCGGAGAAGTACGAAAATGCCTAAAAACGCTCGTATTCGTTGAAAGTGAACGTTTTTAGACATTTCCAGCTCTCTGACGTTAATCAATTTATTTTCAGAGATAAAAAATATTTTTTGTCGTGAAAAATGCAGTTTTAGTCCGAGAAGTACGAAAATGTCTAAAAACGCTTGTATTCGTCGAAAGTGGTCGTTCTTAGACGTCACCAGCTTTCTGACCTGAATAAATTGATTTTCAGAGATAAAAAATATTTTTTGTCGTGAAATATACAGTTTTATTCCGAGAAGTACAAAAATGACTAAAAACGCTCGTATTCGTTGAAAGTGAACGTTTTTAGACGTTTCCAGCTCTCTGACGTTAATAGATTTATTTTCAGAGATAAAAAATATTTTTTGTTGTGAAAAATGCTGTTTTAGTCTGAGAAGTACGAAAATGTCTAAAAACGCTTGTATTCGTCGAAAGTGGTCGTTTTTAGACGTTTCCAGCTTTCTGACCTGAATAAATTGATTTTCAGAGATAAAAAATATTTTTTGTCGTGAAAAATACAGTTTTATTCCGAGAAGTACAAAAATGACTAAAAACGCTCTTATTCGTTGAAAGTGAACGTTTTTAGACGTTTCCAGCTCTCTGACGTTAATAGATTTATTTTCAGAGATAAAAAATATTTTTTGTCGTTAAAAATGCAGTTTTATTCCGAGAAGTACGAAAATGTCTAAAAACGCTTGTATTTGTCGAAAGTGATCGTTTTTAGACGTTTCCAGCTTTCTGACCAGAATAAATTTATTTCCAGAGATATAAAATATTTTTTGTCGTGAAAAATACAGTTTTATTCGGAGAAGTACGAAAATGCCTAAAAACGCTCGTATTCGTTGAAAGTGATCGTTTTTAGATGTTTCCAGCTTTCTGACGTTAATAAATTTATTTTCAGAGATAAAAAATATTTTTTGTTGTGAAAAATGCAGTTTTAGTCTGAGAAGTACGAAAATGTCTAAAAACGCTTGTATTTGTCGAAAGTGATCGTTTTTAGACGTTTCCAGCTTTCTGACCAGCATAAATTTATTTCCAGAGATATAAAATATTTTTTGTCGTGAAAAATACAGTTTTATTCGGAGAAGTACGAAAATGCCTAAAAACGCTCATATTCGTTGAAAGTGATCGTTTTTAGATGTTTCCAGCTTTCTGACGTTAATAAATTTATTTTCAGAGATAAAAAATATTTTTTGTCGTGAAAAATGCAGTTTTATTCGGAGAAGTACGAAAATGTCTAAAAACGCTTGTATTCGTCGAAAGTGATCGTTTTTAGCCGTTTCCAGCTTTCTGACGTTAATAAATTTATTTCCAGAGGTATAAAATATTTTTTGTCGTAAAAAATTCAGTTTTATTCGGAGAAGTACGAAAATGCCTAAAACGCTCGTATTCGTTGAAAGTGAACGTTTTTAGACATTTCCAGCTCTCTGACGTTAATAAATTTATTTTCAGAGATAAAAAATATTTTTTGTCGTGAAAAATGCAGTTTTAGTCCGAGAAGTACGAAAATGTCTAAAAACGCTTGTATTCGTCGAAAGTGGTCGTTTTTAGACGTTTCCAGCTTTCTGACCTGAATAAATTGATTTTCAGAGATAAAAAATATTTTTTGTCGTGAAAAATACAGTTTTATTCCGAGAAGTACAAAAATGACTAAAAACGCTCGTATTCGTTGAAAGTGAACGTTTTTAGACGTTTCCAGCTCTCTGATGTTAATAGATTTATTTTCAGAGATAAAAAATATTTTTTGTCGTGAAAAATGCAGTTTTATTCCGAGAAGTACGAAAATGTCTAAAAACGCTTGTATTTGTCGAAAGTGATCGTTTTTAGACGTTTCCAGCTTTCTGACCAGAATAAATTTATTTCCAGAGATATAAAATATTTTTTGTCGTGAAAAATACAGTTTTATTCGGAGAAGTACGAAAATGCCTAAAAACGCTCGTATTCGTTGAAAGTGATCGTTTTTAGATGTTTCCAGCTTTCTGACGTTAATAAATTTATTTTCAGAGATAAAAAATATTTTTTGTTGTGAAAAATGCAGTTTTAGTCTGAGAAGTACGAAAATGTCTAAAAACGCTTGTATTTGTCGAAATTGATCGTTTTTAGACGTTTCCAGCTTTCTGACCAGAATAAATTTATTTCCAGAGATATAAAATATTTTTTGTCGTGAAAAATACAGTTTTATTCGGAGAAGTACGAAAATGCCTAAAAACGCTCATATTCGTTGAAAGTGATCGTTTTTAGATGTTTCCAGCTTTCTGACGTTATTAAATTTATTTTCAGAGATAAAAAATATTTTTTGTCGTGAAAAATGCAGTTTTATTCCGAGAAGTACGAAAATGTCTAAAAACGCTTGTATTCGTCGAAAGTGATCGTTTTTAGCCGTTTCCAGCTTTCTGACGTTAATAAATTTATTTCCAGAGATATAAAATATTTTTTGTCGTAAAAAATACAGTTTTATTCGGAGAAGTACGAAAATGCCTAAAAACGCTCGTATTCGTTGAAAGTGAACGTTTTTAGACATTTCCAGCTCTCTGACGTTAATAAATTTATTTTCAGAGATAAAAAATATTTTTTGTCGTGAAAAATGCAGTTTTAGTCCGAGAAGTACGAAAATGTCTAAAAACGCTTGTATTCGTCGAAAGTGGTCGTTTTTAGACGTTTCCAGCTTTCTGACCTGAATAAATTGATTTTCAGAGATAAAAAATATTTTTTGTCGTGAAAAATACAGTTTTATTCCGAGAAGTACAAAAATGACTAAAAACGCTCGTATTCGTTGAAAGTGGACGTTTTTAGACGTTTCCAGCTCTCTGACGTTAATAGATTTATTTTCAGAGATAAAAAATATTTTTTGTTGTGAAAAATGCTGTTTTAGTCTGAGAAGTACGAAAATGTCTAAAAACGCTTGTATTCGTCGAAAGTGGTCGTTTTTAGACGTTTCCAGCTTTCTGACCTGAATAAATTGATTTTCAGAGATAAAAAATATTTTTTGTCGTGAAAAATACAGTTTTATTCCGAGAAGTACAAAAATGACTAAAAACGCTCGTATTCGTTGAAAGTGAACGTTTTTAGACGTTTCCAGCTCTCTGACGTTAATAGATTTATTTTCAGAGATAAAAAATATTTTTTGTCGTGAAAAATGCAGTTTTATTCCGAGAAGTACGAAAATGTCTAAAAACGCTTGTATTTGTCGAAAGTGATCGTTTTTAGACGTTTCCAGCTTTCTGACCAGAATAAATTTATTTCCAGAGATATAAAATATTTTTTGTCGTGAAAAATACAGTTTTATTCGGAGAAGTACGAAAATGCCTAAAAACGCTCGTATTCGTTGAAAGTGATCGTTTTTAGATGTTTCCAGCTTTCTGACGTTAATAAATTTATTTTCAGAGATAAAAAATATTTTTTGTTGTGAAAAATGCAGTTTTAGTCTGAGAAGTACGAAAATGTCTAAAAACGCTTGTATTTGTCGAAATTGATCGTTTTTAGACGTTTCCAGCTTTCTGACCAGAATAAATTTATTTCCAGAGATATAAAATATTTTTTGTCGTGAAAAATACAGTTTTATTCGGAGAAGTACGAAAATGCCTAAAAACGCTCATATTCGTTGAAAGTGATCGTTTTTAGATGTTTCCAGCTTTCTGACGTTATTAAATTTATTTTCAGAGATAAAAAATATTTTTTGTCGTGAAAAATGCAGTTTTATTCCGAGAAGTACGAAAATGTCTAAAAACGCTTGTATTCGTCGAAAGTGATCGTTTTTAGCCGTTTCCAGCTTTCTGACGTTAATAAATTTATTTCCAGAGATATAAAATATTTTTTGTCGTAAAAAATACAGTTTTATTCGGAGAAGTACGAAAATGCCTAAAAACGCTCGTATTCGTTGAAAGTGAACGTTTTTAGACATTTCCAGCTCTCTGACGTTAATAAATTTATTTTCAGAGATAAAAAATATTTTTTGTCGTGAAAAATGCAGTTTTAGTCCGAGAAGTACGAAAATGTCTAAAAACGCTTGTATTCGTCGAAAGTGGTCGTTTTTAGACGTTTCCAGCTTTCTGACCTGAATAAATTGATTTTCAGAGATAAAAAATATTTTTTGTCGTGAAAAATACAGTTTTATTCCGAGAAGTACAAAAATGACTAAAAACGCTCGTATTCGTTGAAAGTGGACGTTTTTAGACGTTTCCAGCTCTCTGACGTTAATAGATTTATTTTCAGAGATAAAAAATATTTTTTGTTGTGAAAAATGCTGTTTTAGTCTGAGAAGTACGAAAATGTCTAAAAACGCTTGTATTCGTCGAAAGTGGTCGTTTTTAGACGTTTCCAGCTTTCTGACCTGAATAAATTGATTTTCAGAGATAAAAAATATTTTTTGTCGTGAAAAATACAGTTTTATTCCGAGAAGTACAAAAATGACTAAAAACGCTCGTATTCGTTGAAAGTGAACGTTTTTAGACGTTTCCAGCTCTCTGACGTTAATAGATTTATTTTCAGAGATAAAAAATATTTTTTGTCGTGAAAAATGCAGTTTTATTCCGAGAAGTACGAAAATGTCTAAAAACGCTTGTATTTGTCGAAAGTGATCGTTTTTAGACGTTTCCAGCTTTCTGACCAGAATAAATTTATTTCCAGAGATATAAAATATTTTTTGTCGTGAAAAATATAGTTTTATTCGGAGAAGTACGAAAATGCCTAAAAACGCTCGTATTCGTTGAAAGTGATCGTTTTTAGATGTTTCCAGCTTTCTGACGTTAATAAATTTATTTTCAGAGATAAAAAATATTTTTTGTTGTGAAAAATGCAGTTTTAGTCTGAGAAGTACGAAAATGTCTAAAAACGCTTGTATTTGTCGAAAGTGATCGTTTTTAGACGTTTCCAGCTTTCTGACCAGAATAAATTTATTTCCGGAGATATAAAATATTTTTTGTCGTGAAAAATACAGTTTTATTCGGAGAAGTACGAAAATGCCTAAAAACGCTCATATTCGTTGAAAGTGATCGTTTTTAGATGTTTCAAGCTTTCTGACGTTAATAAATTTATTTTCAGAGATAAAAAATATTTTTTGTCGTGAAAAATGCAGTTTTATTCCGAGTAGTACGAAAATGTCTAAAAACGCATGTATTCGTCGAAAGTGATCGTTTTTAGCCGTTTCCAGCTTTCTGACGTTAATAAATTTATTTCCAGAGATATAAAATATTTTTTGTCGTAAAAAATACAGTTTTATTCGGAGAAGTACGAAAATGCCTAAAAACGCTCGTACTCGTTGAAAGTAAACGTTTTTAGACATTTCCAGCTCTCTGACGTTAATAAATTTATTTTCAGAGATAAAAAATATTTTTTGTCGTGAAAAATGCAGTTTTAGTCCGAGAAGTACGAAAATGTCTAAAAACGCTTGTATTCGTCGAAAGTGGTCGTTTTTAGACGTTTCCAGCTTTCTGACCTGAATAAATTGATTTTCAGAGATAAAAAATATTTTTTGTCGTGAAAAATACAGTTTTATTCCGATAAGTACAAAAATGAGTAAAAACGCGCGTATTCGTTGAAAGTGAACGTTTTTAGACGTTTCCAGCTCTCTGACGTTAATAAATTTATTTTCAGAGATAAAAAATATTTTTTGTCGTGAAAAATACAGTTTTATTCCGAGAAGTACAAAAATGACTAAAAACGCTCGTATTCGTTGAAAATGAACGTTTTTAGACGTTTCCAGCTTTCTGACCTGAATAAATTGATTTTCAGAGATAAAAAATATTTTTTGTCGTGAAAAATACAGTTTTATTCCGAAAAGTACAAAAATGACTAAAAACGCTCGTATTCGGTGAAAGTGAACGTTTTTAGACGTTTCCAGCTCTCTGACGTTAATAGATTTATTTTCAGAGATAAAAAATATTTTTTGTTGTGAAAAATGCAGTTTTAGTCTGAGAAGTACGAAAATGTCTAAAAACGCTTGTATTTGTCGAAAGTGATCGTTTTTAGACGTTTCCAGCTTTCTGACCAGAATAAATTTATTTCCAGACATATAAAATATTTTTTGTCGTGAAAAATACAGTTTTATTCGGAGAAGTACGAAAATGCCTAAAAACGCTCATATTTGTTGTAAGTGATCGTTTTTAGATGTTTCCAGCTTTCTGACGTTAATAAATTTATTTTCAGAGATAAAAATATTTTTTGTCGTGAAAAATGCAGTTTTATTCCGAGAAGTACGAAAATGTCTAAAAACGCTTGTATTCGTCGAAAGTGATCGTTTTTAGCCGTTTCCAGCTTTCTGACGTTAATAAATTTATTTCCAGAGATATAAAATATTTTTTGTCGTAAAAAATACAGTTTTATTCGGAGAAGTACGAAAATGCCTAAAAACGCTCGTATTCGTTGAAAGTGAACGTTTTTAGACATTTCCAGCTCTCTGACGTTAATAAATTTATTTTCAGAGATAAAAAATATTTTTTGTCGTGAACAATGCAGTTTTAGTCCGAGAAGTACGAAAATGTCTAAAAACGCTTGTATTCGTCGAAAGTGGTCGTTTTTAGACGTTTCCAGCTTTCTGACCTGAATAAATTGATTTTCAGAGATAAAAAATATTTTTTGTCGTGAAAAATACAGTTTTATTCCGAGAAGTACAAAAATGACTAAAAACGCTCGTATTCGTTGAAAGTGAACGTTTTTAGACGTTTCCAGCTCTCTGACGTTAATAGATTTATTTTCAGAGATAAAAAATATTTTTTGTCGTGAAAAATGCAGTTTTAGTCCGAGAAGTACGAAAATGTCTAAAAACGCTTGTATTCGTCGAAAGTGGTCGTTTTTAGACGTTTCCAGCTTTCTGACCTGAATAAATTGATTTTCAGAGATAAAAAATATTTTTTGTCGTGAAAAATACAGTTTTATTCCGAGAAGTACAAAAATGAGTAAAAACGCGCGTATTCGTTGAAAGTGAACGTTTTTAGACGTTTCCAGCTCTCTGACGTTAATAAATTTATTTTCAGAGATAAAAAATATTTTTTGTCGTGAAAAATACAGTTTTATTCCGAGAAGTACAAAAATGACTAAAAACGCTCGTATTCGTTGAAAATGAACGTTTTTAGACGTTTCCAGCTTTCTGACCTGAATAAATTGATTTTCAGAGATAAAAAATATTTTTTGTCGTGAAAAATACAGTTTTATTCCGAAAAGTACAAAAATGACTAAAAACGCTCGTATTCGTTGAAAGTGAACGTTTTTAGACGTTTCCAGCTCTCTGACGTTAATAGATTTATTTTCAGAGATAAAAAATATTTTTTGTTGTGAAAAATGCAGTTTTAGTCTGAGAAGTACGAAAATGTCTAAAAACGCTTGTATTTGTCGAAAGTGATCGTTTTTAGACGTTTCCAGCTTTCTGACCAGAATAAATTTATTTCCAGACATATAAAATATTTTTTGTCGTGAAAAATACAGTTTTATTCGGAGAAGTACGAAAATGCCTAAAAACGCTCATATTTGTTGAAAGTGATCGTTTTTAGATGTTTCCAGCTTTCTGACGTTAATAAATTTATTTTCAGAGATAAAAATATTTTTTGTCGTGAAAAATGCAGTTTTATTCCGAGAAGTACGAAAATGTCTAAAAACGCTTGTATTCGTCGAAAGTGATCGTTTTTAGCCGTTTCCAGCTTTCTGACGTTAATAAATTTATTTCCAGAGATATAAAATATTTTTTGTCGTAAAAAATACAGTTTTATTCGGAGAAGTACGAAAATGCCTAAAAACGCTCGTATTCGTTGAAAGTGAACGTTTTTAGACATTTCCAGCTCTCTGACGTTAATAAATTTATTTTCAGAGATAAAAAATATTTTTTGTCGTGAACAATGCAGTTTTAGTCCGAGAAGTACGAAAATGTCTAAAAACGCTTGTATTCGTCGAAAGTGGTCGTTTTTAGACGTTTCCAGCTTTCTGACCTGAATAAATTGATTTTCAGAGATAAAAAATATTTTTTGTCGTGAAAAATACAGTTTTATTCCGAGAAGTACAAAAATGACTAAAAACGCTCGTATTCGTTGAAAGTGAACGTTTTTAGACGTTTCCAGCTCTCTGACGTTAATAGATTTATTTTCAGAGATAAAAAATATTTTTTGTTGTGAAATATGCTGTTTTAGTCTGAGAAGTACGAAAATGTCTAAAAACGCTTGTATTCGTCGAAAGTGGTCGTTTTTAGACGTTTCCAGCTTTCTGACCTGAATAAATTGATTTTCAGAGATAAAAAATATTTTTTGTCGTGAAAAATACAGTTTTATTCCGAGAAGTACAAAAATGACTAAAAACGCTCGTATTCGTTGAAAGTGAACGTTTTTAGACGTTTCCAGCTCTCTGACGTTAATAGATTTATTTTCAGAGATAAAAAATATTTTTTGTTGTGAAAAATGCTGTTTTAGTCTGAGAAGTACGAAAATGTCTAAAAACGCTTGTATTCGTCGAAAGTGGTCGTTTTTAGACGTTTCCAGCTTTCTGACCTGAATAAATTGATTTTCAGAGATAAAAAATATTTTTTGTCGTGAAAAATACAGTTTTATTCCGAGAAGTACAAAAATGACTAAAAACGCTCGTATTCGTTGAAAATGAACGTTTTTAGACGTTTCCAGCTCTCTGACGTTAATAGATTTATTTTCAGAGATAAAAAATATTTTTTGTCGTGAAAAATGCAGTTTTATTCCGAGAAGTACGAAAATGTCTAAAAACGCTTGTATTTGTCGAAAGTGATCGTTTTTAGACGTTTCCAGCTTTCTGACCAGAATAAATTTATTTCCAGAGATATAAAATATTTTTTGTCGTGAAAAATATAGTTTTATTCGGAGAAGTACGAAAATGCCTAAAAACGCTCGTATTCGTTGAAAGTGATCGTTTTTAGATGTTTCCAGCTTTCTGACGTTAATAAATTTATTTTCAGAGATAAAAAATATTTTTTGTTGTGAAAAATGCAGTTTTAGTCTGAGAAGTACGAAAATGTCTAAAAACGCTTGTATTTGTCGAAAGTGATCGTTTTTAGACGTTTCCAGCTTTCTGACCAGAATAAATTTATTTCCAGAGATATAAAATATTTTTTGTCGTGAAAAATACAGTTTTATTCGGAGAAGTACGAAAATGCCTAAAAACGCTCATATTCGTTGAAAGTGATCGTTTTTAGATGTTTCCAGCTTTCTGACGTTAATAAATTTATTTTCAGAGATAAAAAATATTTTTTGTCGTGAAAAATGCAGTTTTATTCCGAGTAGTACGAAAATGTCTAAAAACGCTTGTATTCGTCGAAAGTGATCGTTTTTAGCCGTTTCCAGCTTTCTGACGTTAATAAATTTATATCCAGAGATATAAAATATTTTTTGTCGTAAAAAATACAGTTTTATTCGGAGAAGTACGAAAATGCCTAAAAACGCTCGTATTCGTTGAAAGTAAACGTTTTTAGACATTTCCAGCTCTCTGACGTTAATAAATTTATTTTCAGAGATAAAAAATATTTTTTGTCGTGAAAAATGCAGTTTTAGTCCGAGAAGTACGAAAATGTCTAAAAACGCTTGTATTCGTCGAAAGTGGTCGTTTTTAGACGTTTCCAGCTTTCTGACCTGAATAAATTGATTTTCAGAGATAAAAAATATTTTTTGTCGTGAAAAATACAGTTTTATTCCGAGAAGTACAAAAATGAGTAAAAACGCTCGTATTCGTTGAAAGTGAACGTTTTTAGACGTTTCCAGCTCTCTGACGTTAATAGATTTATTTTCAGAGATAAAAAATATTTTTTGTTGTGAAAAATGCTGTTTTAGTCTGAGAAGTACGAAAATGTCTAAAAACGCTTGTATTCGTCGAAAGTGGTCGTTTTTAAACGTTTCCAGCTTTCTGACCTGAATAAATTGATTTTCAGAGATAAAAAATATTTTTTGTCGTGAAAAATACAGTTTTATTCCGAGAAGTACAAGAATGACTAAAAACGCTCGTATTCGTTGAAAGTGAACGTTTTTAGACGTTTCCAGCTCTCTGACGTTAATAGATTTATTTTCAGAGATAAAAAATATTTTTTGTTGTGAAAAATGCAGTTTTAGTCTGAGAAGTACGAAAATGCCTAAAAACGCTCATATTCGTTGAAAGTGATCGTTTTTAGATGTTTCCAGCTTTCTGACGTTAATAAATTTATTTTCAGAGATAAAAAATATTTTTTGTTGTGAAAAATGCAGTTTTATTCGGAGAAGTACGAAAATGCCTAAAAACGCTCATATTCGTTGAAAGTGATCGTTTTTAGATGTTTCCAGCTTTCTGACGTTAATAAATTTATTTTCAGAGATAAAAAATATTTTTTGTCGTGAAAAATGCAGTTTTATTCCGAGAAGTACGAAAATGTCTAAAAACGCTCGTATTCGTTGAAAGTGAACGTTTTTAGACGTTTCCAGCTCTCTGACGTTAATAGATTTATTTTCAGAGATAAAAAATATTTTTTGTCGTGAAAAATGCAGTTTTATTCCGAGAAGTACGAAAATGTCTAAAAACGCTTGTATTTGTCGAAAGTGATCGTTTTTAGACTTTTCCAGCTTTCTGACCAGAATAAATTTATTTCCAGAGATATAAAATATTTTTTGTCGTGAAAAATACAGTTTTATTCGGAGAAGTACGAAAATGCCTAAAAACGCTCGTATTCGTTGAAAGTGATCGTTTTTAGATGTTTCCAGCTTTCTAACGTTAATAAATTTATTTTCAGAGATAAAAAATATTTTTTGTTGTGAAAAATGCAGTTTTAGTCTGAGAAGTACGAAAATGTCTAAAAACGCTTGTATTTGTCGAAAGTGATCGTTTTTAGACGTTTCCAGCTTTCTGACCAGAATAAATTTATTTCCAGAGATATAAAATATTTTTTGTCGTGAAAAATACAGTTTTATTCGGAGAAGTACGAAAATGCCTAAAAACGCTCATATTCGTTGAAAGTGATCGTTTTTAGATGTTTCCAGCTTTCTGACGTTAATAAATTTATTTTCAGAGATAAAAAATATTTTTTGTCGTGAAAAATGCAGTTTTATTCCGAGAAGTACGAAAATGTCTAAAAACGCTTGTATTCGTCGAAAGTGATCGTTTTTAGCCGTTTCTAGCTTTCTGACGTTAATAAATTTATTTCCAGAGATATAAAATATTTTTTGTCGTAAAAAATACAGTTTTATTCGGAGAAGTACGAAAATGCCTAAAAACGCTCGTATTCGTTGAAAGTGAACGTTTTTAGACATTTCCAGCTCTCTGACGTTAATAAATTTATTTTCAGAGATAAAAAATATTTTTTGTCGTGAAAAATGCAGTTTTAGTCCGAGAAGTACGAAAATGTCTAAAAACGCTTGTATTCGTCGAAAGTGGTCGTTTTTAGACGTTTCCAGCTTTCTGACCTGAATAAATTGATTTTCAGAGATAAAAAATATTTTTTGTCGTGAAAAATACAGTTTTATTCCGAGAAGTACAAAAATGACTAAAAACGCTCGTATTCGTTGAAAGTGAACGTTTTTAGACGTTTCCAGCTCTCTGACGTTAATAGATTTATTTTCAGAGATAAAAAATATTTTTTGTTGTGAAAAATGCTGTTTTAGTCTGAGAAGTACGAAAATGTCTAAAAACGCTTGTATTCGTCGAAAGTGGTCGTTTTTAGACGTTTCCAGCTTTCTGACCAGAATAAATTTATTTCCAGAGATATAAAATATTTTTTGTCGTGAAAAATACAGTTTTATTCGGAGAAGTACGAAAATGCCTAAAAACGCTCGTATTCGTTGAAAGTGATCGTTTTTAGATGTTTCCAGCTTTCTGACGTTAATAAATTTATTTTCAGAGATAAAAAATATTTTTTGTTGTGAAAAATGCAGTTTTAGTCTGAGAAGTACGAAAATGTCTAAAAACGCTTGTATTTGTCGAAAGTGATCGTTTTTAGACGTTTCCAGCTTTCTGACCAGAATAAATTTATTTCCAGAGATATAAAATATTTTTTGTCGTGAAAAATACAGTTTTATTCGGAGAAGTACGAAAATGCCTAAAAACGCTCATATTCGTTGAAAGTGATCGTTTTTAGATGTTTCCAGCTTTCTGACGTTAATAAATTTATTTTCAGAGATAAAAAATATTTTTTGTCGTGAAAAATGCAGTTTTATTCCGAGAAGTACGAAAATGTCTAAAAACGCTCGTATTCGTTGAAAGTGAACGTTTTTAGACGTTTCCAGCTCTCTGACGTTAATAGATTTATTTTCAGAGATAAAAAATATTTTTTGTCGTGAAAAATGCAGTTTTATTCCGAGAAGTACGAAAATGTCTAAAAACGCTTGTATTTGTCGAAAGTGATCGTATTTAGACTTTTCCAGCTTTCTGACCAGAATAAATTTATTTCCAGAGATATAAAATATTTTTTGTCGTGAAAAATACAGTTTTATTCGGAGAAGTACGAAAATGCCTAAAAACGCTCGTATTCGTTGAAAGTGATCGTTTTTAGATGTTTCCAGCTTTCTGACGTTAATAAATTTATTTTTAGAGATAAAAAATATTTTTTGTTGTGAAAAATGCAGTTTTAGTCTGAGAAGTACGAAAATGTCTAAAAACGCTTGTATTTGTCGAAAGTGATCGTTTTTAGACGTTTCCAGCTTTCTGACCAGAATAAATTTATTTCCAGAGATATAAAATATTTTTTGTCGTGAAAAATACAGTTTTATTCGGAGAAGTACGAAAATGCCTAAAAACGCTCATATTCGTTGAAAGTGATCGTTTTTAGATGTTTCCAGCTTTCTGACGTTAATAAATTTATTTTCAGAGATAAAAAATATTTTTTGTCGTGAAAAATGCAGTTTTATTCCGAGAAGTACGAAAATGTCTAAAAACGCTTGTATTCGTCGAAAGTGATCGTTTTTAGCCGTTTCCAGCTTTCTGACGTTAATAAATTTATTTCCAGAGATATAAAATATTTTTTGTCGTAAAAAATACAGTTTTATTCGGAGAAGTACGAAAATGCCTAAAAACGCTCGTATTCGTTGAAAGTGAACGTTTTTAGACATTTCCAGCTCTCTGACGTTAATAAATTTATTTTCAGAGATAAAAAATATTTTTTGTCGTGAAAAATGCAGTTTTAGTCCGAGAAGTACGAAAATGCCTAAAAACGCTCGTATTCGTTGAAAGTGATCGTTTTTAGATGTTTCCAGCTTTCTGACGTTAATAAATTTATTTTCAGAGATAAAAAATATTTTTTGTTGTGAAAAATGCAGTTTTAGTCTGAGAAGTACGAAAATGTCTAAAAACGCTTGTATTTGTCGAAAGTGATCGTTTTTAGACGTTTCCAGCTTTCTGACCAGAATAAATTTATTTCCAGAGATATAAAATATTTTTTGTCGTGAAAAATACAGTTTTATTCGGAGAAGTACGAAAATGCCTAAAAACGCTCATATTCGTTGAAAGTGATCGTTTTTAGATGTTTCCAGCTTTCTGACGTTAATAAATTTATTTTCAGAGATAAAAAATATTTTTTGTCGTGAAAAATGCAGTTTTATTCCGAGAAGTACGAAAATGTCTAAAAACGCTTGTATTCGTCGAAAGTGATCGTTTTTAGCCGTTTCTAGCTTTCTGACGTTAATAAATTTATTTCCAGAGATATAAAATATTTTTTGTCGTAAAAAATACAGTTTTATTCGGAGAAGTACGAAAATGCCTAAAAACGCTCGTATTCGTTGAAAGTGAACGTTTTTAGACATTTCCAGTTCTCTGACGTTAATAAATTTATTTTCAGAGATAAAAAATATTTTTTGTCGTGAAAAATGCAGTTTTAGTCCGAGAAGTACGAAAATGTCTAAAAACGCTTGTATTCGTCGAAAGTGGTCGTTTTTAGACGTTTCCAGCTTTCTGACCTGAATAAATTGATTTTCAGAGATAAAAAATATTTTTTGTCGTGAAAAATACAGTTTTATTCCGAGAAGTACAAAAATGACAAAAAACGCTCGTATTCGTTGAAAGTGAACGTTTTTAGACGTTTCCAGCTCTCTGACGTTAATAGATTTATTTTCAGAGATAAAAAATATTTTTTGTTGTGAAAAATGCTGTTTTAGTCTGAGAAGTACGAAAATGTCTAAAAACGCTTGTATTCGTCGAAAGTGGTCGTTTTTAGACGTTTCCAGCTTTCTGACCAGAATAAATTTATTTCCAGAGATATAAAATATTTTTTGTCGTGAAAAATACAGTTTTATTCGGAGAAGTACGAAATGCCTAAAAACGCTCGTATTCGTTGAAAGTGATCGTTTTTAGATGTTTCCAGCTTTCTGACGTTAATAAATTTATTTTCAGAGATAAAAAATATTTTTTGTTGTGAAAAATGCAGTTTTAGTCTGAGAAGTACGAAAATGTCTAAAAACGCTTGTATTTGTCGAAAGTGATCGTTTTTAGACGTTTCCAGCTTTCTGACCAGAATAAATTTATTTCCAGAGATATAAAATATTTTTTGTCGTGAAAAATACAGTTTTATTCGGAGAAGTACGAAAATGCCTAAAAACGCTCATATTCGTTGAAAGTGATCGTTTTTAGATGTTTCCAGCTTTCTGACGTTAATAAATTTATTTTCAGAGATAAAAAATATTTTTTGTCGTGAAAAATGCAGTTTTATTCCGAGAAGTACGAAAATGTCTAAAAACGCTCGTATTCGTTGAAAGTGAACGTTTTTAGACGTTTCCAGCTCTCTGACGTTAATAGATTTATTTTCAGAGATAAAAAATATTTTTTGTCGTGAAAAATGCAGTTTTATTCCGAGAAGTACGAAAATGTCTAAAAACGCTTGTATTTGTCGAAAGTGATCGTATTTAGACTTTTCCAGCTTTCTGACCAGAATAAATTTATTTCCAGAGATATAAAATATTTTTTGTCGTGAAAAATACAGTTTTATTCGGAGAAGTACGAAAATGCCTAAAAACGCTCGTATTCGTTGAAAGTGATCGTTTTTAGATGTTTCCAGCTTTCTGACGTTAATAAATTTATTTTTAGAGATAAAAAATATTTTTTGTTGTGAAAAATGCAGTTTTAGTCTGAGAAGTACGAAAATGTCTAAAAACGCTTGTATTTGTCGAAAGTGATCGTTTTTAGACGTTTCCAGCTTTCTGACCAGAATAAATTTATTTCCAGAGATATAAAATATTTTTTGTCGTGAAAAATACAGTTTTATTCGGAGAAGTACGAAAATGCCTAAAAACGCTCATATTCGTTGAAAGTGATCGTTTTTAGATGTTTCCAGCTTTCTGACGTTAATAAATTTATTTTCAGAGATAAAAAATATTTTTTGTCGTGAAAAATGCAGTTTTATTCCGAGAAGTACGAAAATGTCTAAAAACGCTTGTATTCGTCGAAAGTGATCGTTTTTAGCCGTTTCCAGCTTTCTGACGTTAATAAATTTATTTCCAGAGATATAAAATATTTTTTGTCGTAAAAAATACAGTTTTATTCGGAGAAGTACGAAAATGCCTAAAAACGCTCGTATTCGTTGAAAGTGAACGTTTTTAGACATTTCCAGCTCTCTGACGTTAATAAATTTATTTTCAGAGATAAAAAATATTTTTTGTCGTGAAAAATGCAGTTTTAGTCCGAGAAGTACGAAAATGCCTAAAAACGCTCGTATTCGTTGAAAGTGATCGTTTTTAGATGTTTCCAGCTTTCTGACGTTAATAAATTTATTTTCAGAGATAAAAAATATTTTTTGTTGTGAAAAATGCAGTTTTAGTCTGAGAAGTACGAAAATGTCTAAAAACGCTTGTATTTGTCGAAAGTGATCGTTTTTAGACGTTTCCAGCTTTCTGACCAGAATAAATTTATTTCCAGAGATATAAAATATTTTTTGTCGTGAAAAATACAGTTTTATTCGGAGAAGTACGAAAATGCCTAAAAACGCTCATATTCGTTGAAAGTGATCGTTTTTAGATGTTTCCAGCTTTCTGACGTTAATAAATTTATTTTCAGAGATAAAAAATATTTTTTGTCGTGAAAAATGCAGTTTTATTCCGAGAAGTACGAAAATGTCTAAAAACGCTTGTATTCGTCGAAAGTGATCGTTTTTAGCCGTTTCTAGCTTTCTGACGTTAATAAATTTATTTCCAGAGATATAAAATATTTTTTGTCGTAAAAAATACAGTTTTATTCGGAGAAGTACGAAAATGCCTAAAAACGCTCGTATTCGTTGAAAGTGAACGTTTTTAGACATTTCCAGCTCTCTGACGTTAATAAATTTATTTTCAGAGATAAAAAATATTTTTTGTCGTGAAAAATGCAGTTTTAGTCCGAGAAGTACGAAAATGTCTAAAAACGCTTGTATTCGTCGAAAGTGGTCGTTTTTAGACGTTTCCAGCTTTCTGACCTGAATAAATTGATTTTCAGAGATAAAAAATATTTTTTGTCGTGAAAAATACAGTTTTATTCCGAGAAGTACAAAAATGACTAAAAACGCTCGTATTCGTTGAAAGTGAACGTTTTTAGACGTTTCCAGCTCTCTGACGTTAATAGATTTATTTTCAGAGATAAAAAATATTTTTTGTTGTGAAAAATGCTGTTTTAGTCTGAGAAGTACGAAAATGTCTAAAAACGCTTGTATTCGTCGAAAGTGGTCGTTTTTAGACGTTTCCAGCTTTCTGACCAGAATAATTTTATTTCCAGAGATATAAAATATTTTTTGTCGTGAAAAATACAGTTTTATTCGGAGAAGTACGAAATGCCTAAAAACGCTCGTATTCGTTGAAAGTGATCGTTTTTAGATGTTTCCAGCTTTCTGACGTTAATAAATTTATTTTCAGAGATAAAAAATATTTTTTGTTGTGAAAAATGCAGTTTTAGTCTGAGAAGTACGAAAATGTCTAAAAACGCTTGTATTTGTCGAAAGTGATCGTTTTTAGACGTTTCCAGCTTTCTGACCAGAATAAATTTATTTCCAGAGATATAAAATATTTTTTGTCGTGAAAAATACAGTTTTATTCGGAGAAGTACGAAAATGCCTAAAAACGCTCATATTCGTTGAAAGTGATCGTTTTTAGATGTTTCCAGCTTTCTGACGTTAATAAATTTATTTTCAGAGATAAAAAATATTTTTTGTCGTGAAAAATGCAGTTTTATTCCGAGAAGTACGAAAATGTCTAAAAACGCTCGTATTCGTTGAAAGTGAACGTTTTTAGACGTTTCCAGCTCTCTGACGTTAATAGATTTATTTTCAGAGATAAAAAATATTTTTTGTCGTGAAAAATGCAGTTTTATTCCGAGAAGTACGAAAATGTCTAAAAACGCTTGTATTTGTCGAAAGTGATCGTATTTAGACTTTTCCAGCTTTCTGACCAGAATAAATTTATTTCCAGAGATATAAAATATTTTTTGTCGTGAAAAATACAGTTTTATTCGGAGAAGTACGAAAATGCCTAAAAACGCTCGTATTCGTTGAAAGTGATCGTTTTTAGATGTTTCCAGCTTTCTGACGTTAATAAATTTATTTTCAGAGATAAAAAATATTTTTTGTTGTGAAAAATGCAGTTTTAGTCTGAGAAGTACGAAAATGTCTAAAAACGCTTGTATTTGTCGAAAGTGATCGTTTTTAGACGTTTCCAGCTTTCTGACCAGAATAAATTTATTTCCAGAGATATAAAATATTTTTTGTCGTGAAAAATACAGTTTTATTCGGAGAAGTACGAAAATGCCTAAAAACGCTCATATTCGTTGAAAGTGATCGTTTTTAGATGTTTCCAGCTTTCTGACGTTAATAAATTTATTTTCAGAGATAAAAAATATTTTTTGTCGTGAAAAATGCAGTTTTATTCCGAGAAGTACGAAAATGTCTAAAAACGCTTGTATTCGTCGAAAGTGATCGTTTTTAGCCGTTTCCAGCTTTCTGACGTTAATAAATTTATTTCCAGAGATATAAAATATTTTTTGTCGTAAAAAATACAGTTTTATTCGTAGAAGTACGAAAATGCCTAAAAACGCTCGTATTCGTTGAAAGTGAACGTTTTTAGACATTTCCAGCTCTCTGACGTTAATAAATTTATTTTCAGAGATAAAAAATATTTTTTGTCGTGAAAAATGCAGTTTTAGTCCGAGAAGTACGAAAATGCCTAAAAACGCTCGTATTCGTTGAAAGTGATCGTTTTTAGATGTTTCCAGCTTTCTGACGTTAATAAATTTATTTTCAGAGATAAAAAATATTTTTTGTTGTGAAAAATGCAGTTTTAGTCTGAGAAGTACGAAAATGTCTAAAAACGCTTGTATTTGTCGAAAGTGATCGTTTTTAGACGTTTCCAGCTTTCTGACCAGAATAAATTTATTTCCAGAGATATAAAATATTTTTTGTCGTGAAAAATACAGTTTTATTCGGAGAAGTACGAAAATGCCTAAAAACGCTCATATTCGTTGAAAGTGATCGTTTTTAGATGTTTCCAGCTTTCTGACGTTAATAAATTTATTTTCAGAGATAAAAAATATTTTTTGTCGTGAAAAATGCAGTTTTATTCCGAGAAGTACGAAAATGTCTAAAAACGCTTGTATTCGTCGAAAGTGATCGTTTTTAGCCGTTTCTAGCTTTCTGACGTTAATAAATTTATTTCCAGAGATATAAAATATTTTTTGTCGTAAAAAATACAGTTTTATTCGGAGAAGTACGAAAATGCCTAAAAACGCTCGTATTCGTTGAAAGTGAACGTTTTTAGACATTTCCAGCTCTCTGACGTTAATAAATTTATTTTCAGAGATAAAAAATATTTTTTGTCGTGAAAAATGCAGTTTTAGTCCGAGAAGTACGAAAATGTCTAAAAACGCTTGTATTCGTCGAAAGTGGTCGTTTTTAGACGTTTCCAGCTTTCTGACCTGAATAAATTGATTTTCAGAGATAAAAAATATTTTTTGTCGTGAAAAATACAGTTTTATTCCGAGAAGTACAAAAATGACTAAAAACGCTCGTATTCGTTGAAAGTGAACGTTTTTAGACGTTTCCAGCTCTCTGACGTTAATAGATTTATTTTCAGAGATAAAAAATATTTTTTGTTGTGAAAAATGCTGTTTTAGTCTGAGAAGTACGAAAATGTCTAAAAACGCTTGTATTCGTCGAAAGTGGTCGTTTTTAGACGTTTCCAGCTTTCTGACCAGAATAAATTTATTTCCAGAGATATAAAATATTTTTTGTCGTGAAAAATACAGTTTTATTCGGAGAAGTACGAAATGCCTAAAAACGCTCGTATTCGTTGAAAGTGATCGTTTTTAGATGTTTCCAGCTTTCTGACGTTAATAAATTTATTTTCAGAGATAAAAAATATTTTTTGTTGTGAAAAATGCAGTTTTAGTCTGAGAAGTACGAAAATGTCTAAAAACGCTTGTATTTGTCGAAAGTGATCGTTTTTAGTCGTTTCCAGCTTTCTGACCAGAATAAATTTATTTCCAGAGATATAAAATATTTTTTGTCGTGAAAAATACAGTTTTATTCGGAGAAGTACGAAAATGCCTAAAAACGCTCATATTCGTTGAAAGTGATCGTTTTTAGATGTTTCCAGCTTTCTGACGTTAATAAATTTATTTTCAGAGATAAAAAATATTTTTTGTCGTGAAAAATGCAGTTTTATTCCGAGAAGTACGAAAATGTCTAAAAACGCTCGTATTCGTTGAAAGTGAACGTTTTTAGACGTTTCCAGCTCTCTGACGTTAATAGATTTATTTTCAGAGATAAAAAATATTTTTTGTCGTGAAAAATGCAGTTTTATTCCGAGAAGTACGAAAATGTCTAAAAACGCTTGTATTTGTCGAAAGTGAGCGTATTTAGACTTTTCCAGCTTTCTGACCAGAATAAATTTATTTCCAGAGATATAAAATATTTTTTGTCGTGAAAAATACAGTTTTATTCGGAGAAGTACGAAAATGCCTAAAAACGCTCGTATTCGTTGAAAGTGATCGTTTTTAGATGTTTCCAGCTTTCTGACGTTAATAAATTTATTTTCAGAGATAAAAAATATTTTTTGTTGTGAAAAATGCAGTTTTAGTCTGAGAAGTACGAAAATGTCTAAAAACGCTTGTATTTGTCGAAAGTGATCGTTTTTAGACGTTTCCAGCTTTCTGACCAGAATAAATTTATTTCCAGAGATATAAAATATTTTTTGTCGTGAAAAATACAGTTTTATTCGGAGAAGTACGAAAATGCCTAAAAACGCTCATATTCGTTGAAAGTGATCGTTTTTAGATGTTTCCAGCTTTCTGACGTTAATAAATTTATTTTCAGAGATAAAAAATATTTTTTGTCGTGAAAAATGCAGTTTTATTCCGAGAAGTACGAAAATGTCTAAAAACGCTTGTATTCGTCGAAAGTGATCGTTTTTAGCCGTTTCCAGCTTTCTGACGTTAATAAATTTATTTCCAGAGATATAAAATATTTTTTGTCGTAAAAATACAGTTTTATTCGGAGAAGTACGAAAATGCCTAAAAACGCTCGTATTCGTTGAAAGTGAACGTTTTTAGACATTTCCAGCTCTCTGACGTTAATAAATTTATTTTCAGAGATAAAAAATATTTTTTGTCGTGAAAAATGCAGTTTTAGTCCGAGAAGTACGAAAATGTCTAAAAACGCTTGTATTCGTCGAAAGTGGTCGTTTTTAGACGTTTCCAGCTTTCTGACCTGAATAAATTGATTTTCAGAGATAAAAAATATTTTTTGTCGTGAAAAATACAGTTTTATTCCGAGAAGTACAAAAATGACTAAAAACGCTCGTATTCGTTGAAAGTGAACGTTTTTAGACGTTTCCAGCTCTCTGACGTTAATAGATTTATTTTCAGAGATAAAAAATATTTTTTGTTGTGAAAAATGCTGTTTTAGTCTGAGAAGTACGAAAATGTCTAAAAACGCTTGTATTCGTCGAAAGTGGTCGTTTTTAGACGTTTCCAGCTTTCTGACCTGAATAAATTGATTTTCAGAGATAAAAATATTTTTTGTCGTGAAAAATACAGTTTTATTCCGAGAAGTACAAAAATGACTAAAAACGCTCGTATTCGTTGAAAGTGAACGTTTTTAGACGTTTCCAGCTCTCTGACGTTAATAGATTTATTTTCAGAGATAAAAAATATTTTTTGTCGTGAAAAATGCAGTTTTATTCCGAGAAGTACGAAAATGTCTAAAAACGCTTGTATTTGTTGAAAGTGATCGTTTTTAGACGTTTCCAGCTTTCTGACCAGAATAAATTTATTTCCAGAGATATAAAATATTTTTTGTCGTGAAAAATACAGTTTTATTCGGAGAAGTACGAAAATGCCTAAAAACGCTCGTATTCGTTGAAAGTGATCGTTTTTAGATGTTTCCAGCTTTCTGACGTTAATAAATTTATTTTCAGAGATAAAAAATATTTTTTGTTGTGAAAAATGCAGTTTTAGTCTGAGAAGTACGAAAATGTCTAAAAACGCTTGTATTTGTCGAAAGTGATCGTTTTTAGACGTTTCCAGCTTTCTGACCAGAATAAATTTATTTCCAGAGATATAAAATATTTTTTGTCGTGAAAAATACAGTTTTATTCGGAGAAGTACGAAAATGCCTAAAAACGCTCATATTCGTTGAAAGTGATCGTTTTTAGATGTTTCCAGCTTTCTGACGTTAATAAATTTATTTTCAGAGATAAAAAATATTTTTTGTCGTGAAAAATGCAGTTTTATTCCGAGAAGTACGAAAATGTCTAAAAACGCTCGTATTCGTTGAAAGTGAACGTTTTTAGACGTTTCCAGCTCTCTGACGTTAATAGATTTATTTTCAGAGATAAAAAATATTTTTTGTTGTGAAAAATGCTGTTTCAGTCTGAGAAGTACGAAAATGTCTAAAAACGCTTGTATTCGTCGAAAGTGGTCGTTTTTAGACGTTTCCAGCTTTCTGACCTGAATAAATTGATTTTCAGAGATAAAAAATATTTTTTGTCGTGAAAAATACAGTTTTATTCCGAGAAGTACAAAAATGACTAAAAACGCTCGTATTCGTTGAAAGTGAACGTTTTTAGACGTTTCCAGCTCTCTGACGTTAATAGATTTATTTTCAGAGATAAAAAATATTTTTTGTCGTGAAAAATGCAGTTTTATTCCGAGAAGTACGAAAATGTCTAAAAACGCTTGTATTTGTCGAAAGTGATCGTTTTTAGACGTTTCCAGCTTTCTGACCAGAATAAATTTATTTCCAGAGATATAAAATATTTTTTGTCGTGAAAAATACAGTTTTATTCGGAGAAGTACGAAAATGCCTAAAAACGCTCATATTCGTTGAAAGTGATCGTTTTTAGATGTTTCCAGCTTTCTGACGTTAATAAATTTATTTTCAGAGATAAAAAATATTTTTTGTCGTGAAAAATGCAGTTTTATTCCGAGAAGTACGAAAATGTCTAAAAACGCTCGTATTCGTTGAAAGTGAACGTTTTTAGACGTTTCCAGCTCTCTGACGTTAATAGATTTATTTTCAGAGATAAAAAATATTTTTTGTCGTGAAAAATGCAGTTTTATTCCGAGAAGTACGAAAATGTCTAAAAACGCTTGTATTCGTCGAAAGTGATCGTTTTTAGCCGTTTCCAGCTTTCTGACGTTAATAAATTTATTTCCAGAGATATAAAATATTTTTTGTCGTAAAAAATACAGTTTTATTCGGAGAAGTACGAAAATGCCTAAAAACGCTCGTATTCGTTGAAAGTGAACGTTTTTAGACATTTCCAGCTCTCTGACGTTAATAAATTTATTTTCAGAGATAAAAAATATTTTTTGTCGTGAAAAATGCAGTTTTAGTCCGAGAAGTACGAAAATGTCTAAAAACGCTTGTATTCGTCGAAAGTGGTCGTTTTTAGACGTTTCCAGCTTTCTGACCTGAATAAATTGATTTTCAGAGATAAAAATATTTTTTGTCGTGAAAAATACAGTTTTATTCCGAGAAGTACAAAAATGACTAAAAACGCTCATATTCGTTGAAAGTGATCGTTTTTAGATGTTTCCAGCTTTCTGACGTTAATAAATTTATTTTCAGAGATAAAAAATATTTTTTGTCGTGAAAAATGCAGTTTTATTCCGAGAAGTACGAAAATGTCTAAAAACGCTCGTATTCGTTGAAAGTGAACGTTTTTAGACGTTTCCAGCTCTCTGACGTTAATAGATTTATTTTCAGAGATAAAAAATATTTTTTGTCGTGAAAAATGCAGTTTTATTCCGAGAAGTACGAAAATGTCTAAAAACGCTTGTATTCGTCGAAAGTAATCGTTTTTAGCCGTTTCCAGCTTTCTGACGTTAATAAATTTATTTCCAGAGATAAAAAATATTTTTTGTCGTGAAAAATACAGTTTTATTCCGAGAAGTACAAAAATGACTAAAAACGCTCGTATTCGTTGAAAGTGAACGTTTTTAGACGTTTCCAGCTCTCTGACGTTAATAGATTTATTTTCAGAGATAAAAAATATTTTTTGTTGTGAAAAATGCTGTTTTAGTCTGAGAAGTACGAAAATGTCTAAAAACGCTTGTATTCGTCGAAAGTGGTCGTTTTTAGACGTTTCCAGCTTTCTGACCTGAATAAATTGATTTTCAGAGATAAAAATATTTTTTGTCGTGAAAAATACAGTTTTATTCCGAGAAGTACAAAAATGACTAAAAACGCTCGTATTCGTTGAAAGTGAACGTTTTTAGACGTTTCCAGCTCTCTGACGTTAATAAATTTATTTCAGAGATAAAAAATATTTTTTGTCGTGAAAAATGCAGTTTTATTCCGAGAAGTACGAAAATGTCTAAAATCGCTTGTATTCGTCGAAAGTGGTCGTTTTTAGACGTTTCCAGCTTTCTGACCTGAATAAATTGATTTTCAGAGATAAACAATATTTTTTGTCGTGAAAAATACAGTTTTATTCCGAGAAGTACAAAAATGACTAAAAACGCTCGTATTCGTTGAAAGTGAACGTTTTTAGACGTTTCCAGCTCTCTGACGTTAATAGATTTATTTTCAGAGATAAAAAATATTTTTTGTTGTGAAAAATGCTGTTTTAGTCTGAGAAGTACGAAAATGTCTAAAAACGCTTGTATTCGTCGAAAGTGGTCGTTTTTAGACGTTTCCAGCTTTCTGACCTGAATAAATTGATTTTCAGAGATAAAAAATATTTTTTGTCGTGAAAAATACAGTTTTATTCCGAGAAGTACAAAAATGACTAAAAACGCTCGTATTCGTTGAAAGTGAACTTTTTTAGACGTTTCCAGCTCTCTGACGTTAATAGATTTATTTTCAGAGATAAAAAATATTTTTGTCGTGAAAAATACAGTTTTATTCCGAGAAGTACAAAAATGACTAAAAACGCTCGTATTCGTTGAAAGTGAACGTTTTTAGACGTTTCCAGCTCTCTGACGTTAATAGATTTATTTTCAGAGATAAAAAATATTTTTTGTCGTGAAAAATACAGTTTTATTCCGAGAAGTAGAAAAATGACTAAAAACGCTCGTATTCGTTGAAAGTGAACGTTTTTAGACGTTTCCAGCTCTCTGACGTTAATAGATTTATTTTCAGAGATAAAAAATATTTTTTGTCGTGAAAAATGCAGTTTTATTCCGAGAAGTACGAAAATATCTAAAAACGCTTGTATTTGTCGAAAGTGATCGTTTTTAGACGTTTCCAGCTTTCTGACCAGAATAAATTTATTTCCAGAGATATAAAATATTTTTTGTCGTGAAAAATACAGTTTTATTCGGAGAAGTACGAAAATTCCTTCAAACGCTCGTATTCGTTGAAAGTGATCGTTTTTAGATGTTTCCAGCTTTCTGACGTTAATAAATTTATTTTCAGAGATAAAAAATATTTTTTGTCGTGAAAAATGCAGTTTTAGTCCGAGAAGTACGAAAATGTCTAAAAACGCTTGTATTCGTCGAAAGTGGTCGTTTTTAGACGTTTTCAGCTTTCTGACCTGAATAAATTGATTTTCAGAGATAAAAAATATTTTTTGTCGTGAAAAATACAGTTTTATTCCGAGAAGTACAAAAATGACTAAAAACGCTCGTATTCGTTGAAAGTGAACGTTTTTAGACGTTTCCAGCTCTCTGACGTTAATAGATTTATTTTCAGAGATAAAAAATATTTTTTGTCGTGAAAAATGCAGTTTTATTCCGAGAAGTACGAAAATGTCTAAAAACGCTTGTATTTGTCGAAAGTGATCGTTTTTAGACGTTTCCAGCTTTCTGACCAGAATAAATTTATTTCCAGAGATATAAAATATTTTTTGTCGTGAAAAATACAGTTTTATTCGGAGAAGTACGAAAATGCCTAAAAACGCTCGTATTCGTTGAAAGTGATCGTTTTTAGATGTTTCCAGCTTTCTGACGTTAATAAATTTATTTTCAGAGATAAAAAATATTTTTTGTTGTGAAAAATGCAGTTTTAGTCTGAGAAGTACGAAAATGTCTAAAAACGCTTGTATTTGTCGAAAGTGATCGTTTTTAGACGTTTCCAGCTTTCTGACCAGAATAAATTTATTTCCAGAGATATAAAATATTTTTTGTCGTGAAAAATACAGTTTTATTCGGAGAAGTACGAAAATGCCTAAAAACGCTCATATTCGTTGAAAGTGATCGTTTTTAGATGTTTCCAGCTTTCTGACGTTAATAAATTTATTTTCAGAGATAAAAAATATTTTTTGTCGTGAAAAATGCAGTTTTATTCCGAGAAGTACGAAAATGTCTAAAAACGCTTGTATTCGTCGAAAGTGATCGTTTTTAGCCGTTTCCAGCTTTCTGACGTTAATAAATTTATTTCCAGAGATATAAAATATTTTTTGTCGTAAAAAATACAGTTTTATTCGGAGAAGTACGAAAATGCCTAAAAACGCTCGTATTCGTTGAAAGTGAACGTTTTTAGACATTTCCAGCTCTCTGACGTTAATAAATTTATTTTCAGAGATAAAAAATATTTTTTGTCGTGAAAAATGCAGTTTTAGTCCGAGAAGTACGAAAATGTCTAAAAACGCTTGTATTCGTCGAAAGTGGTCGTTTTTAGACGTTTCCAGCTTTCTGACCTGAATAAATTGATTTTCAGAGATAAAAAATATTTTTTGTCGTGAAAAATACAGTTTTATTCCGAGAAGTACAAAAATGACTAAAAACGCTCGTATTCGTTGAAAGTGAACGTTTTTAGACGTTTCCAGCTCTCTGACGTTAATAGATTTATTTTCAGAGATAAAAAATATTTTTTGTTGTGAAAAATGCTGTTTTAGTCTGAGAAGTACGAAAATGTCTAAAAACGCTTGTATTCGTCGAAAGTGGTCGTTTTTAGACGTTTCCAGCTTTCTGACCTGAATAAATTGATTTTCAGAGATAAAAATATTTTTTGTCGTGAAAAATACAGTTTTATTCCGAGAAGTACAAAAATGACTAAAAACGCTCGTATTCGTTGAAAGTGAACGTTTTTAGACGTTTCCAGCTCTCTGACGTTAATAGATTTATTTTCAGAGATAAAAAATATTTTTTGTCGTGAAAAATGCAGTTTTATTCCGAGAAGTACGAAAATGTCTAAAAACGCTTGTATTTGTTGAAAGTGATCGTTTTTAGACGTTTCCAGCTTTCTGACCAGAATAAATTTATTTCCAGAGATATAAAATATTTTTTGTCGTGAAAAATACAGTTTTATTCGGAGAAGTACGAAAATGCCTAAAAACGCTCGTATTCGTTGAAAGTGATCGTTTTTAGATGTTTCCAGCTTTCTGACGTTAATAAATTTATTTTCAGAGATAAAAAATATTTTTTGTTGTGAAAAATGCAGTTTTAGTCTGAGAAGTACGAAAATGTCTAAAAACGCTTGTATTTGTCGAAAGTGATCGTTTTTAGACGTTTCCAGCTTTCTGACCAGAATAAATTTATTTCCAGAGATATAAAATATTTTTTGTCGTGAAAAATACAGTTTTATTCGGAGAAGTACGAAAATGCCTAAAAACGCTCATATTCGTTGAAAGTGATCGTTTTTAGATGTTTCCAGCTTTCTGACGTTAATAAATTTATTTTCAGAGATAAAAAATATTTTTTGTCGTGAAAAATGCAGTTTTATTCCGAGAAGTACGAAAATGTCTAAAAACGCTCGTATTCGTTGAAAGTGAACGTTTTTAGACGTTTCCAGCTCTCTGACGTTAATAGATTTATTTTCAGAGATAAAAAATATTTTTTGTTGTGAAAAATGCTGTTTCAGTCTGAGAAGTACGAAAATGTCTAAAAACGCTTGTATTCGTCGAAAGTGGTCGTTTTTAGACGTTTCCAGCTTTCTGACCTGAATAAATTGATTTTCAGAGATAAAAAATATTTTTTGTCGTGAAAAATACAGTTTTATTCCGAGAAGTACAAAAATGACTAAAAACGCTCGTATTCGTTGAAAGTGAACGTTTTTAGACGTTTCCAGCTCTCTGACGTTAATAGATTTATTTTCAGAGATAAAAAATATTTTTTGTCGTGAAAAATGCAGTTTTATTCCGAGAAGTACGAAAATGTCTAAAAACGCTTGTATTTGTCGAAAGTGATCGTTTTTAGACGTTTCCAGCTTTCTGACCAGAATAAATTTATTTCCAGAGATATAAAATATTTTTTGTCGTGAAAAATACAGTTTTATTCGGAGAAGTACGAAAATTCCTTCAAACGCTCGTATTCGTTGAAAGTGATCGTTTTTAGATGTTTCCAGCTTTCTGACGTTAATAAATTTATTTTCAGAGATAAAAAATATTTTTTGTCGTGAAAAATGCAGTTTTAGTCCGAGAAGTACGAAAATGTCTAAAAACGCTTGTATTCGTCGAAAGTGGTCGTTTTTAGACGTTTTCAGCTTTCTGACCTGAATAAATTGATTTTCAGAGATAAAAAATATTTTTTGTCGTGAAAAATACAGTTTTATTCCGAGAAGTACAAAAATGACTAAAAACGCTCGTATTCGTTGAAAGTGAACGTTTTTAGACGTTTCCAGCTCTCTGACGTTAATAGATTTATTTTCAGAGATAAAAAATATTTTTTGTCGTGAAAAATGCAGTTTTATTCCGAGAAGTACGAAAATGTCTAAAAACGCTTGTATTTGTCGAAAGTGATCGTTTTTAGACGTTTCCAGCTTTCTGACCAGAATAAATTTATTTCCAGAGATATAAAATATTTTTTGTCGTGAAAAATACAGTTTTATTCGGAGAAGTACGAAAATGCCTAAAAACGCTCGTATTCGTTGAAAGTGATCGTTTTTAGATGTTTCCAGCTTTCTGACGTTAATAAATTTATTTTCAGAGATAAAAAATATTTTTTGTTGTGAAAAATGCAGTTTTAGTCTGAGAAGTACGAAAATGTCTAAAAACGCTTGTATTTGTCGAAAGTGATCGTTTTTAGACGTTTCCAGCTTTCTGACCAGAATAAATTTATTTCCAGAGATATAAAATATTTTTTGTCGTGAAAAATACAGTTTTATTCGGAGAAGTACGAAAATGCCTAAAAACGCTCATATTCGTTGAAAGTGATCGTTTTTAGATGTTTCCAGCTTTCTGACGTTAATAAATTTATTTTCAGAGATAAAAAATATTTTTTGTCGTGAAAAATGCAGTTTTATTCCGAGAAGTACGAAAATGTCTAAAAACGCTTGTATTCGTCGAAAGTGATCGTTTTTAGCCGTTTCCAGCTTTCTGACGTTAATAAATTTATTTCCAGAGATATAAAATATTTTTTGTCGTAAAAAATACAGTTTTATTCGGAGAAGTACGAAAATGCCTAAAAACGCTCGTATTCGTTGAAAGTGAACGTTTTTAGACATTTCCAGCTCTCTGACGTTAATAAATTTATTTTCAGAGATAAAAAATATTTTTTGTCGTGAAAAATGCAGTTTTAGTCCGAGAAGTACGAAAATGTCTAAAAACGCTTGTATTCGTCGAAAGTGGTCGTTTTTAGACGTTTCCAGCTTTCTGACCTGAATAAATTGATTTTCAGAGATAAAAAATATTTTTTGTCGTGAAAAATACAGTTTTATTCCGAGAAGTACAAAAATGACTAAAAACGCTCGTATTCGTTGAAAGTGAACGTTTTTAGACGTTTCCAGCTCTCTGACGTTAATAGATTTATTTTCAGAGATAAAAAATATTTTTTGTTGTGAAAAATGCTGTTTTAGTCTGAGAAGTACGAAAATGTCTAAAAACGCTTGTATTCGTCGAAAGTGGTCGTTTTTAGACGTTTCCAGCTTTCTGACCTGAATAAATTGATTTTCAGAGATAAAAATATTTTTTGTCGTGAAAAATACAGTTTTATTCCGAGAAGTACAAAAATGACTAAAAACGCTCGTATTCGTTGAAAGTGAACGTTTTTAGACGTTTCCAGCTCTCTGACGTTAATAGATTTATTTTCAGAGATAAAAAATATTTTTTGTCGTGAAAAATGCAGTTTTATTCCGAGAAGTACGAAAATGTCTAAAAACGCTTGTATTTGTTGAAAGTGATCGTTTTTAGACGTTTCCAGCTTTCTGACCAGAATAAATTTATTTCCAGAGATATAAAATATTTTTTGTCGTGAAAAATACAGTTTTATTCGGAGAAGTACGAAAATGCCTAAAAACGCTCGTATTCGTTGAAAGTGATCGTTTTTAGATGTTTCCAGCTTTCTGACGTTAATAAATTTATTTTCAGAGATAAAAAATATTTTTTGTTGTGAAAAATGCAGTTTTAGTCTGAGAAGTACGAAAATGTCTAAAAACGCTTGTATTTGTCGAAAGTGATCGTTTTTAGACGTTTCCAGCTTTCTGACCAGAATAAATTTATTTCCAGAGATATAAAATATTTTTTGTCGTGAAAAATACAGTTTTATTCGGAGAAGTACGAAAATGCCTAAAAACGCTCATATTCGTTGAAAGTGATCGTTTTTAGATGTTTCCAGCTTTCTGACGTTAATAAATTTATTTTCAGAGATAAAAAATATTTTTTGTCGTGAAAAATGCAGTTTTATTCCGAGAAGTACGAAAATGTCTAAAAACGCTCGTATTCGTTGAAAGTGAACGTTTTTAGACGTTTCCAGCTCTCTGACGTTAATAGATTTATTTTCAGAGATAAAAAATATTTTTTGTTGTGAAAAATGCTGTTTCAGTCTGAGAAGTACGAAAATGTCTAAAAACGCTTGTATTCGTCGAAAGTGGTCGTTTTTAGACGTTTCCAGCTTTCTGACCTGAATAAATTGATTTTCAGAGATAAAAAATATTTTTTGTCGTGAAAAATACAGTTTTATTCCGAGAAGTACAAAAATGACTAAAAACGCTCGTATTCGTTGAAAGTGAACGTTTTTAGACGTTTCCAGCTCTCTGACGTTAATAGATTTATTTTCAGAGATAAAAAATATTTTTTGTCGTGAAAAATGCAGTTTTATTCCGAGAAGTACGAAAATGTCTAAAAACGCTTGTATTTGTCGAAAGTGATCGTTTTTAGACGTTTCCAGCTTTCTGACCAGAATAAATTTATTTCCAGAGATATAAAATATTTTTTGTCGTGAAAAATACAGTTTTATTCGGAGAAGTACGAAAATGCCTAAAAACGCTCATATTCGTTGAAAGTGATCGTTTTTAGATGTTTCCAGCTTTCTGACGTTAATAAATTTATTTTCAGAGATAAAAAATATTTTTTGTCGTGAAAAATGCAGTTTTATTCCGAGAAGTACGAAAATGTCTAAAAACGCTCGTATTCGTTGAAAGTGAACGTTTTTAGACGTTTCCAGCTCTCTGACGTTAATAGATTTATTTTCAGAGATAAAAAATATTTTTTGTCGTGAAAAATGCAGTTTTATTCCGAGAAGTACGAAAATGTCTAAAAACGCTTGTATTCGTCGAAAGTGATCGTTTTTAGCCGTTTCCAGCTTTCTGACGTTAATAAATTTATTTCCAGAGATATAAAATATTTTTTGTCGTAAAAAATACAGTTTTATTCGGAGAAGTACGAAAATGCCTAAAAACGCTCGTATTCGTTGAAAGTGAACGTTTTTAGACATTTCCAGCTCTCTGACGTTAATAAATTTATTTTCAGAGATAAAAAATATTTTTTGTCGTGAAAAATGCAGTTTTAGTCCGAGAAGTACGAAAATGTCTAAAAACGCTTGTATTCGTCGAAAGTGGTCGTTTTTAGACGTTTCCAGCTTTCTGACCTGAATAAATTGATTTTCAGAGATAAAAATATTTTTTGTCGTGAAAAATACAGTTTTATTCCGAGAAGTACAAAAATGACTAAAAACGCTCATATTCGTTGAAAGTGATCGTTTTTAGATGTTTCCAGCTTTCTGACGTTAATAAATTTATTTTCAGAGATAAAAAATATTTTTTGTCGTGAAAAATGCAGTTTTATTCCGAGAAGTACGAAAATGTCTAAAAACGCTCGTATTCGTTGAAAGTGAACGTTTTTAGACGTTTCCAGCTCTCTGACGTTAATAGATTTATTTTCAGAGATAAAAAATATTTTTTGTCGTGAAAAATGCAGTTTTATTCCGAGAAGTACGAAAATGTCTAAAAACGCTTGTATTCGTCGAAAGTGATCGTTTTTAGCCGTTTCCAGCTTTCTGACGTTAATAAATTTATTTCCAGAGATAAAAAATATTTTTTGTCGTGAAAAATACAGTTTTATTCCGAGAAGTACAAAAATGACTAAAAACGCTCGTATTCGTTGAAAGTGAACGTTTTTAGACGTTTCCAGCTCTCTGACGTTAATAGATTTATTTTCAGAGATAAAAAATATTTTTTGTTGTGAAAAATGCTGTTTTAGTCTGAGAAGTACGAAAATGTCTAAAAACGCTTGTATTCGTCGAAAGTGGTCGTTTTTAGACGTTTCCAGCTTTCTGACCTGAATAAATTGATTTTCAGAGATAAAAATATTTTTTGTCGTGAAAAATACAGTTTTATTCCGAGAAGTACAAAAATGACTAAAAACGCTCGTATTCGTTGAAAGTGAACGTTTTTAGACGTTTCCAGCTCTCTGACGTTAATAAATTTATTTCAGAGATAAAAAATATTTTTTGTCGTGAAAAATGCAGTTTTATTCCGAGAAGTACGAAAATGTCTAAAAACGCTTGTATTCGTCGAAAGTGGTCGTTTTTAGACGTTTCCAGCTTTCTGACCTGAATAAATTGATTTTCAGAGATAAACAATATTTTTTGTCGTGAAAAATACAGTTTTATTCCGAGAAGTACAAAAATGACTAAAAACGCTCGTATTCGTTGAAAGTGAACGTTTTTAGACGTTTCCAGCTCTCTGACGTTAATAGATTTATTTTCAGAGATAAAAAATATTTTTTGTTGTGAAAAATGCTGTTTTAGTCTGAGAAGTACGAAAATGTCTAAAAACGCTTGTATTCGTCGAAAGTGGTCGTTTTTAGACGTTTCCAGCTTTCTGACCTGAATAAATTGATTTTCAGAGATAAAAAATATTTTTTGTCGTGAAAAATACAGTTTTATTCCGAGAAGTACAAAAATGACTAAAAACGCTCGTATTCGTTGAAAGTGAACTTTTTTAGACGTTTCCAGCTCTCTGACGTTAATAGATTTATTTTCAGAGATAAAAAATATTTTTTGTCGTGAAAAATACAGTTTTATTCCGAGAAGTACAAAAATGACTAAAAACGCTCGTATTCGTTGAAAGTGAACGTTTTTAGACGTTTCCAGCTCTCTGACGTTAATAGATTTATTTTCAGAGATAAAAAATATTTTTTGTCGTGAAAAATACAGTTTTATTCCGAGAAGTAGAAAAATGACTAAAAACGCTCGTATTCGTTGAAAGTGAACGTTTTTAGACGTTTCCAGCTCTCTGACGTTAATAGATTTATTTTCAGAGATAAAAAATATTTTTTGTCGTGAAAAATGCAGTTTTATTCCGAGAAGTACGAAAATATCTAAAAACGCTTGTATTTGTCGAAAGTGATCGTTTTTAGACGTTTCCAGCTTTCTGACCAGAATAAATTTATTTCCAGAGATATAAAATATTTTTTGTCGTGAAAAATACAGTTTTATTCGGAGAAGTACGAAAATTCCTTCAAACGCTCGTATTCGTTGAAAGTGATCGTTTTTAGATGTTTCCAGCTTTCTGACGTTAATAAATTTATTTTCAGAGATAAAAAATATTTTTTGTCGTGAAAAATGCAGTTTTAGTCCGAGAAGTACGAAAATGTCTAAAAACGCTTGTATTCGTCGAAAGTGGTCGTTTTTAGACGTTTTCAGCTTTCTGACCTGAATAAATTGATTTTCAGAGATAAAAAATATTTTTTGTCGTGAAAAATACAGTTTTATTCCGAGAAGTACAAAAATGACTAAAAACGCTCGTATTCGTTGAAAGTGAACGTTTTTAGACGTTTCCAGCTCTCTGACGTTAATAGATTTATTTTCAGAGATAAAAAATATTTTTTGTCGTGAAAAATGCAGTTTTATTCCGAGAAGTACGAAAATGTCTAAAAACGCTTGTATTTGTCGAAAGTGATCGTTTTTAGACGTTTCCAGCTTTCTGACCAGAATAAATTTATTTCCAGAGATATAAAATATTTTTTGTCGTGAAAAATACAGTTTTATTCGGAAAAGTACGAAAATGCCTAAAAACGCTCGTATTCGTTGAAAGTGATCGTTTTTAGATGTTTCCAGCTTTCTGACGTTAATAAATTTATTTCAGAGATAAAAAATATTTTTTGTCGTGAAAAATGCAGTTTTATTCCGAGAAGTACGAAAATGTCTAAAAACGCTTGTATTCGTCGAAAGTGGTCGTTTTTAGACGTTTCCAGCTTTCTGACCTGAATAAATTGATTTTCAGAGATAAAAAATATTTTTTGTCGTGAAAAATACAGTTTTATTCCGAGAAGTACAAAAATGACTAAAAACGCTCGTATTCGTTGAAAGTGAACGTTTTTAGACGTTTCCAGCTCTCTGACGTTAATAGATTTATTTTCAGAGATAAAAAATATTTTTTGTTGTGAAAAATGCTGTTTTAGTCTGAGAAGTACGAAAATGTCTAAAAACGCTTGTATTCGTCGAAAGTGGTCGTTTTTAGACGTTTCCAGCTTTCTGACCTGAATAAATTGATTTTCAGAGATAAAAAATATTTTTTGTCGTGAAAAATACAGTTTTATTCCGAGAAGTACAAAAATGACTAAAAACGCTCGTATTCGTTGAAAGTGAACTTTTTTAGACGTTTCCAGCTCTCTGACGTTAATAGATTTATTTTCAGAGATAAAAAATACTTTTTGTCGTGAAAAATACAGTTTTATTCCGAGAAGTACAAAAATGACTAAAAACGCTCGTATTCGTTGAAAGTGAACGTTTTTAGACGTTTCCAGCTCTCTGACGTTAATAGATTTATTTTCAGAGATAAAAAATATTTTTTGTCGTGAAAAATACAGTTTTATTCCGAGAAGTAGAAAAATGACTAAAAACGCTCGTATTCGTTGAAAGTGAACGTTTTTAGACGTTTCCAGCTCTCTGACGTTAATAGATTTATTTTCAGAGATAAAAAATATTTTTTGTCGTGAAAAATGCAGTTTTATTCCGAGAAGTACGAAAATATCTAAAAACGCTTGTATTTGTCGAAAGTGATCGTTTTTAGACGTTTCCAGCTTTCTGACCAGAATAAATTTATTTCCAGAGATATAAAATATTTTTTGTCGTGAAAAATACAGTTTTATTCGGAGAAGTACGAAAATTCCTTCAAACGCTCGTATTCGTTGAAAGTGATCGTTTTTAGATGTTTCCAGCTTTCTGACGTTAATAAATTTATTTTCAGAGATAAAAAATATTTTTTGTCGTGAAAAATGCAGTTTTAGTCCGAGAAGTACGAAAATGTCTAAAAACGCTTGTATTCGTCGAAAGTGGTCGTTTTTAGACGTTTTCAGCTTTCTGACCTGAATAAATTGATTTTCAGAGATAAAAAATATTTTTTGTCGTGAAAAATACAGTTTTATTCCGAGAAGTACAAAAATGACTAAAAACGCTCGTATTCGTTGAAAGTGAACGTTTTTAGACGTTTCCAGCTCTCTGATGTTAATAGATTTATTTTCAGAGATAAAAAATATTTTTTGTTGTGAATAATGCTGTTTTAGTCTGAGAAGTACGAAAATGTCTAAAAACGCTTGTATTCGTCGAAAGTGGTCGTTTTTAGACGTTTCCAGCTTTCTGACCTGAATAAATTGATTTTCAGAGATAAAAAATATTTTTTGTCGTGAAAAATACAGTTTTATTCCGAGAAGTACAAAAATGACTAAAAACGCTCGTATTCGTTGAAAGTGAACGTTTTTAGACGTTTCCAGCTCTCTGACGTTAATAGATTTATTTTCAGAGATAAAAAATATTTTTTGTCGTGAAAAATGCAGTTTTATTCCGAGAAGTACGAAAATGTCTAAAAACGCTTGTATTTGTCGAAAGTGATCGTTTTTAGACGTTTCCAGCTTTCTGACCAGAATAAATTTATTTCCAGAGATATAAAATATTTTTTGTCGTGAAAAATACAGTTTTATTCGGACAAGTACGAAAATGCCTAAAAACGCTCGTATTCGTTGAAAGTGATCGTTTTTAGATGTTTCCAGCTTTCTGACGTTAATAAATTTATTTTCAGAGATAAAAAATATTTTTTGTTGTGAAAAATGCAGTTTTAGTCTGAGAAGTACGAAAATGTCTAAAAACGCTTGTATTTGTCGAAAGTGATCGTTTTTAGACGTTTCCAGCTTTCTGACCAGAATAAATTTATTTCCAGAGATATAAAATATTTTTTGTCGAGAAAAATACAGTTTTATTCGGAGAAGTACGAAAATGCCTAAAAACGCTCATATTCGTTGAAAGTGATCGTTTTTAGATGTTTCCAGCTTTCTGACGTTAATAAATTTATTTTCAGAGATAAAAAATATTTTTTGTCGTGAAAAATGCAGTTTTATTCCGAGAAGTACGAAAATGTCTAAAAACGCTTGTATTCGTCGAAAGTGGTCGTTTTTAGACGTTTCCAGCTTTCTGACCTGAATAAATTGATTTTCAGAGATAAAAAATATTTTTTGTCGTGAAAAATACAGTTTTATTCCGAGAAGTACAAAAATGACTAAAAACGCTCGTATTCGTTGAAAGTGAACGTTTTTAGACGTTTCCAGCTCTCTGACGTTAATAGATTTATTTTCAGAGATAAAAAATATTTTTTGTTGTGAAAAATGCTGTTTTAGTCTGAGAAGTACGAAAATGTCTAAAAACGCTTGTATTTGTCGAAAGTGATCGTTTTTAGACGTTTCCAGCTTTCTGACCAGAATAAATTTATTTCCAGAGATATAAAATATTTTTTGTCGTGAAAAATGCAGTTTTATTCCGAGAAGTACGAAAATGTCTAAAAACGCTTGTATTCGGCGAAAGTGATCGTTTTTAGCCGTTTCCAGCTTTCTGACGTTAATAAATTTATTTCCAGAGATATAAAATATTTTTTGTCGTAAAAAATACAGTTTCATTCGGAGAAGTACAAAAATGCCTAAAAACGCTCGTATTCGTTGAAAGTGAACGTTTTTAGACATTTCCAGCTCTCTGACGTTAATAAATTTATTTTCAGAGATAAAAAATATTTTTTGTCGTGAAAAATGCAGTTTTAGTCCGAGAAGTACGAAAATGTCTAAAAACGCTTGTATTCGTCGAAAGTGGTCGTTTTTAGACGTTTCCAGCTTTCTTACCTGAATAAATTGATTTTCAGAGATAAAAAATATTTTTTGTCGTGAAAAATACAGTTTTATTCCGAGAAGTACAAAAATGACTAAAAACGCTCGTATTCGTTGAAAGTGAACGATTTTAGACGTTTCCAGCTCTCTGACGTTAATAGATTTATTTTCAGAGATAAAAAATATTTTTTGTTGTGAAAAATGCTGTTTTAGTCTGAGAAGTACGAAAATGTCTAAAAACGCTTGTATTCGTCGAAAGTGGTCGTTTTTAGACGTTTCCAGCTTTCTGACCTGAATAAATTGATTTTCAGAGATAAAAAATATTTTTTGTCGTGAAAAATACAGTTTTATTCCGAGAAGTACAAAAATGACTAAAAACGCTCGTATTCGTTGAAAGTGAACGTTTTTAGACGTTTCCAGCTCTCTGACGTTAATAGATTTATTTTCAGAGATAAAAAATATTTTTTGTCGTGAAAAATGCAGTTTTATTCCGAGAAGTACGAAAATGTCTAAAAACGCTTGTTTTGTCGAAAGTGATCGTTTTTAGACGTTTCCAGCTTTCTGACCAGAATAAATTTATTTCCAGAGATATAAAATATTTTTTGTCGTGAAAAATACAGTTTTATTCGGAGAAGTACGAAAATGCCTAAAAACGCTCATATTCGTTGAAAGTGATAGTTTTTAGATGTTTCCAGCTTTCTGACGTTAATAAATTTATTTTCAGAGATAAAAAATATTTTTTGTCGTAAAAAATGCAGTTTTATTCCGAGAAGTACGAAAATGACTAAAAACGCTTGTATTCGTCGAAAGTGATCGTTTTTAGCCGTTTCCAGCTTTCTGACGTTAATAAATTTATTTCCAGAGATATAAAATATTTTTTGTCGTAAAAAATACAGTTTTATTCGGAGAAGTACGAAAATGCCTAAAAACGCTCGTATTCGTTGAAAGTGAACGTTTTTAGACATTTCCAGCTCTCTGACGTTAATAAATTTATTTTCAGAGATAAAAAATATTTTTTGTCGTGAAAAATGCAGTTTTAGTCCGAGAAGTACGAAAATGTCTAAAAACGCTTGTATTCGTCGAAAGTGGTCGTTTTTAGACGTTTCCAGCTTTCTGACCTGAATAAATTGATTTTCAGAGATAAAAAATATTTTTTGTCGTGAAAAATACAGTTTTATTCCGAGAAGTACAAAAATGACTAAAAACGCTCGTATTCGTTGAAAGTGAACGTTTTTAGACGTTTCCAGCTCTCTGACGTTAATAGATTTATTTTCAGAGATAAAAAATATTTTTTGTTGTGAAAAATGCTGTTTTAGTCTGAGAAGTACGAAAATGTCTAAAAACGCTTGTATCCGTCGAAAGTGGTCGTTTTTAGACGTTTCCAGCTTTCTGACGTTAATAAATTTATTTCCAGAGATATAAAATATTTTTTGTCGTGAAAAATACAGTTTTATTCGGAGAAGTACGAAAATGCCTAAAAACGCTCGTATTCGTTGAAAGTGATCGTTTTTAGATGTTTCCAGCTTTCTGACGTTAATAAATTTATTTTCAGAGATAAAAAAATATTTTTTGTCGTGAAAAATGCAGTTTTATTCCGAGAAGTACGAAAATGTCTAAAAACGCTTGTATTCGTCGAAAGTGATCGTTTTTAGCCGTTTCCAGCTTTCTGACGTTAATAAATTTATTTCCAGAGATATAAAATATTTTTTGTCGTGAAAAATACAGTTTTATTCGGAGAAGTACGAAAATGCCTAAAAACGCTCGTATTCGTTGAAAGTGATCGTTTTTAGATGTTTCCAGCTTTCTGACGTTAATAAATTTATTTTCAGAGATAAAAAAATATTTTTTGTCGTGAAATATGCAGTTTTATTCCGAGAAGTACGAAAATGTCTAAAAACGCTTGTATTCGTCGAAAGTGATCGTTTTTAGCCGTTTCCAGCTTTCTGACGTTAATAAATTTATTTCCAGAGATATAAAATATTTTTTGTCGTAAAAAATACAGTTTTATTCGGAGAAGTACGAAAATGCCTAAAAACGCTCGTATTCGTTGAAAGTGAACGTTTTTAGACATTTCCAGCTCTCTGACATTAATAAATTTATTTTCAGAGATAAAAAATATTTTTTGTCGTGAAAAATGCAGTTTTAGTCCGAGAAGTACGAAAATGTCTAAAAACGCTTGTATTCGTCGAAAGTGGTCGTTTTTAGACGTTTCCAGCTTTCTGACCTGAATAAATTGATTTTCAGAGATAAAAAATATTTTTTGTCGTGAAAAATACAGTTTTATTCCGAGAAGTACAAAAATGACTAAAAACGCTCGTATTCGTTGAAAGTGAACGTTTTTAGACGTTTCCAGCTCTCTGACGTTAATAGATTTATTTTCAGAGATAAAAAATATTTGTTGTTGTGAAAAATGCTGTTTTAGTCTGAGAAGTACGAAAATGTCTAAAAACGCTTGTATTCGTCGAAAGTGGTCGTTTTTAGACGTTTCCAGCTTTCTGAGCTGAATAAATTGATTTTCAGAGATAAAAAATATTTTTTGTCGTGAAAAATACAGTTTTATTCCGAGAAGTACAAAAATGACTAAAAACGCTCGTATTCGTTGAAAGTGAACGTTTTTAGACGTTTCCAGCTCTCTGACGTTAATAGATTTATTTTCAGAGATAAAAAATATTTTTTGTCGTGAAAAATGCAGTTTTATTCCGAGAAGTACGAAAATGTCTAAAAACGCTTGTATTTGTCGAAAGTGATCGTTTTTAGACGTTTCCAGCTTTCTGACCAGAATAAATTTATTTCCAGAGATATAAAATATTTTTTGTCGTGAAAAATACAGTTTTATTCGGAGAAGTACGAAAATGCCTAAAAACGCTCGTATTCGTTGAAAGTGATCGTTTTTAGATGTTTCCAGCTTTCTGACGTTAATAAATTTATTTTCAGAGATAAAAAAATATTTTTTGTCGTGAAAAATGCAGTTTTATTCCGAGAAGTACGAAAATGTCTAAAAACGCTTGTATTCGTCGAAAGTGATCGTTTTTAGCCGTTTCCAGCTTTCTGACGTTAATAAATTTATTTCCAGAGATATAAAATATTTTTTGTCGTAAAAAATACAGTTTTATTCGGAGAAGTACGAAAATGCCTAAAAACGCTCGTATTCGTTGAAAGTCAACGTTTTTAGACATTTCCAGCTCTCTGACGTTAATAAATTTATTTTCAGAGATAAAAAATATTTTTTGTCGTGAAAAATGCAGTTTTAGTCCGAGAAGTACGAAAATGTCTAAAAACGCTTGTATTCGTCGAAAGTGGTCGTTTTTAGACGTTTCCAGCTTTCTGACCTGAATAAATTGATTTTCAGAGATAAAAAATATTTTTTGTCGTGAAAAATACAGTTTTATTCCGAGAAGTACAAAAATGACTAAAAACGCTCGTATTCGTTGAAAGTGAACGTTTTTAGACGTTTCCAGCTCTCTGACGTTAATAGATTTATTTTCAGAGATAAAAAATATTTTTTGTCGTGAAAAATGCTGTTTTAGTCTGAGAAGTACGAAAATGTCTAAAAACGCTTGTATTCGTCGAAAGTGGTCGTTTTTAGACGTTTCCAGCTTTCTGACCTGAATAAATTGATTTTCAGAGATAAAAAATATTTTTTGTCGTGAAAAATACAGTTTTATTCCGAGAAGTACAAAAATGACTAAAAACGCTCGTATTCGTTGAAAGTGAACGTTTTTAGACGTTTCCAGCTCTCTGACGTTAATAGATTTATTTTCAGAGATAAAAAATATTTTTTGTTGTGAAAAATGCTGTTTTAGTCTGAGAAGTACGAAAATGTCTAAAAACGCTTGTATTCGTCGAAAGTGGTCGTTTTTAGACGTTTCCAGCTTTCTGACCTGAATAAATTGATTTTCAGAGATAAAAAATATTTTTTGTCGTGAAAAATACAGTTTTATTCCGAGAAGTACAAAAATGACTAAAAACGCTCGTATTCGTTGAAAGTGAACGTTTTTAGACGTTTCCAGCTCTCTGACGTTAATAGATTTATTTTCAGAGATAAAAAATATTTTTTGTCGTGAAAAATGCAGTTTTATTCCGAGAAGTACGAAAATGTCTAAAAACGCTTGTATTTGTCGAAAGTGATCGTTTTTAGACGTTTCCAGCTTTCTGACCAGAATAAATTTATTTCCAGAGATATAAAATATTTTTTGTCGTGAAAAATACAGTTTTATTCGGAGAAGTACGAAAATGCCTAAAAACGCTCATATTCGTTGAAAGTGATCGTTTTTAGATGTTTCCAGCTTTCTGACGTTAATAAATTTATTTTCAGAGATAAAAATTATTTTTTGTCGTGAAAAATGCAGTTTTATTCCGAGAAGTACGAAAATGTCTAAAAAAGCTTGTGTTCGTCGAAAGTGATCGTTTTTAGCCGTTTCCAGCTTTCTGACGTTAATAAATTTATTTCCAGAGATATAAAATATTTTTTGTCGTAAAAAATACAGTTTTATTCGGAGAAGTACGAAAATGCCTAAAAACGCTCGTATTGGTTGAAAGTGAACGTTTTTAGACATTTCCAGCTCTCTGACGTTAATAAATTTATTTTCAGAGATAAAAAATATTTTTTGTCGTGAAAAATGCAGTTTTAGTCCGAGAAGTACGAAAATGTCTAAAAACCCTTGTATTCGTCGAAAGTGGTCGTTTTTAGACGTTTCCAGCTTTCTGACCTGAATAAATTGATTTTCAGAGATAAAAAATATTTTTTGTCGTGAAAAATACAGTTTTATTCCGAGAAGTACAAAAATGACTAAAAACGCTCGTATTCGTTGAAAGTGAACGTTTTTAGACGTTTCCAGCTCTCTGACGTTAATAGATTTATTTTCAGAGATAAAAAATATTTTTTCTTGTGAAAAATGCTGTTTTAGTCTGAGAAGTACGAAAATGTCTAAAAACGCTTGTATTCGTCGAAAGTGGTCGTTTTTAGACGTTTCCAGCTTTCTGACCTGAATAAATTGATTTTCAGAGATAAAAAATATTTTTTGTCGTGAAAAATACAGTTTTATTCCGAGAAGTACAAAAATGACTAAAAACGCTCGTATTCGTTGAAAGTGAACGTTTTTAGACGTTTCCAGCTCTCTGACGTTAATAGATTTATTTTCAGAGATAAAAAATATTTTTTGTCGTGAAAAATGCAGTTTTATTCCGAGAAGTACGAAAATGTCTAAAAACGCTTGTATTTGTCGAAAGTGATCGTTTTTAGACGTTTCCAGCTTTCTGACCAGAATAAATTTATTTCCAGAGATATAAAATATTTTTTGTCGTGAAAAATACAGTTTTATTCGGAGAAGTACGAAAATGCCTAAAAACGCTCGTATTCGTTGAAAGTGATCGTTTTTAGATGTTTCCAGCTTTCTGACGTTAATAAATTTATTTTCAGAGATAAAAAATATTTTTTGTTGTGAAAAATGCAGTTTTAGTCTGAGAAGTACGAAAATGTCTAAAAATGCTTGTATTTGTCGAAAGTGATCGTTTTTAGACGTTTCCAGCTTTCTGACCAGAATAAATTTATTTCCAGAGATATAAAATATTTTTTGTCGTGAAAAATACAGTTTTATTCGGAGAAGTACGAAAATGCCCAAAAACGCTCATATTCGTTGAAAGTGATCGTTTTTAGATGTTTCCAGCTTTCTGACGTTAATAAATTTATTTTCAGAGATAAAAATATTTTTTGTCGTGAAAAATGCAGTTTTATTCCGAGAAGTACGAAAATGTCTAAAAACGCTTGTATTCATCGAAAGTGATCGTTTTTAGCCGTTTCCAGCTTTCTGACGTTAATAAATTTATTTCCAGAGATATAAAATATTTTTTGTCGTAAAAAATACAGTTTTATTCGGAGAAGTACGAAAATGCCTAAAAACGCTCGTATTCGTTGAAAGTGAACGTTTTTAGACATTTCCAGCTCTCTGACGTTAATAAATTTATTTTCAGAGATAAAAAATATTTTTTGTCGTGAAAAATGCAGTTTTAGTCCGAGAAGTACGAAAATGTCTAAAAACGCTTGTATTCGTCGAAAGTGGTCGTTTTTAGACGTTTCCAGCTTTCTGACCTGAATAAATTGATTTTCAGAGATAAAAAATATTTTTTGTCGTGAAAATACAGTTTTATTCTGAGAAGTACAAAAATGACTAAAAACGCTCGTATTCGTTGAAAGTGAACGTTTTTAGACGTTTCCAGCTGTCTGACGTTAATAGATTTATTTTCAGAGATAAAAAATATTTTTTGTTGTGAAAAATGCTGTTTTAGTCTGAGAAGTACGAAAATGTCTAAAAACGCTTGTATTCGTCGAAAGTGGTCGTTTTTAGACGTTTCCAGCTTTCTGACCTGAATAAATTGATTTTCAGAGATATAAAATATTTTTTGTGGTGAAAAATACAGTTTTATTCCGAGAAGTACGAAAATGCCTAAAAACGCTCGTATTCGTTGAAAGTGAACGTTTTTAGACATTTCCAGCTCTCTGACGTTAATAAATTTATTTTCAGAGATAAAAAATATTTTTTGTCGTGAAAAATGCAGTTTTAGTCCGAGAAGTACGAAAATGTCTAAAAACGCTTGTATTCGTCGAAAGTGGTCGTTTTTAGACGTTTCCAGCTTTCTGACCTGAATAAATTGATTTTCAGAGATAAAAAATATTTTTTGTCGTGAAAAATACAGTTTTATTCCGAGAAGTACAAAAATGACTAAAAACGCTCGTATTCGTTGAAAGTGATCGTTTTTAGATGTTTCCAGCTTTCTGACGTTAATAAATTTATTTTCAGAGATAAAAAATATTTTTTGTCGTGAAAAATGCAGTTTCATTCCGAGAAGTACGAAAATGTCTAAAAACGCTTGTATTCGTCGAAAGTGATCGTTTTTAGCCGTTTCCAGCTTTCTGACGTTAATAAATTTATTTCCAGAGATATAAAATATTTTTTGTCGTAAAAAATACAGTTTTATTCGGAGAAGTACGAAAATGCCTAAAAACGCTCGTATTCGTTGAAAGTGAACGTTTTTAGACATTTCCAGCTCTCTGACGTTAATAAATTTATATTCAGAGATAAAAAATATTTTTTGTCGTGAAAAATGCAGTTTTAGTCCGAGAAGTACGAAAATGTCTAAAAACGCTTGTATTCGTCGAAAGTGGTCGTTTTTAGACGTTTCCAGCTTTCTGAACTGAATAAATTGATTTTCAGAGATAAAAAATATTTTTTGTCGTGAAAAATACAGTTTTATTCCGAGAAGTACAAAAATGACTAAAAACGCTCGTATTCGTTGAAAGTGAACGTTTTTAGACGTTTCCAGCTCTCTGACGTTAATAGATTTATTTTCAGAGATAAAAAATATTTTTTGTTGTGAAAAATGCTGTTTTAGTCTGAGAAGTACGAAAATGTCTAAAAACGCTTGTATTCGTCGAAAGTGGTCGTTTTTAGACGTTTCCAGCTTTCTGACCTGAATAAATTGATTTTCAGAGATAAAAAATATTTTTTGTCGTGAAAAATACAGTTTTATTCCGAGAAGTACAAAAATGACTAAAAACGCTCGTATTCGTTGAAAGTGAACGTTTTTAGACGTTTCCAGCTCTCTGACGTTAATAGATTTATTTTCAGAGATAAAAATATTTTTTGTCGTGAAAAATGCAGTTTTATTCCGAGAAGTACGAAAATGTCTAAAAACGCTTGTATTTGTCGAAAGTGATCGTTTTTAGACGTTTCCAGCTTTCTGACCAGAATAAATTTATTTCCAGAGATATAAAATATTTTTTGTCGTGAAAAATACAGTTTTATTCGGAGAAGTACGAAAATGCCTAAAAACGCTCGTATTCGTTGAAAGTGATCGTTTTTAGATGTTTCCAGCTTTCTGACGTTAATAAATTTATTTTCAGAGATAAAAAATATTTTTTGTTGTGAAAAATGCAGTTTTAGTCTGAGAAGTACGAAAATATCTAAAAATGCTTGTATTTGTCGAAAGTGATCGTTTTTAGACGTTTCCAGCTTTCTGACCAGAATAAATTTATTTCCAGAGATATAAAATATTTTTTGTCGTGAAAAATACAGTTTTATTCGGAGAAGTACGAAAATGCCCAAAAACGCTCATATTCGTTGAAAGTGATCGTTTTTAGATGTTTCCAGCTTTCTGACGTTAATAAATTTATTTTCAGAGATAAAAATATTTTTTGTCGTGAAAAATGCAGTTTTATTCCGAGAAGTACGAAAATGTCTAAAAACGCTTGTATTCATCGAAAGTGATCGTTTTTAGCCGTTTCCAGCTTTCTGACGTTAATAAATTTATTTCCAGAGATATAAAATATTTTTTGTCGTAAAAAATACAGTTTTATTCGGAGAAGTACGAAAATGCCTAAAAACGCTCGTATTCGTTGAAAGTGAACGTTTTTAGACATTTCCAGCTCTCTGACGTTAATAAATTTATTTTCAGAGATAAAAAATATTTTTTGTCGTGAAAAATGCAGTTTTAGTCCGAGAAGTACGAAAATGTCTAAAAACGCTTGTATTCGTCGAAAGTGGTCGTTTTTAGACGTTTCCAGCTTTCTGACCTGAATAAATTGATTTTCAGAGATAAAAAATATTTTTTGTCGTGAAAAATACAGTTTTATTCCGAGAAGTACAAAAATGACTAAAAACGCTCGTATTCGTTGAAAGTGAACGTTTTTAGACGTTTCCAGCTCTCTGACGTTAATAGATTTATTTTCAGAGATAAAAAATATTTTTTGTTGTGAAAAATGCTGTTTTAGTCTGAGAAGTACGAAAATGTCTAAAAACGCTTGTATTCGTCAAAAGTGGTCGTTTTTAGACGTTTCCAGCTTTCTGACCTGAATAAATTGATTTTCAGAGATAAAAAATATTTTTTGTCGTGAAAAATACAGTTTTATTCCGAGAAGTACAAAAATGACTAAAAACGCTCGTATTCGTTGAAAGTGAACGTTTTTAGACGTTTCCAGCTCTCTGACGTTAATAGATTTATTTTCAGAGATAAAAAATATTTTTTGTCGTGAAAAATGCAGTTTTATTCCGAGAAGTACGAAAATGTCTAAAAACGCTTGTATTTGTCGAAAGTGATCGTTTTTAGACGTTTCCAGCTTTCTGACCAGAATAAATTTATTTCCAGAGATATAAAATATTTTTTGTCGTGAAAAATACAGTTTTATTCGGAGAAGTACGAAAATGCCTAAAAACGCTCATATTCGTTGAAAGTGATCGTTTTTAGATGTTTCCAGCTTTCTGACGTTAATAAATTTATTTTCAGAGATGAAAAATATTTTTTGTCGTGAAAAATGCAGTTTTATTCCGAGAAGTACGAAAATGTCTAAAAAAGCTTGTATTCGTCGAAAGTGATCGTTTTTAGCCGTTTCCAGCTTTCTGACGTTAATAAATTTATTTCCAGAGATATAAAATATTTTTTGTCGTAAAAAATACAGTTTTATTCGGAGAAGTACGAAAATGCCTAAAAACGCTCGTATTCGTTGAAAGTGAACGTTTTTAGACATTTCCAGCTCTCTGACGTTAATAAATTTATTTTCAGAGATAAAAAATATTTTTTGCCGTGAAAAATGCAGTTTTAGTCCGAGAAGTACGAAAATGTCTAAAAACGCTTGTATTCGTCGAAAGTGGTCGTTTTTAGACGTTTCCAGCTTTATGACCTGAATAAATTGATTTTCAGAGATAAAAAATATTTTTTGTCGTGAAAAATACAGTTTTATTCCGAGAAGTACAAAAATGACTAAAAACGCTCGTATTCGTTGAAAGTGAACGTTTTTAGACGTTTCCAGCTCTCTGACGTTAATAGATTTATTTTCAGAGATAAAAAATATTTTTTGTTGTGAAAAATGCTGTTTTAGTCTGAGAAGTACGAAAATGTCTAAAAACGCTTGTATTCGTCGAAAGTGAACGTTTTTAGACATTTCCAGCTCTCTGACGTTAATAAATTTATTTTCAGAGATAAAAAATATTTTTTGTCGTGAAAAATGCAGTTTTAGTCCGAGAAGTACGAAAATGTCTAAAAACGCTTGTATTCGTCGAAAGTGGTCGTTTTTAGACGTTTCCAGCTTTCTTACCTGAATAAATTGATTTTCAGAGATAAAAAATATTTTTTGTCGTGAAAAATACAGTTTTATTCCGAGAAGTACAAAAATGACTAAAAACGCTCGTATTCGTTGAAAGTGAACGATTTTAGACGTTTCCAGCTCTCTGACGTTAATAGATTTATTTTCAGAGATAAAAAATATTTTTTGTTGTGAAAAATGCTGTTTTAGTCTGAGAAGTACGAAAATGTCTAAAAACGCTTGTATTCGTCGAAAGTGGTCGTTTTTAGACGTTTCCAGCTTTCTGACCTGAATAAATTGATTTTCAGAGATAAAAAATATTTTTTGTCGTGAAAAATACAGTTTTATTCCGAGAAGTACAAAAATGACTAAAAACGCTCGTATTCGTTGAAAGTGAACGTTTTTAGACGTTTCCAGCTCTCTGACGTTAATAGATTTATTTTCAGAGATAAAAAATATTTTTTGTCGTGAAAAATGCAGTTTTATTCCGAGAAGTACGAAAATGTCTAAAAACGCTTGTATTTGTCGAAAGTGATCGTTTTTAGACGTTTCCAGCTTTCTGACCAGAATAAATTTATTTCCAGAGATATAAAATATTTTTTGTCGCGAAAAATACAGTTTTATTCGGAGAAGTACGAAAATGCCTAAAAACGCTCGTATTCGTTGAAAGTGATCGTTTTTAGATGTTTCCAGCTTTCTGACGTTAATAAATTTATTTTCAGAGATAAAAAATATTTTTTGTTGTGAAAAATGCAGTTTTAGTCTGAGAAGTACGAAAATGTCTAAAAACGCTTGTTTTGTCGAAAGTGATCGTTTTTAGACGTTTCCAGCTTTCTGACCAGAATAAATTTATTTCCAGAGATATAAAATATTTTTTGTCGTGAAAAATACAGTTTTATTCGGAGAAGTACGAAAATGCCTAAAAACGCTCATATTCGTTGAAAGTGATAGTTTTTAGATGTTTCCAGCTTTCTGACGTTAATAAATTTATTTTCAGAGATAAAAAATATTTTTTGTCGTGAAAAATGCAGTTTTATTCCGAGAAGTACGAAAATGTCTAAAAACGCTTGTATTCGTCGAAAGTGATCGTTTTTAGCCGTTTCCAGCTTTCTGACGTTAATAAATTTATTTCCAGAGATATAAAATATTTTTTGTCGTAAAAAATACAGTTTTATTCGGAGAAGTACGAAAATGCCTAAAAACGCTCGTATTCGTTGAAAGTGAACGTTTTTAGACATTTCCAGCTCTCTGACGTTAATAAATTTATTTTCAGAGATAAAAAATATTTTTTGTCGTGAAAAATGCAGTTTTAGTCCGAGAAGTACGAAAATGTCTAAAAACGCTTGTATTCGTCGAAAGTGGTCGTTTTTAGACGTTTCCAGCTTTCTGACCTGAATAAATTGATTTTCAGAGATAAAAAATATTTTTTGTCGTGAAAAATACAGTTTTATTCCGAGAAGTACAAAAATGACTAAAAACGCTCGTATTCGTTGAAAGTGAACGTTTTTAGACGTTTCCAGCTCTCTGACGTTAATAGATTTATTTTCAGAGATAAAAAATATTTTTTGTCGTGAAAAATGCAGTTTTATTCCGAGAAGTACGAAAATGTCTAAAAACGCTTGTATTTGTCGAAAGTGATCGTTTTTAGACGTTTCCAGCTTTCTGACCAGAATAAATTTATTTCCAGAGATATAAAATATTTTTTGTCGTGAAAAATACAGTTTTATTCGGAGAAGTACGAAAATGCCTAAAAACGCTCGTATTCGTTGAAAGTGATCGTTTTTAGATGTTTCCAGCTTTCTGACGTTAATAAATTTATTTTCAGAGATAAAAAAATATTTTTTGTCGTGAAAAATGCAGTTTTATTCCGAGAAGTACGAAAATGTCTAAAAACGCTTGTATTCGTCGAAAGTGATCGTTTTTAGCCGTTTCCAGCTTTCTGACGTTAATAAATTTATTTCCAGAGATATAAAATATTTTTTGTCGTAAAAAATACAGTTTTATTCGGAGAAGTACGAAAATGCCTAAAAACGCTCGTATTCGTTGAAAGTGAACGTTTTTAGACATTTCCAGCTCTCTGACGTTAATAAATTTATTTTCAGAGATAAAAAATATTTTTTGTCGTGAAAAATGCAGTTTTAGTCCGAGAAGTACGAAAATGTCTAAAAACGCTTGTATTCGTCGAAAGTGGTCGTTTTTAGACGTTTCCAGCTTTCTGACCTGAATAAATTGATTTTCAGAGATAAAAAATATTTTTTGTCGTGAAAAATACAGTTTTATTCCGAGAAGTACAAAAATGACTAAAAACGCTCGTATTCGTTGAAAGTGAACGTTTTTAGACTTTTCCAGCTCTCTGACGTTAATAGATTTATTTTCAGAGATAAAAAATATTTTTTGTTGTGAAAAATGCTGTTTTAGTCTGAGAAGTACGAAAATGTCTAAAAACGCTTGTATTCGTCGAAAGTGGTCGTTTTTAGACGTTTCCAGCTTTCTGACCTGAATAAATTGATTTTCAGAGATAAAAAATATTTTTTGTCGTGAAAAATACAGTTTTATTCCGAGAAGTACAAAAATGACTAAAAACGCTCGTATTCGTTGAAAGTGAACGTTTTTAGACGTTTCCAGCTCTCTGACGTTAATAGATTTATTTTCAGAGATAAAAAATATTTTTTGTCGTGAAAAATGCAGTTTTATTCCGAGAAGTACGAAAATGTCTAAAAACGCTTGTATTTGTCGAAAGTGATCGTTTTTAGACGTTTCCAGCTTTCTGACCAGAATAAATTTATTTCCAGAGATATAAAATATTTTTTGTCGTGAAAAATACAGTTTTATTCGGAGAAGTACGAAAATGCCTAAAAACGCTCATATTCGTTGAAAGTGATCGTTTTTAGATGTTTCCAGCTTTCTGACGTTAATAAATTTATTTTCAGAGATAAAAAATATTTTTTGTCGTGAAAAATGCAGTTTTATTCCGAGAAGTACGAAAATGTCTAAAAAAGCTTGTGTTCGTCGAAAGTGATCGTTTTTAGCCGTTTCCAGCTTTCTGACGTTAATAAATTTATTTCCAGAGATATAAAATATTTTTTGTCGTAAAAAATACAGTTTTATTCGGAGAAGTACGAAAATGCCTAAAAACGCTCGTATTGGTTGAAAGTGAACGTTTTTAGACATTTCCAGCTCTCTGACGTTAATAAATTTATTTTCAGAGATAAAAAATATTTTTTGTCGTGAAAAATGCAGTTTTAGTCCGAGAAGTACGAAAATGTCTAAAAACCCTTGTATTCGTCGAAAGTGGTCGTTTTTAGACGTTTCCAGCTTTCTGACCTGAATAAATTGATTTTCAGAGATAAAAAATATTTTTTGTCGTGAAAAATACAGTTTTATTCCGAGAAGTACAAAAATGACTAAAAACGCTCGTATTCGTTGAAAGTGAACGTTTTTAGACGTTTCCAGCTCTCTGACGTTAATAGATTTATTTTCAGAGATAAAAAATATTTTTTGTCGTGAAAAATGCAGTTTTATTCCGAGAAGTACGAAAATGTCTAAAAACGCTTGTATTTGTCGAAAGTGATCGTTTTTAGACGTTTCCAGCTTTCTGACCAGAATAAATTTAGTTCCAGAGATATAAAATATTTTTTGTCGTGAAAAATACAGTTTTATTCGGAGAAGTACGAAAATGCCTAAAAACGCTCGTATTCGTTGAAAGTGATCGTTTTTAGATGTTTCCAGCTTTCTGACGTTAATAAATTTATTTTCAGAGATAAAAAATATTTTTTGTCGTGAAAAATGCAGTTTTATTCCGAGAAGTACGAAAATGTCTAAAAACGCTTGTATTCGTCGAAAGTGATCGTTTTTAGCCGTTTCCAGCTTTCTGACGTTAATAAATTTATTTCCAGAGATATAAAATATTTTTTGTCGTAAAAAATACAGTTTTATTCGGAGAAGTACGAAAATGCCTAAAAACGCTCGTATTCGTTGAAAGTGATCGTTTTTAGATGTTTCCAGCTTTCTGACGTTAATAAATTTATTTTCAGAGATAAAAAATATTTTTTGTCGTGAAAAATGCAGTTTTATTCCGAGAAGTACGAAAATGTCTAAAAACGCTTGTATTCGTCGAAAGTGGTCGTTTTTAGACGTTTCCAGCTTTCTGACCTGAATAAATTGATTTTCAGAGATAAAAAATATTTTTTGTCGTGAAAAATACAGTTTTATTCCGAGAAGTACAAAAATGACTAAAAACGCTCGTATTCGTTGAAAGTGAACGTTTTTAGACGTTTCCAGCTCTCTGACGTTAATAGATTTATTTTCAGAGATAAAAAATATTTTTTGTTGTGAAAAATGCTGTTTTAGTCTGAGAAGTACGAAAATGTCTAAAAATGCTTGTATTCGTCGAAAGTGGTCGTTTTTAGACGTTTCCAGCTTTCTGAGCTGAATAAATTGATTTTCAGAGATAAAAAATATTTTTTGTCGTGAAAAATACAGTTTTATTCCGAGAAGTACAAAAATGACTAAAAACGCTCGTATTCGTTGAAAGTGAACGTTTTTAGACGTTTCCAGCTCTCTGACGTTAATAGATTTATTTTCAGAGATAAAAAATATTTTTTGTCGTGAAAAATGCAGTTTTATTCCGAGAAGTACGAAAATGTCTAAAAACGCTTGTATTTGTCGAAAGTGATCGTTTTTAGACGTTTCCAGCTTTCTGACCAGAATAAATTTATTTCCAGAGATATAAAATATTTTTTGTCGTGAAAAATACAGTTTTATTCGGAGAAGTACGAAAATGCCTAAAAACGCTCGTATTCGTTGAAAGTGATCGTTTTTAGATGTTTCCAGCTTTCTGACGTTAATAAATTTATTTTCAGAGATAAAAAAATATTTTTTGTCGTGAAAAATGCAGTTTTATTCCGAGAAGTACGAAAATGTCTAAAAACGCTTGTATTCGTCGAAAGTGATCGTTTTTAGCCGTTTCCAGCTTTCTGACGTTAATAAATTTATTTCCAGAGATATAAAATATTTTTTGTCGTAAAAAATACAGTTTTATTCGGAGAAGTACGAAAATGCCTAAAAACGCTCGTATTCGTTGAAAGTGAACGTTTTTAGACATTTCCAGCTCTCTGACGTTAATAAATTTATTTTCAGAGATAAAAAATATTTTTTGTCGTGAAAAATGCAGTTTTAGTCCGAGAAGTACGAAAATGTCTAAAAACGCTTGTATTCGTCGAAAGTGGTCGTTTTTAGACGTTTCCAGCTTTCTGACCTGAATAAATTGATTTTCAGAGATAAAAAATATTTTTTGTCGTGAAAAATACAGTTTTATTCCGAGAAGTACGAAAATGTCTAAAAACGCTTGTATTCGTCGAAAGTGGTCGTTTTTAGACGTTTCCAGCTTTCTGACCTGAATAAATTGATTTTCAGAGATAAAAAATATTTTTTGTCGTGAAAAATACAGTTTTATTCGGAGAAGTACGAAAATGCCTAAAAACGCTCATATTCGTTGAAATTGATCGTTTTTAGATGTTTCCAGCTTTCTGACGTTAATAAATTTATTTTCAGAGATAAAAAATATTTTTTGTCGTGAAAAATGCAGTTTTATTCCGAGAAGTACGAAAATGTCTAAAAAAGCTTGTGTTCGTCGAAAGTGATCGTTTTTAGCCGTTTGCAGCTTTCTGACGTTAATAAATTTATTTCCAGAGATATAAAATATTTTTTGTCGTAAAAAATACAGTTTTATTCGGAGAAGTACGAAAATGCCTAAAAACGCTCGTATTGGTTGAAAGTGAACGTTTTTACACATTTCCAGCTCTCTGACGTTAATAAATTTATTTTCAGAGATAAAAAATATTTTTTGTCGTGAAAAATGCAGTTTTAGTCCGAGAAGTACGAAAATGTCTAAAAACCCTTGTATTCGTCGAAAGTGGTCGTTTTTAGACGTTTCCAGCTTTCTGACCTGAATAAATTGATTTTCAGAGATAAAAAATATTTTTTGTCGTGAAAAATACAGTTTTATTCCGAGAAGTACAAAAATGACTAAAAACGCTCGTATTCGTTGAAAGTGAACGTTTTTAGAAGTTTCCAGCTCTCTGACGTTAATAGATTTATTTTCAGAGATAAAAAATATTTTTTGTTGTGAAAAATGCTGTTTTAGTCTGAGAAGTACGAAAATGTCTAAAAACGCTTGTATTCGTCGAAAGTGGTCGTTTTTAGACGTTTCCAGCTTTCTGACCTGAATAAATTGATTTTCAGAGATAAAAAATATTTTTTGTCGTGAAAAATACAGTTTTATTCCGAGAAGTACAAAAAAGACTAAAAACGCTCGTATTCGTTGAAAGTGAACGTTTTTAGACGTTTCCACCTCTCTGACGTTAATAGATTTATTTTCAGAGATAAAAAATATTTTTTGTCGTGAAAAATGCAGTTTTATTCCGAGAAGTACGAAAATGTCTAAAAACGCTTGTATTTGTCGAAAGTGATCGTTTTTAGACGTTTCCAGCTTTCTGACCAGAATAAATTTATTTCCAGAGATATAAAATATTTTTTGTCGTGAAAAATACAGTTTTATTCGGAGAAGTACGAAAATGCCTAAAAACGCTCGTATTCGTTGAAAGTGATCGTTTTTAGATGTTTCCAGCTTTCTGACGTTAATAAATTTATTTTCAGAGATAAAAAATATTTTTTGTTGTGAAAAATGCAGTTTTAGTCTGAGAAGTACGAAAATGTCTAAAAATGCTTGTATTTGTCGAAAGTGATCGTTTTTAGACGTTTCCAGCTTTCTGACCAGAATAAATTTATTTCCAGAGATATAAAATATTTTTTGTCGTGAAAAATACAGTTTTATTCGGAGAAGTACGAAAATGCCCAAAAACGCTCATATTCGTTGAAAGTGATCGTTTTTAGATGTTTCCAGCTTTCTGACGTTAATAAATTTATTTTCAGAGATAAAAATATTTTTTGTCGTGAAAAATGCAGTTTTATTCCGAGAAGTACGAAAATGTCTAAAAACGCTTGTATTCATCGAAAGTGATCGTTTTTAGCCGTTTCCAGCTTTCTGACGTTAATAAATTTATTTCCAGAGATATAAAATATTTTTTGTCGTAAAAAATACAGTTTTATTCGGAGAAGTACGAAAATGCCTAAAAACGCTCGTATTCGTTGAAAGTGAACGTTTTTAGACATTTCAGCTCTCTGACGTTAATAAATTTATTTTCAGAGATAAAAAATATTTTTTGTCGTGAAAAATGCAGTTTTAGTCCGAGAAGTACGAAAATGTCTAAAAACGTTTGTATTCGTCGAAAGTGGTCGTTTTTAGACGTTTCCAGCTTTCTGACCTGAATAAATTGATTTTCAGAGATAAAAAATATTTTTTGTCGTGAAAATACAGTTTTATTCTGAGAAGTACGAAAATGTCTAAAAACGCTTGTATTTGTCGAAAGTGGTCGTTTTTAGACGTTTCCAGCTTTCTGACCAGAATAAATTTATTTCCAGAGATATAAAATATTTTTTGTCGTGAAAAATACAGTTTTATTCGGAGAAGTACGAAAATGCCTAAAAACGCTCGTATTCGTTGAAAGTGATCGTTTTTAGATGTTTCCAGCTTTCTGACGTTAATAAATTTATTTTCAGAGATAAAAAAATATTTTTTGTCGTGAAAAATGCAGTTTTATTCCGAGAAGTACGAAAATGTCTAAAAACGCTTGTATTCGTCGAAAGTGATCGTTTTTAGACGTTTCCAGCTTTCTGACCAGAATAAATTTATTTCCACAGATATAAAATATTTTTTGTCGTAAAAAATACAGTTTTATTCGGAGAAGTACGAAAATGCCTAAAAACGCTCGTATTCGTTGAAAGTGAACGTTTTTAGACATTTCCAGCTCTCTGACGTTAATAAATTTATTTTCAGAGATAAAAAATATTTTTTGTCGTGAAAAATGCAGTTTTAGTCCGAGAAGTACGAAAATGTCTAAAAACGCTTGTATTCGTCGAAAGTGGTCGTTTTTAGACGTTTCCAGCTTTCTGACCTGAATAAATTGATTTTCAGAGATACAAAATATTTTTTGTCGTGAAAATACAGTTTTATTCTGAGAAGTACGAAAATGTCTAAAAACGCTTGTATTTGTCGAAAGTGATCGTTTTTAGACGTTTCCAGCTTTCTGACCAGAATAAATTTATTTCCAGAGATATAAAATATTTTTTGTCGTGAAAAATACAGTTTTATTCGGAGAAGTACGAAAATGCCTAAAAACGCTCGTATTCGTTGAAAGTGATCGTTTTTAGATGTTTCCAGCTTTCTGACGTTAATAAATTTATTTTCAGAGATAAAAAAATATTTTTTGTCGTGAAAAATGCAGTTTTATTCCGAGAAGTACGAAAATGTCTAAAAAAGCTTGTGTTCGTCGAAAGTGATCGTTTTTAGCCGTTTGCAGCTTTCTGACGTTAATAAATTTATTTCCAGAGATATAAAATATTTTTTGTCGTAAAAAATACAGTTTTATTCGGAGAAGTACGAAAATGCCTAAAAACGCTCGTATTGGTTGAAAGTGAACGTTTTTACACATTTCCAGCTCTCTGACGTTAATAAATTTATTTTCAGAGATAAAAAATATTTTTTGTCGTGAAAAATGCAGTTTTAGTCCGAGAAGTACGAAAATGTCTAAAAACCCTTGTATTCGTCGAAAGTGGTCGTTTTTAGACGTTTCCAGCTTTCTGACCTGAATAAATTGATTTTCAGAGATAAAAAATATTTTTTGTCGTGAAAAATACAGTTTTATTCCGAGAAGTACAAAAATGACTAAAAACGCTCGTATTCGTTGAAAGTGAACGTTTTTAGAAGTTTCCAGCTCTCTGACGTTAATAGATTTATTTTCAGAGATAAAAAATATTTTTTGTTGTGAAAAATGCTGTTTTAGTCTGAGAAGTACGAAAATGTCTAAAAACGCTTGTATTCGTCGAAAGTGGTCGTTTTTAGACGTTTCCAGCTTTCTGACCTGAATAAATTGATTTTCAGAGATAAAAAATATTTTTTGTCGTGAAAAATACAGTTTTATTCCGAGAAGTACAAAAAAGACTAAAAACGCTCGTATTCGTTGAAAGTGAACGTTTTTAGACGTTTCCACCTCTCTGACGTTAATAGATTTATTTTCAGAGATAAAAAATATTTTTTGTCGTGAAAAATGCAGTTTTATTCCGAGAAGTACGAAAATGTCTAAAAACGCTTGTATTTGTCGAAAGTGATCGTTTTTAGACGTTTCCAGCTTTCTGACCAGAATAAATTTATTTCCAGAGATATAAAATATTTTTTGTCGTGAAAAATACAGTTTTATTCGGAGAAGTACGAAAATGCCTAAAAACGCTCGTATTCGTTGAAAGTGATCGTTTTTAGATGTTTCCAGCTTTCTGACGTTAATAAATTTATTTTCAGAGATAAAAAATATTTTTTGTTGTGAAAAATGCAGTTTTAGTCTGAGAAGTACGAAAATGTCTAAAAATGCTTGTATTTGTCGAAAGTGATCGTTTTTAGACGTTTCCAGCTTTCTGACCAGAATAAATTTATTTCCATAGATATAAAATATTTTTTGTCGTGAAAAATACAGTTTTATTCGGAGAAGTACGAAAATGCCCAAAAACGCTCATATTCGTTGAAAGTGATCGTTTTTAGATGTTTCCAGCTTTCTGACGTTAATAAATTTATTTTCAGAGATAAAAATATTTTTTGTCGTGAAAAATGCAGTTTTATTCCGAGAAGTACGAAAATGTCTAAAAACGCTTGTATTCATCGAAAGTGATCGTTTTTAGCCGTTTCCAGCTTTCTGACGTTAATAAATTTATTTCCAGAGATATAAAATATTTTTTGTCGTAAAAAATACAGTTTTATTCGGAGAAGTACGAAAATGCCTAAAAACGCTCGTATTCGTTGAAAGTGAACGTTTTTAGACATTTCAGCTCTCTGACGTTAATAAATTTATTTTCAGAGATAAAAAATATTTTTTGTCGTGAAAAATGCAGTTTTAGTCCGAGAAGTACGAAAATGTCTAAAAACGTTTGTATTCGTCGAAAGTGGTCGTTTTTAGACGTTTCCAGCTTTCTGACCTGAATAAATTGATTTTCAGAGATAAAAAATATTTTTTGTCGTGAAAATACAGTTTTATTCTGAGAAGTACGAAAATGTCTAAAAACGCTTGTATTTGTCGAAAGTGGTCGTTTTTAGACGTTTCCAGCTTTCTGACCAGAATAAATTTATTTCCAGAGATATAAAATATTTTTTGTCGTGAAAAATACAGTTTTATTCGGAGAAGTACGAAAATGCCTAAAAACGCTCGTATTCGTTGAAAGTGATCGTTTTTAGATGTTTCCAGCTTTCTGACGTTAATAAATTTATTTTCAGAGATAAAAAAATATTTTTTGTCGTGAAAAATGCAGTTTTATTCCGAGAAGTACGAAAATGTCTAAAAACGCTTGTATTCGTCGAAAGTGATCGTTTTTAGACGTTTCCAGCTTTCTGACCAGAATAAATTTATTTCCACAGATATAAAATATTTTTTGTCGTAAAAAATACAGTTTTATTCGGAGAAGTACGAAAATGCCTAAAAACGCTCGTATTCGTTGAAAGTGAACGTTTTTAGACATTTCCAGCTCTCTGACGTTAATAAATTTATTTTCAGAGATAAAAAATATTTTTTGTCGTGAAAAATGCAGTTTTAGTCCGAGAAGTACGAAAATGTCTAAAAACGCTTGTATTCGTCGAAAGTGGTCGTTTTTAGACGTTTCCAGCTTTCTGACCTGAATAAATTGATTTTCAGAGATAAAAAATATTTTTTGTCGTGAAAATACAGTTTTATTCTGAGAAGTACGAAAATGTCTAAAAACGCTTGTATTTGTCGAAAGTGATCGTTTTTAGACGTTTCCAGCTTTCTGACCAGAATAAATTTATTTCCAGAGATATAAAATATTTTTTGTCGTGAAAAATACAGTTTTATTCGGAGAAGTACGAAAATGCCTAAAAACGCTCGTATTCGTTGAAAGTGATCGTTTTTAGATGTTTCCAGCTTTCTGACGTTAATAAATTTATTTTCAGAGATAAAAAAATATTTTTTGTCGTGAAAAATGCAGTTTTATTCCGAGAAGTACGAAAATGTCTAAAAACGCTTGTATTCGTCGAAAGTGATCGTTTTTAGCCGTTTCCAGCTTTCTGACGTTAATAAATTTATTTCCAGAGATATAAAATATTTTTTGTCGTAAAAAATACAGTTTTATTCGGAGAAGTACGAAAATGCCTAAAAACGCTCGTATTCGTTGAAAGTGAACGTTTTTAGACATTTCGAGCTCTCTGACGTTAATAAATTTATTTTCAGAGATAAAAAATATTTTTTGTCGTGAAAAATGCAGTTTTAGTCCGAGAAGTACGAAAATGTCTAAAAACGCTTGTATTCGTCGAAAGTGGTCGTTTTTAGACGTTTCCAGCTTTCTGACCTGAATAAATTGATTTTCAGAGATAAAAAATATTTTTTGTCGTGAAAAATACAGTTTTATTCCGAGAAGTACAAAAATGACTAAAAACGCTCGTATTCGTTGAAAGTGAACGTTTTTAGACGTTTCCAGCTCTCTGACGTTAATAGATTTATTTTCAGAGATAAAAAATATTTTTTGTTGTGAAAAATGCTGTTTTAGTCTGAGAAGTACGAAAATGTCTAAAAACGCTTGTATTCGTCGAAAGTGGTCGTTTTTAGACGTTTCCAGCTTTCTGACCTGAATAAATTGATTTTCAGAGATAAAAAATATTTTTTGTCGTGAAAAATACAGTTTTATTCCGAGAAGTACAAAAATGACTAAAAACGCTCGTATTCGTTGAAAGTGAACGTTTTTAGACGTTTCCAGCTCTCTGACGTTAATAGATTTATTTTCAGAGATAAAAAATATTTTTTGTCGTGAAAAATGCAGTTTTATTCCGAGAAGTACGAAAATGTCTAAAAACGCTTGTATTTGTCGAAAGTGATCGTTTTTAGACGTTTCCAGCTTTCTGACCAGAATAAATTTATTTCCAGAGATATAAAATATTTTTTGTCGTGAAAAATACAGTTTTATTCGGAGAAGTACGAAAATGCCTAAAAACGCTCATATTCGTTGAAAGTGATCGTTTTTAGATGTTTCCAGCTTTCTGACGTTAATAAATTTATTTTCAGAGATAAAAAATATTTTTTGTCGTGAAAAATGCAGTTTTATTCCGAGAAGTACGAAAATGTCTAAAAAAGCTTGTGTTCGTCGAAAGTGATCGTTTTTATCCGTTTCCAGCTTTCTGACGTTAATAAATTTATTTCCAGAGATATAAAATATTTTTTGTCGTAAAAAATACAGTTTTATTCGGAGAAGTACGAAAATGCCTAAAAACGCTCGTATTGGTTGAAAGTGAACGTTTTTAGACATTTCCAGCTCTCTGACGTTAATAAATTTATTTTCAGAGATAAAAAATATTTTTTGTCGTGAAAAATGTAGTTTTAGTCCGAGAAGTACGAAAATGTCTAAAAACCCTTGTATTCGTCGAAAGTGGTCGTTTTTAGACGTTTCCAGCTTTCTGACCTGAATAAATTGATTTTCAGAGATAAAAAATATTTTTTGTCGTGAAAAATACAGTTTTATTCGGAGAAGTACGAAAATGCCCAAAAACGCTCATGTTCGTTGAAATTGATCGTTTTTAGATGTTTCCAGCTTTCTGACGTTAATAAATTTATTTTCAGAGATAAAAATATTTTTTGTCGTGAAAAATGCAGTTTTATTCCGAGAAGTACGAAAATGTCTAAAAACGCTTGTATTCATCGAAAGTGATCGTTTTTAGCCGTTTCCAGCTTTCTGACGTTAATAAATTTATTTCCAGAGATATAAAATATTTTTTGTCGTAAAAAATACAGTTTTATTCGGAGAAGTACGAAAATGCCTAAAAACGCTCGTATTCGTTGAAAGTGAACGTTTTTAGACATTTCCAGCTCTCTGACGTTAATAAATTTATTTTCAGAGATAAAAAATATTTTTTGTCGTGAAAAATGCAGTTTTAGTCCGAGAAGTACGAAAATGTCTAAAAACGCTTGTATTCGTCGAAAGTGGTCGTTTTTAGACGTTTCCAGCTTTCTGACCTGAATAAATTGATTTTCAGAGATAAAAAATATTTTTTGTCGTGAAAATACAGTTTTATTCTGAGAAGTACAAAAATGACTAAAAACGCTCGTATTCGTTGAAAGTGAACGTTTTTAGACGTTTCCAGCTCTCTGACGTTAATAGATTTATTTTCAGAGATAAAAAATATTTTTTCTTGTGAAAAATGCTGTTTTAGTCTGAGAAGTACGAAAATGTCTAAAAACGCTTGTATTCGTCGAAAGTGGTCGTTTTTAGACGTTTCCAGCTTTCTGACCTGAATAAATTGATTTTCAGAGATATAAAATATTTTTTGTGGTGAAAAATACAGTTTTATTCCGAGAAGTACGAAAATGCCTAAAAACGCTCATATTCGTTGAAAGTGATCGTTTTTAGATGTTTCCAGCTTTCTGACGTTAATAAATTTATTTTCAGAGATAAAAAATATTTTTTGTCGTGAAAAATGCAGTTTTATTCCGAGAAGTACGAAAATGTCTAAAAACGCTTGTATTCGTCGAAAGTGATCGTTTTTAGCCGTTTCCAGCTTTCTGACGTTAATAAATTTATTTCCAGAGATATAAAATATTTTTTGTCGTAAAAAATACAGTTTTATTCGGAGAAGTACGAAAATGCCTAAAAACGCTCGTATTCGTTGAAAGTGAACGTTTTTAGACATTTCCAGCTCTCTGACGTTAATAAATTTATTTTCAGAGATAAAAAATATTTTTTGTCGTGAAAAATGCAGTTTTATTCCGAGAAGTACGAAAATGTCTAAAAACGCTTGTATTCGTCGAAAGTGATCGTTTTTAGCCGTTTCCAGCTTTCTGACGTTAATAAATTTATTTCCAGAGATATAAAATATTTTTTGTCGTAAAAAATACAGTTTTATTCGGAGAAGTACGAAAATGCCTAAAAACGCTCGTATTCGTTGAAAGTGAACGTTTTTAGACATTTCCAGCTCTCTGACGTTAATAAATTTATATTCAGAGATAAAAAATATTTTTTGTCGTGAAAAATGCAGTTTTAGTCCGAGAAGTACGAAAATGTCTAAAAACGCTTGTATTCGTCGAAAGTGGTCGTTTTTAGACGTTTCCAGCTTTCTGACCTGAATAAATTGATTTTCAGAGATAAAAAATATTTTTTGTCGTGAAAAATACAGTTTTATTCCGAGAAGTACAAAAATGACTAAAAACGCTCGTATTCGTTGAAAGTGAACGTTTTTAGACGTTTCCAGCTCTCTGACGTTAATAGATTTATTTTCAGAGATAAAAAATATTTTTGTCGTGAAAAATGCAGTTTTATTCCGAGAAGTACGAAAATGTCTAAAAACGCTTGTATTTGTCGAAAGTGATCGTTTTTAGACGTTTCCAGCTTTCTGACCAGAATAAATTTATTTCCAGAGATATAAAATATTTTTTGTCGTGAAAAATACAGTTTTATTCGGAGAAGTACGAAAATGCCTAAAAACGCTCATATTCGTTGAAAGTGATCGTTTTTAGATGTTTCCAGCTTTCTGACGTTAATAAATTTATTTTCAGAGATAAAAAATATTTTTTGTCGTGAAAAATGAAGTTTTATTCCGAGAAGTACGAAAATGTCTAAAAAAGCTTGTATTCGTCGAAAGTGATCGTTTTTAGCCATTTCCAGCTTTCTGACGTTAATAAATTTATTTCCAGAGATATAAAATATTTTTTGTCGTAAAAAATACAGTTTTATTCGGAGAAGTACGAAAATGCCTAAAAACGCTCGTATTCGTTGAAAGTGAACGTTTTTAGACATTTCCAGCTCTCTGACGTTAATAAATTTATTTTCAGAGATAAAAAATATTTTTTGTCGTGAAAAATGCAGTTTTAGTCCGAGAAGTACGAAAATGTCTAAAAACGCTTGTATTCGTCGAAAGTGGTCGTTTTTAGACGTTTCCAGCTTTATGACCTGAATAAATTGATTTTCAGAGATAAAAAATATTTTTTGTCGTGAAAAATACAGTTTTATTCCGAGAAGTACAAAAATGACTAAAAACGCTCGTATTCGTTGAAAGTGAACGTTTTTAGACGTTTCCAGCTCTCTGACGTTAATAGATTTATTTTCAGAGATAAAAAATATTTTTTGTTGTGAAAAATGCTGTTTTAGTCTGAGAAGTACGAAAATGTCTAAAAACGCTTGTATTCGTCGAAAGTGGTCGTTTTTAGACGTTTCCAGCTTTCTGACCTGAATAAATTGATTTTCAGAGATAAAAAATATTTTTTGTCGTGAAAAATACAGTTTTATTCCGAGAAGTACAAAAATGACTAAAAACGCTCGTATTCGTTGAAAGTGAACGTTTTTAGATGTTTCCAGCTCTCTGACGTTAATAGATTTATTTTCAGAGATAAAAAATATTTTTTGTCGTGAAAAATGCAGTTTTATTCCGAGAAGTACGAAAATGTCTAAAAACGCTTGTATTTGTCGAAAGTGATCGTTTTTAGACGTTTCCAGCTTTCTGACCAGAATAAATTTATTTCCAGAGATATAAAATATTTTTTGTCGTGAAAAATACAGTTTTATTCGGAGAAGTACGAAAATGCCCAAAAACGCTCATATTCGTTGAAAGTGATCGTTTTTAGATGTTTCCAGCTTTCTGACGTTAATAAATTTATTTTCAGAGATAAAAATATTTTTTGTCGTGAAAAATGCAGTTTTATTCCGAGAAGTACGAAAATGTCTAAAAACGCTTGTATTCATCGAAAGTGATCGTTTTTAGCCGTTTCCAGCTTTCTGACGTTAATAAATTTATTTCCAGAGATATAAAATATTTTTTGTCGTAAAAAATACAGTTTTATTCGGAGAAGTACGAAAATGCCTAAAAACGCTCGTATTCGTTGAAAGTGAACGTTTTTAGACGTTTCCAGCTCTCTGACGTTAATAGATTTATTTTCAGAGATAAAAAATATTTTTTGTTGTGAAAAATGCTGTTTTAGTCTGAGAAGTACGAAAATGTCTAAAAACGATTGTATTCGTCGAAAGTGGTCGTTTTTAGACGTTTCCAGCTTTCTGACCTGAATAAATTGATTTTCGGAGATATAAAATATTTTTTGTCGTGAAAAATACAGTTTTATTCCGAGAAGTACGAAAATGCCTAAAAACGCTCATATTCGTTGAAAGTGATCGTTTTTAGATGTTTCCAGCTTTCTGACGTTAATAAATTTATTTTCAGAGATAAAAAATATTTTTTGTCGTGAAAAATGCAGTTTTATTCCGAGAAGTACGAAAATGTCTAAAAACGCTTGTATTCGTCGAAAGTGATCGTTTTTAGCCGTTTCCAGCTTTCTGACGTTAATAAATTTATTTCCAGAGATATAAAATATTTTTTGTCGTAAAAAATACAGTTTTATTCGGAGAAGTACGAAAATGCCTAAAAACGCTCGTATTCGTTGAAAGTGAACGTTTTTAGACATTTCCAGCTCTCTGACGTTAATAAATTTATTTTCAGAGATAAAAAATATTTTTTGTCGTGAAAAATGCAGTTTTAGTCCGAGAAGTACGAAAATGTCTAAAAACGCTTGTATTCGTCGAAAGTGGTCGTTTTTAGACGTTTCCAGCTTTCTGACCTGAATAAATTGATTTTCAGAGATAAAAAATATTTTTTGTCGTGAAAAATACAGTTTTATTCCGAGAAGTACAAAAATGACTAAAAACGCTCGTATTCGTTGAAAGTGAACGTTTTTAGACGTTTCCAGCTCTCTGACGTTAATAGATTTATTTTCAGAGATAAAAAATATTTTTTGTTGTGAAAAATGCTGTTTTAGTCTGAGAAGTACGAAAATGTCTAAAAATGCTTGTATTCGTCGAAAGTGGTCGTTTTTAGACGTTTCCAGCTTTCTGACGTTAATAGATTTATTTTCAGAGATAAAAAATATTTTTTGTCGTGAAAAATGCAGTTTTATTCCGAGAAGTACGAAAATGTCTAAAAACGCTTGTATTCGTCGAAAGTGATCGTTTTTAGCCATTTCCAGCTTTCTGACGTTAATAAATTTATTTCCAGAGATATAAAATATTTTTTGTCGTGAAAAATACAGTTTTATTCGGAGAAGTACGAAAATGCCTAAAAACGCTCATATTCGTTGAAAGTGATCGTTTTTAGATGTTTCCAGCTTTCTGACGTTAATAAATTTATTTTCAGAGATAAAAAATATTTTTTGTCGTGAAAAATGCAGTTTTATTCCGAGAAGTACGAAAATGTCTAAAAAAGCTTGTATTCGTCGAAAGTGATCGTTTTTAGCCATTTCCAGCTTTCTGACGTTAATAAATTTATTTCCAGAGATATAAAATATTTTTTGTCGTAAAAAATACAGTTTTATTCGGAGAAGTACGAAAATGCCTAAAAACGCTCGTATTCGTTGAAAGTGAACGTTTTTAGACATTTCCAGCTCTCTGACGTTAATAAATTTATTTTCAGAGATAAAAAATATTTTTTGTCGTGAAAAATGCAGTTTTAGTCCGAGAAGTACGAAAATGTCTAAAAACGCTTGTATTCGTCGAAAGTGGTCGTTTTTAGACGTTTCCAGCTTTATGACCTGAATAAATTGATTTTCAGAGATAAAAAATATTTTTTGTCGTGAAAAATACAGTTTTATTCCGAGAAGTACAAAAATGACTAAAAACGCTCGTATTCGTTGAAAGTGAACGTTTTTAGACGTTTCCAGCTCTCTGACGTTAATAGATTTATTTTCAGAGATAAAAAATATTTTTTGTTGTGAAAAATGCTGTTTTAGTCTGAGAAGTACGAAAATGTCTAAAAACGCTTGTATTCGTCGAAAGTGGTCGTTTTTAGACGTTTCCAGCTTTCTGACCTGAATAAATTGATTTTCAGAGATAAAAAATATTTTTTGTCGTGAAAAATACAGTTTTATTCCGAGAAGTACAAAAATGACTAAAAACGCTCGTATTCGTTGAAAGTGAACGTTTTTAGACGTTTCCAGCTCTCTGACGTTAATAGATTTATTTTCAGAGATAAAAAATATTTTTTGTCGTGAAAAATGCAGTTTTATTCCGAGAAGTACGAAAATGTCTAAAAACGCTTGTATTTGTCGAAAGTGATCGTTTTTAGACGTTTCCAGCTTTCTGACCAGAATAAATTTATTTCCAAAGATATAAAATATTTTTTGTCGTGAAAAATACAGTTTTATTCGGAGAAGTACGAAAATGCCTAAAAACGCTCGTATTCGTTGAAAGTGATCGTTTTTAGATGTTTCCAGCTTTCTGACGTTAATAAATTTATTTTCAGAGATAAAAAATATTTTTTGTTGTGAAAAATGCAGTTTTAGTCTGAGAAGTACGAAAATGTCTAAAAACGCTTGTATTTGTCGAAAGTGATCGTTTTTAGACGTTTCCAGCTTTCTGACCAGAATAAATTTATTTCCAGAGATATAAAATATTTTTTGTCGTGAAAAATACAGTTTTATTCGGAGAAGTACGAAAATGCCCAAAAACGCTCATATTCGTTGAAAGTGATCGTTTTTAGATGTTTCCAGCTTTCTGACGTTAATAAATTTATTTTCAGAGATAAAAATATTTTTTGTCGTGAAAAATGCAGTTTTATTCCGAGAAGTACGAAAATGTCTAAAAACGCTTGTATTCATCGAAAGTGATCGTTTTTAGCCGTTTCCAGCTTTCTGACGTTAATAAATTTATTTCCAGAGATATAAAATATTTTTTGTCGTAAAAAATACAGTTTTATTCGGAGAAGTACGAAAATGCCTAAAAACGCTCGTATTCGTTGAAAGTGAACGTTTTTAGACATTTCCAGCTCTCTGACGTTAATAAATTTATTTTCAGAGATAAAAAATATTTTTTGTCGTGAAAAATGCAGTTTTAGTCCGAGAAGTACGAAAATGTCTAAAAACGCTTGTATTCGTCGAAAGTGGTCGTTTTTAGACGTTTCCAGCTTTCTGACCTGAATAAATTGATTTTCAGAGATAAAAAATATTTTTTGTCGTGAAAATACAGTTTTATTCTGAGAAGTACAAAAATGACTAAAAACGCTCGTATTCGTTGAAAGTGAACGTTTTTAGACGTTTCCAGCTCTCTGACGTTAATAGATTTATTTTCAGAGATAAAAAATATTTTTTGTCGTGAAAAATGCAGTTTTATTCCGAGAAGTACGAAAATGTCTAAAAACGCTTGTATTCGTCGAAAGTGATCGTTTTTAGCCATTTCCAGCTTTCTGACGTTAATAAATTTATTTCCAGAGATATAAAATATTTTTTGTCGTAAAAAATACAGTTTTATTCGGAGAAGTACGAAAATGCCTAAAAACGCTCGTATTCGTTGAAAGTGAACGTTTTTAGACATTTCCAGCTCTCTGACGTTAATAAATTTATTTTCAGAGATAAAAAATATTTTTTGTCGTGAAAAATGCAGTTTTAGTCCGAGAAGTACGAAAATGTCTAAAAACGCTTGTATTCGTCGAAAGTGGTCGTTTTTAGACGTTTCCAGCTTTCTGACCTGAATAAATTGATTTTCAGAGATAAAAAATATTTTTTGTCGTGAAAAATACAGTTTTATTCCGAGAAGTACAAAAATGACTAAAAACGCTCGTATTCGTTGAAAGTGAACGTTTTTAGACGTTTCCAGCTCTCTGACGTTAATAGATTTATTTTCAGAGATAAAAAATATTTTTTGTTGTGAAAAATGCTGTTTTAGTCTGAGAAGTACGAAAATGTCTAAAAACGCTTGTATTCGTCGAAAGTGGTCGTTTTTAGACGTTTCCAGCTTTCTGACGTTAATAGATTTATTTTCAGAGATAAAAAATATTTTTTGTCGTGAAAAATGCAGTTTTATTCCGAGAAGTACGAAAATGTCTAAAAACGCTTGTATTCGTCGAAAGTGATCGTTTTTAGCCATTTCCAGCTTTCTGACGTTAATAAATTTATTTCCAGAGATATAAAATATTTTTTGTCGTGAAAAATACAGTTTTATTCGGAGAAGTACGAAAATGCCTAAAAACGCTCATATTCGTTGAAAGTGATCGTTTTTAGATGTTTCCAGCTTTCTGACGTTAATAAATTTATTTTCAGAGATAAAAAATATTTTTTGTCGTGAAAAATGCAGTTTTATTCCGAGAAGTACGAAAATGTCTAAAAAAGCTTGTATTCGTCGAAAGTGATCGTTTTTAGCCATTTCCAGCTTTCTGACGTTAATAAATTTATTTCCAGAGATATAAAATATTTTTTGTCGTAAAAAATACAGTTTTATTCGGAGAAGTACGAAAATGCCTAAAAACGCTCGTATTCGTTGAAAGTGAACGTTTTTAGACATTTCCAGCTCTCTGACGTTAATAAATTTATTTTCAGAGATAAAAAATATTTTTTGTCGTGAAAAATGCAGTTTTAGTCCGAGAAGTACGAAAATGTCTAAAAACGCTTGTATTCGTCGAAAGTGGTCGTTTTTAGACGTTTCCAGCTTTATGACCTGAATAAATTGATTTTCAGAGATAAAAAATATTTTTTGTCGTGAAAAATACAGTTTTATTCCGAGAAGTACAAAAATGACTAAAAACGCTCGTATTCGTTGAAAGTGAACGTTTTTAGACGTTTCCAGCTCTCTGACGTTAATAGATTTATTTTCAGAGATAAAAAATATTTTTTGTTGTGAAAAATGCTGTTTTAGTCTGAGAAGTACGAAAATGTCTAAAAACGCTTGTATTCGTCGAAAGTGGTCGTTTTTAGACGTTTCCAGCTTTCTGACCTGAATAAATTGATTTTCAGAGATAAAAATATTTTTTGTCGTGAAAAATACAGTTTTATTCCGAGAAGTACAAAAATGACTAAAAACGCTCGTATTCGTTGAAAGTGAACGTTTTTAGACGTTTCCAGCTCTCTGACGTTAATAGATTTATTTTCAGAGATAAAAAATATTTTTTGTCGTGAAAAATGCAGTTTTATTCCGAGAAGTACGAAAATGTCTAAAAACGCTTGTATTTGTCGAAAGTGATCGTTTTTAGACGTTTCCAGCTTTCTGACCAGAATAAATTTATTTCCAAAGATATAAAATATTTTTTGTCGTGAAAAATACAGTTTTATTCGGAGAAGTACGAAAATGCCTAAAAACGCTCGTATTCGTTGAAAGTGATCGTTTTTAAATGTTTCCAGCTTTCTGACGTTAATAAATTTATTTTCAGAGATAAAAAATATTTTTTGTTGTGAAAAATGCAGTTTTAGTCTGAGAAGTACGAAAATGTCTAAAAACGCTTGTATTTGTCGAAAGTGATCGTTTTTAGACGTTTCCAGCTTTCTGACCAGAATAAATTTATTTCCAGAGATATAAAATATTTTTTGTCGTGAAAAATACAGTTTTATTCGGAGAAGTACGAAAATGCCCAAAAACGCTCATATTCGTTGAAAGTGATCGTTTTTAGATGTTTCCAGCTTTCTGACGTTAATAAATTTATTTTCAGAGATAAAAATATTTTTTGTCGTGAAAAATGCAGTTTTATTCCGAGAAGTACGAAAATGTCTAAAAATGCTTGTATTCATCGAAAGTGATCGTTTTTAGCCGTTTCCAGCTTTCTGACGTTAATAAATTTATTTCCAGAGATATAAAATATTTTTTGTCGTAAAAAATACAGTTTTATTCGGAGAAGTACGAAAATGCCTAAAAACGCTCGTATTCGTTGAAAGTGAACGTTTTTAGACATTTCCAGCTCTCTGACGTTAATAAATTTATTTTCAGAGATAAAAAATATTTTTTGTCGTGAAAAATGCAGTTTTAGTCCGAGAAGTACGAAAATGTCTAAAAACGCTTGTATTCGTCGAAAGTGGTCGTTTTTAGACGTTTCCAGCTTTCTGACCTGAATAAATTGATTTTCAGAGATAAAAAATATTTTTTGTCGTGAAAATACAGTTTTATTCTGAGAAGTACAAAAATGACTAAAAACGCTCGTATTCGTTGAAAGTGAACGTTTTTAGACGTTTCCAGCTCTCTGACGTTAATAGATTTATTTTCAGAGATAAAAAATATTTTTTGTTGTGAAAAATGCTGTTTTAGTCTGAGAAGTACGAAAATGTCTAAAAACGCTTGTATTCGTCGAAAGTGGTCGTTTTTAGACGTTTCCAGCTTTCTGACCTGAATAAATTGATTTTCGGAGATATTAAATATTTTTTGTCGTGAAAAATACAGTTTTATTCCGAGAAGTACGAAAATGCCTAAAAACGCTCATATTCGTTGAAAGTGATCGTTTTTAGATGTTTCCAGCTTTCTGACGTTAATAAATTTATTTTCAGAGATAAAAAATATTTTTTGTCGTGAAAAATGCAGTTTTATTCCGAGAAGTACGAAAATGTCTAAAAACGCTTGTATTCGTCGAAAGTGATCGTTTTTAGCCATTTCCAGCTTTCTGACGTTAATAAATTTATTTCCAGAGATATAAAATATTTTTTGTCGTAAAAAATACAGTTTTATTCGGAGAAGTACGAAAATGCCTAAAAACGCTCGTATTCGTTGAAAGTGAACGTTTTTAGACATTTCCAGCTCTCTGACGTTAATAAATTTATTTTCAGAGATAAAAAATATTTTTTGTCGTGAAAAATGCAGTTTTAGTCCGAGAAGTACGAAAATGTCTAAAAACGCTTGTATTCGTCGAAAGTGGTCGTTTTTAGACGTTTCCAGCTTTCTGACCTGAATAAATTGATTTTCAGAGATAAAAAATATTTTTTGTCGTGAAAAATACAGTTTTATTCCGAGAAGTACAAAAATGACTAAAAACGCTCGTATTCGTTGAAAGTGAACGTTTTTAGACGTTTCCAGCTCTCTGACGTTAATAGATTTATTTTCAGAGATAAAAAATATTTTTTGTTGTGAAAAATGCTGTTTTAGTCTGAGAAGTACGAAAATGTCTAAAAACGCTTGTATTCGTCGAAAGTGGTCGTTTTTAGACGTTTCCAGCTTTCTGACCTGAATAAATTGATTTTCAGAGATAAAAAATATTTTTTGTCGTGAAAAATACAGTTTTATTCCGAGAAGTACAAAAATGACTAAAAACGCTCGTATTCGTTGAAAGTGAACGTTTTTAGACGTTTCCAGCTCTCTGACGTTAATAGATTTATTTTCAGAGATAAAAAATATTTTTTGTCGTGAAAAATGCAGTTTTATTCCGAGAAGTACGAAAATGTCTAAAAACGCTTGTATTTGTCGAAAGTGATCGTTTTTAGACGTTTCCAGCTTTCTGACCAGAATAAATTTATTTCCAGAGATATAAAATATTTTTTGTCGTGAAAAATACAGTTTTATTCGGAGAAGTACGAAAATGCCCAAAAACTCTCATATTTGTTGAAAGTGATCGTTTTTAGATGTTTCCAGCTTTCTGACGTTAATAAATTTATTTTCAGAGATAAAAATATTTTTTGTCGTGAAAAATGCAGTTTTATTCCGAGAAGTACGAAAATGTCTAAGAACGCTTGTATTCATCGAAAGTGATCGTTTTTAGCCGTTTCCAGCTTTCTGACGTTAATAAATTTATTTCCAGAGATATAAAATATTTTTTGTCGTAAAAAATACAGTTTTATTCGGAGAAGTACGAAAATGCCTAAAAACGCTCGTATTCGTTGAAAGTGAACGTTTTTAGACATTTCCAGCTCTCTGACGTTAATAAATTTATTTTCAGAGATAAAAAATATTTTTTGTCGTGAAAAATGCAGTTTTAGTCCGAGAAGTACGAAAATGTCTAAAAACTCTTGTATTCGTCGAAAGTGGTCGTTTTTAGACGTTTCCAGCTTTCTGACCTGAATAAATTGATTTTCAGAGATAAAAAATATTTTTTGTCGTGAAAATACAGTTTTATTCTGAGAAGTACAAAAATGACTAAAAACGCTCGTATTCGTTGAAAGTGAACGTTTTTAGACGTTTCCAGCTCTCTGACGTTAATAGATTTATTTTCAGAGATAAAAAATATTTTTTGTTGTGAAAAATGCTGTTTTAGTCTGAGAAGTACGAAAATGTCTAAAAACGCTTGTATTCGTCGAAAGTGGTCGTTTTTAGACGTTTCCAGCTTTCTGACCTGAATAAATTGATTTTCAGAGATATAAAATATTTTTTGTCGTGAAAAATACAGTTTTATTCCGAGAGGTACGAAAATGCCTAAAAACGCTCATATTCGTTGAAAGTGATCGTTTTTAGATGTTTCCAGCTTTCTGACGTTAATAAATTTATTTTCAGAGATAAAAAATATTTTTTGTCGTGAAAAATGCAGTTTTATTCCGAGAAGTACGAAAATGTCTAAAAACGCTTGTATTCGTCGAAAGTGATCGTTTTTAGCCGTTTCCAGCTTTCTGACGTTAATAAATTTATTTCCAGAGATATAAAATATTTTTTGTCGTAAAAAATACAGTTTTATTCGGAGAAGTACGAAAATGCCTAAAAACGCTCGTATTCGTTGAAAGTGAACGTTTTTAGACATTTCCAGCTCTCTGACGTTAATAAATTTATTTTCAGAGATAAAAAATATTTTTTGTCGTGAAAAATTCAGTTTTAGTCCGAGAAGTACGAAAATGTCTAAAAACGCTTGTATTCGTCGAAAGTGGTCGTTTTTAGACGTTTCCAGCTTTCTGACCTGAATAAATTGATTTTCAGTGATAAAAAATATTTTTTGTCGTGAAAAATACAGTTTTATTCCGAGAAGTACAAAAATGACTAAAAACGCTCGTATTCGTTGAAAGTGAACGTTTTTAGACGTTTCCAACTCTCTGACGTTAATAGATTTATTTTCAGAGATAAAAAATATTTTTTGTTGTGAAAAATGCAGTTTTAGTCCGAGAAGTACGAAAATGTCTAAAAACGCTTGTATTCGTCGAAAGTGGTCGTTTTTAGACGTTTCCAGCTTTCTGACCTGAATAAATTGATTTTCAGAGATAAAAAATATTTTTTGTCGTGAAAAATACAGTTTTATTCCGAGAAGTACAAAAATGACTAAAAACGCTCGTATTCGTTGAAAGTGAACGTTTTTAGACGTTTCCAGCTCTCTGACGTTAATAGATTTATTTTCAGAGATAAAAAATATTTTTTGTTGTGAAAAATGCTGTTTTAGTCTGAGAAGTACGAAAATGTCTAAAAACGCTTGTATTCGTCGAAAGTGGTCGTTTTTAGACGTTTCCAGCTTTCTGACCTGAATAAATTGATTTTCAGAGATAAAAAATATTTTTTGTCGTGAAAAATACAGTTTTATTCCGAGAAGTACAAAAATGACTAAAAACGCTCGTATTCGTTGAAAGTGAACGTTTTTAGACGTTTCCAGCTCTCTGACGTTAATAGATTTATTTTCAGAGATAAAAAATATTTTTTGTCGTGAAAAATGCAGTTTTATTCCGAGAAGTACGAAAATGTCTAAAAACGCTTGTATTTGTCGAAAGTGATCGTTTTTAGACGTTTCCAGCTTTCTGACCAGAATAAATTTATTTCCAGAGATATAAAATATTTTTTGTCGTGAAAAATACAGTTTTATTCGGAGAAGTACGAAAATGCCCAAAAACTCTCATATTTGTTGAAAGTGATCGTTTTTAGATGTTTCCAGCTTTCTGACGTTAATAAATTTATTTTCAGAGATAAAAATATTTTTTGTCGTGAAAAATGCAGTTTTATTCCGAGAAGTACGAAAATGTCTAAGAACGCTTGTATTCATCGAAAGTGATCGTTTTTAGCCGTTTCCAGCTTTCTGACGTTAATAAATTTATTTCCAGAGATATAAAATATTTTTTGTCGTAAAAAATACAGTTTTATTCGGAGAAGTACGAAAATGCCTAAAAACGCTCGTATTCGTTGAAAGTGAACGTTTTTAGACATTTCCAGCTCTCTGACGTTAATAAATTTATTTTCAGAGATAAAAAATATTTTTTGTCGTGAAAAATGCAGTTTTAGTCCGAGAAGTACGAAAATGTCTAAAAACTCTTGTATTCGTCGAAAGTGGTCGTTTTTAGACGTTTCCAGCTTTCTGACCTGAATAAATTGATTTTCAGAGATAAAAAATATTTTTTGTCGTGAAAATACAGTTTTATTCTGAGAAGTACAAAAATGACTAAAAACGCTCGTATTCGTTGAAAGTGAACGTTTTTAGACGTTTCCAGCTCTCTGACGTTAATAGATTTATTTTCAGAGATAAAAAATATTTTTTGTTGTGAAAAATGCTGTTTTAGTCTGAGAAGTACGAAAATGTCTAAAAACGCTTGTATTCGTCGAAAGTGGTCGTTTTTAGACGTTTCCAGCTTTCTGACCTGAATAAATTGATTTTCAGAGATATAAAATATTTTTTGTCGTGAAAAATACAGTTTTATTCCGAGAGGTACGAAAATGCCTAAAAACGCTCATATTCGTTGAAAGTGATCGTTTTTAGATGTTTCCAGCTTTCTGACGTTAATAAATTTATTTTCAGAGATAAAAAATATTTTTTGTCGTGAAAAATGCAGTTTTATTCCGAGAAGTACGAAAATGTCTAAAAACGCTTGTATTCGTCGAAAGTGATCGTTTTTAGCCGTTTCCAGCTTTCTGACGTTAATAAATTTATTTCCAGAGATATAAAATATTTTTTGTCGTAAAAAATACAGTTTTATTCGGAGAAGTACGAAAATGCCTAAAAACGCTCGTATTCGTTGAAAGTGAACGTTTTTAGACATTTCCAGCTCTCTGACGTTAATAAATTTATTTTCAGAGATAAAAAATATTTTTTGTCGTGAAAAATTCAGTTTTAGTCCGAGAAGTACGAAAATGTCTAAAAACGCTTGTATTCGTCGAAAGTGGTCGTTTTTAGACGTTTCCAGCTTTCTGACCTGAATAAATTGATTTTCAGTGATAAAAAATATTTTTTGTCGTGAAAAATACAGTTTTATTCCGAGAAGTACAAAAATGACTAAAAACGCTCGTATTCGTTGAAAGTGAACGTTTTTAGACGTTTCCAACTCTCTGACGTTAATAGATTTATTTTCAGAGATAAAAAATATTTTTTGTTGTGAAAAATGCTGTTTTAGTCTGAGAAGTACGAAAATGTCTAAAAACGCTTGTATTCGTCGAAAGTGGTCGTTTTTAGACGTTTCCAGCTTTCTGACGTTAATAGATTTATTTTCAGAGATAAAAAATATTTTTTGTCGTGAAAAATGCAGTTTTATTCCGAGAAGTACGAAAATGTCTAAAAACGCTTGTATTTGTCGAAGGTGATCGTTTTTAGACGTTTCCAGCTTTCTGACCAGAATAAATTTATTTCCAGAGATATAAAATATTTTTTGTCGTGAAAAATACAGTTTTATTCGGAGAAGTACGAAAATGCCTAAAAACGCTCGTATTCGTTGAAAGTGATCGTTTTTAGATGTTTCCAGCTTTCTGACGTTAATAAATTTATTTTCAGAGATAAAAAATATTTTTTGTTGTGAAAAATGCAGTTTTAGTCTGAGAAGTACGAAAATGTCTAAAAACGCTTGTATTTGTCGAAAGTGATCGTTTTTAGACGTTTCCAGCTTTCTGACCAGAATAAATTTATTTCCAGAGATATAAAATATTTTTTGTCGTGAAAAATACAGTTTTATTCGGAGAAGTACGAAAATGCCCAAAAACGCTCATATTCGTTGAAAGTGATCGTTTTTAGATGTTTCTAGCTTTCTGACGTTAATAAATTTATTTTCAGAGATAAAAATATTTTTTGTCGTGAAAAATGCAGTTTTATTCCGAGAAGTACGAAAATGTCTAAGAACGCTTGTATTCATCGAAAGTGATCGTTTTTAGCCGTTTCCAGCTTTCTGACGTTAATAAATTTATTTCCAGAGATATAAAATATTTTTTGTCGTAAAAAATACAGTTTTATTCGGAGAAGTACGAAAATGCCTAAAAACGCTCGTATTCGTTGAAAGTGAACGTTTTTAGACATTTCCAGCTCTCTGACGTTAATAATTTTATTTTCAGAGATAAAAAATATTTTTTGTCGTGAAAAATGCAGTTTTAGTCCGAGAAGTACGAAAATGTCTAAAAACGCTTGTATTCGTCGAAAGTGGTCGTTTTTAGACGTTTCCAGCTTTCTGACCTGAATAAATTGATTTTCAGAGATAAAAAATATTTTTTGTCGTGAAAAATACAGTTTTATTCCGAGAAGTACAAAAATGACTAAAAACGCTCGTATTCGTTGAAAGTGAACGTTTTTAGACGTTTCCAGCTCTCTGACGTTAATAGATTTATTTTCAGAGATAAAAAATATTTTTTGTTGTGAAAAATGCTGTTTTAGTCTGAGAAGTACGAAAATGTCTAAAAACGCTTGTATTCGTCGAAAGTGGTCGTTTTTAGACGTTTCCAGCTTTCTGACCTGAATAAATTGATTTTCAGAGATAAAAAATATTTTTTGTCGTGAAAAATACAGTTTTATTCCGAGAAGTACAAAAATGACTAAAAACGCTCGTATTCGTTGAAAGTGAACGTTTTTAGACGTTTCCAGCTCTCTGACGTTAATAGATTTATTTTCAGAGATAAAAAATATTTTTTGTCGTGAAAAATGCAGTTTTATTCCGAGAAGTACGAAAATGTCTAAAAACGCTTGTATTTGTCGAAAGTGATCGTTTTTAGACGTTTCCAGCTTTCTGACCAGAATAAATTTATTTCCAGAGATATAAAATATTTTTTGTCGTGAAAAATACAGTTTTATTCGGAGAAGTACGAAAATGCCTAAAAACGCTCGTATTCGTTGAAAGTGATCGTTTTTAGATGTTTCCAGCTTTCTGACGTTAATAAATTTATTTTCAGAGATAAAAAATATTTTTTGTTGTGAAAAATGCAGTTTTAGTCTGAGAAGTACGAAAATGTCTAAAAACGCTTGTATTTGTCGAAAGTGATCGTTTTTAGACGTTTCCAGCTTTCTGACCAGAATAAATTTATTTCCAGAGATATAAAATATTTTTTGTCGTGAAAAATACAGTTTTATTCGGAGAAGTACGAAAATGCCCAAAAACGCTCATATTCGTTGAAAGTGATCGTTTTTAGATGTTTCCAGCTTTCTGACGTTAATAAATTTATTTTCAGAGATAAAAATATTTTTTGTCGTGAAAAATGCAGTTTTATTCCGAGAAGTACGAAAATGTCTAAAAACGCTTGTATTCATCGAAAGTGATCGTTTTTAGCCGTTTCCAGCTTTCTGACGTTAATAAATTTATTTCCAGAGATATAAAATATTTTTTGTCGTAAAAAATGCAGTTTTAGTCCGAGAAGTACGAAAATGTCTAAAAACGCTTGTATTCATCGAAAGTGATCGTTTTTAGCCGTTTCCAGCTTTCTGACGTTAATAAATTTATTTTCAGAGATAAAAATATTTTTTGTCGTGAAAAATGCAGTTTTATTCCGAGAAGTACGAAAATGTCTAAAAACGCTTGTATTCATCGAAAGTGATCGTTTTTAGCCGTTTCCAGCTTTCTGACGTTAATAAATTTATTTCCAGAGATATAAAATATTTTTTGTCGTAAAAAATGCAGTTTTATTCCGAGAAGTACGAAAATGCCTAAAAACGCTCGTATTCGTTGAAAGTGAACGTTTTTAGACATTTCCAGCTCTCTGACGTTAATAAATTTATTTTCAGAGATAAAAAATATTTTTTGTCGTGAAAAATGCAGTTTTAGTCCGAGAAGTACGAAAATGTCTAAAAACGCTTGTAATCGTCGAAAGTGGTCGTTTTTAGACGTTTCCAGCTTTCTGACCTGAATAAATTGATTTTCAGAGATAAAAAATATTTTTTGTCGTGAAAATACAGTTTTATTCTGAGAAGTACAAAAATGACTAAAAACGCTCGTATTCGTTGAAAGTGAACGTTTTTAGACGTTTCCAGCTCTCTGACGTTAATAGATTTATTTTCAGAGATAAAAAATATTTTTTGTTGTGAAAAATGCTGTTTTAGTCTGAGAAGTACGAAAATGTCTAAAAACGCTTGTATTCGTCGAAAGTGGTCGTTTTTAGACGTTTCCAGCTTTCTGACCTGAATAAATTGATTTTCAGAGATATAAAATATTTTTTGTCGTGAAAAATACAGTTTTATTCCGAGAAGTACGAAAATGCCTAAAAACGCTCATATTCGTTGAAAGTGATCGTTTTTAGATGTTTCCAGCTTTCTGACGTTAATAAATTTATTTTCAGAGATAAAAAATATTTTTTGTCGTGAAAAATGCAGTTTTATTCCGAGAAGTACGAAAATGTCTAAAAACGCTTGTATTCGTCGAAAGTGATCGTTTTTAGCCGTTTCCAGCTTTCTGACGTTAATAAATTTATTTCCAGAGATATAAAATATTTTTTGTCGTAAAAAATACAGTTTTATTCGGAGAAGTACGAAAATGCCTAAAAACGCTCGTATTCGTTGAAAGTGAACGTTTTTAGACATTTCCAGCTCTCTGACGTTAATAAATTTATTTTCAGAGATAAAAAATATTTTTTGTCGTGAAAAATGCAGTTTTAGTCCGAGAAGTACGAAAATGTCTAAAAACGCTTGTATTCGTCGAAAGTGGTCGTTTTTAGACGTTTCCAGCTTTCTGACCTGAATAAATTGATTTTCAGAGATAAAAAATATTTTTTGTCGTGAAAAATACAGTTTTATTCCGAGAAGTACAAAAATGACTAAAAACGCTCGTATTCGTTGAAAGTGAACGTTTTTAGACGTTTCCAGCTCTCTGACGTTAATAGATTTATTTTCAGAGATAAAAAATATTTTTTGTTGTGAAAAATGCTGTTTTAGTCTGAGAAGTACGAAAATATCTAAAAACGCTTGTATTCGTCGAAAGTGGTCGTTTTTAGACGTTTCCAGCTTTCTGACCTGAATAAATTGATTTTCAGAGATAAAAAATATTTTTTGTCGTGAAAAATACAGTTTTATTCCGAGAAGTACAAAAATGACTAAAAACGCTCGTATTCGTTGAAAGTGAACGTTTTTAGACGTTTCCAGCTCTCTGACGTTAATAGATTTATTTTCAGAGATAAAAAATATTTTTTGTTGTGAAAAATGCTGTTTTAGTCTGAGAAGTACGAAAATGTCTAAAAACGCTTGTATTCGTCGAAAGTGGTCGTTTTTAGACGTTTCCAGCTTTCTGACCTGAATAAATTGATTTTCAGAGATAAAAAATATTTTTTGTCGTGAAAAATACAGTTTTATTCCGAGAAGTACAAAAATGACTAAAAACGCTCGTATTCGTTGAAAGTGAACGTTTTTAGACGTTTCCAGCTCTCTGACGTTAATAGATTTATTTTCAGAGATAAAAAATATTTTTTGTCGTGAAAAATGCAGTTTTATTCCGAGAAGTACGAAAATGTCTAAAAACGCTTGTATTTGTCGAAAGTGATCGTTTTTAGACGTTTCCAGCTTTCTGACCAGAATAAATTTATTTCCAGAGATATAAAATATTTTTTGTCGTGAAAAATACAGTTTTATTCGGAGAAGTACGAAAATGCCCAAAAACTCTCATATTTGTTGAAAGTGATCGTTTTTAGATGTTTCCAGCTTTCTGACGTTAATAAATTTATTTTCAGAGATAAAAATATTTTTTGTCGTGAAAAATGCAGTTTTATTCCGAGAAGTACGAAAATGTCTAAGAACGCTTGTATTCATCGAAAGTGATCGTTTTTAGCCGTTTCCAGCTTTCTGACGTTAATAAATTTATTTCCAGAGATATAAAATATTTTTTGTCGTAAAAAATACAGTTTTATTCGGAGAAGTACGAAAATGCCTAAAAACGCTCGTATTCGTTGAAAGTGAACGTTTTTAGACATTTCCAGCTCTCTGACGTTAATAAATTTATTTTCAGAGATAAAAAATATTTTTTGTCGTGAAAATGCAGTTTTAGTCCGAGAAGTACGAAAATGTCTAAAAACTCTTGTATTCGTCGAAAGTGGTCGTTTTTAGACGTTTCCAGCTTTCTGACCTGAATAAATTGATTTTCAGAGATAAAAAATATTTTTTGTCGTGAAAATACAGTTTTATTCTGAGAAGTACAAAAATGACTAAAAACGCTCGTATTCGTTGAAAGTGAACGTTTTTAGACGTTTCCAGCTCTCTGACGTTAATAGATTTATTTTCAGAGATAAAAAATATTTTTTGTTGTGAAAAATGCTGTTTTAGTCTGAGAAGTACGAAAATGTCTAAAAACGCTTGTATTCGTCGAAAGTGGTCGTTTTTAGACGTTTCCAGCTTTCTGACCTGAATAAATTGATTTTCAGAGATATAAAATATTTTTTGTCGTGAAAAATACAGTTTTATTCCGAGAGGTACGAAAATGCCTAAAAACGCTCATATTCGTTGAAAGTGATCGTTTTTAGATGTTTCCAGCTTTCTGACGTTAATAAATTTATTTTCAGAGATAAAAAATATTTTTTGTCGTGAAAAATGCAGTTTTATTCCGAGAAGTACGAAAATGTCTAAAAACGCTTGTATTCGTCGAAAGTGATCGTTTTTAGCCGTTTCCAGCTTTCTGACGTTAATAAATTTATTTCCAGAGATATAAAATATTTTTTGTCGTAAAAAATACAGTTTTATTCGGAGAAGTACGAAAATGCCTAAAAACGCTCGTATTCGTTGAAAGTGAACGTTTTTAGACATTTCCAGCTCTCTGACGTTAATAAATTTATTTTCAGAGATAAAAAATATTTTTTGTCGTGAAAAATGCAGTTTTAGTCCGAGAAGTACGAAAATGTCTAAAAACGCTTGTATTCGTCGAAAGTGGTCGTTTTTAGACGTTTCCAGCTTTCTGACCTGAATAAATTGATTTTCAGAGATAAAAAATATTTTTTGTCGTGAAAAATACAGTTTTATTCCGAGAAGTACAAAAATGACTAAAAACGCTCGTATTCGTTGAAAGTGAACGTTTTTAGACGTTTCCAGCTCTCTGACGTTAATAGATTTATTTTCAGAGATAAAAAATATTTTTTGTTGTGAAAAATGCTGTTTTAGTCTGAGAAGTACGAAAATGTCTAAAAACGCTTGTATTCGTCGAAAGTGGTCGTTTTTAGACGTTTCCAGCTTTCTGACGTTAATAGATTTATTTTCAGAGATAAAAAATATTTTTTGTCGTGAAAAATGCAGTTTTATTCCGAGAAGTACGAAAATGTCTAAAAACGCTTGTATTTGTCGAAAGTGATCGTTTTTAGACGTTTCCAGCTTTCAGACCAGAATAAATTTATTTCCAGAGATATAAAATATTTTTTGTCGTGAAAAATACAGTTTTATTCGGAGAAGTACGAAAATGCCTAAAAACGCTCGTATTCGTTGAAAGTGATCGTTTTTAGATGTTTCCAGCTTTCTGACGTTAATAAATTTATTTTCAGAGATAAAAAATATTTTTGTTGTGAAAAATGCAGTTTTAGTCTGAGAAGTACGAAAATGTCTAAAAACGCTTGTATTTGTCGAAAGTGATCGTTTTTAGACGTTTCCAGCTTTCTGACCAGAATAAATTTATTTCCAGAGATATAAAATATTTTTTGTCGTGAAAAATACAGTTTTATTCGGAGAAGTACGAAAATGCCCAAAAACGCTCATATTCGTTGAAAGTGATCGTTTTTAGATGTTTCTAGCTTTCTGACGTTAATAAATTTATTTTCAGAGATAAAAATATTTTTTGTCGTGAAAAATGCAGTTTTATTCCGAGAAGTACGAAAATGTCTAAGAACGCTTGTATTCATCGAAAGTGATCGTTTTTAGCCGTTTCCAGCTTTCTGACGTTAATAAATTTATTTCCAGAGATATAAAATATTTTTTGTCGTAAAAAATACAGTTTTATTCGGAGAAGTACGAAAATGCCTAAAAACGCTCGTATTCGTTGAAAGTGAACGTTTTTAGACATTTCCAGCTCTCTGACGTTAATAATTTTATTTTCAGAGATAAAAAATATTTTTTGTCGTGAAAAATGCAGTTTTAGTCCGAGAAGTACGAAAATGTCTAAAAACGCTTGTATTCGTCGAAAGTGGTCGTTTTTAGACGTTTCCAGCTTTCTGACCTGAATAAATTGATTTTCAGAGATAAAAAATATTTTTTGTCGTGAAAAATACAGTTTTATTCCGAGAAGTACAAAAATGACTAAAAACGCTCGTATTCGTTGAAAGTGAACGTTTTTAGACGTTTGCAGCTCTCTGACGTTAATAGATTTATTTTCAGAGATAAAAAATATTTTTTGTTGTGAAAAATGCTGTTTTAGTCTGAGAAGTACGAAAATGTCTAAAAACGCTTGTATTCGTCGAAAGTGGTCGTTTTTAGACGTTTCCAGCTTTCTGACCTGAATAAATTGATTTTCAGAGATAAAAAATATTTTTTGTCGTGAAAAATACAGTTTTATTCCGAGAAGTACAAAAATGACTAAAAACGCTCGTATTCGTTGAAAGTGAACGTTTTTAGACGTTTCCAGCTCTCTGACGTTAATAGATTTATTTTCAGAGATAAAAAATATTTTTTGTTGTGAAAAATGCTGTTTTAGTCTGAGAAGTACGAAAATGTCTAAAAACGCTTGTATTCGTCGAAAGTGGTCGTTTTTAGACGTTTCCAGCTTTCTGACCTGAATAAATTGATTTTCAGAGATAAAAAATATTTTTTGTCGTGAAAAATACAGTTTTATTCCGAGAAGTACAAAAATGACTAAAAACGCTCGTATTCGTTGAAAGTGAACGTTTTTAGACGTTTCCAGCTCTCTGACGTTAATAGATTTATTTTCAGAGATAAAAAATATTTTTTGTCGTGAAAAATGCAGTTTTATTCCGAGAAGTACGAAAATGTCTAAAAACGCTTGTATTTGTCGAAAGTGATCGTTTTTAGACGTTTCCAGCTTTCTGACCAGAATAAATTTATTTCCAGAGATATAAAATATTTTTTGTCGTGAAAAATACAGTTTTATTCGGAGAAGTACGAAAATGCCTAAAAACGCTCGTATTCGTTGAAAGTGATCGTTTTTAGATGTTTCCAGCTTTCTGACGTTAATAAATTTATTTTCAGAGATAAAAAATATTTTTTGTTGTGAAAAATGCAGTTTTAGTCTGAGAAGTACGAAAATGTCTAAAAACGCTTGTATTTGTCGAAAGTGATCGTTTTTAGACGTTTCCAGCTTTCTGACCAGAATAAATTTATTTCCAGAGATATAAAATATTTTTTGTCGTGAAAAATACAGTTTTATTCGGAGAAGTACGAAAATGCCCAAAAACGCTCATATTCGTTGAAAGTGATCGTTTTTAGATGTTTCCAGCTTTCTGACGTTAATAAATTTATTTTCAGAGATAAAAATATTTTTTGTCGTGAAAAATGCAGTTTTATTCCGAGAAGTACGAAAATGTCTAAAAACGCTTGTATTCATCGAAAGTGATCGTTTTTAGCCGTTTCCAGCTTTCTGACGTTAATAAATTTATTTCCAGAGATATAAAATATTTTTTGTCGTAAAAAATACAGTTTTATTCGGAGAAGTACGAAAATGCCTAAAAACGCTCGTATTCGTTGAAAGTGAACGTTTTTAACGCTCTCTGACGTTAATAAATTTATTTTCAGAGATAAAAAATATTTTTTGTCGTGAAAAATGCAGTTTTAGTCCGAGAAGTACGAAAATGTCTAAAAACGCTTGTATTCGTCGAAAGTGGTCGTTTTTAGACGTTTCCAGCTTTCTGACCTGAATAAATTGATTTTCAGAGATAAAAAATATTTTTTGTCGTGAAAATACAGTTTTATTCTGAGAAGTACAAAAATGACTAAAAACGCTCGTATTCGTTGAAAGTGAACGTTTTTAGACGTTTCCAGCTCTCTGACGTTAATAGATTTATTTTCAGAGATAAAAAATATTTTTTGTTGTGAAAAATGCTGTTTTAGTCTGAGAAGTACGAAAATGTCTAAAAACGCTTGTATTCGTCGAAAGTGGTCGTTTTTAGACGTTTCCAGCTTTCTGACCTGAATAAATTGATTTTCAGAGATATAAAATATTTTTTGTCGTGAAAAATACAGTTTTATTCCGAGAAGTACGAAAATGCCTAAAAACGCTCATATTCGTTGAAAGTGATCGTTTTTAGATGTTTCCAGCTTTCTGACGTTAATAAATTTATTTTCAGAGATAAAAAATATTTTTTGTCGTGAAAAATGCAGTTTTATTCCGAGAAGTAGGAAAATGTCTAAAAACGCTTGTATTCGTCGAAAGTGATCGTTTTTAGCCGTTTCCAGCTTTCTGACCTGAATAAATTGATTTTCAGAGATATAAAATATTTTTTGTCGTGAAAAATACAGTTTTATTCCGAGAAGTACGAAAATGCCTAAAAACGCTCATATTCGTTGAAAGTGATCGTTTTTAGATGTTTCCAGCTTTCTGACGTTAATAAATTTATTTTCAGAGATAAAAAATATTTTTTGTTGTGAAAAATGCTGTTTTAGTCTGAGAAGTACGAAAATGTCTAAAAACGCTTGTATTCGTCGAAAGTGGTCGTTTTTAGACGTTTCCAGCTTTCTGACCTGAATAAATTGATTTTCAGAGATATAAAATATTTTTTGTCGTGAAAAATACAGTTTTATTCCGAGAAGTACGAAAATGCCTAAAAACGCTCATATTCGTTGAAAGTGATCGTTTTTAGATGTTTCCAGCTTTCTGACGTTAATAAATTTATTTTCAGAGATAAAAAATATTTTTTGTCGTGAAAAATGCAGTTTTATTCCGAGAAGTACGAAAATGTCTAAAAACGCTTGTATTCGTCGAAAGTGATCGTTTTTAGCCGTTTCCAGCTTTCTGACGTTAATAAAGTTATTTCCAGAGATATAAAATATTTTTTGTCGTAAAAAATACAGTTTTATTCGGAGAAGTACGAAAATGCCTAAAAACGCTCGTATTCGTTGAAAGTGAACGTTTTTAGACATTTCCAGCTCTCTGACGTTAATAAATTTATTTTCAGAGATAAAAAATATTTTTTGTCGTGAAAAATGCAGTTTTAGTCCGAGAAGTACGAAAATGTCTAAAAACGCTTGTATTCGTCGAAAGTGGTCGTTTTTAGACGTTTCCAGCTTTCTGACCTGAATAAATTGATTTTCAGAGATAAAAAATATTTTTTGTCGTGAAAAATACAGTTTTATTCCGAGAAGTACAAAAATGACTAAAAACGCTCGTATTCGTTGAAAGTGAACGTTTTTAGACGTTTCCAGCTCTCTGACGTTAATAGATTTATTTTCAGAGATAAAAAATATTTTTTGTTGTGAAAAATGCTGTTTTAGTCTGAGAAGTACGAAAATATCTAAAAACGCTTGTATTCGTCGAAAGTGGTCGTTTTTAGACGTTTCCAGCTTTCTGACCTGAATAAATTGATTTTCAGAGATAAAAAATATTTTTTGTCGTGAAAAATACAGTTTTATTCCGAGAAGTACAAAAATGACTAAAAACGCTCGTATTCGTTGAAAGTGAACGTTTTTAGACGTTTCCAGCTCTCTGACGTTAATAGATTTATTTTCAGAGATAAAAAATATTTTTTGTTGTGAAAAATGCTGTTTTAGTCTGAGAAGTACGAAAATGTCTAAAAACGCTTGTATTCGTCGAAAGTGGTCGTTTTTAGACGTTTCCAGCTTTCTGACCTGAATAAATTGATTTTCAGAGATAAAAAATATTTTTTGTCGTGAAAAATACAGTTTTATTCCGAGAAGTACAAAAATGACTAAAAACGCTCGTATTCGTTGAAAGTGAACGTTTTTAGACGTTTCCAGCTCTCTGACGTTAATAGATTTATTTTCAGAGATAAAAAATATTTTTTGTCGTGAAAAATGCAGTTTTATTCCGAGAAGTACGAAAATGTCTAAAAACGCTTGTATTTGTCGAAAGTGATCGTTTTTAGACGTTTCCAGCTTTCTGACCAGAATAAATTTATTTCCAGAGATATAAAATATTTTTTGTCGTGAAAAATACAGTTTTATTCGGAGAAGTACGAAAATGCCCAAAAACTCTCATATTTGTTGAAAGTGATCGTTTTTAGATGTTTCCAGCTTTCTGACGTTAATAAATTTATTTTCAGAGATAAAAATATTTTTTGTCGTGAAAAATGCAGTTTTATTCCGAGAAGTACGAAAATGTCTAAGAACGCTTGTATTCATCGAAAGTGATCGTTTTTAGCCGTTTCCAGCTTTCTGACGTTAATAAATTTATTTCCAGAGATATAAAATATTTTTTGTCGTAAAAAATACAGTTTTATTCGGAGAAGTACGAAAATGCCTAAAAACGCTCGTATTCGTTGAAAGTGAACGTTTTTAGACATTTCCAGCTCTCTGACGTTAATAAATTTATTTTCAGAGATAAAAAATATTTTTTGTCGTGAAAATGCAGTTTTAGTCCGAGAAGTACGAAAATGTCTAAAAACTCTTGTATTCGTCGAAAGTGGTCGTTTTTAGACGTTTCCAGCTTTCTGACCTGAATAAATTGATTTTCAGAGATAAAAAATATTTTTTGTCGTGAAAATACAGTTTTATTCTGAGAAGTACAAAAATGACTAAAAACGCTCGTATTCGTTGAAAGTGAACGTTTTTAGACGTTTCCAGCTCTCTGACGTTAATAGATTTATTTTCAGAGATAAAAAATATTTTTTGTCGTGAAAAATGCAGTTTTATTCCGAGAAGTACGAAAATGTCTAAAAACGCTTGTATTTGTCGAAAGTGATCGTTTTTAGACGTTTCCAGCTTTCTGACCAGAATAAATTTATTTCCAGAGATATAAAATATTTTTTGTCGTGAAAAATACAGTTTTATTCGGAGAAGTACGAAAATGCCCAAAAACTCTCATATTTGTTGAAAGTGATCGTTTTTAGATGTTTCCAGCTTTCTGACGTTAATAAATTTATTTTCAGAGATAAAAATATTTTTTGTCGTGAAAAATGCAGTTTTATTCCGAGAAGTACGAAAATGTCTAAGAACGCTTGTATTCATCGAAAGTGATCGTTTTTAGCCGTTTCCAGCTTTCTGACGTTAATAAATTTATTTCCAGAGATATAAAATATTTTTTGTCGTAAAAAATACAGTTTTATTCGGAGAAGTACGAAAATGCCTAAAAACGCTCGTATTCGTTGAAAGTGAACGTTTTTAGACATTTCCAGCTCTCTGACGTTAATAAATTTATTTTCAGAGATAAAAAATATTTTTTGTCGTGAAAATGCAGTTTTAGTCCGAGAAGTACGAAAATGTCTAAAAACTCTTGTATTCGTCGAAAGTGGTCGTTTTTAGACGTTTCCAGCTTTCTGACCTGAATAAATTGATTTTCAGAGATAAAAAATATTTTTTGTCGTGAAAATACAGTTTTATTCTGAGAAGTACAAAAATGACTAAAAACGCTCGTATTCGTTGAAAGTGAACGTTTTTAGACGTTTCCAGCTCTCTGACGTTAATAGATTTATTTTCAGAGATAAAAAATATTTTTTGTTGTGAAAAATGCTGTTTTAGTCTGAGAAGTACGAAAATGTCTAAAAACGCTTGTATTCGTCGAAAGTGGTCGTTTTTAGACGTTTCCAGCTTTCTGACCTGAATAAATTGATTTTCAGAGATATAAAATATTTTTTGTCGTGAAAAATACAGTTTTATTCCGAGAGGTACGAAAATGCCTAAAAACGCTCATATTCGTTGAAAGTGATCGTTTTTAGATGTTTCCAGCTTTCTGACGTTAATAAATTTATTTTCAGAGATAAAAAATATTTTTTGTCGTGAAAAATGCAGTTTTATTCCGAGAAGTACGAAAATGTCTAAAAACGCTTGTATTCGTCGAAAGTGATCGTTTTTAGCCGTTTCCAGCTTTCTGACGTTAATAAATTTATTTCCAGAGATATAAAATATTTTTTGTCGTAAAAAATACAGTTTTATTCGGAGAAGTACGAAAATGCCTAAAAACGCTCGTATTCGTTGAAAGTGAACGTTTTTAGACATTTCCAGCTCTCTGACGTTAATAAATTTATTTTCAGAGATAAAAAATATTTTTTGTCGTGAAAAATGCAGTTTTAGTCCGAGAAGTACGAAAATGTCTAAAAACGCTTGTATTCGTCGAAAGTGGTCGTTTTTAGACGTTTCCAGCTTTCTGACCTGAATAAATTGATTTTCAGAGATAAAAAATATTTTTTGTCGTGAAAAATACAGTTTTATTCCGAGAAGTACAAAAATGACTAAAAACGCTCGTATTCGTTGAAAGTGAACGTTTTTAGACGTTTCCAGCTCTCTGACGTTAATAGATTTATTTTCAGAGATAAAAAATATTTTTTGTTGTGAAAAATGCTGTTTTAGTCTGAGAAGTACGAAAATGTCTAAAAACGCTTGTATTCGTCGAAAGTGGTCGTTTTTAGACGTTTCCAGCTTTCTGACGTTAATAGATTTATTTTCAGAGATAAAAAATATTTTTTGTCGTGAAAAATGCAGTTTTATTCCGAGAAGTACGAAAATGTCTAAAAACGCTTGTATTTGTCGAAAGTGATCGTTTTTAGACGTTTCCAGCTTTCAGACCAGAATAAATTTATTTCCAGAGATATAAAATATTTTTTGTCGTGAAAAATACAGTTTTATTCGGAGAAGTACGAAAATGCCTAAAAACGCTCGTATTCGTTGAAAGTGATCGTTTTTAGATGTTTCCAGCTTTCTGACGTTAATAAATTTATTTTCAGAGATAAAAAATATTTTTGTTGTGAAAAATGCAGTTTTAGTCTGAGAAGTACGAAAATGTCTAAAAACGCTTGTATTTGTCGAAAGTGATCGTTTTTAGACGTTTCCAGCTTTCTGACCAGAATAAATTTATTTCCAGAGATATAAAATATTTTTTGTCGTGAAAAATACAGTTTTATTCGGAGAAGTACGAAAATGCCCAAAAACGCTCATATTCGTTGAAAGTGATCGTTTTTAGATGTTTCTAGCTTTCTGACGTTAATAAATTTATTTTCAGAGATAAAAATATTTTTTGTCGTGAAAAATGCAGTTTTATTCCGAGAAGTACGAAAATGTCTAAGAACGCTTGTATTCATCGAAAGTGATCGTTTTTAGCCGTTTCCAGCTTTCTGACGTTAATAAATTTATTTCCAGAGATATAAAATATTTTTTGTCGTAAAAAATACAGTTTTATTCGGAGAAGTACGAAAATGCCTAAAAACGCTCGTATTCGTTTAAAGTGAACGTTTTTAGACATTTCCAGCTCTCTGACGTTAATAATTTTATTTTCAGAGATAAAAAATATTTTTTGTCGTGAAAAATGCAGTTTTAGTCCGAGAAGTACGAAAATGTCTAAAAACGCTTGTATTCGTCGAAAGTGGTCGTTTTTAGACGTTTCCAGCTTTCTGACCTGAATAAATTGATTTTCAGAGATAAAAAATATTTTTTGTCGTGAAAAATACAGTTTTATTCCGAGAAGTACAAAAATGACTAAAAACGCTCGTATTCGTTGAAAGTGAACGTTTTTAGACGTTTCCAGCTCTCTGACGTTAATAGATTTATTTTCAGAGATAAAAAATATTTTTTGTTGTGAAAAATGCTGTTTTAGTCTGAGAAGTACGAAAATGTCTAAAAACGCTTGTATTCGTCGAAAGTGGTCGTTTTTAGACGTTTCCAGCTTTCTGACCTGAATAAATTGATTTTCAGAGATAAAAAATATTTTTTGTCGTGAAAAATACAGTTTTATTCCGAGAAGTACAAAAATGACTAAAAACGCTCGTATTCGTTGAAAGTGAACGTTTTTAGACGTTTCCAGCTCTCTGACGTTAATAGATTTATTTTCAGAGATAAAAAATATTTTTTGTCGTGAAAAATGCAGTTTTATTCCGAGAAGTACGAAAATGTCTAAAAACGCTTGTATTTGTCGAAAGTGATCGTTTTTAGACGTTTCCAGCTTTCTGACCAGAATAAATTTATTTCCAGAGATATAAAATATTTTTTGTCGTGAAAAATACAGTTTTATTCGGAGAAGTACGAAAATGCCTAAAAACGCTCGTATTCGTTGAAAGTGATCGTTTTTAGATGTTTCCAGCTTTCTGACGTTAATAAATTTATTTTCAGAGATAAAAAATATTTTTTGTTGTGAAAAATGCAGTTTTAGTCTGAGAAGTACGAAAATGTCTAAAAACGCTTGTATTTGTCGAAAGTGATCGTTTTTAGACGTTTCCAGCTTTCTGACCAGAATAAATTTATTTCCAGAGATATAAAATATTTTTTGTCGTGAAAAATACAGTTTTATTCGGAGAAGTACGAAAATGCCCAAAAACGCTCATATTCGTTGAAAGTGATCGTTTTTAGATGTTTCCAGCTTTCTGACGTTAATAAATTTATTTTCAGAGATAAAAATATTTTTTGTCGTGAAAAATGCAGTTTTATTCCGAGAAGTACGAAAATGTCTAAAAACGCTTGTATTCATCGAAAGTGATCGTTTTTAGCCGTTTCCAGCTTTCTGACGTTAATAAATTTATTTCCAGAGATATAAAATATTTTTTGTCGTAAAAAATACAGTTTTATTCGGAGAAGTACGAAAATGCCTAAAAACGCTCGTATTCGTTGAAAGTGAACGTTTTTAACGCTCTCTGACGTTAATAAATTTATTTTCAGAGATAAAAAATATTTTTTGTCGTGAAAAATGCAGTTTTAGTCCGAGAAGTACGAAAATGTCTAAAAACGCTTGTATTCGTCGAAAGTGGTCGTTTTTAGACGTTTCCAGCTTTCTGACCTGAATAAATTGATTTTCAGAGATAAAAAATATTTTTTGTCGTGAAAAATACAGTTTTATTCCGAGAAGTACAAAAATGACTAAAAACGCTCGTATTCGTTGAAAGTGAACGTTTTTAGACGTTTCCAGCTCTCTGACGTTAATAGATTTATTTTCAGAGATAAAAAATATTTTTTGTTGTGAAAAATGCTGTTTTAGTCTGAGAAGTACGAAAATGTCTAAAAACGCTTGTATTCGTCGAAAGTGGTCGTTTTTAGACGTTTCCAGCTTTCTGACGTTAATAGATTTATTTTCAGAGATAAAAAATATTTTTTGTCGTGAAAAATGCAGTTTTATTCCGAGAAGTACGAAAATGTCTAAAAACGCTTGTATTTGTCGAAAGTGATCGTTTTTAGACGTTTCCAGCTTTCAGACCAGAATAAATTTATTTCCAGAGATATAAAATATTTTTTGTCGTGAAAAATACAGTTTTATTCGGAGAAGTACGAAAATGCCTAAAAACGCTCGTATTCGTTGAAAGTGATCGTTTTTAGATGTTTCCAGCTTTCTGACGTTAATAAATTTATTTTCAGAGATAAAAAATATTTTTGTTGTGAAAAATGCAGTTTTAGTCTGAGAAGTACGAAAATGTCTAAAAACGCTTGTATTTGTCGAAAGTGATCGTTTTTAGACGTTTCCAGCTTTCTGACCAGAATAAATTTATTTCCAGAGATATAAAATATTTTTTGTCGTGAAAAATACAGTTTTATTCGGAGAAGTACGAAAATGCCCAAAAACGCTCATATTCGTTGAAAGTGATCGTTTTTAGATGTTTCTAGCTTTCTGACGTTAATAAATTTATTTTCAGAGATAAAAATATTTTTTGTCGTGAAAAATGCAGTTTTATTCCGAGAAGTACGAAAATGTCTAAGAACGCTTGTATTCATCGAAAGTGATCGTTTTTAGCCGTTTCCAGCTTTCTGACGTTAATAAATTTATTTCCAGAGATATAAAATATTTTTTGTCGTAAAAAATACAGTTTTATTCGGAGAAGTACGAAAATGCCTAAAAACGCTCGTATTCGTTGAAAGTGAACGTTTTTAGACATTTCCAGCTCTCTGACGTTAATAATTTTATTTTCAGAGATAAAAAATATTTTTTGTCGTGAAAAATGCAGTTTTAGTCCGAGAAGTACGAAAATGTCTAAAAACGCTTGTATTCGTCGAAAGTGGTCGTTTTTAGACGTTTCCAGCTTTCTGACCTGAATAAATAGATTTTCAGAGATAAAAAATATTTTTTGTCGTGAAAAATACAGTTTTATTCCGAGAAGTACAAAAATGACTAAAAACGCTCGTATTCGTTGAAAGTGAACGTTTTTAGACGTTTCCAGCTCTCTGACGTTAATAGATTTATTTTCAGAGATAAAAAATATTTTTTGTTGTGAAAAATGCTGTTTTAGTCTGAGAAGTACGAAAATGTCTAAAAACGCTTGTATTCGTCGAAAGTGGTCGTTTTTAGACGTTTCCAGCTTTCTGACCTGAATAAATTGATTTTCAGAGATAAAAAATATTTTTTGTCGTGAAAAATACAGTTTTATTCCGAGAAGTACAAAAATGACTAAAAACGCTCGTATTCGTTGAAAGTGAACGTTTTTAGACGTTTCCAGCTCTCTGACGTTAATAGATTTATTTTCAGAGATAAAAAATATTTTTTGTCGTGAAAAATGCAGTTTTATTCCGAGAAGTACGAAAATGTCTAAAAACGCTTGTATTTGTCGAAAGTGATCGTTTTTAGACGTTTCCAGCTTTCTGACCAGAATAAATTTATTTCCAGAGATATAAAATATTTTTTGTCGTGAAAAATACAGTTTTATTCGGAGAAGTACGAAAATGCCTAAAAACGCTCGTATTCGTTGAAAGTGATCGTTTTTAGATGTTTCCAGCTTTCTGACGTTAATAAATTTATTTTCAGAGATAAAAAATATTTTTTGTTGTGAAAAATGCAGTTTTAGTCTGAGAAGTACGAAAATGTCTAAAAACGCTTGTATTTGTCGAAAGTGATCGTTTTTAGACGTTTCCAGCTTTCTGACCAGAATAAATTTATTTCCAGAGATATAAAATATTTTTTGTCGTGAAAAATACAGTTTTATTCGGAGAAGTACGAAAATGCCCAAAAACGCTCATATTCGTTGAAAGTGATCGTTTTTAGATGTTTCCAGCTTTCTGACGTTAATAAATTTATTTTCAGAGATAAAAATATTTTTTGTCGTGAAAAATGCAGTTTTATTCCGAGAAGTACGAAAATGTCTAAAAACGCTTGTATTCATCGAAAGTGATCGTTTTTAGCCGTTTCCAGCTTTCTGACGTTAATAAATTTATTTCCAGAGATATAAAATATTTTTTGTCGTAAAAAATACAGTTTTATTCGGAGAAGTACGAAAATGCCTAAAAACCCTCGTATTCGTTGAAAGTGAACGTTTTTAACGCTCTCTGACGTTAATAAATTTATTTTCAGAGATAAAAAATATTTTTTGTCGTGAAAAATGCAGTTTTAGTCCGAGAAGTACGAAAATGTCTAAAAACGCTTGTATTCGTCGAAAGTGGTCGTTTTTAGACGTTTCCAGCTTTCTGACCTGAATAAATTGATTTTCAGAGATAAAAAATATTTTTTGTCGTGAAAATACAGTTTTATTCTGAGAAGTACAAAAATGACTAAAAACGCTCGTATTCGTTGAAAGTGAACGTTTTTAGACGTTTCCAGCTCTCTGACGTTAATAGATTTATTTTCAGAGATAAAAAATATTTTTTGTTGTGAAAAATGCTGTTTTAGTCTGAGAAGTACGAAAATGTCTAAAAACGCTTGTATTCGTCGAAAGTGGTCGTTTTTAGACGTTTCCAGCTTTCTGACCTGAATAAATTGATTTTCAGAGATATAAAATATTTTTTGTCGTGAAAAATACAGTTTTATTCCGAGAAGTACGAAAATGCCTAAAAACGCTCATATTCGTTGAAAGTGATCGTTTTTAGATGTTTCCAGCTTTCTGACGTTAATAAATTTATTTTCAGAGATAAAAAATATTTTTTGTCGTGAAAAATGCAGTTTTATTCCGAGAAGTAGGAAAATGTCTAAAAACGCTTGTATTCGTCGAAAGTGATCGTTTTTAGCCGTTTCCAGCTTTCTGACGTTAATAAATATATTTCCAGAGATATAAAATATTTTTTGTCGTAAAAAATACAGTTTTATTCGGAGAAGTCTGAAAATGCCTAAAGACGCTCGTATTCGTTGAAAGTGAACGTTTTTAGACATTTCCAGCTCTCTGACGTTAATAAATTTATTTTCAGAGATAAAAAATATTTTTTGTCGTGAAAAATGCAGTTTTAGTCCGAGAAGTACGAAAATGTCTAAAAACGCTTGTATTCGTCGAAAGTGGTCGTTTTTAGACGTTTCCAGCTTTCTGACCTGAATAAATTGATTTTCAGAGATAAAAAATATTTTTTGTCGTGAAAAATACAGTTTTATTCCGAGAAGTACAAAAATGACTAAAAACGCTCGTATTCGTTGAAAGTGAACGTTTTTAGACGTTTCCAGCTCTCTGACGTTAATAGATTTATTTTCAGAGATAAAAAATATTTTTTGTTGTGAAAAATGCTGTTTTAGTCTGAGAAGTACGAAAATATCTAAAAACGCTTGTATTCGTCGAAAGTGGTCGTTTTTAGACGTTTCCAGCTTTCTGACCTGAATAAATTGATTTTCAGAGATAAAAAATATTTTTTGTCGTGAAAAATACAGTTTTATTCCGAGAAGTACAAAAATGACTAAAAACGCTCGTATTCGTTGAAAGTGAACGTTTTTAGACGTTTCCAGCTCTCTGACGTTAATAGATTTATTTTCAGAGATAAAAAATATTTTTTGTTGTGAAAAATGCTGTTTTAGTCTGAGAAGTACGAAAATGTCTAAAAACGCTTGTATTCGTCGAAAGTGGTCGTTTTTAGACGTTTCCAGCTTTCTGACCTGAATAAATTGATTTTCAGAGATAAAAAATATTTTTTGTCGTGAAAAATACAGTTTTATTCCGAGAACTACAAAAATGACTAAAAACGCTCGTATTCGTTGAAAGTGAACGTTTTTAGACGTTTCCAGCTCTCTGACGTTAATAGATTTATTTTCAGAGATAAAAAATATTTTTTGTCGTGAAAAATGCAGTTTTATTCCGAGAAGTACGAAAATGTCTAAAAACGCTTGTATTTGTCGAAAGTGATCGTTTTTAGACGTTTCCAGCTTTCTGACCAGAATAAATTTATTTCCAGAGATATAAAATATTTTTTGTCGTGAAAAATACAGTTTTATTCGGAGAAGTACGAAAATGCCTAAAAACGCTCGTATTCGTTGAAAGTGATCGTTTTTAGATGTTTCCAGCTTTCTGACGTTAATAAATTTATTTTCAGAGATAAAAAATATTTTTTGTTGTGAAAAATGCAGTTTTAGTCTGAGAAGTACGAAAATGTCTAAAAACGCTTGTATTTGTCGAAAGTGATCGTTTTTAGACGTTTCCAGCTTTCTGACCAGAATAAATTTATTTCCAGAGATATAAAATATTTTTTGTCGTAAAAAATACAGTTTTATTCGGAGAAGTACGAAAATGCCTAAAAACCCTCGTATTCGTTGAAAGTGAACGTTTTTAACGCTCTCTGACGTTAATAAATTTATTTTCAGAGATAAAAAATATTTTTTGTCGTGAAAAATGCAGTTTTAGTCCGAGAAGTACGAAAATGTCTAAAAACGCTTGTATTCGTCGAAAGTGGTCGTTTTTAGACGTTTCCAGCTTTCTGACCTGAATAAATTGATTTTCAGAGATAAAAAATATTTTTTGTCGTGAAAATACAGTTTTATTCTGAGAAGTACAAAAATGACTAAAAACGCTCGTATTCGTTGAAAGTGAACGTTTTTAGACGTTTCCAGCTCTCTGACGTTAATAGATTTATTTTCAGAGATAAAAAATATTTTTTGTTGTGAAAAATGCTGTTTTAGTCTGAGAAGTACGAAAATGTCTAAAAACGCTTGTATTCGTCGAAAGTGGTCGTTTTTAGACGTTTCCAGCTTTCTGACCTGAATAAATTGATTTTCAGAGATATAAAATATTTTTTGTCGTGAAAAATACAGTTTTATTCCGAGAAGTACGAAAATGCCTAAAAACGCTCATATTCGTTGAAAGTGATCGTTTTTAGACGTTTCCAGCTTTCTGACGTTAATAAATTTATTTTCAGAGATAAAAAATATTTTTTGTCGTGAAAAATGCAGTTTTATTCCGAGAAGTAGGAAAATGTCTAAAAACGCTTGTATTCGTCGAAAGTGATCGTTTTTAGCCGTTTCCAGCTTTCTGACGTTAATAAATTTATTTCCAGAGATATAAAATATTTTTTGTCGTAAAAAATACAGTTTTATTCGGAGAAGTCCGAAAATGCCTAAAGACGCTCGTATTCGTTGAAAGTGAACGTTTTTAGACATTTCCAGCTCTCTGACGTTAATAAATTTATTTTCAGAGATAAAAAATATTTTTTGTCGTGAAAAATGCAGTTTTAGTCCGAGAAGTACGAAAATGTCTAAAAACGCTTGTATTCGTCGAAAGTGGTCGTTTTTAGACGTTTCCAGCTTTCTGACCTGAATAAATTGATTTTCAGAGATAAAAAATATTTTTTGTCGTGAAAAATACAGTTTTATTCCGAGAAGTACAAAAATGACTAAAAACGCTCGTATTCGTTGAAAGTGAACGTTTTTAGACGTTTCCAGCTCTCTGACGTTAATAGATTTATTTTCAGAGATAAAAAATATTTTTTGTTGTGAAAAATGCTGTTTTAGTCTGAGAAGTACGAAAATATCTAAAAACGCTTGTATTCGTCGAAAGTGGTCGTTTTTAGACGTTTCCAACTTTCTGACCTGAATAAATTGATTTTCAGAGATAAAAAATATTTTTTGTCGTGAAAAATACAGTTTTATTCCGAGAAGTACAAAAATGACTAAAAACGCTCGTATTCGTTGAAAGTGAACGTTTTTAGACGTTTCCAGCTCTCTGACGTTAATAGATTTATTTTCAGAGATAAAAAATATTTTTTGTTGTGAAAAATGCTGTTTTAGTCTGAGAAGTACGAAAATGTCTAAAAACGCTTGTATTCGTCGAAAGTGGTCGTTTTTAGACGTTTCCAGCTTTCTGACCTGAATAAATTGATTTTCAGAGATAAAAAATATTTTTTGTCGTGAAAAATACAGTTTTATTCCGAGAACTACAAAAATGACTAAAAACGCTCGTATTCGTTGAAAGTGAACGTTTTTAGACGTTTCCAGCTCTCTGACGTTAATAGATTTATTTTCAGAGATAAAAAATATTTTTTGTCGTGAAAAATGCAGTTTTATTCCGAGAAGTACGAAAATGTCTAAAAACGCTTGTATTTGTCGAAAGTGATCGTTTTTAGACGTTTCCAGCTTTCTGACCAGAATAAATTTATTTCCAGAGATATAAAATATTTTTTGTCGTGAAAAATACAGTTTTATTCGGAGAAGTACGAAAATGCCTAAAAACGCTCGTATTCGTTGAAAGTGATCGTTTTTAGATGTTTCCAGCTTTCTGACGTTAATAAATTTATTTTCAGAGATAAAAAATATTTTTTGTTGTGAAAAATGCAGTTTTAGTCTGAGAAGTACGAAAATGTCTAAAAACGCTTGTATTTGTCGAAAGTGATCGTTTTTAGACGTTTCCAGCTTTCTGACCAGAATAAATTTATTTCCAGAGATATAAAATATTTTTTGTCGTGAAAAATACAGTTTTATTCGGAGAAGTACGAAAATGCCCAAAAACGCTCATATTCGTTGAAAGTGATCGTTTTTAGATGTTTCCAGCTTTCTGACGTTAATAAATTTATTTTCAGAGATAAAAATATTTTTTGTCGTGAAAAATGCAGTTTTATTCCGAGAAGTACGAAAATGTCTAAGAACGCTTGTATTCATCGAAAGTGATCGCTTTTAGCCGTTTCCAGCTTTCTGACGTTAATAAATTTATTTCCAGAGATATAAAATATTTTTTGTCGTAAAAAATACAGTTTTATTCGGAGAAGTACGAAAATGCCTAAAAACGCTCGTATTCGTTGAAAGTGAACGTTTTTAGACATTTCCAGCTCTCTGACGTTAATAATTTTATTTTCAGAGATAAATAATATTTTTTGTCGTGAAAAATGCAGTTTTAGTCCGAGAAGTACGAAAATGTCTAAAAACGCTTGTATTCGTCGAAAGTGGTCGTTTTTAGACGTTTCCAGCTTTCTGACCTGAATAAATTGATTTTCAGAGATAAAAAATATTTTTTGTCGTGAAAATACAGTTTTATTCTGAGAAGTACAAAAATGACTAAAAACGCTCGTATTCGTTGAAAGTGAACGTTTTTAGACGTTTCCAGCTCTCTGACGTTAATAGATTTATTTTCAGAGATAAAAAATATTTTTTGTTGTGAAAAATGCTGTTTTAGTCTGAGAAGTACGAAAATGTCTAAAAACGCTTGTATTCGTCGAAAGTGGTCGTTTTTAGACGTTTCCAGCTTTCTGACCTGAATAAATTGATTTTCAGAGATATAAAATATTTTTTGTCGTGAAAAATACAGTTTTATTCCGAGAAGTACGAAAATGCCTAAAAACGCTCATATTCGTTGAAAGTGATCGTTTTTAGATGTTTCCAGCTTTCTGACGTTAATAAATTTATTTTCAGAGATAAAAAATATTTTTTGTCGTGAAAAATGCAGTTTTATTCCGAGAAGTACGAAAATGTCTAAAAACGCTTGTATTCGTCGAAAGTGATCGTTTTTAGCCGTTTCCAGCTTTCTGACGTTAATAAATTTATTTCCAGAGATATAAAATATTTTTTGTCGTGAAAAATACAGTTTTATTCGGAGAAGTACGAAAATGCCTAAAAACGCTCGTATTCGTTGAAAGTGATCGTTTTTAGATGTTTCCAGCTTTCTGACGTTAATAAATTTATTTTCAGAGATAAAAAATATTTTTTGTTGTGAAAAATGCAGTTTTAGTCTGAGAAGTACGAAAATGTCTAAAAACGCTTGTATTTGTCGAAAGTGATCGTTTTTAGACGTTTCCAGCTTTCTGACCAGAATAAATTTATTTCCAGAGATATAAAATATTTTTTGTCGTGAAAAATACAGTTTTATTCGGAGAAGTACGAAAATGCCCAAAAATGCTCATATTCGTTGAAAGTGATCGTTTTTAGATGTTTCCAGCTTTCTGACGTTAATAAATTTATTTTCAGAGATAAAAATATTTTTTGTCGTGAAAAATGCAGTTTTATTCCGAGAAGTACGAAAATGTCTAAGAACGCTTGTATTCATCGAAAGTGATCGTTTTTAGCCGTTTCCAGCTTTCTGACGTTAATAAATTTATTTCCAGAGATATAAAATATTTTTTGTCGTAAAAAATACAGTTTTATTCGGAGAAGTACGAAAATGCCTAAAAACGCTCGTATTCGTTAAAAGTGAACGTTTTTAGACATTTCCAGCTCTCTGACGTTAATAATTTTATTTTCAGAGATAAAAAATATTTTTTGTCGTGAAAAATGCAGTTTTAGTCCGAGAAGTACGAAAATGTCTAAAAACGCTTGTATTCGTCGAAAGTGGTCGTTTTTAGACGTTTCCAGCTTTCTGACCGGAATAAATTGATTTTCAGAGATAAAAAATATTTTTTGTCGTGAAAATACAGTTTTATTCTGAGAAGTACAAAAATGACTAAAAACGCTCGTATTCGTTGAAAGTGAACGTTTTTAGACGTTTCCAGCTCTCTGACGTTAATAGATTTATTTTCAGAGATAAAAAATATTTTTTGTTGTGAAAAATGCTGTTTTAGTCTGAGAAGTACGAAAATGTCTAAAAACGCTTGTATTCGTCGAAAGTGGTCGTTTTTAGACGTTTCCAGCTTTCTGACCTGAATAAATTGATTTTCAGAGATATAAAATATTTTTTGTCGTGAAAAATACAGTTTTATTCCGAGAAGTACGAAAATGCCTAAAAACGCTCATATTCGTTGAAAGTGATCGTTTTTAGATGTTTCCAGCTTTCTGACGTTAATAAATTTATTTTCAGAGATAAAAAACATTTTTTGTCGTGAAAAATGCAGTTTTATTCCGAGAAGTACGAAAATGTCTAAAAACGCTTGTATTCGTCGAAAGTGATCGTTTTTAGCCGTTTCCAGCTTTCTGACGTTAATAAATTTATTTCCAGAGATATAAAATATTTTTTGTCGTAAAAAATACAGTTTTATTCGGAGAAGTACGAAAATGCCTAAAAACGCTCGTATTCGTTGAAAGTGAACGTTTTTAGACATTTCCAGCTCTCTGAGGTTAATAAATTTATTTTCAGAGATAAAAAATATTTTTTGTCGTGAAAAATGCAGTTTTAGTCCGAGAAGTACGAAAATGTCTAAAAACGCTTGTATTCGTCGAAAGTGGTCGTTTTTAGACGTTTCCAGCTTTCTGACCTGAATAAATTGATTTTCAGAGATAAAAAATATTTTTTGTCGTGAAAAATACAGTTTTATTCCGAGAAGTACAAAAATGACTAAAAACGCTCGTATTCGTTGAAAGTGAACGTTTTTAGACGTTTCCAGCTCTTTGACGTTAATAGATTTATTTTCAGAGATAAAAAATATTTTTTGTCGTGAAAAATGCAGTTTTATTCCGAGAAGTACGAAAATGTCTAAAAACGCTTGTATTTGTCGAAAGTGATCGTTTTTAGACGTTTCCAGCTTTCTGACAAGAATAAATTTATTTCCAGAGATATAAAATATTTTTTGTCGTGAATAATACAGTTTTATTCGGAGAAGTACGAAAATGCCTAAAAACGCTCGTATTCGTTGAATGTGATCGTTTTTAGATGTTTCCAGCTTTCTGACGTTAATAAATTTATTTTCAGAGATAAAAAATATTTTTTGTTGTGAAAAATGCAGTTTTAGTCTGAAAAGTACGAAAATGTCTAAAAACGCTTGTATTTGTCGAAAGTGATCGTTTTTAGACGTTTCCAGCTTTCTGACCAGAATAAATTTATTTCCAGAGATATAAAATATTTTTTGTCGTGAAAAATACAGTTTTATTCGGAGAAGTACGAAAATGCCTAAAAACGCTCATATTCGTTGAAAGTGATCGTTTTTAGATGTTTCCAGCTTTCTGACGTTAATAAATTTATTTTCAGAGATAAAAAATATTTTTTGTCGTGAAAAATGCAGTTTTATTCCGAGAAGTACGAAAATGTCTAAAAACGCTTGTATTCGTCGAAAGTGATCGTTTTTAGCCGTTTCCAGCTTTCTGACGTTAATAAATTTATTTCCAGAGATATAAAATATTTTTTGTCGTAAAAAATACAGTTTTATTCGGAGAAGTACGAAAATGCCTAAAAACGCTCGTATTCGTTGAAAGTGAACGTTTTTAGACATTTCCAGCTCTCTGACGTTAATAAATTTATTTTCAGAGATAAAAAATATTTTTTGTCGTGAAAAATGCAGTTTTAGTCCGAGAAGTACGAAAATGTCTAAAAACGCTTGTATTCGTCGAAAGTGGTCGTTTTTAGACGTTTCCAGCTTTCTGACCTCAATAAATTGATTTTCAGAGATAAAAAATATTTTTTGTCGTGAAAAATACAGTTTTATTCCGAGAAGTACAAAAATGACTAAAAACGCTCGTATTCGTTGAAAGTGAACGTTTTTAGACGTTTCCAGCTCTCTGACGTTAATAGATTTATTTTCAGAGATAAAAAATATTTTTTGTTGTGAAAAATGCTGTTTTAGTCTGAGAAGTACGAAAATGTCTAAAAACGCTTGTATTCGTCGAAAGTGGTCGTTTTTAGACGTTTCCAGCTTTCTGACCTGAATAAATTGATTTTCAGAGATAAAAAATATTTTTTGTCGTGAAAAATACAGTTTTATTCCGAGAAGTACAAAAATGACTAAAAACGCTCGTATTCGTTGAAAGTGAACGTTTTTAGCCGTTTCCAGCTCTCTGACGTTAATAGATTTATTTTCAGAGATAAAAAATGTTTTTTGTCGTGAAAAATGCAGTTTTATTCCGAGAAGTACGAAAATGTCTAAAAACGCTTGTATTTGTCGAAAGTGATCGTTTTTAGACGTTTCCAGCTTTCTGACCAGAATAAATTTATTTCCAGAGATATAAAATATTTTTTGTCGTGAAAAATACAGTTTTATTCGGAGAAGTACGAAAATGCCTAAAAACGCTCGTATTCGTTGAAAGTGATCGTTTTTAGATGTTTCCAGCTTTCTGACGTTAATAAATTTATTTTCAGAGATAAAAAATATTTTTTGTTGTGAAAAATGCAGTTTTAGTCTGAGAAGTACGAAAATGTCTAAAAACGCTTGTATTTGTCGAAAGTGATCGTTTTTAGACGTTTCCAGCTTTCTGACCAGAATAAATTTATTTCCAGAGATATAATAATTTTTTGGCGTGAAAAATACAGTTTTATTCGGAGAAGTACGAAAATGCCTAAAAACGCTCATATTCGTTGAAAGTGATCGTTTTTAGATGTTTCCAGCTTTCTGACGTTAATAAATTTATTTTCAGAGATAAAAAATATTTTTTGTCGTGAAAAATGCAGTTTTATTCCGAGAAGTACGAAAATGTCTAAAAACGCTTGTATTCGTTGAAAGTGATCGTTTTTAGCCGTTTCCAGCTTTCTGACGTTAATAAATTTATTTCCAGAGATATAAAATATTTTTTGTCGTGAAAAATACAGTTTTATTCGGAGAAGTACGAAAATGCCTAAAAACGCTCGTATTCGTTGAAAGTGAACGTTTTTAGACGTTTCCAGCTCTCTGACGTTAATAGATTTATTTTCAGAGATAAAAAATATTTTTTGTTGTGAAAAATGCAGTTTTAGTGTGAGAAGTACGAAAATGTCTAAAAACGCTTGTATTCGTCGAAAGTGGTCGTTTTTAGACGTTTCCAGCTTTCTGACCTGAATAAATTGATTTTCAGAGAGAAAAAATATTTTTTGTCGTGAAAAATACAGTTTTATTCCGAGAAGTACAAAAATGACTGAAAACGCTCGTATTCGTTGAAAATGAACGTTTTTAGACGTTTCCAGCTCTCTGACGTTAATAGATTTATTTTCAGAGATAAAAAATATTTTTTGTTGTGAAAAATGCTGTTTTAGTCTGAGAAGTACGAAAATGTCTAAAAACGCTTGTATTCGTCGAAAGTGGTCGTTTTTAGACGTTTCCAGCTTTCTGACCAGAATAAATTGATTTTCAGAGATAAAAAATATTTTTTGTCGTGAAAAATACAGTTTTATTCCGAGAAGTACAAAAATGACTAAAAACGCTCGTATTCGTTGAAAGTGAACGTTTTTAGACGTTTCCAGCTCTCTGACGTTAATAGATTTATTTTCAGAGATAAAAAATATTTTTTGTCGTGAAAAATGCAGTTTTATTCCGAGAAGTACGAAAATGTCTAAAAACGCTTGTATTTGTCGAAAGTGATCGTTTTTAGACGTTTCCAGCTTTCTGACCAGAATAAATTTATTTCCAGAGATATAAAATATTTTTTGTCGTGAAAAATACAGTTTTATTCGGAGAAGTACGAAAATGCCTAAAAACGCTCGTATTCGTTGAAAGTGATCGTTTTTAGATGTTTCCAGCTTTCTGACGTTAATAAATTTATTTTCAGAGATAAAAAATATTTTTTGTTGTGAAAAATGCAGTTTTAGTCTGAGAAGTACGAAAATGTCTAAAAACGCTTGTATTTGTCGAAAGTGATCGTTTTTAGACGTTTCCAGCTTTCTGACCAGAATAAATTTATTTCCAGAGATATAAAATATTTTTTGTCGTGAAAAATACAGTTTTATTCCGAGAAGTACAAAAATGACTAAAAACGCTCGTATTCGTTGAAAATGAACGTTTTTAGACGTTTCCAGCTCTCTGACGTTAATAGATTTATTTTCAGAGATAAAAAATATTTTTTGTTGTGAAAAATGCTGTTTTAGTCTGAGAAGTACGAAAATCTCTAAAAACGCTTGTATTCGTCGAAAGTGGTCGTTTTTAGACGTTTCCAGCTTTCTGACCTGAATAAATTGATTTTCAGAGATAAAAAATATTTTTTGTCGTGAAAAATACAGTTTTATTCCGAGAACTACAAAAATGACTAAAAACGCTCGTATTCGTTGAAAGTGAACGTTTTTAGACGTTTCCAGCTCTCTGACGTTAATAGATTTATTTTCAGAGATAAAAAATATTTTTTGTCGTGAAAAATGCAGTTTTATTCCGAGAAGTACGAAAATGTCTAAAAACGCTTGTATTTGTCGAAAGTGATCGTTTTTAGACGTTTCCAGCTTTCTGACCAGAATAAATTTATTTCCAGAGATATAAAATATTTTTTGTCGTGAAAAATACAGTTTTATTCGGAGAAGTACGAAAATGCCTAAAAACGCTCGTATTCGTTGAAAGTGATCGTTTTTAGATGTTTCCAGCTTTCTGACGTTAATAAATTTATTTTCAGAGATAAAAAATATTTTTTGTTGTGAAAAATGCAGTTTTAGTCTGAGAAGTACGAAAATGTCTAAAAACGCTTGTATTTGTCGAAAGTGATCGTTTTTAGACGTTTCCAGCTTTCTGACCAGAATAAATTTATTTCCAGAGATATAAAATATTTTTTGTCGTGAAAAATACAGTTTTATTCGGAGAAGTACGAAAATGCCCAAAAACGCTCATATTCGTTGAAAGTGATCGTTTTTAGATGTTTCCAGCTTTCTGACGTTAATAAATTTATTTTCAGAGATAAAAATATTTTTTGTCGTGAAAAATGCAGTTTTATTCCGAGAAGTACGAAAATGTCTAAGAACGCTTGTATTCATCGAAAGTGATCGCTTTTAGCCGTTTCCAGCTTTCTGACGTTAATAAATTTATTTCCAGAGATATAAAATATTTTTTGTCGTAAAAAATACAGTTTTATTCGGAGAAGTACGAAAATGCCTAAAAACGCTCGTATTCGTTGAAAGTGAACGTTTTTAGACATTTCCAGCTCTCTGACGTTAATAATTTTATTTTCAGAGATAAATAATATTTTTTGTCGTGAAAAATGCAGTTTTAGTCCGAGAAGTACGAAAATGTCTAAAAACGCTTGTATTCGTCGAAAGTGGTCGTTTTTAGACGTTTCCAGCTTTCTGACCTGAATAAATTGATTTTCAGAGATAAAAAATATTTTTTGTCGTGAAAATACAGTTTTATTCTGAGAAGTACAAAAATGACTAAAAACGCTCGTATTCGTTGAAAGTGAACGTTTTTAGACGTTTCCAGCTCTCTGACGTTAATAGATTTATTTTCAGAGATAAAAAATATTTTTTGTTGTGAAAAATGCTGTTTTAGTCTGAGAAGTACGAAAATGTCTAAAAACGCTTGTATTCGTCGAAAGTGGTCGTTTTTAGACGTTTCCAGCTTTCTGACCTGAATAAATTGATTTTCAGAGATATAAAATATTTTTTGTCGTGAAAAATACAGTTTTATTCCGAGAAGTACGAAAATGCCTAAAAACGCTCATATTCGTTGAAAGTGATCGTTTTTAGATGTTTCCAGCTTTCTGACGTTAATAAATTTATTTTCAGAGATAAAAAATATTTTTTGTCGTGAAAAATGCAGTTTTATTCCGAGAAGTACGAAAATGTCTAAAAACGCTTGTATTCGTCGAAAGTGATCGCTTTTAGACGTTTCCAGCTCTCTGACGTTAATAAATTTATTTCCAGAGATATAAAATATTTTTGTCGTGAAAAATACATTTTTATTCCGAGAAGTACGAAAATGTCTAAAAACGCTAGTATTCGTTGAAAGTGAACGTTTTTAGACATTTCCAGCTTTCCGATCAGAATAAATTTATTTCCAGAGATATAAAATATTTTTGTCGTGAAAAATACAATTTTATTCGGAGAAGTACGAAAATGCCTAAAAACGCTCGTATTCGTTGAAAGTGAACGTTTTTAGACATTTCTAGCTCTCTGACGTTAATAAGTTTATTTTCAGAGATATAAAATATTTTTTGTCGTGAAAAATACAGTTTTATTCCGAGAAGTACGAAAATGTCTAAAAACGCTTGTATTCGTCGAAAGTGATCGTTTTTAGACGTTTTCAGCTTTCTGACGTCAATAAATTTATTTTCAGAGATAAAAAATATTTTTTGTCGTGTAAAATACAGTTTTAGTACGAGAAGTACGAAAATGTCTAAAAACGCTTGTATTCATTGAAAGTCATCGTGTTTAGACGTTTCCAGCTCTCTGACGTTAATAAATTTATTTCCAGAGATATAAAATATTTTTTGTCGTGAACAATACAGTTTTATTCCGAGAAGTACGAAAATGTCTAAAAACGCTTGTATTCATCGAAAGTGATCGTTTTTAGACGTTTCCAGCTTTCTGACGTTAATAAATTTATTTTCAGAGATAAAAAATATTTTTTGTGGTGAAAAATACAGTTTTATTCCGAGAAGTACGAAGATGTCTAAAAACGCTTGTAATCGTCGAAAGTGATCGTTTTTAGACGTTTCCAGCTTTCTGACGTCAATAAATTTATTTTCAGAGATAAAAAATATTTTTTGTCGTGTAAAATACAGTTTTAGTACGAGAAGTACGAAAATGTCTAAAAACGCTTGTATTCATTGAAAGTCATCGTGTTTAGACGTTTCCAGCTCTCTGACGTTAATAAATTTATTTTCAGAGATAAAAAATATTTTTTGTCGTGAAAAATGCAGTTTTAGTCCAAGAAGTACGAAAATGTCTAAAAACGCTTGTATTCATCGAAAGTGATCGTTTTTAGACGTTTCCAGCTTTCTGACGTTAATAAATTTATTTTCAGAGATAAAAAATATTTTTTGTGGTGAAAAATACAGTTTTATTCCGAGAAGTACGAAGATGTCTAAAAACGCTTGTAATCGTCGAAAGTGATCGTTTTTAGACGTTTCCAGCTTTCTGACCTTAATAAATTTATTTTCAGAGATAAAAAATATTTTTTTGTCGTGAAAAATACAGTTTTAGTACGAGAAGTTCGAAAATGCCTAAAGACGCTTGTATTCATTGAAAGTGATCGTTTTTAGACGTTTCCAGCTTTCTGACGTTAATAAATTTATTTTCAGAGATAAAAAATATTTTTTGTCGTTAAAAATACTGTTTATTCCGAGAAGTACGAAAATGTCTAAAAACGCTTGTATTCATCGAAAGTGATCGCTTATAGACGTTTCCAGCTCTCTGACGTTAATAAATTTATTTCCAGAGATATAAAATATTTTTGTCGTGAAAAATATAGTTTTATTCCAAGAAGTACGAAAATGTCTAAAAACGCTCGTATTCGTTGAAAGTGAACGTTTTTAGACAATTCCAGCTCTCTGACGTTAATAAATTTATTTCCCGAGATATAAAATATTTTTTGTGGTGAAAAATACAGTTTTATTCCGAGAAGTACGAAAATGCCTAAAAACGCTCGTATTCGTTGAAAGTGAACGTTTTTAGACATTTCCAGCTCTCTGACGTTAATAAATTTATTTTCAGAGATATAAAATATTTTTTGTCGTGAAAAATACAGTTTTATTCCGAGAAGTACGAAGATGTCTAAAAACGCTTGTAATCGTCGAAAGTGATCGTTTTTAGACGTTTCCAGCTTTCTGACCTTAATAAATTTATTTTCAGAGATAAAAAATATTTTTTGTCGTGAAAAATACAGTTTTAGTACGAGAAGTTCGAAAATGCCTAAAGACGCTTGTATTCATTGAAAGTGATCGTTTTTAGACGTTTCCAGCTCTCTGACGTTAATAAATTTATTTCCAGAGATATAAAATATTTTTTGTGGTGAAAAATACAGTTTTATTCCGAGAAGTACGAAAATGCCTAAAAACGCTCGTATTCGTTGAAAGTGAACGTTTTTAGACATTTCCAGCTCTCTGACGTTAATAAATTTATTTTCAGAGATATAAAATATTTTTTGTCGTGAAAAATGCAGTTTTAGTCCAAGAAGTACGAAAATGTCTAAAAACGCTTGTATTCATCGAAAGTGATCGTTTTTAGACGTTTCCAGCTTTCTGACGTTAATAAATTTATTTTCAGAGATAAAAAATATTTTTTGTCGTGAAAAATACAGTTTTAGTACGAGAAGTACGAAAATATCTAAAAACGCTTGTATTCATTGAAAGTCATCGTGTTTAGACGTTTCCAGCTCTCTGACGTTAATAAATTTATTTCCAGAGATATAAAATATTTTTTGTCGTGAACAATACAGTTTTATTCCGAGAAGTACGAAAATGGCTAAAAACGCTCGTATTCATTGAAAGTGAACGTTTTTAGACATTTCCAGCTCTCTGACGTTAATAAATTTATTTTCAGAGATAAAAAATATTTTTTGTCGTGAAAAATGCAGTTTTAGTCCAAGAAGTACGAAAATGTCTAAAAACGCTTGTATTCATCGAAAGTGATCGTTTTTAGACGTTTCCAGCTTTCTGACGTTAATAAATTTATTTTCAGAGATAAAAAATATTTTTTGTCGTGAAAAATACAGTTTTAGTACGAGAAGTTCGGAAATGCCTAAAGACGCTTGTATTCATTGAAAGTGATCGTTTTTAGACGTTTCCAGCTCTCTGACGTTAATAAATTTATTTTCAGAGATATAAAATATTTTTTGTCGTGAAAAATACAGTTTTATTCCGAGAAGTACGAAGATGTCTAAAAACGCTTGTAATCATCGAAAGTGATCGTTTTTAGACGTTTTCAGCTTTCTGACTTTAATAAATTTATTTTCAGAGATAAAAAATATTTTTTGTCGTGAAAAATACAGTTTTATTCCGAGAAGTACGAAAATGTCTAAAAACGCTTGTATTCATTGAAAGTGATCGTTTTTAGACGTTTCCAGCTTTCTGACGTTAATAAATTTATTTTCAGAGATAAAAAATATTTTTTGTCGTTAAAAATACTGTATTATTCCGAGAAGTACGAAAATGTCTAAAAACGCTTATATTCATCGAAAGTGATCGCTTTTAGACGTTTCCAGCTCTCTGACGTTAATAAATTTATTTCCAGAGATATAAAATATTTTTGTCGTGAAAAATACAGTTTTATTCCGAGAAGTACGAAAATGTCTAAAAACGCTCGTATTCGTTGAAAGTGAACGTTTTTAGACATTTCCAGCTTTCCGATCAGAATAAATTTATTTCCAGAGATATAAAATATTTTTTGTCGTGAAAAATACAGTTTTATTCGGAGAAGTACGAAAATGCCTAAAAACGCTCGTATTCGTTGAAAGTGAACGTTTTTAGACATTTCTAGCTCTCTGACGTTAATAAATTTATTTTCAGAGATATAAAATATTTTTTGTCGTGAAAAATACAGTTTTATTCCGAGAAGTACGAAAATGTCTAAAAACGCTTGTATTCGTCGAAAGAGATCGTTTTTAGACGTTTTCAGCTTTCTGACGTCAATAAATTTATTTTCAGAGATAAAAAATATTTTTTGTCGTGAAAAATACAGTTTTAGTACGAGAAGTACGAAAATATCTAAAAACGCTTGTATTCATTGAAAGTCATCGTGTTTAGACGTTTCCAGCTCTCTGACGTTAATAAATTTATTTTCAGAGATAAAAAATATTTTTTGTCGTGAAAAATGCAGTTTTAGTCCAAGAAGTACGAAAATGTCTAAAAACGCTTGTATTCATCGAAAGTGATCGTTTTTAGACGTTTCCAGCTTTCTGACGTTAATAAATTTATTTTCAAAGATAAAAAATATTTTTTGTCGTGAAAAATACAGTTTTAGTACGACAAGTTCGCAAATGCCTAAAGACGCTTGTATTCATTGAAAGTGATCGTTTTTAGACGTTTCCAGCTCTCTGACGTTAATAAATTTATTTCCAGAGATATAAAATATTTTTTGTGGTGAAAAATACAGTTTTATTCCGAGAAGTACGAAGATGTCTAAAAACGCTTGTAATCGTCGAAAGTGATCGTTTTTAGACGTTTCCAGCTTTCTGACCTTAATAAATTTATTTTCAGAGATAAAAAATATTTTTTGTCGTGAAAAATACAGTTTTAGTACGAGAAGTTCGTTAATGCCTAAAGACGCTTGTATTCATTGAAAGTGATCGTTTTTAGACGTTTCCAGCTCTCTGACGTTAATAAATTTATTTCCAGAGATATAAAATATTTTTTGTGGTGAAAAATACAGTTTTATTCCGAGAAGTACGAAAATACCTAAAAACGCTCGTATTCGTTGAAAGTGAACGTTTTTAGACATTTCCAGCTCTCTGACGTTAATAAATTTATTTTCAGAGATATAAAATATTTTTTGTCGTGAAAAATACAGTTTTATTCTGAGAAGTACGAAGATGTCTAAAAACGCTTGTAATCGTCGAAAGTGATCGTTTTTAGACGTTTTCAGCTTTCTGACTTTAATAAATTTATTTTCAGAGATAAAAAATATTTTTTGTCGTGAAAAATACAGTTTTATTCCGAGAAGTACGAAAATGTCTAAAAACGCTTGTATTCATTGAAACTGATCGTTTTTAGACGTTTCCAGCTCTCTGACGTTAATAAATTTATTTTCAGAGATAAAAAATATTTTTTGTCGTTAAAAATACTGTATTATTCCGAGAAGTACGAAAATGTCTAAAAACGCTTATATTCATCGAAAGTGATCGCTTTTAGACGTTTCCAGCTCTCTGACGTTAATAAATTTATTTTCAGAGATAAAAAATATTTTTTGTCGTGAAAAATACAGTTTTAGTACGAGAAGTTCGAAAATGCCTAAAGACGCTTGTATTCATTGAAAGTGATCGTTTTTAGACGTTTCCAGCTCTCTGACGTTAATAAATTTATTTCCAGAGATATAAAATATTTTTGTCGTGAAAAATACAGTTTTATTCCGAGAAGTACGAAAATGTCTAAAAACGCTCGTATTCGTTGAAAGTGAACGTTTTTAGACATTTCCAGCTTTCCGATCAGAATAAATTTATTTCCAGAGATATAAAATATTTTTTGTCGTGAAAAATACAGTTTTATTCGGAGAAGTACGAAAATGCCTAAAAACGCTCGTATTCGTTGAAAGTGAACGTTTTTAGACATTTCTAGCTCTCTGACGTTAATAAATTTATTTTCAGATATATAAAATATTTTTTGTCGTGAAAAATACAGTTTTATTCCGAGAAGTACGAAAATGTCTAAAAACGCTTGTATTCGTCGAAAGTGATCGTTTTTAGACGTTTTCAGCTTTCTGACGTCAATAAATTTATTTTCAGAGATAAAAAATATTTTTTGTCGTGAAAAATACAGTTTTAGTACGAGAAGTACGAAAATATCTAAAAACGCTTGTATTCATTGAAAGTCATCGTGTTTAGACGTTTCCAGCTCTCTGACGTTAATAAATTTATTTTCAGAGATAAAAAATATTTTTTGTCGTGAAAAATGCAGTTTTAGTCCAAGAAGTACGAAAATGTCTAAAAACGCTTGTATTCATCGAAAGTGATCGTTTTTAGACGTTTCCAGCTTTCTGACGTTAATAAATTTATTTTCAAAGATAAAAAATATTTTTTGTCGTGAAAAATACAGTTTTAGTACGACAAGTTCGAAAATGCCTAAAGACGCTTGTATTCATTGAAAGTGATCGTTTTTAGACGTTTCCAGCTTTCTGACGTTAATAAATTTATTTTCAGAGATAAAAAATATTTTTTGTCGTTAAAAATACTGTATTATTCCGAGAAGTACGAAAATGTCTAAAAACGCTTATATTCATCGAAAGTGATCGCTTTTAGACGTTTCCAGCTCTCTGACGTTAATAAATTTATTTCCAGAGATATAAAATATTTTTGTCGTGAAAAATACAGTTTTATTCCGAGAAGTACGAAAATGTCTAAAAACGCTCGTATTCGTTGAAAGTGAACGTTTTTAGACATTTCCAGCTTTCCGATCAGAATAAATTTATTTCCAGAGATATAAAATATTTTTTGTCGTGAAAAATACAGTTTTATTCGGAGAAGTACGAAAATGCCTAAAAACGCTCGTATTCGTTGAAAGTGAACGTTTTTAGACATTTCTAGCTCTCTGACGTTAATAAATTTATTTTCAGAGATAAAAAATATTTTTTGTCGTGAAAAATGCAGTTTTAGTCCAAGAAGTACGAAAATGTCTAAAAACACTTGTATTCATCGAAAGTGATCGTTTTTAGACGTTTCCAGCTTTCTGACGTTAATAAATTTATTTTCAAAGATAAAAAATATTTTTTGTCGTGAAAAATACAGTTTTAGTACGACAAGTTCGAAAATGCCTAAAGACGCTTGTATTCATTGAAAGTGATCGTTTTTAGACGTTTCCAGCTTTCTGACGTTAATAAATTTATTTTCAGAGATAACAAATATTTTTTGTCGTTAAAAATACTGCATTATTCCGAGAAGTACGAGAATGTCTAAAAACGCTTGTATTCATTGAAAGTGAGCGTTTTTAGACGTTTCGAGCTCTCTGACGTTAATAAATTTATTTACAGACATATAAAATATTTTTTGTCCTGAAAAATACAGTTTTATTCCGAGAAGTACGAAAATGTCTAAAAACGCTCGTATTCGTTGAAAGTGAACGTTTTTAGACATTTCCAGCTCTCTGACGTTAATAAATTTATTTTCAGAGATAAAAAATATTTTTTGTTGTGAAAAATGCAGTTTTAGTCCGAGAAGTACGAAAATGTCTAAAAACGCTTGTATTCGTCGAAAGTGATCGTTTTTAGACGATTTCAGCTTTCTGACGTTAATAAATTTATTTTCAGAGATAAAAAATATTTTTTGTCGTGTAAAATACAGTTTTAGTACGAGAAGTACGAAAATGTCTAAAAATTCTTGTATTCATTGAAAGTCATCGTTTTTAGACGTTTCCAGCTCTCTGACGTTAATAAATTTATTTCCAGAGATATAAAATATTTTTTGTCGTGAAAAATACAGTTTTATTCCGAGAAATACGAAAATGGCTAAAAACGCTCGTATTCGTTGAAAGTGAATGTTTTTAGACATTTCCAGCTCTCTGACGTTAATAAATTGATTTTCAGAGATAAAAAATATTTTTTGTCGTGAAAAATGCAGTTTTATTCCGAGAAGTACGAAAATGTCTAAAAACGCTTGTATTCGTCGAAAGTGATCGTTTTTAGACGTTTCCAGCTTTCTGACGTTAATAAATTTATTTTCAGAGATATAAAATATTTTTTGTCGTGAAAAATACAGTTTTATTCCGAGAAGTTCGAAAATGTCTAAAAACGCTTGTATTCAATGAAAATGATCGTTTTTAGACGTTTCCAGCTTTCTGACGTTAATAAATTTATTTCCAGAGATATAAAATATTTTTTGTGGTGAAAAATACAGTTTTATTCCGAGAAGTACGAAAATGCCTAAAAACGCTCGTATTCGTTGAAAGTGAACGTTTTTAAGCATTTCCAGCTCTCTGACGTTAATAAATTTATTTTCAGAGATATAAAATATTTTTTGTCGTGAAAAATACAGTTTTATTCCGAGAAGTACGAAAATGTCTAAAAACGCTTGTATTCATTGAAAGTGATCGTTTTTAGATGTTTCCAGCTTTCTGACGTTAATAAATTTATTTTCAGAGATAAAAAATATTTTTTGTCGTTAAAAATACTGTATTATTCCGAGAAGTACGAAAATGTCTAAAAACGCTTGTATTCATCGAAAGTGATCGCTTTTAGACGTTTCCAGCTCTCTGACGTTAATAAATTTATTTCCAGAGATATAAAATATTTTTGTCGTGAAAAATACAGTTTTATTCCGAGAAGTACGAAAATGTCTAAAAACGCTCGTATTCGTTGAAAGTGAACGTTTTTAGACATTTCCAGCTTTCCGATCAGAATAAATTTATTTCCAGAGATATAAAATATTTTTTGTCGTGAAAAATACAATTTTATTCGGAGAAGTACGAAAATGCCTAAAAACGCTCGTATTCGTTGAAAGTGAACGTTTTTAGACATTTCTAGCTCTCTGACGTTAATAACTTTATTTTCAGAGATATAAAATATTTTTTGCCGTGAAAAATACAGTTTTATTCCGAGAAGTACGAAAATGTCTAAAGACGCTTGTATTCATTGAAAGTGATCGTTTTTAGACGTTTCCAGCTATCTGACGTTAATAAATTTATTTCCAGAGATATAAAATATTTTTTGTCGTGAACAATACAGTTTTATTCCGAGAAGTACGAAAATGGCTAAAAACGCTCGTAATCATTGAAAGTGAACGTTTTTAGACATTTCCAGCTCTCTGACGTTAATAAATTTATTTTCAGAGATAAAAAATATTTTTTGTCGTGAAAAATGCAGTTTTAGTTCAAGAAGTACGAAAATGTCTAAAAACGCTTGTATTCATCGAAAGTGATCGTTTTTAGACGTTTCCAGCTTTCTGACGTTAATAAATTTATTTTCAGAGATAAAAAATATTTTTTGTCGTGAAAAATACAGTTTTAGTACGAGAAGTTCGAAAATGCCTAAAGACGCTTGTATTCATTGAAAGTGATCGTTTTTAGACGTTTCCAGCTCTCTGACGTTAATAAATTTATTTCCAGAGATATAAGATATTTTTTGTGGTGAAAAATACAGTTTTATTCCGAGAAGTACGAAAATGCCTAAAAACGCTCGTATTCGTTGAAAGTGAACGTTTTTAGACATTTCCAGCTCTCTGACGTTAATAAATTTATTTTCAGAGATATAAAATATTGTTTGTCGTGAAAAATACAGTTTTATTCCGAGAAGTACGAAAATGTCTAAAAACGCTTGTATTCATTGAAAGTGATCGTTTTTAGACGTTTCCAGCTTTCTGACGTTAATAAATTTATTTTCAGAGATAAAAAAAAATTTTGTCGTTAAAAATACAGTTTTATTCCGAGAAGTACGAAAATAACTAAAAACGCTTGTATTCATTGAAAGTCATCGTTTTTAGACGTTTCCAGCTTTCTGACGTTAATAAATTTATTTTCAGAGATAACAAATATTTTTTGTCGTTAAAAATACTGCATTATTCCGAGAAGTACGAGAATGTCTAAAAACGCTTGTATTCATTGAAAGTGAGCGTTTTTAGACGTTTCGAGCTCTCTGACGTTAATAAATTTATTTCCAGACATATAAAATATTTTTTGTCCTGAAAAATACAGTTTTATTCCGAGAAGTACGAAAATGTCTAAAAACGCTCGTATTCGTTGAAAGTGAACGTTTTTAGACATTTCCAGCTCTCTGACGTTAATAAATTTATTTTCAGAGATAAAAAATATTTTTTGTTGTGAAAAATGCAGTTTTAGTCCGAGAAGTACGAAAATGTCTAAAAACGCTTGTATTCGTCGAAAGTGATCGTTTTTAGACGATTTCAGCTTTCTGACGTTAATAAATTTATTTTCAGAGATAAAAAATATTTTTTGTCGTGTAAAATACAGATTTAGTACGAGAAGTACGAAAATGTCTAAAAATTCTTGTATTCATTGAAAGTCATCGTTTTTAGACGTTTCCAGCTCTCTGACGTTAATAAATTTATTTCCAAAGATATAAAATATTTTTTGTCGTGAAAAATACAGTTTTATTCCGAGAAATACGAAAATGGCTAAAAACGCTCGTATTCGTTGAAAGTGAATGTTTTTAGACATTTCCAGCTCTCTGACGTTAATAAATTGATTTTCAGAGATAAAAAATATTTTTTGTCGTGAAAAATGCAGTTTTATTCCGAGAAGTACGAAAATGTCTAAAAACGCTTGTATTCGTCGAAAGTGATCGTTTTTAGACGTTTCCAGCTTTCTGACGTTAATAAATTTATTTTCAGAGATATAAAATATTTTTTGCCGTGAAAAATACAGTTTTATTCCGAGAAGTACGAAAATGTCTAAAGACGCTTGTATTCATTGAAAGTGATCGTTTTTAGACGTTTCCAGCTATCTGACGTTAATAAATTTATTTCCAGAGATATAAAATATTTTTTGTCGTGAACAATACAGTTTTATTCCGAGAAGTACGAAAATGGCTAAAAACGCTCGTAATCATTGAAAGTGAACGTTTTTAGACATTTCCAGCTCTCTGACGTTAATAAATTTATTTTCAGAGATAAAAAATATTTTTTGTCGTGAAAAATGCAGTTTTAGTTCAAGAAGTACGAAAATGTCTAAAAACGCTTGTATTCATCGAAAGTGATCGTTTTTAGACGTTTCCAGCTTTCTGACGTTAATAAATTTATTTTCAGAGATAAAAAATATTTTTTGTCGTGAAAAATACAGTTTTAGTACGAGAAGTTCGAAAATGCCTAAAGACGCTTGTATTCATTGAAAGTGATCGTTTTTAGACGTTTCCAGCTCTCTGACGTTAATAAATTTATTTCCAGAGATATAAGATATTTTTTGTGGTGAAAAATACAGTTTTATTCCGAGAAGTACGAAAATGCCTAAAAACGCTCGTATTCGTTGAAAGTGAACGTTTTTAGACATTTCCAGCTCTCTGACGTTAATAAATTTATTTTCAGAGATATAAAATATTGTTTGTCGTGAAAAATACAGTTTTATTCCGAGAAGTACGAAAATGTCTAAAAACGCTTGTATTCATTGAAAGTGATCGTTTTTAGACGTTTCCAGCTTTCTGACGTTAATAAATTTATTTTCAGAGATAAAAAAAAATTTTGTCGTTAAAAATACAGTTTTATTCCGAGAAGTACGAAAATAACTAAAAACGCTTGTATTCATTGAAAGTCATCGTTTTTAGACGTTTCCAGCTTTCTGACGTTAATAAATTTATTTTCAGAGATAACAAATATTTTTTGTCGTTAAAAATACTGCATTATTCCGAGAAGTACGAGAATGTCTAAAAACGCTTGTATTCATTGAAAGTGAGCGTTTTTAGACGTTTCGAGCTCTCTGACGTTAATAAATTTATTTCCAGACATATAAAATATTTTTTGTCCTGAAAAATACAGTTTTATTCCGAGAAGTACGAAAATGTCTAAAAACGCTCGTATTCGTTGAAAGTGAACGTTTTTAGACATTTCCAGCTCTCTGACGTTAATAAATTTATTTTCAGAGATAAAAAATATTTTTTGTTGTGAAAAATGCAGTTTTAGTCCGAGAAGTACGAAAATGTCTAAAAACGCTTGTATTCGTCGAAAGTGATCGTTTTTAGACGATTTCAGCTTTCTGACGTTAATAAATTTATTTTCAGAGATAAAAAATATTTTTTGTCGTGTAAAATACAGATTTAGTACGAGAAGTACGAAAATGTCTAAAAATTCTTGTATTCATTGAAAGTCATCGTTTTTAGACGTTTCCAGCTCTCTGACGTTAATAAATTTATTTCCAAAGATATAAAATATTTTTTGTCGTGAAAAATACAGTTTTATTCCGAGAAATACGAAAATGGCTAAAAACGCTCGTATTCGTTGAAAGTGAATGTTTTTAGACATTTCCAGCTCTCTGACGTTAATAAATTGATTTTCAGAGATAAAAAATATTTTTTGTCGTGAAAAATGCAGTTTTATTCCGAGAAGTACGAAAATGTCTAAAAACGCTTGTATTCGTCGAAAGTGATCGTTTTTAGACGTTTCCAGCTTTCTGACGTTAATAAATTTATTTTCAGAGATATAAAATATTTTTTGTCGTGAAAAATACAGTTTTATTCCGAGAAGTACGAAAATGTCTAAAAACGCTTGTATTCAATGAAAATGATCGTTTTTAGACGTTTTCAGCTTTCTGACGTTAATAAATTTATTTCCAGAGATATAAAATATTTTTTGTGGTGAAAAATACAGTTTTATTCCGAGAAGTACGAAAATGCCTAAAAACGCTCGTATTCGTTGAAAGTGAACGTTTTTAAGCATTTCCAGCTCTCTGACGTTAATAAATTTATTTTCAGAGATATAAAATATTTTTTGTCGTGAAAAATACAGTTTTATTCCGAGAAGTACGAAGATGTCTAAAAACGCTTGTAATCGTCGAAAGTGATCGTTTTTAGACGTTTTCAGCTTTCTGACTTTAATAAATTTATTTTCAGAGATAAAAAATATTTTTCGTCGTGAAAAATACAGTTTTATTCCGAGAAGTACGAAAATGCCTAAAAACGCTTGTATTTATTGAAAGTCATCGTTTTTAGACGTTTCCAGCTTTCTGACGTTAATGAATTTATTTTCAGAGATAAAAAATATTTTTTGTCGTTAAAAATACTGTATTATTCCGAGAAGTACGAAAATGTCTAAAAACGCTTGTATTCATCGAAAGTGATCGCTTTTAGACGTTTCCAGCTCTCTGACGTTAATAAATTTATTTCCAGAGATATAAAATATTTTTGTCGTGAAAAATACAGTTTTATTCCGAGAAGTACGAAAATGTCTAAAAACGCTCGTATTCGTTGAAAGTGAACGTTTTTAGACATTTCCAGCTTTCCGATCAGAATAAATTTATTTCCAGAGATATAAAATATTTTTCGTCGTGAAAAATACAGTTTTATTCCGAGAAGTACGAAAATGTCTAAAAACGCTTGTATTCGTCGAAAGTGATCGTTTTTAGACGTTTTCAGCTTTCTGACGTTAATAAATTTATTTTCAGAGATAAAAAATATTTTTTGTCGTGAAAAATACAGTTTTAGTACGAGAAGTACGAAAATGTCTAAAAACGCTTGTATTCATTGAAAGTCATCGTGTTTAGACGTTTCCAGCTCTCTGACGTTAATGCAGCGACCATATCGGCGTTGAAAGCACCGGTTCCCATCGAACACCGAAGTTAAGCAACGTCGAGCGCGGTTAGTACTTGGATGGGTGACCACTTGGGAAAACCTCGTGTCGCTGTGTTTATCGTGTAGTGCCTCTGGCGGAGCACGTTAACAAATATATCTCTCTGACGTTAATAAATTTATTTCCAGAGATATAAAATATTTTTTGTCGTGAACAATACAGTTTTATTCCGAGAAGTACGAAAATGGCTAAAAACGCTCGTATTCGTTGAAAGTGAACGTTTTTAGACATTTCCAGCTCTCTGACGTTAATAAATTTATTTTCAGAGATAAAAAATATTTTTTGTTGTGAAAAATGCAGTTTTAGTCCGAGAAGTACGAAAATGTCTAAAAACGCTTGTATTCGTCGAAAGTGATCGTTTTTAGACGATTTCAGCTTTCTGACGTTAATAAATTTATTTTCAGAGATAAAAAATATTTTTTGTCGTGTAAAATACAGTTTTAGTACGAGAAGTACGAAAATGTCTAAAAATTCTTGTATTCATTGAAAGTCATCGTTTTTAGACGTTTCCAGCTCTCTGACGTTAATAAATTTATTTCCAGAGATATAAAATATTTTTTGTCGTGAAAAATACAGTTTTATTCCGAGAAATACGAAAATGGCTAAAAACGCTCGTATTCGTTGAAAGTGAATGTTTTTAGACATTTCCAGCTCTCTGACGTTAATAAATTGATTTTCAGAGATAAAAAATATTTTTTGTCGTGAAAAATGCAGTTTTATTCCGAGAAGTACGAAAATGTCTAAAAACGCTTGTATTCGTCGAAAGTGATCGTTTTTAGACGTTTCCAGCTTTCTGACGTTAATAAATTTATTTTCAGAGATATAAAATATTTTTTGTCGTGAAAAATACAGTTTTATTCCGAGAAGTTCGAAAATGTCTAAAAACGCTTGTATTCAATGAAAATGATCGTTTTTAGACGTTTCCAGCTTTCTGACGTTAATAAATTTATTTCCAGAGATATAAAATATTTTTTGTGGTGAAAAATACAGTTTTATTCCGAGAAGTACGAAAATGCCTAAAAACGCTCGTATTCGTTGAAAGTGAACGTTTTTAAGCATTTCCAGCTCTCTGACGTTAATAAATTTATTTTCAGAGATATAAAATATTTTTTGTCGTGAAAAATACAGTTTTATTCCGAGAAGTACGAAAATGTCTAAAAACGCTTGTATTCATCGAAAGTGATCGCTTTTAGACGTTTCCAGCTCTCTGACGTTAATAAATTTATTTCCAGAGATATAAAATATTTTTGTCGTGAAAAATACAGTTTTATTCCGAGAAGTACGAAAATGTCTAAAAACGCTCGTATTCGTTGAAAGTGAACGTTTTTAGACATTTCCAGCTTTCCGATCAGAATAAATTTATTTCCAGAGATATAAAATATTTTTTGTCGTGAAAAATACAATTTTATTCGGAGAAGTACGAAAATGCCTAAAAACGCTTGTATTCGTTGAAAGTGAACGTTTTTAGACATTTCTAGCTCTCTGACGTTAATAAATTTATTTTCAGAGATATAAAATATTTTTTGCCGTGAAAAATACAGTTTTATTCCGAGAAGTACGAAAATGTCTAAAGACGCTTGTATTCATTGAAAGTGATCGTTTTTAGACGTTTCCAGCTTTCTGACGTTAATAAATTTATTTTCAGAGATATAAAATATTTTTTGTCGTGAAAAATACAGTTTTATTCCGAGAAGTTCGAAAATGTCTAAAAACGCTTGTATTCAATGAAAATGATCGTTTTTAGACGTTTCCAGCTTTCTGACGTTAATAAATTTATTTCCAGAGATATAAAATATTTTTTGTGGTGAAAAATACAGTTTTATTCCGAGAAGTACGAAAATGCCTAAAAACGCTCGTATTCGTTGAAAGTGAACGTTTTTAAGCATTTCCAGCTCTCTGACGTTAATAAATTTATTTTCAGAGATATAAAATATTTTTTGTCGTGAAAAATACAGTTTTATTCCGAGAAGTACGAAAATGTCTAAAAACGCTTGTATTCATTGAAAGTGATCGTTTTTAGACGTTTCCAGCTTTCTGACGTTAATAAATTTATTTTCAGAGATAAAAAATATTTTTTGTCGTTAAAAATACTGTATTATTCCGAGAAGTACGAAAATGTCTAAAAACGCTTGTATTCATCGAAAGTGATCGCTTTTAGACGTTTCCAGCTCTCTGACGTTAATAAATTTATTTCCAGAGATATAAAATATTTTTGTCGTGAAAAATACAGTTTTATTCCGAGAAGTACGAAAATGTCTAAAAACGCTCGTATTCGTTGAAAGTGAACGTTTTTAGACATTTCCAGCTTTCCGATCAGAATAAATTTATTTCCAGAGATATAAAATATTTTTTGTCGTGAAAAATACAATTTTATTCGGAGAAGTACGAAAATGCCTAAAAACGCTTGTATTCGTTGAAAGTGAACGTTTTTAGACATTTCTAGCTCTCTGACGTTAATAAATTTATTTTCAGAGATATAAAATATTTTTTGCCGTGAAAAATACAGTTTTATTCCGAGAAGTACGAAAATGTCTAAAGACGCTTGTATTCATTGAAAGTGATCGTTTTTAGACGTTTCCAGCTCTCTGACGTTAATAAATTTATTTCCAGAGATATAAAATATTTTTTGTCGTGAACAATACAGTTTTATTCCGAGAAGTACGAAAATGGCTAAAAACGCTCGTAATCATTGAAAGTGAACGTTTTTAGACATTTCCAGCTCTCTGACGTTAATAAATTTATTTTCAGAGATAAAAAATATTTTTTGTCGTGAAAAATGCAGTTTTAGTTCAAGAAGTACGAAAATGTCTAAAAACGCTTGTATTCATCGAAAGTGATCGTTTTTAGACGTTTCCAGCTTTCTGACGTTAATAAATTTATTTTCAGAGATAAAAAATATTTTTTGTCGTGAAAAATACAGTTTTAGTACGAGAAGTTCGAAAATGCCTAAAGACGCTTGTATTCATTGAAAGTGATCGTTTTTAGACGTTTCCAGCTCTCTGACGTTAATAAATTTATTTCCAGAGATATAAGATATTTTTTGTGGTGAAAAATACAGTTTTATTCCGAGAAGTACGAAAATGCCTAAAAACGCTCGTATTCGTTGAAAGTGAACGTTTTTAGACATTTCCAGCTCTCTGACGTTAATAAATTTATTTTCAGAGATATAAAATATTGTTTGTCGTGAAAAATACAGTTTTATTCCGAGAAGTACGAAAATGTCTAAAAACGCTTGTATTCATTGAAAGTGATCGTTTTTAGACGTTTCCAGCTTTCTGACGTTAATAAATTTATTTTCAGAGATAAAAAAAAATTTTGTCGTTAAAAATACAGTTTTATTCCGAGAAGTACGAAAATAACTAAAAACGCTTGTATTCATTGAAAGTCATCGTTTTTAGACGTTTCCAGCTTTCTGACGTTAATAAATTTATTTTCAGAGATAACAAATATTTTTTGTCGTTAAAAATACTGCATTATTCCGAGAAGTACGAGAATGTCTAAAAACGCTTGTATTCATTGAAAGTGAGCGTTTTTAGACGTTTCGAGCTCTCTGACGTTAATAAATTTATTTCCAGACATATAAAATATTTTTTGTCCTGAAAAATACAGTTTTATTCCGAGAAGTACGAAAATGTCTAAAAACGCTCGTATTCGTTGAAAGTGAACGTTTTTAGACATTTCCAGCTCTCTGACGTTAATAAATTTATTTTCAGAGATAAAAAATATTTTTTGTTGTGAAAAATGCAGTTTTAGTCCGAGAAGTACGAAAATGTCTAAAAACGCTTGTATTCGTCGAAAGTGATCGTTTTTAGACGATTTCAGCTTTCTGACGTTAATAAATTTATTTTCAGAGATAAAAAATATTTTTTGTCGTGTAAAATACAGATTTAGTACGAGAAGTACGAAAATGTCTAAAAATTCTTGTATTCATTGAAAGTCATCGTTTTTAGACGTTTCCAGCTCTCTGACGTTAATAAATTTATTTCCAGAGATATAAATATTTTTTGTCGTGAAAAATACAGTTTTAGTACGAGAAGTTCGAAAATGCCTAAAGACGCTTGTATTCATTAAAAGTGATCGTTTTTAGACGTTTCCAGCTCTCTGACGTTAATAAATTTATTTCCAGAGATATAAGATATTTTTTGTGGTGAAAAATACAGTTTTATTCCGAGAAGTACGAAAATGCCTAAAAACGCTCGTATTCGTTGAAATTGAAAGTTTTTAGACGTTTCTAGCTCTCTGACGTTAATAAGTTTATTTTCAGAGATATAAAATATTTTTTGTCGTGAAAAATACAGTTTTATTCCGAGAAGTACGAAAATGTCTAAAAACGCTTGTATTCGTCGAAAGTGATCGTTTTTAGACGTTTTCAGCTTTCTGACGTCAATAAATTTATTTTCAGAGATAAAAAATATTTTTTGTCGTTAAAAATACTGCATTATTCCGAGAAGTACGAGAATGTCTAAAAACGCTTGTATTCATTGAAAGTCATCGTGTTTAGACGTTTCCAGCTCTCTGACGTTAATAAATTTATTTCCAGAGATATAAAATATTTTTTGTCGTGAACAATACAGTTTTATTCCGAGAAGTACGAAAATGGCTAAAAACGCTCGTATTTATTGAAAGTGAACGTTTTTAGACATTTCCAGCTCTCTGACGTTAATAAATTTATTTTCAGAGATAAAAAATATTTTTTGTTGTGAAAAATGCAGTTTTAGTCCGAGAAGTACGAAAATGTCTAAAAACGCTTGTATTCGTCGAAAGTGATCGTTTTTAGACGATTTCAGCTTTCTGACGTTAATAAATTTATTTTCAGAGATAAAAAATATTTTTTGTCGTGAAAAATACAGTTTTAGTACGAGAAGTACGAAAATGCCTAAAGACGCTTGTATTCATTGAAAGTGATCGTTTTTAGACGTTTCCAGCTCTCTGACGTTAATAAATTTATTTCCAGAGATATAAAATATTTTTTGTGGTGAAAAATACAGTTTTATTCCGAGAAGTACGAAAATGCCTAAAAACGCTCGTATTCGTTGAAAGTGAACGTTTTTAGACATTTCCAGCTCTCTGACGTTAATAAATTTATTTTCAGAGATATAAAATATTTTTTGTCGTGAAAAATACAGTTTTATTCCGAGAAGTACGAAGATATCTAAAAACGCTTGTAATCGTCGAAAGTGATCGTTTTTAGACGTTTCCAGCTTTCTGACCTTAATAAATTTATTTTCAGAGATAAAAAATATTTTTTGTCGTGAAAAATACAGTTTTAGTACGAGAAGTTCGAAAATGCCTAAAGACGCTTGTATTCATTGAAAGTGATCGTTTTTAGACGTTTCCAGCTCTCTGACGTTAATAAATTTATTTCCAGAGATATAAAATATTTTTTGTGGTGAAAAATACAGTTTTATTCCGAGAAGTACGAAAATGCCTAAAAACGCTCGTATTCGTTGAAAGTGAACGTTTTTAGACATTTCCAGCTCTCTGACGTTAATAAATTTATTTTCAGAGATATAAAATATTTTTTGTCGTGAAAAATACAGTTTTATTCCGAGAAGTACGAAGATGTCTAAAAACGCTTGTAATCGTCGAAAGTGATCGTTTTTAGACGTTTTCAGCTTTCTGACTTTAATAAATTTATTTTCAGAGATAAAAAATATTTTTTGTCGTGAAAAATACAGTTTTATTCCGAGAAGTACGAAAATGTCTAAAAACGCTTGTATTCATTGAAAGTGATCGTTTTTAGACGTTTCCAGCTTTCTGACGTTAATAAATTTATTTTCAGAGATAAAAAATATTTTTTGTCGTTAAAAATACTGTATTATTCCGAGAAGTACGAAAATGTCTAAAAACGCTCATATTCATCGAAAGTGATCGCTTTTAGACGTTTCCAGCTCTCTGACGTTAATAAATTTATTTTCAGAGATAAAAAATATTTTTTGTCGTGAAAAATACAGTTTTAGTACGAGAAGTTCGAAAATGCCTAAAGACGCTTGTATTCATTGAAAGTGATCGTTTTTAGACGTTTCCAGCTCTCTGACGTTAATAAATTTATTTCCAGAGATATAAAATATTTTTGTCGTGAAAAATACAGTTTTATTCCGAGAAGTACGAAAATGTCTAAAAACGCTCGTATTCGTTGAAAGTGAACGTTTTTAGACATTTCCAGCTTTCCGATCAGAATAAATTTATTTTCAGAGATAAAAAATATTTTTTGTCGTGAAAAATACAGTTTTATTCCGAGAAGTACGAAAATGTCTAAAAACGCTTGTATTCGTCGAAAGTGATCGTTTTTAGACGTTTCCAGCTCTCTGACGTTAATAAATTTATTTTCAGACATAAAAAATATTTTTTGTCGTGAAAAATACAGTTTTAGTACGAGAAGTACGAAAATGTCTAAAAACGCTTGTATTCGTCGAAAGTGATCGCTTTTAGACGTTTCCAGCTCTCTGACGTTAATAAATTTATTTTCAGACATAAAAAATATTTTTTGTCGTGAAAAATACAGTTTTAGTACGAGAAGTACGAAGATGTCTAAAAACGCTTGTAATCGTCGAAAGTGATCGTTTTTAGACGTTTTCAGCTTTCTGACTTTAATAAATTTATTTTCAGAGATAAAAAATATTTTTCGTCGTGAAAAATACAGTTTTATTCCGAGAAGTACGAAAATGTCTAAAAACGCTTGTATTTATTGAAAGTCATCGTTTTTAGACGTTTCCAGCTTTCTGACGTTAATGAATTTATTTTCAGAGATAAAAAATATTTTTTGTCGTTAAAAATACTGTATTATTCCGAGAAGTACGAAAATGTCTAAAAACGCTTGTATTCATCGAAAGTGATCGCTTTTAGACGTTTCCAGCTCTCTGACGTTAATAAATTTATTTCCAGAGATATAAAATATTTTTGTCGTGAAAAATACAGTTTTATTCCGAGAAGTACGAAAATGTCTAAAAACGCTCGTATTCGTTGAAAGTGAACGTTTTTAGACATTTCCAGCTTTCCGATCAGAATAAATTTATTTCCAGAGATATAAAATATTTTTTGTCGTGAAAAATACAGTTTTATTCCGAGAAGTACGAAAATGTCTAAAAACGCTTGTATTCGTCGAAAGTGATCGTTTTTAGACGTTTTCAGCTTTCTGACGTTAATAAATTTATTTTCAGAGATAAAAAATATTTTTTGTCGTGAAAAATACAGTTTTAGTACGAGAAGTACGAAAATGCCTAAAGACGCTTGTATTCATTGAAAGTGATCGTTTTTAGACGTTTCCAGCTCTCTGACGTTAATAAATTTATTTCCAGAGATATAAAATATTTTTTGTGGTGAAAAATACAGTTTTATTCCGAGAAGTACGAAAATGCCTAAAAACGCTCGTATTCGTTGAAAGTGAACGTTTTTAGACATTTCCAGCTCTCTGACGTTAATAAATTTATTTTCAGAGATATAAAATATTTTTTGTCGTGAAAAATACAGTTTTATTCCGAGAAGTACGAAGATATCTAAAAACGCTTGTAATCATCGAAAGTGATCGTTTTTAGACGTTTCCAGCTTTCTGACCTTAATAAATTTATTTTCAGAGATAAAAAATATTTTTTGTCGTGAAAAATACAGTTTTAGTACGAGAAGTTCGAAAATGCCTAAAGACGCTTGTATTCATTGAAAGTGATCGTTTTTAGACGTTTCCAGCTCTCTGACGTTAATAAATTTATTTCCAGAGATATAAAATATTTTTTGTGGTGAAAAATACAGTTTTATTCCGAGAAGTACGAAAATGCCTAAAAACGCTCGTATTCGTTGAAAGTGAACGTTTTTAGACATTTCCAGCTCTCTGACGTTAATAAATTTATTTTCAGAGATATAAAATATTTTTTGTCGTGAAAAATACAGTTTTATTCCGAGAAGTACGAAGATGTCTAAAAACGCTTGTAATCGTCGAAAGTGATCGTTTTTAGACGTTTTCAGCTTTCTGACTTTAATAAATTTATTTTCAGAGATAAAAAATATTTTTTGTCGTGAAAAATACAGTTTTATTCCGAGAAGTACGAAAATGTCTAAAAACGCTTGTATTCATTGAAAGTGATCGTTTTTAGACGTTTCCAGCTTTCTGACGTTAATAAATTTATTTTCAGAGATAAAAAATATTTTTTGTCGTTAAAAATACTGTATTATTCCGAGAAGTACGAAAATGTCTAAAAACGCTCATATTCATCGAAAGTGATCGCTTTTAGACGTTTCCAGCTCTCTGACGTTAATAAATTTATTTTCAGAGATAAAAAATATTTTTTGTCGTGAAAAATACAGTTTTAGTACGAGAAGTTCGAAAATGCCTAAAGACGCTTGTATTCATTGAAAGTGATCGTTTTTAGACGTTTCCAGCTCTCTGACGTTAATAAATTTATTTCCAGAGATATAAAATATTTTTGTCGTGAAAAATACAGTTTTATTCCGAGAAGTACGAAAATGTCTAAAAACGCTCGTATTCGTTGAAAGTGAACGTTTTTAGACATTTCCAGCTTTCCGATCAGAATAAATTTATTTTCAGAGATAAAAAATATTTTTTGTCGTGAAAAATACAGTTTTATTCCGAGAAGTACGAAAATGTCTAAAAACGCTTGTATTCGTCGAAAGTGATCGTTTTTAGACGTTTCCAGCTCTCTGACGTTAATAAATTTATTTTCAGACATAAAAAATATTTTTTGTCGTGAAAAATACAGTTTTAGTACGAGAAGTACGAAAATGTCTAAAAACGCTTGTATTCGTCGAAAGTGATCGCTTTTAGACGTTTCCAGCTCTCTGACGTTAATAAATTTATTTTCAGACATAAAAAATATTTTTTGTCGTGAAAAATACAGTTTTAGTACGAGAAGTACGAAGATGTCTAAAAACGCTTGTAATCGTCGAAAGTGATCGTTTTTAGACGTTTTCAGCTTTCTGACTTTAATAAATTTATTTTCAGAGATAAAAAATATTTTTCGTCGTGAAAAATACAGTTTTATTCCGAGAAGTACGAAAATGTCTAAAAACGCTTGTATTTATTGAAAGTCATCGTTTTTAGACGTTTCCAGCTTTCTGACGTTAATGAATTTATTTTCAGAGATAAAAAATATTTTTTGTCGTTAAAAATACTGTATTATTCCGAGAAGTACGAAAATGTCTAAAAACGCTTGTATTCATCGAAAGTGATCGCTTTTAGACGTTTCCAGCTCTCTGACGTTAATAAATTTATTTCCAGAGATATAAAATATTTTTGTCGTGAAAAATACAGTTTTATTCCGAGAAGTACGAAAATGTCTAAAAACGCTCGTATTCGTTGAAAGTGAACGTTTTTAGACATTTCCAGCTTTCCGATCAGAATAAATTTATTTCCAGAGATATAAAATATTTTTTGTCGTGAAAAATACAGTTTTATTCCGAGAAGTACGAAAATGTCTAAAAACGCTTGTATTCGTCGAAAGTGATCGTTTTTAGACGTTTTCAGCTTTCTGACGTTAATAAATTTATTTTCAGAGATAAAAAATATTTTTTGTCGTGAAAAATACAGTTTTAGTACGAGAAGTACGAAAATGTCTAAAAACGCTTGTATTCATTGAAAGTCATCGTGTTTAGACGTTTCCAGCTCTCTGACGTTAATAAATTTATTTCCAGAGATATAAAATATTTTTTGTCGTGAACAATACAGTTTTATTCCGAGAAGTACGAAAATGGCTAAAAACGCTCGTATTCATTGAAAGTGAACGTTTTTAGACATTACCAGCTCTCTGACGTTAATAAATTTATTTTCAGAGATAATAAATATTTTTTGTCGTGAAAAATGCAGTTTTAGTCCAAGAAGTACGAAAATGTCTAAAAACGCTTGTATTCATCGAAAGTGATCGTTTTTAGACGTTTCCAGCTTTCTGACGTTAATAAATTTATTTTCAGAGATAAAAAATATTTTTTGTCGTGAAAAATACAGTTTTAGTACGAGAAGTTCGAAAATGCCTAAAGACGCTTGTATTCATTGAAAGTGATCGTTTTTAGACGTTTCCAGCTTTCTGACGTTAATAAATTTATTTTCAGAGATAAAAAATATTTTTTGTCGTTAAAAATACTGTATTATTCCGAGAAGTACGAAAATGTCTAAAAACGCTTGTATTCATCGAAAGTGATCGCTTTTAGACGTTTCCAGCTCTTTGACGTTAATAAATTTATTTCCAGAGATATAAAATATTTTTGTCGTGAAAAATACAGTTTTATTCCAAGAAGTACGAAAATGTCTAAAAACGCTCGTATTCGTTGAAAGTGAACGTTTTTAGACATTTCCAGCTCTCTGACGTTAATAAATTTATTTTCAGAGATATAAAATATTTTTTGTCGTGAAAAATACAGTTTTATTCCGAGAAGTACGAAAATGTCTAAAAACGCTTGTATTCGTCGAAAGTGATCGTTTTTAGACGTTTTCCTCTTTCTGACGTCAATAAATTTATTTTCAGAGATATAAAATATTTTTTGTCGTGAACAATACAGTTTTATTCTGAGAAGTACGAAAATGGCTAAAAACGCTCGTATTCATTGAAAGTGAACGTTTTTAGACATTTCCAGCTCTCTGACGTTAATAAATTTATTTTCAGAGATAAAAAAAATTTTTTGTCGTGAAAAATGCAGTTTTAGTCCAAGAAGTACGAAAATGTCTAAAAACGCTTGTATTCATCGAAAGTGATCGTTTTTAGACGTTTCCAGCTTTCTGACGTTAATAAATTTATTTTCAGAGATAAAAAATATTTTTTGTCGTGAAAAATACAGTTTTAGTACGAGAAGTTCGATAATGCCTAAAGACGCTTGTATTCATTGAAAGTGATCGTTTTTAGACGTTTCCAGCTTTCTGACGTTAATAAATTTATTTTCAGAGATAAAAAATATTTTTTGTCGTTAAAAATACTGTATTATTCCGAGAAGTACGAAAATGTCTAAAAACGCTTATATTCATCGAAAGTGATCGCTTTTAGACGTTTCCAGCTCTCTGACGTTAATAAATTTATTTCCAGAGATATAAAATATTTTTGTCGTGAAAAATACAGTTTTATTCCGAGAAGTACGAAAATGTCTAAAAACGCTCGTATTCGTTGAAAGTGAACGTTTTTAGACATTTCCAGCTTTCCGATCAGAATAAATTTATTTCCAGAGATATAAAATATTTTTTGTCGTGAAAAATACAGTTTTATTCGGAGAAGTACGAAAATGCCTAAAAACGCTCGTATTCGTTGAAATTGAAAGTTTTTAGACATTTCTAGCTCTCTGACGTTAATAAATTTATTTTCAGAGATATAAAATATTTTTTGTCGTGAAAAATACAGTTTTATTCCGAGAAGTACGAAAATGTCTAAAAACGCTTGTATTCGTCGAAAGTGATCGTTTTTAGACGTTTTCAGCTTTCTGACGTCAATAAATTTATTTTCAGAGATAAAAAATATTTTTTGTCGTGAAAAATACAGTTTTAGTACGAGAAGTACGAAAATATCTAAAAACGCTTGTATTCATTGAAAGTCATCGTGTTTAGACGTTTCCAGCTCTCTGACGTTAATAAATTTATTTCCAGAGATATAAAATATTTTTTGTCGTGAACAATACAGTTTTATTCCGAGAAGTACGAAAATGGCTAAAAACGCTCGTATTTATTGAAAGTGAACGTTTTTAGACATTTCCAGCTCTCTGACGTTAATAAATTTATTTTCAGAGATAAAAAATATTTTTTGTCGTGAAAAATGCAGTTTTAGTCCAAGAAGTACGAAAATGTCTAAAAACGCTTGTATTCATCGAAAGTGATCGTTTTTAGACGTTTCCAGCTTTCTGACGTTAATAAATTTATTTTCAGAGATAAAAAATATTTTTTGTCGTGAAAAATACAGTTTTAGTACGAGAAGTTCGAAAATGCCTAAAGACGCTTGTATTCATTGAAAGTGATCGTTTTTAGACGTTTCCAGCTCTCTGACGTTAATAAATTTATTTCCAGAGATATAAAATATTTTTTGTGGTGAAAAATACAGTTTTATTCCGAGAAGTACGAAAATGCCTAAAAACGCTCGTATTCGTTGAAAGTGAACGTTTTTAGACATTTCCAGCTCTCTGACGTTAATAAATTTATTTTCAGAGATATAAAATATTTTTTGTCGTGAAAAATACAGTTTTATTCCGAGAAGTACGAAAATGTCTAAAAACGCTTGTATTCGTCGAAAGTGATCGTTTTTAGACGTTTTCCTCTTTCTGACGTCAATAAATTTATTTTCAGAGATATAAAATATTTTTTGTCGTGAACAATACAGTTTTATTCTGAGAAGTACGAAAATGGCTAAAAACGCTCGTATTCATTGAAAGTGAACGTTTTTAGACATTTCCAGCTCTCTGACGTTAGTAAATTTATTTTCAGAGATAAAAAAATTTTTTTGTCGTGAAAAATGCAGTTTTAGTCCAAGAAGTACGAAAATGTCTAAAAACGCTTGTATTCATCGAAAGTGATCGTTTTTAGACGTTTCCAGCTTTCTGACGTTAATAAATTTATTTTCAGAGATAAAAAATATTTTTTGTCGTGAAAAATACAGTTTTAGTACGAGAAGTTCGATAATGCCTAAAGACGCTTGTATTCATTGAAAGTGATCGTTTTTAGACGTTTCCAGCTTTCTGACGTTAATAAATTTATTTTCAGAGATAAAAAATATTTTTTGTCGTTAAAAATACTGTATTATTCCGAGAAGTACGAAAATGTCTAAAAACGCTTATATTCATCGAAAGTGATCGCTTTTAGACGTTTCCAGCTCTCTGACGTTAATAAATTTATTTCCAGAGATATAAAATATTTTTGTCGTGAAAAATACAGTTTTATTCCGAGAAGTACGAAAATGTCTAAAAACGCTCGTATTCGTTGAAAGTGAACGTTTTTAGACATTTCCAGCTTTCCGATCAGAATAAATTTATTTCCAGAGATATAAAATATTTTTTGTCGTGAAAAATACAGTTTTATTCGGAGAAGTACGAAAATGCCTAAAAACGCTCGTATTCGTTGAAATTGAAAGTTTTTAGACATTTCTAGCTCTCTGACGTTAATAAATTTATTTTCAGAGATATAAAATATTTTTTGTCGTGAAAAATACAGTTTTATTCCGAGAAGTACGAAAATGTCTAAAAACGCTTGTATTCGTCGAAAGTGATCGTTTTTAGACGTTTTCAGCTTTCTGACGTCAATAAATTTATTTTCAGAGATAAAAAATATTTTTTGTCGTGAAAAATACAGTTTTAGTACGAGAAGTACGAAAATATCTAAAAACGCTTGTATTCATTGAAAGTCATCGTGTTTAGACGTTTCCAGCTCTCTGACGTTAATAAATTTATTTCCAGAGATATAAAATATTTTTTGTCGTGAACAATACAGTTTTATTCCGAGAAGTACGAAAATGGCTAAAAACGCTCGTATTTATTGAAAGTGAACGTTTTTAGACATTTCCAGCTCTCTGACGTTAATAAATTTATTTTCAGAGATAAAAAATATTTTTTGTCGTGAAAAATGCAGTTTTAGTCCAAGAAGTACGAAAATGTCTAAAAACGCTTGTATTCATCGAAAGTGATCGTTTTTAGACGTTTCCAGCTTTCTGACGTTAATAAATTTATTTTCAGAGATAAAAAATATTTTTTGTCGTGAAAAATACAGTTTTAGTACGAGAAGTTCGAAAATGCCTAAAGACGCTTGTATTCATTGAAAGTGATCGTTTTTAGACGTTTCCAGCTCTCTGACGTTAATAAATTTATTTCCAGAGATATAAAATATTTTTTGTGGTGAAAAATACAGTTTTATTCCGAGAAGTACGAAAATGCCTAAAAACGCTCGTATTCGTTGAAAGTGAACGTTTTTAGACATTTCCAGCTCTCTGACGTTAATAAATTTATTTTCAGAGATATAAAATATTTTTTGTCGTGAAAAATACAGTTTTATTCCGAGAAGTACGAAGATATCTAAAAACGCTTGTAATCGTCGAAAGTGATCGTTTTTAGACGTTTCCAGCTTTCTGACCTTAATAAATTTATTTTCAGAGATAAAAAATATTTTTTGTCGTGAAAAATACAGTTTTAGTACGAGAAGTTCGAAAATGCCTAAAGACGCTTGTATTCATTGAAAGTGATCGTTTTTAGACGTTTCCAGCTCTCTGACGTTAATAAATTTATTTCCAGAGATATAAAATATTTTTTGTGGTGAAAAATACAGTTTTATTCCGAGAAGTACGAAAATGCCTAAAAACGCTCGTATTCGTTGAAAGTGAACGTTTTTAGACATTTCCAGCTCTCTGACGTTAATAAATTTATTTTCAGAGATATAAAATATTTTTTGTCGTGAAAAATACAGTTTTATTCCGAGAAGTACTAAGATGTCTAAAAACGCTTGTAATCGTCGAAAGTGATCGTTTTTAGACGTTTTCAGCTTTCTGACTTTAATAAATTTATTTTCAGAGATAAAAAATATTTTTTGTCGTGAAAAATACAGTTTTATTCCGAGAAGTACGAAAATGTCTAAAAACGCTTGTATTCATTGAAAGTGATCGTTTTTAGACGTTTCCAGCTTTCTGACGTTAATAAATTTATTTTCAGAGATAAAAAATATTTTTTGTCGTTAAAAATACTGTATTATTCCGAGAAGTACGAAAATGTCTAAAAACGCTCATATTCATCGAAAGTGATCGCTTTTAGACGTTTCCAGCTCTCTGACGTTAATAAATTTATTTTCAGAGATAAAAAATATTTTTTGTCGTGAAAAATACAGTTTTAGTACGAGAAGTTCGAAAATGCCTAAAGACGCTTGTATTCATTGAAAGTGATCGTTTTTAGACGTTTCCAGCTCTCTGACGTTAATAAATTTATTTCCAGAGATATAAAATATTTTTGTCGTGAAAAATACAGTTTTATTCCGAGAAGTACGAAAATGTCTAAAAACGCTCGTATTCGTTGAAAGTGAACGTTTTTAGACATTTCCAGCTTTCCGATCAGAATAAATTTATTTTCAGAGATAAAAAATATTTTTTGTCGTGAAAAATACAGTTTTATTCCGAGAAGTACGAAAATGTCTAAAAACGCTTGTATTCGTCGAAAGTGATCGTTTTTAGACGTTTCCAGCTCTCTGACGTTAATAAATTTATTTTCAGACATAAAAAATATTTTTTGTCGTGAAAAATACAGTTTTAGTACGAGAAGTACGAAAATATCTAAAAACGCTTGTATTCATTGAAAGTCATCGTGTTTAGACGTTTCCAGCTCTCTGACGTTAATAAATTTATTTCCAGAGATATAAAATATTTTTTGTCGTGAACAATACAGTTTTATTCCGAGAAGTACGAAAATGGCTAAAAACGCTCGTATTCATTGAAAGTGAACGTTTTTAGACATTTCCAGCTCTCTGACGTTAATAAATTTATTTTCAGAGATATAAAATATTTTTTGTCGTGAAAAATACAGTTTTATTCCGAGAAGTACGAAGATGTCTAAAAACGCTTGTAATCGTCGAAAGTGATCGTTTTTAGACGTTTCCAGCTTTCTGACCTTAATAAATTTATTTTCAGAGATAAAAAATATTTTTTGTCGTGAAAAATACAGTTTTAGTACAAGAAGTTCGAAAATGCCTAAAGACGCTTGTATTCATTGAAAGTGATCGTTTTTAGACGTTTCCAGCTTTCTGACGTTAATAAATTTATTTTCAGAGATAAAAAATATTTTTTGTCGTTAAAAATACTGTATTATTCCGAGAAGTACGAAAATGTCTAAAAACGCTTGTATTCATCGAAAGTGATCGCTTTTAGACGTTTCCAGCTCTCTGACGTTAATAAATTTATTTCCAGAGATATAAATTATTTTTGTCGTGAAAAATACAGTTTTATTCCAAGAAGTACGAAAATGTCTAAAAACGCTCGTATTCGTTGAAAGTGAACGTTTTTAGACATTTCCAGCTTTCCGATCAGAATAAATTTATTTCCAGAGATATAAAATATTTTTTGTCGTGAAAAATACAATTTTATTCGGAGAAGTACGAAAATGCCTAAAAACGCTCGTATTCGTTGAAAGTGAACGTTTTTAGACATTTCTAGCTCTCTGACGTTAATAAATTTATTTTCAGAGATATAAAATATTTTTTGTCGTGAAAAATACAGTTTTAGTACGAGAAGTTCGAAAATGCCTAAAGACGCTTGTATTCGTTGAAAGTGAACGTTTTTAGACATTTCCAGCTCTCTGACGTTAATAAATTTATTTTCAGAGATATAAAATATTTTTTGTCGTGAAAAATACAGTTTTATTCCGAGAAGTACGAAGATGTCTAAAAACGCTTGTAATCGTCGAAAGTGATCGTTTTTAGACGTTTTCAGCTTTCTGACTTTAATAAATTTATTTTCAGAGATAAAAAATATTTTTTGTCGTGAAAAATACAGTTTTATTCCGAGAAGTACGAAAATGTCTAAAAATGCTTGTATTCATTGAAAGTGATCGTTTTTAGACGTTTCCAGCTTTCTGACGTTAATAAATTTATTTTCAGAGATAAAAAATATTTTTTGTCGTTAAAAATACTGTATTATTCCGAGAAGTACGAAAATGTCTAAAAACGCTCATATTCATCGAAAGTGATCGCTTTTAGACGTTTCCAGCTCTCTGACGTTAATAAATTTATTTTCAGAGATAAAAAATATTTTTTGTCGTGAAAAATACAGTTTTAGTACGAGAAGTTCGAAAATGCCTAAAGACGCTTGTATTCATTGAAAGTGATCGTTTTTAGACGTTTCCAGCTCTCTGACGTTAATAAATTTATTTCCAGAGATATAAAATATTTTTGTCGTGAAAAATACAGTTTTATTCCGAGAAGTACGAAAATGTCTAAAAACGCTCGTATTCGTTGAAAGTGAACGTTTTTAGACATTTCCAGCTTTCCGATCAGAATAAATTTATTTTCAGAGATAAAAAATATTTTTTGTCGTGAAAAATACAGTTTTATTCCGAGAAGTACGAAAATGTCTAAAAACGCTTGTATTCGTCGAAAGTGATCGTTTTTAGACGTTTCCAGCTCTCTGACGTTAATAAATTTATTTTCAGAGATAAAAAATATTTTTTGTCGTGAAAAATACAGTTTTAGTACGAGAAGTACGAAAATATCTAAAAACGCTTGTGTTCATTGAAAGTCATCGTTTTTAGACGTTTCCAGCTCTCTGACGTTAATAAATTTATTTCCAGAGATATAAAATATTTTTTGACGTAAAAAATACAGTTTTATTCCGCGAAGTACGAAAATGTCTAAAAACGCTTGTATTCGTCGAAAGTGGTTGTTTTTAGACATTTCCAGCTTTCTGACCTGAATAAATTGATTTTCAGAGATAAAAAATATTTTTTGTCGTGAAAAATACTGTTTTATTCCGAGAAGTACGAAAATGTCTAAAAACGCTTGTATTCGTCCAAAGTGATCGTTTTTAGACGTTTCCAGCTCTCTGACGTTAATAAATTTATTTTCAGAGATAAAAAATATTTTTTGTCGTGAAAAATACAGTTTTATTCCGAGAAGTACGAAAATGTCTAAAAACGCTTGTATTCGTCGAAAGTGATCGTTTTTAGACGTTTCCAGCTCTCTGACGTTAATAAATTTATTTTCAGACATAAAAAATATTTTTTGTCGTGAAAAATACAGTTTTAGTACGAGAAGTACGAAAATATCTAAAAACGCTTGTATTCATTGAAAGTCATCGTGTTTAGACGTTTCCAGCTCTCTGACGTTAATAAATTTATTTCCAGAGATATAAAATATTTTTTGTCGTGAACAATACAGTTTTATTCCGAGAAGTACGAAAATGGCTAAAAACGCTCGTATTCATTGAAAGTGAACGTTTTTAGACATTTCCAGCTCTCTGACGTTAATAAATTTATTTTCAGAGATATAAAATATTTTTTGTCGTGAAAAATACAGTTTTATTCCGAGAAGTACGAAGATGTCTAAAAACGCTTGTAATCGTCGAAAGTGATCGTTTTTAGACGTTTCCAGCTTTCTGACCTTAATAAATTTATTTTCAGAGATAAAAAATATTTTTTGTCGTGAAAAATACAGTTTTAGTACAAGAAGTTCGAAAATGCCTAAAGACGCTTGTATTCATTGAAAGTGATCGTTTTTAGACGTTTCCAGCTTTCTGACGTTAATAAATTTATTTTCAGAGATAAAAAATATTTTTTGTCGTTAAAAATACTGTATTATTCCGAGAAGTACGAAAATGTCTAAAAACGCTTGTATTCATCGAAAGTGATCGCTTTTAGACGTTTCCAGCTCTCTGACGTTAATAAATTTATTTCCAGAGATATAAATTATTTTTGTCGTGAAAAATACAGTTTTATTCCAAGAAGTACGAAAATGTCTAAAAACGCTCGTATTCGTTGAAAGTGAACGTTTTTAGACATTTCCAGCTTTCCGATCAGAATAAATTTATTTCCAGAGATATAAAATATTTTTTGTCGTGAAAAATACAATTTTATTCGGAGAAGTACGAAAATGCCTAAAAACGCTCGTATTCGTTGAAAGTGAACGTTTTTAGACATTTCTAGCTCTCTGACGTTAATAAATTTATTTTCAGAGATATAAAATATTTTTTGTCGTGAAAAATACAGTTTTAGTACGAGAAGTTCGAAAATGCCTAAAGACGCTTGTATTCGTTGAAAGTGAACGTTTTTAGACATTTCCAGCTCTCTGACGTTAATAAATTTATTTTCAGAGATATAAAATATTTTTTGTCGTGAAAAATACAGTTTTATTCCGAGAAGTACGAAAATGTCTAAAAACGCTTGTATTCATTGAAAGTGATCGTTTTTAGACGTTTCCAGCTTTCTGACGTTAATAAATTTATTTTCAGAGATAAAAAATATTTTTTGTCGTTAAAAATACTGTATTATTCCGAGAAGTACGAAAATGTCTAAAAACGCTCATATTCATCGAAAGTGATCGCTTTTAGACGTTTCCAGCTCTCTGCCGTTAATAAATTTATTTTCAGAGATAAAAAATATTTTTTGTCGTGAAAAATACAGTTTTAGTACGAGAAGTTCGAAAATGCCTAAAGACGCTTGTATTCATTGAAAGTGATCGTTTTTAGACGTTTCCAGCTCTCTGACGTTAATAAATTTATTTCCAGAGATATAAAATATTTTTGTCGTGAAAAATACAGTTTTATTCCGAGAAGTACGAAAATGTCTAAAAACGCTCGTATTCGTTGAAAGTGAACGTTTTTAGACATTTCCAGCTTTCCGATCAGAATAAATTTATTTTCAGAGATAAAAAATATTTTTTGTCGTGAAAAATACAGTTTTATTCCGAGAAGTACGAAAATGTCTAAAAACGCTTGTATTCGTCGAAAGTGATCGTTTTTAGACGTTTCCAGCTCTCTGACGTTAATAAATTTATTTTCAGAGATAAAAAATATTTTTTGTCGTGAAAAATACAGTTTTAGTACGAGAAGTACGAAAATATCTAAAAACGCTTGTGTTCATTGAAAGTCATCGTTTTTAGACGTTTCCAGCTCTCTGACGTTAATAAATTTATTTCCAGAGATATAAAATATTTTTTGACGTAAAAAATACAGTTTTATTCCGCGAAGTACGAAAATGTCTAAAAACGCTTGTATTCGTCGAAAGTGGTTGTTTTTAGACACTTCCAGCTTTCTGACCTGAATAAATTGATTTTCAGAGATAAAAAATATTTTTTGTCGTGAAAAATACAGTTTTATTCCGAGAAGTACAAAAATGTCTAAAAACGCTCGTATTCGTTGAAAGTGAACGTTTTTAGACATTTCCAGCTCTCTGACGTTAATAAATTGATTTTCAGAGATAAAAAACATATTTTGTGGTGAAAAATGCAGTTTTAGTCCGAGAAGTACGAAAATGTCTAAAAACGCTTGTATTTGTCGAAAGTGGTCGTTTTTAGACGTTTGCAGCTTTCTGACCAGAATAAATTTATTTCCAGAGATATAAAATATTTATTGTCGTGAAAAATGCAGTTTTATTCGGAGAAGTACGAAAATGCCTAAAAACGCTCGTATTCGTTGAAAGTGAACGTTTTTAGACATTTCCAGCTCTCTGACGTTAATAAACTTATTTTCAGAGATAAAAAATATTTGTTGTTGTGAAAAATGCAGTTTTAGTCCGAGAAGTACGAAAATGTCTAAAAACGCTTGTATTTGTTGAAAGTAATCGTTTTTAGACGTTTCCAGCTCTCTGACGTTAATAAATTGATTTTCAGAGATAAAAAACATATTTTGTGGTGAAAAATGCAGTTTTAGTCCGAGAAGTACGAAAATGTCTAAAAACGCTTGTATTTGTCGAAAGTGGTCGTTTTTAGACGTTTGCAGCTTTCTGACCAGAATAAATTTATTTCCAGAGATATAAAATATTTATTGTCGTGAAAAATACAGTTTTATTCCCAGAAGTACGAAAATGTCTAAGAACGATTATATTCGTCGAAAGTGATCGTTTTTAGACGTTTCCAGCTTTCTGACGTTAATAAATTTATTTTCAGAGATAAAAAATATTTTTTGTCGTTAAAAATACTGTATTATTCCGAGAAGTACGAAAATGTCTAAAAACGCTCATATTCATCGAAAGTGATCGCTTTTAAACGTTTCCAGCTCTCTGACGTTAATAAATTTATTTTCAGAGATAAAAAATATTTTTTGTCGTGAAAAATACAGTTTTAGTACGAGAAGTTTGAAAATGCCTAAAGACGCTTGTATTCATTGAAAGTGATCGTTTTTAGACGTTTCCAGCTCTCTGACGTTAATAAATTTATTTCCAGAGATATAAAATATTTTTGTCGTGAAAAATACAGTTTTATTCCGAGAAGTACGAAAATGTCTAAAAACGCTCGTATTCGTTGAAAGTGAACGTTTTTAGACATTTCCAGCTTTCCGATCAGAATAAATTTATTTTCAGAGATAAAAAATATTTTTTGTCGTGAAAAATACAGTTTTATTCCGAGAAGTACGAAAATGTCTAAAAACGCTTGTATTCGTCGAAAGTGATCGTTTTTAGACGTTTCCAGCTCTCTGACGTTAATAAATTTATTTTCAGAGATAAAAAATATTTTTTGTCGTGAAAAATACAGTTTTAGTACGAGAAGTACGAAAATATCTAAAAACGGTTGTGTTCATTGAAAGTCATCGTTTTTAGACGTTTCCAGCTCTCTGACGTTAATAAATTTATTTCCAGAGATATAAAATATTTTTTGACGTAAAAAATACAGTTTTATTCCGCGAAGTACGAAAATGTCTAAAAACGCTTGTATTCGTCGAAAGTGGTTGTTTTTAGACATTTCCAGCTTTCTGACCTGAATAAATTGATTTTCAGAGATAAAAAATATTTTTTGTCCTGAAAAATACTGTTTTATTCCGAGAAGTACGAAAATGTCTAAAAACGCTTGTATTCGTCGAAAGTGATCGTTTTTAGACGTTTCCAGCTCTCTGACGTTAATAAATTTATTTTCAGAGATAAAAAATATTTTTTGTCGTGAAAAATACAGTTTTATTCCGAGAAGTACGAAAATGTCTAAAAACGCTTGTATTCGTCGAAAGTGATCGTTTTTAGACGTTTCCAGCTCTCTGACGTTAATAAATTTATTTTCAGACATAAAAAATATTTTTTGTCGTGAAAAATACAGTTTTAGTACGAGAAGTACGAAAATATCTAAAAACGCTTGTATTCATTGAAAGTCATCGTGTTTAGACGTTTCCAGCTCTCTGACGTTAATAAATTTATTTCCAGAGATATAAAATATTTTTTGTCGTGAACAATACAGTTTTATTCCGAGAAGTACGAAAATGGCTAAAAACGCTCGTATTCATTGAAAGTGAACGTTTTTAGACATTTCCAGCTCTCTGACGTTAATAAATTTATTTTCAGAGATATAAAATATTTTTTGTCGTGAAAAATACAGTTTTATTCCGAGAAGTACGAAGATGTCTAAAAACGCTTGTAATCGTCGAAAGTGATCGTTTTTAGACGTTTCCAGCTTTCTGACCTTAATAAATTTATTTTCAGAGATAAAAAATATTTTTTGTCGTGAAAAATACAGTTTTAGTACAAGAAGTTCGAAAATGCCTAAAGACGCTTGTATTCATTGAAAGTGATCGTTTTTAGACGTTTCCAGCTTTCTGACGTTAATAAATTTATTTTCAGAGATAAAAAATATTTTTTGTCGTTAAAAATACTGTATTATTCCGAGAAGTACGAAAATGTCTAAAAACGCTTGTATTCATCGAAAGTGATCGCTTTTAGACGTTTCCAGCTCTCTGACGTTAATAAATTTATTTCCAGAGATATAAATTGTTTTTGTCGTGAAAAATACAGTTTTATTCCAAGAAGTACGAAAATGTCTAAAAACGCTCGTATTCGTTGAAAGTGAACGTTTTTAGACATTTCCAGCTTTCCGATCAGAATAAATTTATTTCCAGAGATATAAAATATTTTTTGTCGTGAAAAATACAATTTTATTCGGAGAAGTACGAAAATGCCTAAAAACGCTCGTATTCGTTGAAAGTGAACGTTTTTAGACATTTCTAGCTCTCTGACGTTAATAAATTTATTTTCAGAGATATAAAATATTTTTTGTCGTGAAAAATACAGTTTTAGTACGAGAAGTTCGAAAATGCCTAAAGACGCTTGTATTCGTTGAAAGTGAACGTTTTTAGACATTTCCAGCTCTCTGACGTTAATAAATTTATTTTCAGAGATATAAAATATTTTTTGTCGTGAAAAATACAGTTTTATTCCGAGAAGTACGAAAATGTCTAAAAACGCTTGTATTCATTGAAAGTGATCGTTTTTAGACGTTTCCAGCTTTCTGACGTTAATAAATTTATTTTCAGAGATAAAAAATATTTTTTGTCGTTAAAAATACTGTATTATTCCGAGAAGTACGAAAATGTCTAAAAACGCTCATATTCATCGAAAGTGATCGCTTTTAGACGTTTCCAGCTCTCTGCCGTTAATAAATTTATTTTCAGAGATAAAAAATATTTTTTGTCGTGAAAAATACAGTTTTAGTACGAGAAGTTCGAAAATGCCTAAAGACGCTTGTATTCATTGAAAGTGATCGTTTTTAGACGTTTCCAGCTCTCTGACGTTAATAAATTTATTTCCAGAGATATAAAATATTTTTGTCGTGAAAAATACAGTTTTATTCCGAGAAGTACGAAAATGTCTAAAAACGCTCGTATTCGTTGAAAGTGAACGTTTTTAGACATTTCCAGCTTTCCGATCAGAATAAATTTATTTTCAGAGATAAAAAATATTTTTTGTCGTGAAAAATACAGTTTTATTCCGAGAAGTACGAAAATGTCTAAAAACGCTTGTATTCGTCGAAAGTGATCGTTTTTAGACGTTTCCAGCTCTCTGACGTTAATAAATTTATTTTCAGAGATAAAAAATATTTTTTGTCGTGAAAAATACAGTTTTAGTACGAGAAGTACGAAAATATCTAAAAACGCTTGTGTTCATTGAAAGTCATCGTTTTTAGACGTTTCCAGCTCTCTGACGTTAATAAATTTATTTCCAGAGATATAAAATATTTTTTGACGTAAAAAATACAGTTTTATTCCGCGAAGTACGAAAATGTCTAAAAACGCTTGTATTCGTCGAAAGTGGTTGTTTTTAGACATTTCCAGCTTTCTGACCTGAATAAATTGATTTTCAGAGATAAAAAATATTTTTTGTCGTGAAAAATACAGTTTTATTCCGAGAAGTACAAAAATGTCTAAAAACGCTCGTATTCGTTGAAAGTGAACGTTTTTAGACATTTCCAGCTCTCTGACGTTAATAAATTGATTTTCAGAGATAAAAAACATATTTTGTGGTGAAAAATGCAGTTTTAGTCCGAGAAGTACGAAAATGTCTAAAAACGCTTGTATTTGTCGAAAGTGGTCGTTTTTAGACGTTTGCAGCTTTCTGACCAGAATAAATTTATTTCCAGAGATATAAAATATTTATTGTCGTGAAAAATGCAGTTTTATTCGGAGAAGTACGAAAATGCCTAAAAACGCTCGTATTCGTTGAAAGTGAACGTTTTTAGACATTTCCAGCTCTCTGACGTTAATAAACTTATTTTCAGAGATAAAAAATATTTGTTGTTGTGAAAAATGCAGTTTTAGTCCGAGAAGTACGAAAATGTCTAAAAACGCTTGTATTTGTTGAAAGTAATCGTTTTTAGACGTTTCCAGCTCTCTGACGTTAATAAATTGATTTTCAGAGATAAAAAACATATTTTGTGGTGAAAAATGCAGTTTTAGTCCGAGAAGTACGAAAATGTCTAAAAACGCTTGTATTTGTCGAAAGTGGTCGTTTTTAGACGTTTGCAGCTTTCTGACCAGAATAAATTTATTTCCAGAGATATAAAATATTTATTGTCGTGAAAAATACAGTTTTATTCCCAGAAGTACGAAAATGTCTAAGAACGATTATATTCGTCGAAAGTGATCGTTTTTAGACTTTTCCAGCTTTCTGACGTTAATAAATTTATTTTCAGAGATAAAAAATATTTTTTGTCGTTAAAAATACTGTATTATTCCGAGAAGTACGAAAATGTCTAAAAACGCTCATATTCATCGAAAGTGATCGCTTTTAAACGTTTCCAGCTCTCTGACGTTAATAAATTTATTTTCAGAGATAAAAAATATTTTTTGTCGTGAAAAATACAGTTTTAGTAGGAGAAGTTTGAAAATGCCTAAAGACGCTTGTATTCATTGAAAGTGATCGTTTTTAGACGTTTCCAGCTCTCTGACGTTAATAAATTTATTTCCAGAGATATAAAATATTTTTGTCGTGAAAAATACAGTTTTATTCCGAGAAGTACGAAAATGTCTAAAAACGCTCGTATTCGTTGAAAGTGAACGTTTTTAGACATTTCCAGCTTTCCGATCAGAATAAATTTATTTTCAGAGATAAAAAATATTTTTTGTCGTGAAAAATACAGTTTTATTCCGAGAAGTACGAAAATGTCTAAAAACGCTTGTATTCGTCGAAAGTGATCGTTTTTAGACGTTTCCAGCTCTCTGACGTTAATAAATTTATTTTCAGAGATAAAAAATATTTTTTGTCGTGAAAAATACAGTTTTAGTACGAGAAGTACGAAAATATCTAAAAACGGTTGTGTTCATTGAAAGTCATCGTTTTTAGACGTTTCCAGCTCTCTGACGTTAATAAATTTATTTCCAGAGATATAAAATATTTTTTGACGTAAAAAATACAGTTTTATTCCGCGAAGTACGAAAATGTCTAAAAACGCTTGTATTCGTCGAAAGTGGTTGTTTTTAGACATTTCCAGCTTTCTGACCTGAATAAATTGATTTTCAGAGATAAAAAATATTTTTTGTCCTGAAAAATACTGTTTTATTCCGAGAAGTACGAAAATGTCTAAAAACGCTTGTATTCGTCGAAAGTGATCGTTTTTAGACGTTTCCAGCTCTCTGACGTTAATAAATTTATTTTCAGAGATAAAAAATATTTTTTGTCGTGAAAAATACAGTTTTATTCCGAGAAGTACGAAAATGTCTAAAAACGCTTGTATTCGTCGAAAGTGATCGTTTTTAGACGTTTCCAGCTCTCTGACGTTAATAAATTTATTTTCAGACATAAAAAATATTTTTTGTCGTGAAAAATACAGTTTTAGTACGAGAAGTACGAAAATATCTAAAAACGCTTGTATTCATTGAAAGTCATCGTGTTTAGACGTTTCCAGCTCTCTGACGTTAATAAATTTATTTCCAGAGATATAAAATATTTTTTGTCGTGAACAATACAGTTTTATTCCGAGAAGTACGAAAATGGCTAAAAACGCTCGTATTCATTGAAAGTGAACGTTTTTAGACATTTCCAGCTCTCTGACGTTAATAAATTTATTTTCAGAGATATAAAATATTTTTTGTCGTGAAAAATACAGTTTTATTCCGAGAAGTACGAAGATGTCTAAAAACGCTTGTAATCGTCGAAAGTGATCGTTTTTAGACGTTTCCAGCTTTCTGACCTTAATAAATTTATTTTCAGAGATAAAAAATATTTTTTGTCGTGAAAAATACAGTTTTAGTACAAGAAGTTCGAAAATGCCTAAAGACGCTTGTATTCATTGAAAGTGATCGTTTTTAGACGTTTCCAGCTTTCTGACGTTAATAAATTTATTTTCAGAGATAAAAAATATTTTTTGTCGTTAAAAATACTGTATTATTCCGAGAAGTACGAAAATGTCTAAAAACGCTTGTATTCATCGAAAGTGATCGCTTTTAGACGTTTCCAGCTCTCTGACGTTAATAAATTTATTTCCAGAGATATAAATTATTTTTGTCGTGAAAAATACAGTTTTATTCCAAGAAGTACGAAAATGTCTAAAAACGCTCGTATTCGTTGAAAGTGAACGTTTTTAGACATTTCCAGCTTTCCGATCAGAATAAATTTATTTCCAGAGATATAAAATATTTTTTGTCGTGAAAAATACAATTTTATTCGGAGAAGTACGAAAATGCCTAAAAACGCTCGTATTCGTTGAAAGTGAACGTTTTTAGACATTTCTAGCTCTCTGACGTTAATAAATTTATTTTCAGAGATATAAAATATTTTTTGTCGTGAAAAATACAGTTTTAGTACGAGAAGTTCGAAAATGCCTAAAGACGCTTGTATTCGTTGAAAGTGAACGTTTTTAGACATTTCCAGCTCTCTGACGTTAATAAATTTATTTTCAGAGATATAAAATATTTTTTGTCGTGAAAAATACAGTTTTATTCCGAGAAGTACGAAGATGTCTAAAAACGCTTGTAATCGTCGAAAGTGATCGTTTTTAGACGTTTTCAGCTTTCTGACTTTAATAAATTTATTTTCAGAGATAAAAAATATTTTTTGTCGTGAAAAATACAGTTTTATTCCGAGAAGTACGAAAATGTCTAAAAACGCTTGTATTCATTGAAAGTGATCGTTTTTAGACGTTTCCAGCTTTCTGACGTTAATAAATTTATTTTCAGAGATAAAAAATATTTTTTGTCGTTAAAAATACTGTATTATTCCGAGAAGTACGAAAATGTCTAAAAACGCTCATATTCATCGAAAGTGATCGCTTTTAGACGTTTCCAGCTCTCTGCCGTTAATAAATTTATTTTCAGAGATAAAAAATATTTTTTGTCGTGAAAAATACAGTTTTAGTACGAGAAGTTCGAAAATGCCTAAAGACGCTTGTATTCATTGAAAGTGATCGTTTTTAGACGTTTCCAGCTCTCTGACGTTAATAAATTTATTTCCAGAGATATAAAATATTTTTGTCGTGAAAAATACAGTTTTATTCCGAGAAGTACGAAAATGTCTAAAAACGCTTGTATTCGTCGAAAGTGATCGTTTTTAGACGTTTCCAGCTCTCTGACGTTAATAAATTTATTTTCAGAGATAAAAAATATTTTTTGTCGTGAAAAATACAGTTTTAGTACGAGAAGTACGAAAATATCTAAAAACGCTTGTGTTCATTGAAAGTCATCGTTTTTAGACGTTTCCAGCTCTCTGACGTTAATAAATTTATTTCCAGAGATATAAAATATTTTTTGACGTAAAAAATACAGTTTTATTCCGCGAAGTACGAAAATGTCTAAAAACGCTTGTATTCGTCGAAAGTGGTTGTTTTTAGACATTTCCAGCTTTCTGACCTGAATAAATTGATTTTCAGAGATAAAAAATATTTTTTGTCGTGAAAAATACTGTTTTATTCCGAGAAGTACAAAAATGTCTAAAAACGCTCGTATTCGTTGAAAGTGAACGTTTTTAGACATTTCCAGCTCTCTGACGTTAATAAATTGATTTTCAGAGATAAAAAACATATTTTGTGGTGAAAAATGCAGTTTTAGTCCGAGAAGTACGAAAATGTCTAAAAACGCTTGTATTTGTCGAAAGTGGTCGTTTTTAGACGTTTGCAGCTTTCTGACCAGAATAAATTTATTTCCAGAGATATAAAATATTTATTGTCGTGAAAAATGCAGTTTTATTCGGAGAAGTACGAAAATGCCTAAAAACGCTCGTATTCGTTGAAAGTGAACGTTTTTAGACATTTCCAGCTCTCTGACGTTAATAAACTTATTTTCAGAGATAAAAAATATTTGTTGTTGTGAAAAATGCAGTTTTAGTCCGAGAAGTACGAAAATGTCTAAAAACGCTTGTATTTGTTGAAAGTAATCGTTTTTAGACGTTTCCAGCTCTCTGACGTTAATAAATTTATTTCCAGAGATATAAAATATTTTTTGTCGTGAAAAATACAGTTTTATTCCGAGAAGTACGAAAATGTCTAAAACGCTCGTATTCGTTGAAAGTGAACGTTTTTAGACATTTCCAGCTCTCTGACGTTAATAAATTGATTTTCAGAGATAAAAAATATTTTTTGTGGTGAAAAATGCAGTTTTATTCCGAGAAGTACGAAAATGTCTAAAAACGCTTGTATTCGTCGAAAGTGATCGTTTTTAGACGTTTCCAGCTTTCTGACGTTAATAAATTTATTTCCAGAGATATAAAATATTTTTTGTCGTGAAAAATACAGTTTTATTCCCAGAAGTACGAAAATGTCTAAGAACGATTATATTCGTCGAAAGTGATCGTTTTTAGACGTTTCCAGCTTTCTGACGTAAATAAATTTATTTTCTGAGATAAAAAATATTTTTTGTCGTGAAAAATACAGTTTTAGTACGAGAAGTATAAACATGTCTAAAAACGCTTGTGTTCATTGAAAGTCATCGTTTTTAGACGTTTCCAGCTCTCTGACGTTAATAAATTTATTTCCAGAGATATAAAATATTTTTTGACGTAAAAAATACAGTTTTATTCTTCGAAGTACAAAAATGTCTAAAAACGCTCGTATTCATTGAAAGTGAACGTTTTTAGACATTTCCAGCTCTCTGACGTTAATAAATTTATTTTCAGAGATAAAAAATATTTTTTGTCGTGAAAAATGCAGTTTTAGTCCGAGAAGTACGAAAATGTCTAAAAACGCTTGTATTCGTCGAAAGTGGTTGTTTTTAGACATTTCCAGCTTTCTGACCTGAATAAATTGATTTTCAGAGATAAAAAATATTTTTTGTCGTGAAAAATACTGTTTTATTCCGAGAAGTACAAAAATATCTAAAAACGCTCGTATTCGTTGAAAGTGAACGTTTTTAGACATTTCCAGCTCTCTGACGTTAATAAATTGATTTTCAGAGATAAAAAAAAAATTTTGTCGTGAAAAATGCAGTTTTATTCCGAGAAGTACGAAAATGTCTAAAAACGCTTATATTCGTCGAAAGTAATCGTTTTTAGACGTTTCCAGCTTTCTGACGTTAATAAATTGATTTTCAGAGATAAAAAATATTTTTTGTGGTGAAAAATGCAATTTTATTCCGAGAAGTACGAAAATGTCTAAAAACGCTTGTATTCGTCGAAAGTGATCGATTTTAGACGTTTCCAGCTTTCTGACGTTAATAAATTTATTTCCAGAGATATAAAATATTTTTTGTCGTGAAAAATACAGTTTTATTCCGAGAAGTACGAAAATGTCTAAAAACGCTTGTATTCGTCGAAAGTGATCGTTTTTAGACGTTTCCAGCTTTCTGACGTTAATAAATTTATTTCCAGAGATATAAAATATTTTTTGTGGTGAAAAATACAGTTTTATTCCGAGAAGTACGGGGAAATGTCTAAAACGCTCGTATTCGTTGAAAGTGAACGTTTTTAGACATTTCCAGCTCTCTGACGTTAATTAATTGATTTTCAGAGATAAAAAATATTTTTTGTGGTGAAAAATGCAATTTTATTCCGAGAAGTACGAAAATGTCTAAAAACGCTTGTATTCGTCGAAAGTGATCGATTTTAGACGTTTCCAGCTTTCTGACGTTAATAAATTTATTTCCAGAGATATAAAATATTTTTTGTCGTGAAAAATACAGTTTTATTCCGAGAAGTACGAAAATGTCTAAAAACGCTTGTATTCGTCGAAAGTGATCGTTTTTAGACGTTTCCAGCTTTCTGACGTTAATAAATTTATTTCCAGAGATATAAAATATTTTTTGTGGTGAAAAATACAGTTTTATTCCGAGAAGTACGAAAATGTCTAAAACGCTCGTATTCGTTGAAAGTGAACGTTTTTAGACATTTCCAGCTCTCTGACATTAATTAATTGATTTTCAGAGATAAAAAATATTTTTGTGGTGAAAAATGCAGTTTTATTCCGAGAAGTACGAAAATGTCTAAAAACGCTTGTATTCGTTGAAAGTGAACGTTTTTAGACATTTCCAGCTCTCTGACGTTAATAAATTTATTTTCAGAGATATAAAATATTTTTTGTCGTGAAAAATACAGTTTTATTCCCAGAAGTACGAAAATGTCTAAAAACGCTTATATTCGTCGAAAGTGATCGTTTTTATACATTTCCAGCTTTCTGACGTAAATAAATTTATTTTCTGAGATAAAAAATATTTTTTGTCGTGAAAAATACAGTTTTAGTACGAGAAGTACAAACATGTCTAAAAACGCTTGTGTTCATTGAAAGTCATCGTTTTTAGACGTTTCCAGCTCTCTGACGTTAATAAATTTATTTCCAGAGATATAAAATATTTTTTGTCGTGAAACATGCAGTTTTAGTCCGAGACGTACCAAAATGTCTAAAAACGCTTGTATTCGTCGAAAGTGGTTATTTTTAGACATTTCCAGCTTTCTGCCCTGAATAAATTGATTTTCAGAGATAAAAAATATTTTTTGTCGTGAAAAATACAGTTTTAGTACGAGAAGTACGAAAATGTCTAAAAACGCTTGTATTCATTGAAAGTCATCGTGTTTAGACGTTTCCAGCTCTCTGACGTTAATAAATTTATTTCCAGAGATATAAAATATTTTTTGTCGTGAACAATACAGTTTTATTCCGAGAAGTACAAAAATGGCTAAAAACGCTCGTATTCATTGAAAGTGAACGTTTTTAGTCATTTCCAGCTCTCTGACGTTAATAAATTTATTTTCAGAGATAAAAAATATTTTTTGTCGTGAAAAATGCAGTTTTAGTCCAAGAAGTACGAAAATGTCTAAAAACGCTTGTATTCATCGAAAGTGATCGTTTTTAGACGTTTCCAGCTTTCTGACGTTAATAAATTTATTTTCAGAGATAAAAAATATTTTTTGTGGTGAAAAATACAGTTTTATTCCGAGAAGTACGAAGATGTCTAAAAACGCTTGTAATCGTCGAAAGTGATCGTTTTTAGACGTTTCCAGCTTTCTGACCTTAATAAATTTATTTTCAGAGATAAAAAATATTTTTTTGTCGTGAAAAATACAGTTTTAGTACGAGAAGTTCGAAAATGCCTAAAGACGCTTGTATTCATTGAAGGTGATCGTTTTTAGACGTTTCCAGCTTTCTGACGTTAATAAATTTATTTTCAGAGATAAAAAATATTTTTTGTCGTTAAAAATACTGTATTATTCCGAGAAGTACGAAAATGTCTAAAAACGCTTGTATTCATCGAAAGTGATCGCTTATAGACGTTTCCAGCTCTCTGACGTTAATAAATTTATTTCCAGAGATATAAAATATTTTTGTCGTGAAAAATATAGTTTTATTCCAAGAAGTACGAAAATGTCTAAAAACGCTCGTATTCGTTGAAAGTGAACGTTTTTAGACAATTCCAGCTCTCTGACGTTAATAAATTTATTTCCCGAGATATAAAATATTTTTTGTGGTGAAAAATACAGTTTTATTCCGAGAAGTACGAAAATGCCTAAAAACGCTCGTATTCGTTGAAAGTGAACGTTTTTAGACATTTCCAGCTCTCTGACGTTAATAAATTTATTTTCAGAGATATAAAATATTTTTTGTCGTGAAAAATACAGTTTTATTCTGAGAAGTACGAAGATGTCTAAAAACGCTTGTAATCGTCGAAAGTGATCGTTTTTAGACGTTTTCAGCTTTCTGACGTTAATAAATTTATTTTCAGAGATAAAAAATATTTTTTGTCGTGAAAAATACAGTTTTAGTACGAGAAGTACGAAAATGTCTAAAAACGCTTGTATTCATTGAAAGTCATCGTGTTTAGACGTTTCCAGCTCTCTGACGTTAATAAATTTATTTCCAGAGATATAAAATATTTTTTGTCGTGAAAAATACAGTTTTATTCCGAGAAGTACGAAGATGTCTAAAAACGCTTGTAATCGTCGAAAGTGATCGTTTTTAGACGTTTTCAGCTTTCTGACTTTAATAAATTTATTTTCAGAGATAAAAAATATTTTTCGTCGTGAAAAATACAATTTTATTCCGAGAAGTACGAAAATGTCTAAAAACGCTTGTATTAATTGAAAGTCATCGTTTTTAGACGTTTCCAGCTTTCTGACGTTAATGAATTTATTTTCAGAGCTAAAAAATATTTTTTGTCGTTAAAAATACTGTATTATTCCGAGAAGTACGAAAATGTCTAAAAACGCTTGTATTCATCGAAAGTGATCGTTTTAGACGTTTCCAGCTCTCTGACGTTAATAAATTTATTTCCAGAGATATAAAATATTTTTGTCGTGAAAAATACAGTTTTATATCCGAGAAGTACGAAAATGTCTAAAAACGCTCGTATTCGTTGAAAGTGAACGTTTTTAGACATTTCCAGCTTTCCGATCAGAATAAATTTATTTCCAGAGATATAAAATATTTTTCGTCGTGAAAAATACAATTTTATTCCGAGAAGTACGAAAATGTCTAAAAACGCTTGTATTCATCGAAAGTGATCGCTTTTAGACGTTTCCAGCTCTCTGACGTTAATAAATTTATTTCCAGAGATATAAAATATTTTTTGTCGTGAACAATACAGTTTTATTCCGAGAAGTACGAAAATGCCTAAAAACGCTCGTATTCATCGAAAGTGATCGTTTTTAGACGTTTCCAGCTTTCTGACGTTAATAAATTTATTTTCAGAGATAAAAAATATTTTTTGTCGTGAAAAATACAGTTTTAGTACGAGAAGTTCGAAAATACCTAAAGACGCTTGTATTCATTGAAAGTGATCGTTTTTAGACGTTTCCAGCTCTCTGACGTTAATAAATTTATTTCCAGAGATATAAAATATTTTTTGTGGTGAAAAATACAGTTTTATTCCGAGAAGTACGAAAATGCCTAAAAACGCTCGTATTCGTTGAAAGTGAACGTTTTTAGACATTTCCAGCTCTCTGACGTTAATAAATTTATTTTCAGAGATATAAAATATTTTTTGTCGTGAAAAATACAGTTTTATTCCGAGAAGTACGAAGATGTCTAAAAACGCTTGTAATCGTCGAAAGTGATCGTTTTTAGACGTTTTCAGCTTTCTGACTTTAATAAATTTATTTTCAGAGATAAAAAATATTTTTTGTCGTGAAAAATACAGTTTTATTCCGAGAAGTACGAAAATGTCTAAAAACGCTTGTATTCATTGAAAGTGATCGTTTTTAGACGTTTCCAGCTTTCTGACGTTAATAAATTTATTTTCAGAGATAAAAAATATTTTTTGTCGTTAAAAATACTGTATTATTCCGAGAAGTACGAAAATGTCTAAAAACGCTTGTATTCGTCGAAAGTGATCGCTTTTAGACGTTTCCAGCTCTCTGACGTTAATAAATTTATTTCCAGAGATATAAAATATTTTTGTCGTGAAAAATACATTTTTATTCCGAGAAGTACGAAAATGTCTAAAAACGCTAGTATTCGTTGAAAGTGAACGTTTTTAGACATTTCCAGCTTTCCGATCAGAATAAATTTATTTCCAGAGATATAAAATATTTTTGTCGTGAAAAATACAATTTTATTCGGAGAAGTACGAAAATGCCTAAAAACGCTCGTATTCGTTGAAAGTGAACGTTTTTAGACATTTCTAGCTCTCTGACGTTAATAAGTTTATTTTCAGAGATATAAAATATTTTTTGTCGTGAAAAATACAGTTTTATTCCGAGAAGTACGAAAATGTCTAAAAACGCTTGTATTCGTCGAAAGTGATCGTTTTTAGACGTTTTCAGCTTTCTGACGTCAATAAATTTATTTTCAGAGATAAAAAATATTTTTTGTCGTGTAAAATACAGTTTTAGTACGAGAAGTACGAAAATGTCTAAAAACGCTTGTATTCATTGAAAGTCATCGTGTTTAGACGTTTCCAGCTCTCTGACGTTAATAAATTTATTTCCAGAGATATAAAATATTTTTTGTCGTGAACAATACAGTTTTATTCCGAGAAGTACGAAAATGGCTAAAAACGCTCGTATTCATTGAAAGTGAACGTTTTTAGTCATTTCCAGCTCTCTGACGTTAATAAATTTATTTTCAGAGATAAAAAATATTTTTTGTCGTGAAAAATGCAGTTTTAGTCCAAGAAGTACGAAAATGTCTAAAAACGCTTGTATTCATCGAAAGTGATCGTTTTTAGACGTTTCCAGCTTTCTGACGTTAATAAATTTATTTTCAGAGATAAAAAATATTTTTTGTGGTGAAAAATACAGTTTTATTCCGAGAAGTACGAAGATGTCTAAAAACGCTTGTAATCGTCGAAAGTGATCGTTTTTAGACGTTTCCAGCTTTCTGACCTTAATAAATTTATTTTCAGAGATAAAAAATATTTTTTTGTCGTGAAAAATACAGTTTTAGTACGAGAAGTTCGAAAATGCCTAAAGACGCTTGTATTCATTGAAAGTGATCGTTTTTAGACGTTTCCAGCTTTCTGACGTTAATAAATTTATTTTCAGAGATAAAAAATATTTTTTGTCGTTAAAAATACTGTATTATTCCGAGAAGTACGAAAATGTCTAAAAACGCTTGTATTCATCGAAAGTGATCGCTTATAGACGTTTCCAGCTCTCTGACGTTAATAAATTTATTTCCAGAGATATAAAATATTTTTGTCGTGAAAAATATAGTTTTATTCCAAGAAGTACGAAAATGTCTAAAAACGCTCGTATTCGTTGAAAGTGAACGTTTTTAGACAATTCCAGCTCTCTGACGTTAATAAATTTATTTCCCGAGATATAAAATATTTTTTGTGGTGAAAAATACAGTTTTATTCCGAGAAGTACGAAAATGCCTAAAAACGCTCGTATTCGTTGAAAGTGAACGTTTTTAGACATTTCCAGCTCTCTGACGTTAATAAATTTATTTTCAGAGATATAAAATATTTTTTGTCGTGAAAAATACAGTTTTATTCCGAGAAGTACGAAGATGTCTAAAAACGCTTGTAATCGTCGAAAGTGATCGTTTTTAGACGTTTCCAGCTTTCTGACCTTAATAAATTTATTTTCAGAGATAAAAAATATTTTTTGTCGTGAAAAATACAGTTTTAGTACGAGAAGTTCGAAAATGCCTAAAGACGCTTGTATTCATTGAAAGTGATCGTTTTTAGACGTTTCCAGCTCTCTGACGTTAATAAATTTATTTCCAGAGATATAAAATATTTTTTGTGGTGAAAAATACAGTTTTATTCCGAGAAGTACGAAAATGCCTAAAAACGCTCGTATTCGTTGAAAGTGAACGTTTTTAGACATTTCCAGCTCTCTGACGTTAATAAATTTATTTTCAGAGATATAAAATATTTTTTGTCGTGAAAAATGCAGTTTTAGTCCAAGAAGTACGAAAATGTCTAAAAACGCTTGTATTCATCGAAAGTGATCGTTTTTAGACGTTTCCAGCTTTCTGACGTTAATAAATTTATTTTCAGAGATAAAAAATATTTTTTGTCGTGAAAAATACAGTTTTAGTACGAGAAGTACGAAAATATCTAAAAACGCTTGTATTCATTGAAAGTCATCGTGTTTAGACGTTTCCAGCTCTCTGACGTTAATAAATTTATTTCCAGAGATATAGAATATTTTTTGTCGTGAACAATACAGTTTTATTCCGAGAAGTACGAAAATGGCTAAAAACGCTCGTATTCATTGAAAGTGAACGTTTTTAGACATTTCCAGCTCTCTGACGTTAATAAATTTATTTTCAGAGATAAAAAATATTTTTTGTCGTGAAAAATGCAGTTTTAGTCCAAGAAGTACGAAAATGTCTAAAAACGCTTGTATTCATCGAAAGTGATCGTTTTTAGACGTTTCCAGCTTTCTGACGTTAATAAATTTATTTTCAGAGATAAAAAATATTTTTTGTCGTGAAAAATACAGTTTTAGTACGAGAAGTTCGAAAATGCCTAAAGACGCTTGTATTCATTGAAAGTGATCGTTTTTAGACGTTTCCAGCTCTCTGACGTTAATAAATTTATTTCCAGAGATATAAAATATTTTTTGTGGTGAAAAATACAGTTTTATTCCGAGAAGTACGAAAATGCCTAAAAACGCTCGTATTCGTTGAAAGTGGACGTTTTTAGACATTTCCAGCTCTCTGACGTTAATAAATTTATTTTCAGAGATATAAAATATTTTTTGTCGTGAAAAATACAATTTTATTCCGAGAAGTACGAAGATGTCTAAAAACGCTTGTAATCGTCGAAAGTGATCGTTTTTAGACGTTTCCAGCTTTCTGACCTTAATAAATTTATTTTCAGAGATAAAAAATATTTTTTGTCGTGAAAAATGCAGTTTTAGTACGAGAAGTTCGAAAATACCTAAAGACGCTTGTATTCATTGAAAGTGATCGTTTTTAGACATTTCCAGCTCTCTGACGTTAATAAATTTATTTTCAGAGATATAAAATATTTTTTGTCGTGAAAAATACAGTTTTATTCCGAGAAGTACGAAGATGTCTAAAAACGCTTGTAATCATCGAAAGTGATCGTTTTTAGACGTTTTCAGCTTTCTGACTTTAATAAATTTATTTTCAGAGATAAAAAATATTTTTTGTCGTGAAAAATACAGTTTTATTCCGAGAAGTACGAAAATGTCTAAAAACGCTTGTATTCATTGAAAGTGATCGTTTTTAGACGTTTCCAGCTTTCTGACGTTAATAAATTTATTTTCAGAGATAAAAAATATTTTTTGTCGTTAAAAATACTGTATTATTCCGAGAAGTACGAAAATGTCTAAAAACGCTTATATTCATCGAAAGTGATCGCTTTTAGACGTTTCCAGCTCTCTGACGTTAATAAATTTATTTCCAGAGATATAAAATATTTTTGTCGTGAAAAATACAGTTTTATTCCGAGAAGTACGAAAATGTCTAAAAACGCTCGTATTCGTTGAAAGTGAACGTTTTTAGACATTTCCAGCTTTCCGATCAGAATAAATTTATTTCCAGAGATATAAAATATTTTTTGTCGTGAAAAATACAGTTTTATTCGGAGAAGTACGAAAATGCCTAAAAACGCTCGTATTCGTTGAAAGTGAACGTTTTTAGACATTTCTAGCTCTCTGACGTTAATAAATTTATTTTCAGAGATATAAAATATTTTTTGTCGTGAAAAATACAGTTTTATTCCGAGAAGTACGAAAATGTCTAAAAACGCTTGTATTCGTCGAAAGAGATCGTTTTTAGACGTTTTCAGCTTTCTGACGTCAATAAATTTATTTTCAGAGATAAAAAATATTTTTTGTCGTGAAAAATACAGTTTTAGTACGAGAAGTACGAAAATATCTAAAAACGCTTGTATTCATTGAAAGTCATCGTGTTTAGACGTTTCCAGCTCTCTGACGTTAATAAATTTATTTTCAGAGATAAAAAATATTTTTTGTCGTGAAAAATGCAGTTTTAGTCCAAGAAGTACGAAAATGTCTAAAAACGCTTGTATTCATCGAAAGTGATCGTTTTTAGACGTTTCCAGCTTTCTGACGTTAATAAATTTATTTTCAAAGATAAAAAATATTTTTTGTCGTGAAAAATACAGTTTTAGTACGACAAGTTCGCAAATGCCTAAAGACGCTTGTATTCATTGAAAGTGATCGTTTTTAGACGTTTCCAGCTCTCTGACGTTAATAAATTTATTTCCAGAGATATAAAATATTTTTTGTGGTGAAAAATACAGTTTTATTCCGAGAAGTACGAAGATGTCTAAAAACGCTTGTAATCGTCGAAAGTGATCGTTTTTAGACGTTTCCAGCTTTCTGACGTTAATAAATTTATTTTCAGAGATAAAAAATATTTTTTGTCGTGAAAAATACAGTTTTAGTACGAGAAGTTCGTTAATGCCTAAAGACGCTTGTATTCATTGAAAGTGATCGTTTTTAGACGTTTCCAGCTCTCTGACGTTAATAAATTTATTTCCAGAGATATAAAATATTTTTTGTGGTGAAAAATACAGTTTTATTCCGAGAAGTACGAAAATACCTAAAAACGCTCGTATTCGTTGAAAGTGAACGTTTTTAGACATTTCCAGCTCTCTGACGTTAATAAATTTATTTTCAGAGATATAAAATATTTTTTGTCGTGAAAAATACAGTTTTATTCTGAGAAGTACGAAGATGTCTAAAAACGCTTGTAATCGTCGAAAGTGATCGTTTTTAGACGTTTTCAGCTTTCTGACTTTAATAAATTTATTTTCAGAGATAAAAAATATTTTTTGTCGTGAAAAATACAGTTTTATTCCGAGAAGTACGAAAATGTCTAAAAACGCTTGTATTCATTGAAACTGATCGTTTTTAGACGTTTCCAGCTTTCTGACGTTAATAAATTTATTTTCAGAGATAAAAAATATTTTTTGTCGTTAAAAATACTGTATTATTCCGAGAAGTACGAAAATGTCTAAAAACGCTTATATTCATCGAAAGTGATCGCTTTTAGACGTTTCCAGCTCTCTGACGTTAATAAATTTATTTTCAGAGATAAAAAATATTTTTTGTCGTGAAAAATACAGTTTTAGTACGAGAAGTTCGAAAATGCCTAAAGACGCTTGTATTCATTGAAAGTGATCGTTTTTAGACGTTTCCAGCTCTCTGACGTTAATAAATTTATTTCCAGAGATATAAAATATTTTTGTCGTGAAAAATACAGTTTTATTCCGAGAAGTACGAAAATGTCTAAAAACGCTCGTATTCGTTGAAAGTGAACGTTTTTAGACATTTCCAGCTTTCCGATCAGAATAAATTTATTTCCAGAGATATAAAATATTTTTTGTCGTGAAAAATACAGTTTTATTCGGAGAAGTACGAAAATGCCTAAAAACGCTCGTATTCGTTGAAAGTGAACGTTTTTAGACATTTCTAGCTCTCTGACGTTAATAAATTTATTTTCAGATATATAAAATATTTTTTGTCGTGAAAAATACAGTTTTATTCCGAGAAGTACGAAAATGTCTAAAAACGCTTGTATTCGTCGAAAGTGATCGTTTTTAGACGTTTTCAGCTTTCTGACGTCAATAAATTTATTTTCAGAGATAAAAAATATTTTTTGTCGTGAAAAATACAGTTTTAGTACGAGAAGTACGAAAATATCTAAAAACGCTTGTATTCATTGAAAGTCATCGTGTTTAGACGTTTCCAGCTCTCTGACGTTAATAAATTTATTTTCAGAGATAAAAAATATTTTTTGTCGTGAAAAATGCAGTTTTAGTCCAAGAAGTACGAAAATGTCTAAAAACGCTTGTATTCATCGAAAGTGATCGTTTTTAGACGTTTCCAGCTTTCTGACGTTAATAAATTTATTTTCAAAGATAAAAAATATTTTTTGTCGTGAAAAATACAGTTTTAGTACGACAAGTTCGAAAATGCCTAAAGACGCTTGTATTCATTGAAAGTGATCGTTTTTAGACGTTTCCAGCTTTCTGACGTTAATAAATTTATTTTCAGAGATAAAAAATATTTTTTGTCGTTAAAAATACTGTATTATTCCGAGAAGTACGAAAATGTCTAAAAACGCTTATATTCATCGAAAGTGATCGCTTTTAGACGTTTCCAGCTCTCTGACGTTAATAAATTTATTTCCAGAGATATAAAATATTTTTGTCGTGAAAAATACAGTTTTATTCCGAGAAGTACGAAAATGTCTAAAAACGCTCGTATTCGTTGAAAGTGAACGTTTTTAGACATTTCCAGCTTTCCGATCAGAATAAATTTATTTCCAGAGATATAAAATATTTTTTGTCGTGAAAAATACAGTTTTATTCGGAGAAGTACGAAAATGCCTAAAAACGCTCGTATTCGTTGAAAGTGAACGTTTTTAGACATTTCTAGCTCTCTGACGTTAATAAATTTATTTTCAGAGATATAAAATATTTTTTGTCGTGAAAAATACAGTTTTATTCCGAGAAGTACGAAAATGTCTAAAAACGCTTGTATTCGTCGAAAGAGATCGTTTTTAGACGTTTTCAGCTTTCTGACGTCAATAAATTTATTTTCAGAGATAAAAAATATTTTTTGTCGTGAAAAATGCAGTTTTAGTCCAAGAAGTACGAAAATGTCTAAAAACGCTTGTATTCATCGAAAGTGATCGTTTTTAGACGTTTCCAGCTTTCTGACGTTAATAAATTTATTTTCAAAGATAAAAAATATTTTTTGTCGTGAAAAATACAGTTTTAGTACGACAAGTTCGAAAATGCCTAAAGACGCTTGTATTCATTGAAAGTGATCGTTTTTAGACGTTTCCAGCTTTCTGACGTTAATAAATTTATTTTCAGAGATAAAAAATATTTTTTGTCGTTAAAAATACTGTATTATTCCGAGAAGTACGAAAATGTCTAAAAACGCTTATATTCATCGAAAGTGATCGCTTTTAGACGTTTCCAGCTCTCTGACGTTAATAAATTTATTTCCAGAGATATAAAATATTTTTGTCGTGAAAAATACAGTTTTATTCCGAGAAGTACGAAAATGTCTAAAAACGCTCGTATTCGTTGAAAGTGAACGTTTTTAGACATTTCCAGCTTTCCGATCAGAATAAATTTATTTCCAGAGATATAAAATATTTTTTGTCGTGAAAAATACAGTTTTATTCGGAGAAGTACGAAAATGCCTAAAAACGCTCGTATTCGTTGAAAGTGAACGTTTTTAGACATTTCTAGCTCTCTGACGTTAATAAATTTATTTTCAGAGATATAAAATATTTTTTGTCGTGAAAAATACAGTTTTATTCCGAGAAGTACGAAAATGTCTAAAAACGCTTGTATTCGTCGAAAGAGATCGTTTTTAGACGTTTTCAGCTTTCTGACGTCAATAAATTTATTTTCAGAGATAAAAAATATTTTTTGTCGTGAAAAATACAGTTTTAGTACGAGAAGTACGAAAATATCTAAAAACGCTTGTATTCATTGAAAGTCATCGTGTTTAGACGTTTCCAGCTCTCTGACGTTAATAAATTTATTTTCAGAGATAAAAAATATTTTTTGTCGTGAAAAATGCAGTTTTAGTCCAAGAAGTACGAAAATGTCTAAAAACGCTTGTATTCATCGAAAGTGATCGTTTTTAGACGTTTCCAGCTTTCTGACGTTAATAAATTTATTTTCAGAGATAAAAAATATTTTTTGTGGTGAAAAATACAGTTTTATTCCGAGAAGTACGAAGATGTCTAAAAACGCTTGTAATCGTCGAAAGTGATCGTTTTTAGACGTTTCCAGCTTTCTGACCTTAATAAATTTATTTTCAGAGATAAAAAATATTTTTTTGTCGTGAAAAATACAGTTTTAGTACGAGAAGTTCGAAAATGCCTAAAGACGCTTGTATTCATTGAAAGTGATCGTTTTTAGACGTTTCCAGCTTTCTGACGTTAATAAATTTATTTTCAGAGATAAAAAATATTTTTTGTCGTTAAAAATACTGTATTATTCCGAGAAGTACGAAAATGTCTAAAAACGCTTGTATTCATCGAAAGTGATCGCTTATAGACGTTTCCAGCTCTCTGACGTTAATAAATTTATTTCCAGAGATATAAAATATTTTTGTCGTGAAAAATATAGTTTTATTCCAAGAAGTACGAAAATGTCTAAAAACGCTCGTATTCGTTGAAAGTGAACGTTTTTAGACAATTCCAGCTCTCTGACGTTAATAAATTTATTTCCCGAGATATAAAATATTTTTTGTGGTGAAAAATACAGTTTTATTCCGAGAAGTACGAAAATGCCTAAAAACGCTCGTATTCGTTGAAAGTGAACGTTTTTAGACATTTCCAGCTCTCTGACGTTAATAAATTTATTTTCAGAGATATAAAATATTTTTTGTCGTGAAAAATACAGTTTTATTCCGAGAAGTACGAAGATGTCTAAAAACGCTTGTAATCGTCGAAAGTGATCGTTTTTAGACGTTTCCAGCTTTCTGACCTTAATAAATTTATTTTCAGAGATAAAAAATATTTTTTGTCGTGAAAAATACAGTTTTAGTACGAGAAGTTCGAAAATGCCTAAAGACGCTTGTATTCATTGAAAGTGATCGTTTTTAGACGTTTCCAGCTCTCTGACGTTAATAAATTTATTTCCAGAGATATAAAATATTTTTTGTGGTGAAAAATACAGTTTTATTCCGAGAAGTACGAAAATGCCTAAAAACGCTCGTATTCGTTGAAAGTGAACGTTTTTAGACATTTCCAGCTCTCTGACGTTAATAAATTTATTTTCAGAGATATAAAATATTTTTTGTCGTGAAAAATGCAGTTTTAGTCCAAGAAGTACGAAAATGTCTAAAAACGCTTGTATTCATCGAAAGTGATCGTTTTTAGACGTTTCCAGCTTTCTGACGTTAATAAATTTATTTTCAGAGATAAAAAATATTTTTTGTCGTGAAAAATACAGTTTTAGTACGAGAAGTACGAAAATATCTAAAAACGCTTGTATTCATTGAAAGTCATCGTGTTTAGACGTTTCCAGCTCTCTGACGTTAATAAATTTATTTCCAGAGATATAAAATATTTTTTGTCGTGAACAATACAGTTTTATTCCGAGAAGTACGAAAATGGCTAAAAACGCTCGTATTCATTGAAAGTGAACGTTTTTAGACATTTCCAGCTCTCTGACGTTAATAAATTTATTTTCAGAGATAAAAAATATTTTTTGTCGTGAAAAATGCAGTTTTAGTCCAAGAAGTACGAAAATGTCTAAAAACGCTTGTATTCATCGAAAGTGATCGTTTTTAGACGTTTCCAGCTTTCTGACGTTAATAAATTTATTTTCAGAGATAAAAAATATTTTTTGTCGTGAAAAATACAGTTTTAGTACGAGAAGTTCGAAAATGCCTAAAGACGCTTGTATTCATTGAAAGTGATCGTTTTTAGACGTTTCCAGCTCTCTGACGTTAATAAATTTATTTCCAGAGATATAAAATATTTTTTGTGGTGAAAAATACAGTTTTATTCCGAGAAGTACGAAAATGCCTAAAAACGCTCGTATTCGTTGAAAGTGGACGTTTTTAGACATTTCCAGCTCTCTGACGTTAATAAATTTATTTTCAGAGATATAAAATATTTTTTGTCGTGAAAAATACAATTTTATTCCGAGAAGTACGAAGATGTCTAAAAACGCTTGTAATCGTCGAAAGTGATCGTTTTTAGACGTTTCCAGCTTTCTGACCTTAATAAATTTATTTTCAGAGATAAAAAATATTTTTTGTCGTGAAAAATGCAGTTTTAGTACGGGAAGTTCGAAAATACCTAAAGACGCTTGTATTCATTGAAAGTGATCGTTTTTAGACATTTCCAGCTCTCTGACGTTAATAAATTTATTTTCAGAGATATAAAATATTTTTTGTCGTGAAAAATACAGTTTTATTCCGAGAAGTACGAAGATGTCTAAAAACGCTTGTAATCATCGAAAGTGATCGTTTTTAGACGTTTTCAGCTTTCTGACTTTAATAAATTTATTTTCAGAGATAAAAAATATTTTTTGTCGTGAAAAATACAGTTTTATTCCGAGAAGTACGAAAATGTCTAAAAACGCTTGTATTCATTGAAAGTGATCGTTTTTAGACGTTTCCAGCTTTCTGACGTTAATAAATTTATTTTCAGAGATAAAAAATATTTTTTGTCGTTAAAAATACTGTATTATTCCGAGAAGTACGAAAATGTCTAAAAACGCTTATATTCATCGAAAGTGATCGCTTTTAGACGTTTCCAGCTCTCTGACGTTAATAAATTTATTTCCAGAGATATAAAATATTTTTGTCGTGAAAAATACAGTTTTATTCCGAGAAGTACGAAAATGTCTAAAAACGCTCGTATTCGTTGAAAGTGAACGTTTTTAGACATTTCCAGCTTTCCGATCAGAATAAATTTATTTCCAGAGATATAAAATATTTTTTGTCGTGAAAAATACAGTTTTATTCGGAGAAGTACGAAAATGCCTAAAAACGCTCGTATTCGTTGAAAGTGAACGTTTTTAGACATTTCTAGCTCTCTGACGTTAATAAATTTATTTTCAGAGATATAAAATATTTTTTGTCGTGAAAAATACAGTTTTATTCCGAGAAGTACGAAAATGTCTAAAAACGCTTGTATTCGTCGAAAGAGATCGTTTTTAGACGTTTTCAGCTTTCTGACGTCAATAAATTTATTTTCAGAGATAAAAAATATTTTTTGTCGTGAAAAATACAGTTTTAGTACGAGAAGTACGAAAATATCTAAAAACGCTTGTATTCATTGAAAGTCATCGTGTTTAGACGTTTCCAGCTCTCTGACGTTAATAAATTTATTTTCAGAGATAAAAAATATTTTTTGTCGTGAAAAATGCAGTTTTAGTCCAAGAAGTACGAAAATGTCTAAAAACGCTTGTATTCAGCGAAAGTGATCGTTTTTAGACGTTTCCAGCTTTCTGACGTTAATAAATTTATTTTCAAAGATAAAAAATATTTTTTGTCGTGAAAAATACAGTTTTAGTACGACAAGTTCGCAAATGCCTAAAGACGCTTGTATTCATTGAAAGTGATCGTTTTTAGACGTTTCCAGCTCTCTGACGTTAATAAATTTATTTCCAGAGATATAAAATATTTTTTGTGGTGAAAAATACAGTTTTATTCCGAGAAGTACGAAGATGTCTAAAAACGCTTGTAATCGTCGAAAGTGATCGTTTTTAGACGTTTCCAGCTTTCTGACGTTAATAAATTTATTTTCAGAGATAAAAAATATTTTTTGTCGTGAAAAATACAGTTTTAGTACGAGAAGTTCGTTAATGCCTAAAGACGCTTGTATTCATTGAAAGTGATCGTTTTTAGACGTTTCCAGCTCTCTGACGTTAATAAATTTATTTCCAGAGATATAAAATATTTTTTGTGGTGAAAAATACAGTTTTATTCCGAGAAGTACGAAAATACCTAAAAACGCTCGTATTCGTTGAAAGTGAACGTTTTTAGACATTTCCAGCTCTCTGACGTTAATAAATTTATTTTCAGAGATATAAAATATTTTTTGTCGTGAAAAATACAGTTTTATTCTGAGAAGTACGAAGATGTCTAAAAACGCTTGTAATCGTCGAAAGTGATCGTTTTTAGACGTTTTCAGCTTTCTGACTTTAATAAATTTATTTTCAGAGATAAAAAATATTTTTTGTCGTGAAAAATACAGTTTTATTCCGAGAAGTACGAAAATGTCTAAAAACGCTTGTATTCATTGAAACTGATCGTTTTTAGACGTTTCCAGCTTTCTGACGTTAATAAATTTATTTTCAGAGATAAAAAATATTTTTTGTCGTTAAAAATACTGTATTATTCCGAGAAGTACGAAAATGTCTAAAAACGCTTATATTCATCGAAAGTGATCGCTTTTAGACGTTTCCAGCTCTCTGACGTTAATAAATTTATTTTCAGAGATAAAAAATATTTTTTGTCGTGAAAAATACAGTTTTAGTACGAGAAGTTCGAAAATGCCTAAAGACGCTTGTATTCATTGAAAGTGATCGTTTTTAGACGTTTCCAGCTCTCTGACGTTAATAAATTTATTTCCAGAGATATAAAATATTTTTGTCGTGAAAAATACAGTTTTATTCCGAGAAGTACGAAAATGTCTAAAAACGCTCGTATTCGTTGAAAGTGAACGTTTTTAGACATTTCCAGCTTTCCGATCAGAATAAATTTATTTCCAGAGATATAAAATATTTTTTGTCGTGAAAAATACAGTTTTATTCGGAGAAGTACGAAAATGCCTAAAAACGCTCGTATTCGTTGAAAGTGAACGTTTTTAGACATTTCTAGCTCTCTGACGTTAATAAATTTATTTTCAGATATATAAAATATTTTTTGTCGTGAAAAATACAGTTTTATTCCGAGAAGTACGAAAATGTCTAAAAACGCTTGTATTCGTCGAAAGTGATCGTTTTTAGACGTTTTCAGCTTTCTGACGTCAATAAATTTATTTTCAGAGATAAAAAATATTTTTTGTCGTGAAAAATACAGTTTTAGTACGAGAAGTACGAAAATATCTAAAAACGCTTGTATTCATTGAAAGTCATCGTGTTTAGACGTTTCCAGCTCTCTGACGTTAATAAATTTATTTTCAGAGATAAAAAATATTTTTTGTCGTGAAAAATGCAGTTTTAGTCCAAGAAGTACGAAAATGTCTAAAAACGCTTGTATTCATCGAAAGTGATCGTTTTTAGACGTTTCCAGCTTTCTGACGTTAATAAATTTATTTTCAAAGATAAAAAATATTTTTTGTCGTGAAAAATACAGTTTTAGTACGACAAGTTCGAAAATGCCTAAAGACGCTTGTATTCATTGAAAGTGATCGTTTTTAGACGTTTCCAGCTTTCTGACGTTAATAAATTTATTTTCAGAGATAAAAAATATTTTTTGTCGTTAAAAATACTGTATTATTCCGAGAAGTACGAAAATGTCTAAAAACGCTTATATTCATCGAAAGTGATCGCTTTTAGACGTTTCCAGCTCTCTGACGTTAATAAATTTATTTCCAGAGATATAAAATATTTTTGTCGTGAAAAATACAGTTTTATTCCGAGAAGTACGAAAATGTCTAAAAACGCTCGTATTCGTTGAAAGTGAACGTTTTTAGACATTTCCAGCTTTCCGATCAGAATAAATTTATTTCCAGAGATATAAAATATTTTTTGTCGTGAAAAATACAGTTTTATTCGGAGAAGTACGAAAATGCCTAAAAACGCTCGTATTCGTTGAAAGTGAACGTTTTTAGACATTTCTAGCTCTCTGACGTTAATAAATTTATTTTCAGAGATATAAAATATTTTTTGTCGTGAAAAATACAGTTTTATTCCGAGAAGTACGAAAATGTCTAAAAACGCTTGTATTCGTCGAAAGAGATCGTTTTTAGACGTTTTCAGCTTTCTGACGTCAATAAATTTATTTTCAGAGATAAAAAATATTTTTTGTCGTGAAAAATGCAGTTTTAGTCCAAGAAGTACGAAAATGTCTAAAAACGCTTGTATTCATCGAAAGTGATCGTTTTTAGACGTTTCCAGCTTTCTGACGTTAATAAATTTATTTTCAAAGATAAAAAATATTTTTTGTCGTGAAAATTACAGTTTTAGTACGACAAGTTCGAAAATGCCTAAAGACGCTTGTATTCATTGAAAGTGATCGTTTTTAGACGTTTCCAGCTTTCTGACGTTAATAAATTTATTTTCAGAGATAAAAAATATTTTTTGTCGTTAAAAATACTGTATTATTCCGAGAAGTACGAAAATGTCTAAAAACGCTTATATTCATCGAAAGTGATCGCTTTTAGACGTTTCCAGCTCTCTGACGTTAATAAATTTATTTCCAGAGATATAAAATATTTTTGTCGTGAAAAATACAGTTTTATTCCGAGAAGTACGAAAATGTCTAAAAACGCTCGTATTCGTTGAAAGTGAACGTTTTTAGACATTTCCAGCTTTCCGATCAGAATAAATTTATTTCCAGAGATATAAAATATTTTTTGTCGTGAAAAATACAGTTTTATTCGGAGAAGTACGAAAATGCCTAAAAACGCTCGTATTCGTTGAAAGTGAACGTTTTTAGACATTTCTAGCTCTCTGACGTTAATAAATTTATTTTCAGAGATATAAAATATTTTTTGTCGTGAAAAATACAGTTTTATTCCGAGAAGTACGAAAATGTCTAAAAACGCTTGTATTCGTCGAAAGAGATCGTTTTTAGACGTTTTCAGCTTTCTGACGTCAATAAATTTATTTTCAGAGATAAAAAATATTTTTTGTCGTGAAAAATACAGTTTTAGTACGAGAAGTACGAAAATATCTAAAAACGCTTGTATTCATTGAAAGTCATCGTGTTTAGACGTTTCCAGCTCTCTGACGTTAATAAATTTATTTTCAGAGATAAAAAATATTTTTTGTCGTGAAAAATGCAGTTTTAGTCCAAGAAGTACGAAAATGTCTAAAAACACTTGTATTCATCGAAAGTGATCGTTTTTAGACGTTTCCAGCTTTCTGACGTTAATAAATTTATTTTCAAAGATAAAAAATATTTTTTGTCGTGAAAAATACAGTTTTAGTACGACAAGTTCGAAAATGCCTAAAGACGCTTGTATTCATTGAAAGTGATCGTTTTTAGACGTTTCCAGCTCTCTGACGTTAATAAATTTATTTTCAGAGATAAAAAATATTTTTTGTCGTGAAAAATGCAGTTTTAGTCCAAGAAGTACGAAAATGTCTAAAAACGCTTGTATTCATCGAAAGTGATCGTTTTTAGACGTTTCCAGCTTTCTGACGTTAATAAATTTATTTTCAAAGATAAAAAATATTTTTTGTCGTGAAAAATACAGTTTTAGTACGACAAGTTCGAAAATGCCTAAAGACGCTTGTATTCATTGAAAGTGATCGTTTTTAGACGTTTCCAGCTCTCTGACGTTAATAAATTTATTTCCAGAGATATAAAATATTTTTTGTGGTGAAAAATACAGTTTTATTCCGAGAAGTACGAAAATGCCTAAAAACGCTCGTATTCGTTGAAAGTGAACGTTTTTAGACATTTCCAGCGCTCTGACGTTAATAAATTTATTTTCAGAGATATAAAATATTTTTTGTCGTGAAAAATACAGTTTTATTCCGAGAAGTACGAAGATGTCTAAAAACGCTTGTAATCGTCGAAAGTGATCGTTTTTAGACGTTTTCAGCTTTCTGACTTTAATAAATTTATTTTCAGAGATAAAAAATATTTTTTGTCGTGAAAAATACAGTTTTACTCCGAGAAGTACGAAAATGCCTAAAAACGCTCGTATTCGTTGAAAGTGAACGTTTTTAGACATTTCCAGCTCTCTGACGTTAATAAATTTATTTTCAGAGATATAAAATATTTTTTGTCGTGAAAAATACAGTTTTATTCCGAGAAGTACGAAAATGTCTAAAAACGCTTGTATTCATCGAAAGTGATCGTTTTTAGACGTTTTCAGCTTTCTGACGTCAATAAATTTATTTTCAGAGATAAAAAATTTTTTTTGTCGTGAAAAATACAGTTTTAGTACGAGAAGTACGAAAATGTCTAAAAACGCTTGTATTCATTGAAAGTCATCGTGTTTAGACGTTTCCAGCTCTCTGACGTTAATAAATTTATTTCCAGAGATATAAAATATTTTTTGTCGTGAACAATACAGTTTTATTCCGAGAAGTACGAAAATGGCTAAAAACGCTCGTATTCATTGAAAGTGAACGTTTTTAGACATTTCCAGCGCTCTGACGTTAATAAATTTATTTTCAGAGATAAAAAATATTTTTTGTCGTGAAAAATGCAGTTTTAGTCCAAGAAGTACGAAAATGTCTAAAAACGCTCGTATTCATTGAAAGTGAACGTTTTTAGACATTTCCAGCGCTCTGACGTTAATAAATTTATTTTCAGAGATAAAAAATATTTTTTGTCGTGAAAAATACAGTTTTAGTACGAGAAGTTCGAAAATGCCTAAAGACGCTTGTATTCATTGAAAGTGATCGTTTTTAGACGTTTCAAGCTCTCTGACGTTAATAAATTTATTTCCAGAGATATAAAATATTTTTTGTGGTGAAAAATACAGTTTTATTCCGAGAAGTACGAAAATGCCTAAAAACGCTCGAATTCGTTGAAAGTGAACGTTTTTAGACATTTCCAGCTCTCTGACGTTAATAAATTTATTTCCAGAGATATAAAATATTTTTGTCGTGAAAAATACAGTTTTATTCCGAGAAGTACGAAAATGTCTAAAAACGCTCGTATTCGTTGAAAGTGAACGTTTTTAGACATTTCCAGCTTTCCGATCAGAATAAATTTATTTCCAGAGATATAAAATATTTATTGTCGTGAAAAATACAGTTTTATTCGGAGAAGTACGAAAATGCCTAAAAACGCTCGTATTCGTTGAAAGTGAACGTTTTTAGACATTTCCAGCTCTCTGACGTTAATAAATTTATTTTCAGAGATATAAAATATTTTTTGTCGTGAAAAATACAGTTTTATTCCGAGAAGTACGAAAATGTCTAAAAACGCTTGTATTCGTCGAAAGTGATCGTTTTTAGACGTTTTCAGCTTTCTGACGTCAATAAATTTATTTTCAGAGATAAAAAATATTTTTTGTCGTGAAAAATACAGTTTTAGTACGAGAAGTACGAAAATGTCTAAAAACGCTTGTATTCATTGAAAGTCATCGTGTTTAGACATTTCCAGCTCTCTGACGTTAATAAATTTATTTCCAGAGATATAAAATATTTTTTGTCGTGAACAATACAGTTTTATTCCGAGAAGTACGAAAATGGCTAAAAACGCTCGTATTCATTGAAAGTGAACGTTTTTAGACATTTCCAGCTCTCTGACGTTAATAAATTTATTTTCAGAGATAAAAAATATTTTTTGTCGTGAAAAATGCAGTTTTAGTCCAAGAAGTACGAAAATGTCTAAAAACGCTTGTATTCATCGAAAGTGATCGTTTTTAGACGTTTCCAGCTTACTGACGTTAATAAATTTATTTTCAGAGATAAAAAATATTTTTTGTCGTGAAAAATACAGTTTTAGTACGAGAAGTTCGAAAATGCCTAAAGACGCTTGTATTCATTGAAAGTGATCGTTTTTAGACGTTTCAAGCTCTCTGACGTTAATAAATTTATTTCCAGAGATATAAAATATTTTTTGTGGTGAAAAATACAGTTTTATTCCGAGAAGTACGAAAATGCCTAAAAACGCCCGAATTCGTTGAAAGTGAACGTTTTTAGACATTTCCAGCTCTCTGACGTTAATAAATTTATTTCCAGAGATATAAAATATTTTTGTCGTGAAAAATACAGTTTTATTCCGAGAAGTACGAAAATGTCTAAAAACGCTCGTATTCGTTGAAAGTGAACGTTTTTAGACATTTCCAGCTTTCCGATCAGAATAAATTTATTTCCAGAGATATAAAATATTTATTGTCGTGAAAAATACAGTTTTATTCGGAGAAGTACGAAAATGCCTAAAAACGCTCGTATTCGTTGAAAGTGAACGTTTTTAGACATTTCCAGCTCTCTGACGTTAATAAATTTATTTTCAGAGATATAAAATATTTTTTGTCGTGAAAAATACAGTTTTATTCCGAGAAGTACGAAAATGTCTAAAAACGCTTGTATTCGTCGAAAGTGATCGTTTTTAGACGTTTTCAGCTTTCTGACGTCAATAAATTTATTTTCAGAGATAAAAAATATTTTTTGTCGTGAAAAATACAGTTTTAGTACGAGAAGTACGAAAATGTCTAAAAACGCTTGTATTCATTGAAAGTCATCGTGTTTAGACATTTCCAGCTCTCTGACGTTAATAAATTTATTTCCAGAGATATAAAATATTTTTTGTCGTGAACAATACAGTTTTATTCCGAGAAGTACGAAAATGGCTAAAAACGCTCGTATTCATTGAAAGTGAACGTTTTTAGACATTTCCAGCTCTCTGACGTTAATAAATTTATTTTCAGAGATAAAAAATATTTTTTGTCGTGAAAAATGCAGTTTTAGTCCAAGAAGTACGAAAATGTCTAAAAACGCTTGTATTCATCGAAAGTGATCGTTTTTAGACGTTTCCAGCTTACTGACGTTAATAAATTTATTTTCAGAGATAAAAAATATTTTTTGTCGTGAAAAATACAGTTTTAGTACGAGAAGTTCGAAAATGCCTAAAGACGCTTGTATTCATTGAAAGTGATCGTTTTTAGACGTTTCCAGCTCTCTGACGTTAATAAATTTATTTCCAGAGATATAAAATATTTTTTGTCGTGAACAATACAGTTTTATTCCGAGAAGTACGAAAATGGCTAAAAACGCTCGTAATCATTGAAAGTGAACGTTTTTAGACATTTCCAGCTCTCTGACGTTAATAAATTTATTTTCAGAGATAAAAAATATTTTTTGTCGTGAAAAATGCAGTTTTAGTTCAAGAAGTACGAAAATGTCTAAAAACGCTTGTATTCATCGAAAGTGATCCTTTTTAGACGTTTCCAGCTTTCTGACGTTAATAAATTTATTTTCAGAGATAAAAAATAATTTTTGTCGTGAAAAATACAGTTTTAGTACGAGAAGTTCGAAAATGCCTAAAGACGCTTGTATTCATTGAAAGTGATCGTTTTTAGACGTTTCCAGCTCTCTGACGTTAATAAATTTATTTCCAGAGATATAAGATATTTTTTGTGGTGAAAAATACAGTTTTATTCTGAGAAGTACGAAAATGCCTAAAAACGCTCGTATTCGTTGAAAGTGAACGTTTATAGACATTTCCAGCTCTCTGACGTTAATAAATTTATTTTCAGAGATATAAAATATTTTTTGTCGTGAAAAATACAGTTTTATTCCGAGAAGTACGAAAATGTCTAAAAACGCTTGTATTCATTGAAAGTGATCGTTTTTAGACGTTTCCAGCTTTCTGACGTTAATAAATTTATTTTCAGAGATAAAAAAAAATTTTGTCGTTAAAAATACAGTTTTATTCCGAGAAGTACGAAAATAACTAAAAACGCTTGTATTCATTGAATGTCATCCTTTTTAGACGTTTCCAGCTTTCTGACGTTAATAAATTTATTTTCAGAGATAACAAATATTTTTTGTCGTTAAAAATACTGCATTATTCCGAGAAGTACGAGAATGTCTAAAAACGCTTGTATTCATTGAAAGTGAGCGTTTTTAGACGTTTCGAGCTCTCTGACGTTAATAAATTTATTTACAGACATATAAAATATTTTTTGTCCTGAAAAATACAGTTTTATTCCGAGAAGTACGAAAATGTCTAAAAACGCTCGTATTCGTTGAAAGTGAACGTTTTTAGACATTTCCAGCTCTCTGACGTTAATAAATTTATTTTCAGAGATAAAAAATATTTTTTGTTGTGAAAAATGCAGTTTTAGTCCGAGAAGTACGAAAATGTCTAAAAACGCTTGTATTCGTCGAAAGTGATCGTTTTTAGACGATTTCAGCTTTCTGACGTTAATAAATTTATTTTCAGAGATAAAAAATATTTTTTGTCGTGTAAAATACAGTTTTAGTACGAGAAGTACGAAAATGTCTAAAAATTCTTGTATTCATTGAAAGTCATCGTTTTTAGACGTTTCCAGCTCTCTGACGTTAATAAATTTATTTCCAGAGATATAAAATATTTTTTGTCGTGAAAAATACAGTTTTATTCCGAGAAATACGAAAATGGCTAAAAACGCTCGTATTCGTTGAAAGTGAATGTTTTTAGACATTTCCAGCTCTCTGACGTTAATAAATTGATTTTCAGAGATAAAAAATATTTTTTGTCGTGAAAAATGCAGTTTTATTCCGAGAAGTACGAAAATGTCTAAAAACGCTTGTATTCGTCGAAAGTGATCGTTTTTAGACGTTTCCAGCTTTCTGACGTTAATAAATTTATTTTCAGAGATATAAAATATTTTTTGTCGTGAAAAATACAGTTTTATTCCGAGAAGTTCGAAAATGTCTAAAAACGCTTGTATTCAATGAAAATGATCGTTTTTAGACGTTTCCAGCTTTCTGACGTTAATAAATTTATTTCCAGAGATATAAAATATTTTTTGTGGTGAAAAATACAGTTTTATTCCGAGAAGTACGAAAATGCCTAAAAACGCTCGTATTCGTTGAAAGTGAACGTTTTTAAGCATTTCCAGCTCTCTGACGTTAATAAATTTATTTTCAGAGATATAAAATATTTTTTGTCGTGAAAAATACAGTTTTATTCCGAGAAGTACGAAAATGTCTAAAAACGCTTGTATTCATTGAAAGTGATCGTTTTTAGATGTTTCCAGCTTTCTGACGTTAATAAATTTATTTTCAGAGATAAAAAATATTTTTTGTCGTTAAAAATACTGTATTATTCCGAGAAGTACGAAAATGTCTAAAAACGCTTGTATTCATCGAAAGTGATCGCTTTTAGACGTTTCCAGCTCTCTGACGTTAATAAATTTATTTCCAGAGATATAAAATATTTTTGTCGTGAAAAATACAGTTTTATTCCGAGAAGTACGAAAATGTCTAAAAACGCTCGTATTCGTTGAAAGTGAACGTTTTTAGACATTTCCAGCTTTCCGATCAGAATAAATTTATTTCCAGAGATATAAAATATTTTTTGTCGTGAAAAATACAATTTTATTCGGAGAAGTACGAAAATGCCTAAAAACGCTCGTATTCGTTGAAAGTGAACGTTTTTAGACATTTCTAGCTCTCTGACGTTAATAACTTTATTTTCAGAGATATAAAATATTTTTTGCCGTGAAAAATACAGTTTTATTCCGAGAAGTACGAAAATGTCTAAAGACGCTTGTATTCATTGAAAGTGATCGTTTTTAGATGTTTCCAGCTATCTGACGTTAATAAATTTATTTCCAGAGATATAAAATATTTTTTGTCGTGAACAATACAGTTTTATTCCGAGAAGTACGAAAATGGCTAAAAACGCTCGTAATCATTGAAAGTGAACGTTTTTAGACATTTCCAGCTCTCTGACGTTAATAAATTTATTTTCAGAGATAAAAAATATTTTTTGTCGTGAAAAATGCAGTTTTAGTTCAAGAAGTACGAAAATGTCTAAAAACGCTTGTATTCATCGAAAGTGATCGTTTTTAGACGTTTCCAGCTTTCTGACGTTAATAAATTTATTTTCAGAGATAAAAAATATTTTTTGTCGTGAAAAATACAGTTTTAGTACGAGAAGTTCGAAAATGCCTAAAGACGCTTGTATTCATTGAAAGTGATCGTTTTTAGACGTTTCCAGCTCTCTGACGTTAATAAATTTATTTCCAGAGATATAAGATATTTTTTGTGGTGAAAAATACAGTTTTATTCCGAGAAGTACGAAAATGCCTAAAAACGCTCGTATTCGTTGAAAGTGAACGTTTTTAGACATTTCCAGCTCTCTGACGTTAATAAATTTATTTTCAGAGATATAAAATATTGTTTGTCGTGAAAAATACAGTTTTATTCCGAGAAGTACGAAAATGTCTAAAAACGCTTGTATTCATTGAAAGTGATCGTTTTTAGACGTTTCCAGCTTTCTGACGTTAATAAATTTATTTTCAGAGATAAAAAAAAATTTTGTCGTTAAAAATACAGTTTTATTCCGAGAAGTACGAAAATAACTAAAAACGCTTGTATTCATTGAAAGTCATCGTTTTTAGACGTTTCCAGCTTTCTGACGTTAATAAATTTATTTTCAGAGATAACAAATATTTTTTGTCGTTAAAAATACTGCATTATTCCGAGAAGTACGAGAATGTCTAAAAACGCTTGTATTCATTGAAAGTGAGCGTTTTTAGACGTTTCGAGCTCTCTGACGTTAATAAATTTATTTCCAGACATATAAAATATTTTTTGTCCTGAAAAATACAGTTTTATTCCGAGAAGTACGAAAATGTCTAAAAACGCTCGTATTCGTTGAAAGTGAACGTTTTTAGACATTTCCAGCTCTCTGACGTTAATAAATTTATTTTCAGAGATAAAAAATATTTTTTGTTGTGAAAAATGCAGTTTTAGTCCGAGAAGTACGAAAATGTCTAAAAACGCTTGTATTCGTCGAAAGTGATCGTTTTTAGACGATTTCAGCTTTCTGACGTTAATAAATTTATTTTCAGAGATAAAAAATATTTTTTGTCGTGTAAAATACAGATTTAGTACGAGAAGTACGAAAATGTCTAAAAATTCTTGTATTCATTGAAAGTCATCGTTTTTAGACGTTTCCAGCTCTCTGACGTTAATAAATTTATTTCCAAAGATATAAAATATTTTTTGTCGTGAAAAATACAGTTTTATTCCGAGAAATACGAAAATGGCTAAAAACGCTCGTATTCGTTGAAAGTGAATGTTTTTAGACATTTCCAGCTCTCTGACGTTAATAAATTGATTTTCAGAGATAAAAAATATTTTTTGTCGTGAAAAATGCAGTTTTATTCCGAGAAGTACGAAAATGTCTAAAAACGCTTGTATTCGTCGAAAGTGATCGTTTTTAGACGTTTCCAGCTTTCTGACGTTAATAAATTTATTTTCAGAGATATAAAATATTTTTTGTCGTGAAAAATACAGTTTTATTCCGAGAAGTACGAAAATGTCTAAAAACGCTTGTATTCAATGAAAATGATCGTTTTTAGACGTTTCCAGCTTTCTGACGTTAATAAATTTATTTCCAGAGATATAAAATATTTTTTGTGGTGAAAAATACAGTTTTATTCCGAGAAGTACGAAAATGCCTAAAAACGCTCGTATTCGTTGAAAGTGAACGTTTTTAAGCATTTCCAGCTCTCTGACGTTAATAAATTTATTTTCAGAGATATAAAATATTTTTTGTCGTGAAAAATACAGTTTTATTCCGAGAAGTACGAAGATGTCTAAAAACGCTTGTAATCGTCGAAAGTGATCGTTTTTAGACGTTTTCAGCTTTCTGACTTTAATGAATTTATTTTCAGAGATAAAAAATATTTTTCGTCGTGAAAAATACAGTTTTATTCCGAGAAGTACGAAAATGCCTAAAAACGCTTGTATTTATTGAAAGTCATCGTTTTTAGACGTTTCCAGCTTTCTGACGTTAATGAATTTATTTTCAGAGATAAAAAATATTTTTTGTCGTTAAAAATACTGTATTATTCCGAGAAGTACGAAAATGTCTAAAAACGCTTGTATTCATCGAAAGTGATCGCTTTTAGACGTTTCCAGCTCTCTGACGTTAATAAATTTATTTCCAGAGATATAAAATATTTTTGTCGTGAAAAATACAGTTTTATTCCGAGAAGTACGAAAATGTCTAAAAACGCTCGTATTCGTTGAAAGTGAACGTTTTTAGACATTTCCAGCTTTCCGATCAGAATAAATTTATTTCCAGAGATATAAAATATTTTTCGTCGTGAAAAATACAGTTTTATTCCGAGAAGTACGAAAATGTCTAAAAACGCTTGTATTCGTCGAAAGTGATCGTTTTTAGACGTTTTCAGCTTTCTGACGTTAATAAATTTATTTTCAGAGATAAAAAATATTTTTTGTCGTGAAAAATACAGTTTTAGTACGAGAAGTACGAAAATGTCTAAAAACGCTTGTATTCATTGAAAGTCATCGTGTTTAGACGTTTCCAGCTCTCTGACGTTAATGCAGCGACCATATCGGCGTTGAAAGCACCGGTTCCCATCGAACACCGAAGTTAAGCAACGTCGAGCGCGGTTAGTACTTGGATGGGTGACCACTTGGGAAAACCTCGTGTCGCTGTGTTTATCGTGTAGTGCCTCTGGCGGAGCACGTTAACAAATATATCTCTCTGACGTTAATAAATTTATTTCCAGAGATATAAAATATTTTTTGTCGTGAACAATACAGTTTTATTCCGAGAAGTACGAAAATGGCTAAAAACGCTCGTATTCGTTGAAAGTGAACGTTTTTAGACATTTCCAGCTCTCTGACGTTAATAAATTTATTTTCAGAGATAAAAAATATTTTTTGTTGTGAAAAATGCAGTTTTAGTCCGAGAAGTACGAAAATGTCTAAAAACGCTTGTATTCGTCGAAAGTGATCGTTTTTAGACGATTTCAGCTTTCTGACGTTAATAAATTTATTTTCAGAGATAAAAAATATTTTTTGTCGTGTAAAATACAGTTTTAGTACGAGAAGTACGAAAATGTCTAAAAATTCTTGTATTCATTGAAAGTCATCGTTTTTAGACGTTTCCAGCTCTCTGACGTTAATAAATTTATTTCCAGAGATATAAAATATTTTTTGTCGTGAAAAATACAGTTTTATTCCGAGAAATACGAAAATGGCTAAAAACGCTCGTATTCGTTGAAAGTGAATGTTTTTAGACATTTCCAGCTCTCTGACGTTAATAAATTGATTTTCAGAGATAAAAAATATTTTTTGTCGTGAAAAATGCAGTTTTATTCCGAGAAGTACGAAAATGTCTAAAAACGCTTGTATTCGTCGAAAGTGATCGTTTTTAGACGTTTCCAGCTTTCTGACGTTAATAAATTTATTTTCAGAGATATAAAATATTTTTTGTCGTGAAAAATACAGTTTTATTCCGAGAAGTTCGAAAATGTCTAAAAACGCTTGTATTCAATGAAAATGATCGTTTTTAGACGTTTCCAGCTTTCTGACGTTAATAAATTTATTTCCAGAGATATAAAATATTTTTTGTGGTGAAAAATACAGTTTTATTCCGAGAAGTACGAAAATGCCTAAAAACGCTCGTATTCGTTGAAAGTGAACGTTTTTAAGCATTTCCAGCTCTCTGACGTTAATAAATTTATTTTCAGAGATATAAAATATTTTTTGTCGTGAAAAATACAGTTTTATTCCGAGAAGTACGAAAATGTCTAAAAACGTTTGTATTCATCGAAAGTGATCGCTTTTAGACGTTTCCAGCTCTCTGACGTTAATAAATTTATTTCCAGAGATATAAAATATTTTTGTCGTGAAAAATACAGTTTTATTCCGAGAAGTACGAAAATGTCTAAAAACGCTCGTATTCGTTGAAAGTGAACGTTTTTAGACATTTCCAGCTTTCCGATCAGAATAAATTTATTTCCAGAGATATAAAATATTTTTTGTCGTGAAAAATACAATTTTATTCGGAGAAGTACGAAAATGCCTAAAAACGCTTGTATTCGTTGAAAGTGAACGTTTTTAGACATTTCTAGCTCTCTGACGTTAATAAATTTATTTTCAGAGATATAAAATATTTTTTGCCGTGAAAAATACAGTTTTATTCCGAGAAGTACGAAAATGTCTAAAGACGCTTGTATTCATTGAAAGTGATCGTTTTTAGACGTTTCCAGCTTTCTGACGTTAATAAATTTATTTTCAGAGATATAAAATATTTTTTGTCGTGAAAAATACAGTTTTATTCCGAGAAGTTCGAAAATGTCTAAAAACGCTTGTATTCAATGAAAATGATCGTTTTTAGACGTTTCCAGCTTTCTGACGTTAATAAATTTATTTCCAGAGATATAAAATATTTTTTGTGGTGAAAAATACAGTTTTATTCCGAGAAGTACGAAAATGCCTAAAAACGCTCGTATTCGTTGAAAGTGAACGTTTTTAAGCATTTCCAGCTCTCTGACGTTAATAAATTTATTTTCAGAGATATAAAATATTTTTTGTCGTGAAAAATACAGTTTTATTCCGAGAAGTACGAAAATGTCTAAAAACGCTTGTATTCATTGAAAGTGATCGTTTTTAGACGTTTCCAGCTTTCTGACGTTAATAAATTTATTTTCAGAGATAAAAAATATTTTTTGTCGTTAAAAATACTGTATTATTCCGAGAAGTACGAAAATGTCTAAAAACGCTTGTATTCATCGAAAGTGATCGCTTTTAGACGTTTCCAGCTCTCTGACGTTAATAAATTTATTTCCAGAGATATAAAATATTTTTGTCGTGAAAAATACAGTTTTATTCCGAGAAGTACGAAAATGTCTAAAAACGCTCGTATTCGTTGAAAGTGAACGTTTTTAGACATTTCCAGCTTTCCGATCAGAATAAATTTATTTCCAGAGATATAAAATATTTTTTGTCGTGAAAAATACAATTTTATTCGGAGAAGTACGAAAATGCCTAAAAACGCTTGTATTCGTTGAAAGTGAACGTTTTTAGACATTTCTAGCTCTCTGACGTTAATAAATTTATTTTCAGAGATATAAAATATTTTTTGCCGTGAAAAATACAGTTTTATTCCGAGAAGTACGAAAATGTCTAAAGACGCTTGTATTCATTGAAAGTGATCGTTTTTAGACGTTTCCAGCTCTCTGACGTTAATAAATTTATTTCCAGAGATATAAAATATTTTTTGTCGTGAACAATACAGTTTTATTCCGAGAAGTACGAAAATGGTTAAAAACGCTCGTAATCATTGAAAGTGATCGTTTTTAGACGTTTCCAGCTCTCTGACGTTAATAAATTTATTTCCAGAGATATAAGATATTTTTTGTGGTGAAAAATACAGTTTTATTCCGAGAAGTACGAAAATGCCTAAAAACGCTCGTATTCGTTGAAAGTGAACGTTTTTAGACATTTCCAGCTCTCTGACGTTAATAAATTTATTTTCAGAGATATAAAATATTGTTTGTCGTGAAAAATACAGTTTTATTCCGAGAAGTACGAAAATGTCTAAAAACGCTTGTATTCATTGAAAGTGATCGTTTTTAGACGTTTCCAGCTTTCTGACGTTAATAAATTTATTTTCAGAGATAAAAAAAAATTTTGTCGTTAAAAATACAGTTTTATTCCGAGAAGTACGAAAATAACTAAAAACGCTTGTATTCATTGAAAGTCATCGTTTTTAGACGTTTCCAGCTTTCTGACGTTAATAAATTTATTTTCAGAGATAACAAATATTTTTTGTCGTTAAAAATACTGCATTATTCCGAGAAGTACGAGAATGTCTAAAAACGCTTGTATTCATTGAAAGTGAGCGTTTTTAGACGTTTCGAGCTCTCTGACGTTAATAAATTTATTTCCAGACATATAAAATATTTTTTGTCCTGAAAAATACAGTTTTATTCCGAGAAGTACGAAAATGTCTAAAAACGCTCGTATTCGTTGAAAGTGAACGTTTTTAGACATTTCCAGCTCTCTGACGTTAATAAATTTATTTTCAGAGATAAAAAATATTTTTTGTTGTGAAAAATGCAGTTTTAGTCCGAGAAGTACGAAAATGTCTAAAAACGCTTGTATTCGTCGAAAGTGATCGTTTTTAGACGATTTCAGCTTTCTGACGTTAATAAATTTATTTTCAGAGATAAAAAATATTTTTTGTCGTGTAAAATACAGATTTAGTACGAGAAGTACGAAAATGTCTAAAAATTCTTGTATTCATTGAAAGTCATCGTTTTTAGACGTTTCCAGCTCTCTGACGTTAATAAATTTATTTCCAGAGATATAAAATATTTTTTGTCGTGAAAAATACAGTTTTAGTACGAGAAGTTCGAAAATGCCTAAAGACGCTTGTATTCATTGAAAGTGATCGTTTTTAGACGTTTCCAGCTCTCTGACGTTAATAAATTAAATTTATTTCCAGAGATATAAGATATTTTTTGTGGTGAAAAATACAGTTTTATTCCGAGAAGTACGAAAATGCCTAAAAACGCTCGTATTCGTTGAAATTGAAAGTTTTTAGACGTTTCTAGCTCTCTGACGTTAATAAGTTTATTTTCAGAGATATAAAATATTTTTTGTCGTGAAAAATACAGTTTTATTCCGAGAAGTACGAAAATGTCTAAAAACGCTTGTATTCGTCGAAAGTGATCGTTTTTAGACGTTTTCAGCTTTCTGACGTCAATAAATTTATTTTCAGAGATAAAAAATATTTTTTGTCTTTAAAAATACTGCATTATTCCGAGAAGTACGAGAATGTCTAAAAACGCTTGTATTCATTGAAAGTCATCGTGTTTAGACGTTTCCAGCTCTCTGACGTTAATAAATTTATTTCCAGAGATATAAAATATTTTTTGTCGTGAACAATACAGTTTTATTCCGAGAAGTACGAAAATGGCTAAAAACGCTCGTATTTATTGAAAGTGAACGTTTTTAGACATTTCCAGCTCTCTGACGTTAATAAATTTATTTTCAGAGATAAAAAATATTTTTTGTTGTGAAAAATGCAGTTTTAGTCCGAGAAGTACGAAAATGTCTAAAAACGCTTGTATTCGTCGAAAGTGATCGTTTTTAGACGATTTCAGCTTTCTGACGTTAATAAATTTATTTTCAGAGATAAAAAATATTTTTTGTCGTGAAAAATACAGTTTTAGTACGAGAAGTACGAAAATGCCTAAAGACGCTTGTATTCATTGAAAGTGATCGTTTTTAGACGTTTCCAGCTCTCTGACGTTAATAAATTTATTTCCAGAGATATAAAATATTTTTTGTGGTGAAAAATACAGTTTTATTCCGAGAAGTACGAAAATGCCTAAAAACGCTCGTATTCGTTGAAAGTGAACGTTTTTAGACATTTCCAGCTCTCTGACGTTAATAAATTTATTTTCAGAGATATAAAATATTTTTTGTCGTGAAAAATACAGTTTTATTCCGAGAAGTACGAAGATATCTAAAAGCGCTTGTAATCGTCGAAAGTGATCGTTTTTAGACGTTTCCAGCTTTCTGACCTTAATAAATTTATTTTCAGAGATAAAAAATATTTTTTGTCGTGAAAAATACAGTTTTAGTACGAGAAGTTCGAAAATGCCTAAAGACGCTTGTATTCATTGAAAGTGATCGTTTTTAGACGTTTCCAGCTCTCTGACGTTAATAAATTTATTTCCAGAGATATAAAATATTTTTTGTGGTGAAAAATACAGTTTTATTCCGAGAAGTACGAAAATGCCTAAAAACGCTCGTATTCGTTGAAAGTGAACGTTTTTAGACATTTCCAGCTCTCTGACGTTAATAAATTTATTTTCAGAGATATAAAATATTTTTTGTCGTGAAAAATACAGTTTTATTCCGAGAAGTACGAAGATGTCTAAAAACGCTTGTAATCGTCGAAAGTGATCGTTTTTAGACGTTTTCAGCTTTCTGACTTTAATAAATTTATTTTCAGAGATAAAAAATATTTTTTGTCGTGAAAAATACAGTTTTATTCCGAGAAGTACGAAAATGTCTAAAAACGCTTGTATTCATTGAAAGTGATCGTTTTTAGACGTTTCCAGCTTTCTGACGTTAATAAATTTATTTTCAGAGATAAAAAATATTTTTTGTCGTTAAAAATACTGTATTATTCCGAGAAGTACGAAAATGTCTAAAAACGCTCATATTCATCGAAAGTGATCGCTTTTAGACGTTTCCAGCTCTCTGACGTTAATAAATTTATTTTCAGAGATAAAAAATATTTTTTGTCGTGAAAAATACAGTTTTAGTACGAGAAGTTCGAAAATGCCTAAAGACGCTTGTATTCATTGAAAGTGATCGTTTTTAGACGTTTCCAGCTCTCTGACGTTAATAAATTTATTTCCAGAGATATAAAATATTTTTGTCGTGAAAAATACAGTTTTATTCCGAGAAGTACGAAAATGTCTAAAAACGCTCGTATTCGTTGAAAGTGAACGTTTTTAGACATTTCCAGCTTTCCGATCAGAATAAATTTATTTTCAGAGATAAAAAATATTTTTTGTCGTGAAAAATACAGTTTTATTCCGAGAAGTACGAAAATGTCTAAAAACGCTTGTATTCGTCGAAAGTGATCGTTTTTAGACGTTTCCAGCTCTCTGACGTTAATAAATTTATTTTCAGACATAAAAAATATTTTTTGTCGTGAAAAATACAGTTTTAGTACGAGAAGTACGAAAATGTCTAAAAACGCTTGTATTCGTCGAAAGTGATCGCTTTTAGACGTTTCCAGCTCTCTGACGTTAATAAATTTATTTTCAGACATAAAAAATATTTTTTGTCGTGAAAAATACAGTTTTAGTACGAGAAGTACGAAGATGTCTAAAAACGCTTGTAATCGTCGAAAGTGATCGTTTTTAGACGTTTTCAGCTTTCTGACTTTAATAAATTTATTTTCAGAGATAAAAAATATTTTTCGTCGTGAAAAATACAGTTTTATTCCGAGAAGTACGAAAATGTCTAAAAACGCTTGTATTTATTGAAAGTCATCGTTTTTAGACGTTTCCAGCTTTCTGACGTTAATGAATTTATTTTCAGAGATAAAAAATATTTTTTGTCGTTAAAAATACTGTATTATTCCGAGAAGTACGAAAATGTCTAAAAACGCTTGTATTCATCGAAAGTGATCGCTTTTAGACGTTTCCAGCTCTCTGACGTTAATAAATTTATTTCCAGAGATATAAAATATTTTTGTCGTGAAAAATACAGTTTTATTCCGAGAAGTACGAAAATGTCTAAAAACGCTCGTATTCGTTGAAAGTGAACGTTTTTAGACATTTCCAGCTTTCCGATCAGAATAAATTTATTTCCAGAGATATAAAATATTTTTTGTCGTGAAAAATACAGTTTTATTCCGAGAAGTACGAAAATGTCTAAAAACGCTTGTATTCGTCGAAAGTGATCGTTTTTAGACGTTTTCAGCTTTCTGACGTTAATAAATTTATTTTCAGAGATAAAAAATATTTTTTGTCGTGAAAAATACAGTTTTAGTACGAGAAGTACGAAAATGTCTAAAAACGCTTGTATTCATTGAAAGTCATCGTGTTTAGACGTTTCCAGCTCTCTGACGTTAATAAATTTATTTCCAGAGATATAAAATATTTTTTGTCGTGAACAATACAGTTTTATTCCGAGAAGTACGAAAATGGCTAAAAACGCTCGTATTCATTGAAAGTGAACGTTTTTAGACATTACCAGCTCTCTGACGTTAATAAATTTATTTTCAGAGATAATAAATATTTTTTGTCGTGAAAAATGCAGTTTTAGTCCAAGAAGTACGGAAATGTCTAAAAACGCTTGTATTCATCGAAAGTGATCGTTTTTAGACGTTTCCAGCTTTCTGACGTTAATAAATTTATTTTCAGAGATAAAAAATATTTTTTGTCGTGAAAAATACAGTTTTAGTACGAGAAGTTCGAAAATGCCTAAAGACGCTTGTATTCATTGAAAGTGATCGTTTTTAGACGTTTCCAGCTTTCTGACGTTAATAAATTTATTTTCAGAGATAAAAAATATTTTTTGTCGTTAAAAATACTGTATTATTCCGAGAAGTACGAAAATGTCTAAAAACGCTTGTATTCATCGAAAGTGATCGCTTTTAGACGTTTCCAGCTCTTTGACGTTAATAAATTTATTTCCAGAGATATAAAATATTTTTGTCGTGAAAAATACAGTTTTATTCCAAGAAGTACGAAAATGTCTAAAAACGCTCGTATTCGTTGAAAGTGAACGTTTTTAGACATTTCCAGCTCTCTGACGTTAATAAATTTATTTTCAGAGATATAAAATATTTTTTGTCGTGAAAAATACAGTTTTATTCCGAGAAGTACGAAAATGTCTAAAAACGCTTGTATTCGTCGAAAGTGATCGTTTTTAGACGTTTTCCTCTTTCTGACGTCAATAAATTTATTTTCAGAGATATAAAATATTTTTTGTCGTGAACAATACAGTTTTATTCTGAGAAGTACGAAAATGGCTAAAAACGCTCGTATTCATTGAAAGTGAACGTTTTTAGACATTTCCAGCTCTCTGACGTTAATAAATTTATTTTCAGAGATAAAAAATTTTTTTTGTCGTGAAAAATGCAGTTTTAGTCCAAGAAGTACGAAAATGTCTAAAAACGCTTGTATTCATCGAAAGTGATCGTTTTTAGACGTTTCCAGCTTTCTGACGTTAATAAATTTATTTTCAGAGATAAAAAATATTTTTTGTCGTGAAAAATACAGTTTTAGTACGAGAAGTTCGATAATGCCTAAAGACGCTTGTATTCATTGAAAGTGATCGTTTTTAGACGTTTCCAGCTTTCTGACGTTAATAAATTTATTTTCAGAGATAAAAAATATTTTTTGTCGTTAAAAATACTGTATTATTCCGAGAAGTACGAAAATGTCTAAAAACGCTTATATTCATCGAAAGTGATCGCTTTTAGACGTTTCCAGCTCTCTGACGTTAATAAATTTATTTCCAGAGATATAAAATATTTTTGTCGTGAAAAATACAGTTTTATTCCGAGAAGTACGAAAATGTCTAAAAACGCTCGTATTCGTTGAAAGTGAACGTTTTTAGACATTTCCAGCTTTCCGATCAGAATAAATTTATTTCCAGAGATATAAAATATTTTTTGTCGTGAAAAATACAGTTTTATTCGGAGAAGTACGAAAATGCCTAAAAACGCTCGTATTCGTTGAAATTGAAAGTTTTTAGACATTTCTAGCTCTCTGACGTTAATAAATTTATTTTCAGAGATATAAAATATTTTTTGTCGTGAAAAATACAGTTTTATTCCGAGAAGTACGAAAATGTCTAAAAACGCTTGTATTCGTCGAAAGTGATCGTTTTTAGACGTTTTCAGCTTTCTGACGTCAATAAATTTATTTTCAGAGATAAAAAATATTTTTTGTCGTGAAAAATACAGTTTTAGTACGAGAAGTACGAAAATATCTAAAAACGCTTGTATTCATTGAAAGTCATCGTGTTTAGACGTTTCCAGCTCTCTGACGTTAATAAATTTATTTCCAGAGATATAAAATATTTTTTGTCGTGAACAATACAGTTTTATTCCGAGAAGTACGAAAATGGCTAAAAACGCTCGTATTTATTGAAAGTGAACGTTTTTAGACATTTCCAGCTCTCTGACGTTAATAAATTTATTTTCAGAGATAAAAAATATTTTTTGTCGTGAAAAATGCAGTTTTAGTCCAAGAAGTACGAAAATGTCTAAAAACGCTTGTATTCATCGAAAGTGATCGTTTTTAGACGTTTCCAGCTTTCTGACGTTAATAAATTTATTTTCAGAGATAAAAAATATTTTTTGTCGTGAAAAATACAGTTTTAGTACGAGAAGTTCGAAAATGCCTAAAGACGCTTGTATTCATTGAAAGTGATCGTTTTTAGACGTTTCCAGCTCTCTGACGTTAATAAATTTATTTCCAGAGATATAAAATATTTTTTGTGGTGAAAAATACAGTTTTATTCCGAGAAGTACGAAAATGCCTAAAAACGCTCGTATTCGTTGAAAGTGAACGTTTTTAGACATTTCCAGCTCTCTGACGTTAATAAATTTATTTTCAGAGATATAAAATATTTTTTGTCGTGAAAAATACAGTTTTATTCCGAGAAGTACGAAAATGTCTAAAAACGCTTGTATTCGTCGAAAGTGATCGTTTTTAGACGTTTTCCTCTTTCTGACGTCAATAAATTTATTTTCAGAGATATAAAATATTTTTTGTCGTGAACAATACAGTTTTATTCTGAGAAGTACGAAAATGGCTAAAAACGCTCGTATTCATTGAAAGTGAACGTTTTTAGACATTTCCAGCTCTCTGACGTTAATAAATTTATTTTCAGAGATAAAAAAAATTTTTTGTCGTGAAAAATGCAGTTTTAGTCCAAGAAGTACGAAAATGTCTAAAAACGCTTGTATTCATCGAAAGTGATCGTTTTTAGACGTTTCCAGCTTTCTGACGTTAATAAATTTATTTTCAGAGATAAAAAATATTTTTTGTCGTGAAAAATACAGTTTTAGTACGAGAAGTTCGATAATGCCTAAAGACGCTTGTATTCATTGAAAGTGATCGTTTTTAGACGTTTCCAGCTTTCTGACGTTAATAAATTTATTTTCAGAGATAAAAAATATTTTTTGTCGTTAAAAATACTGTATTATTCCGAGAAGTACGAAAATGTCTAAAAACGCTTATATTCATCGAAAGTGATCGCTTTTAGACGTTTCCAGCTCTCTGACGTTAATAAATTTATTTCCAGAGATATAAAATATTTTTGTCGTGAAAAATACAGTTTTATTCCGAGAAGTACGAAAATGTCTAAAAACGCTCGTATTCGTTGAAAGTGAACGTTTTTAGACATTTCCAGCTTTCCGATCAGAATAAATTTATTTCCAGAGATATAAAATATTTTTTGTCGTGAAAAATACAGTTTTATTCGGAGAAGTACGAAAATGCCTAAAAACGCTCGTATTCGTTGAAATTGAAAGTTTTTAGACATTTCTAGCTCTCTGACGTTAATAAATTTATTTTCAGAGATATAAAATATTTTTTGTCGTGAAAAATACAGTTTTATTCCGAGAAGTACGAAAATGTCTAAAAACGCTTGTATTCGTCGAAAGTGATCGTTTTTAGACGTTTTCAGCTTTCTGACGTCAATAAATTTATTTTCAGAGATAAAAAATATTTTTTGTCGTGAAAAATACAGTTTTAGTACGAGAAGTACGAAAATATCTAAAAACGCTTGTATTCATTGAAAGTCATCGTGTTTAGACGTTTCCAGCTCTCTGACGTTAATAAATTTATTTCCAGAGATATAAAATATTTTTTGTCGTGAACAATACAGTTTTATTCCGAGAAGTACGAAAATGGCTAAAAATGCTCGTATTTATTGAAAGTGAACGTTTTTAGACATTTCCAGCTCTCTGACGTTAATAAATTTATTTTCAGAGATAAAAAATATTTTTTGTCGTGAAAAATGCAGTTTTAGTCCAAGAAGTACGAAAATGTCTAAAAACGCTTGTATTCATCGAAAGTGATCGTTTTTAGATGTTTCCAGCTTTCTGACGTTAATAAATTTATTTTCAGAGATAAAAAATATTTTTTGTCGTGAAAAATACAGTTTTAGTACGAGAAGTTCGAAAATGCCTAAAGACGCTTGTATTCATTGAAAGTGATCGTTTTTAGACGTTTCCAGCTCTCTGACGTTAATAAATTTATTTCCAGAGATATAAAATATTTTTTGTGGTGAAAAATACAGTTTTATTCCGAGAAGTACGAAAATGCCTAAAAACGCTCGTATTCGTTGAAAGTGAACGTTTTTAGACATTTCCAGCTCTCTGACGTTAATAAATTTATTTTCAGAGATATAAAATATTTTTTGTCGTGAAAAATACAGTTTTATTCCGAGAAGTACGAAGATATCTAAAAACGCTTGTAATCGTCGAAAGTGATCGTTTTTAGACGTTTCCAGCTTTCTGACCTTAATAAATTTATTTTCAGAGATAAAAAATATTTTTTGTCGTGAAAAATACAGTTTTAGTACGAGAAGTTCGAAAATGCCTAAAGACGCTTGTATTCATTGAAAGTGATCGTTTTTAGACGTTTCCAGCTCTCTGACGTTAATAAATTTATTTCCAGAGATATAAAATATTTTTTGTGGTGAAAAATACAGTTTTATTCCGAGAAGTACGAAAATGCCTAAAAACGCTCGTATTCGTTGAAAGTGAACGTTTTTAGACATTTCCAGCTCTCTGACGTTAATAAATTTATTTTCAGAGATATAAAATATTTTTTGTCGTGAAAAATACAGTTTTATTCCGAGAAGTACTAAGATGTCTAAAAACGCTTGTAATCGTCGAAAGTGATCGTTTTTAGACGTTTTCAGCTTTCTGACTTTAATAAATTTATTTTCAGAGATAAAAAATATTTTTTGTCGTGAAAAATACAGTTTTATTCCGAGAAGTACGAAAATGTCTAAAAACGCTTGTATTCATTGAAAGTGATCGTTTTTAGACGTTTCCAGCTTTCTGACGTTAATAAATTTATTTTCAGAGATAAAAAATATTTTTTGTCGTTAAAAATACTGTATTATTCCGAGAAGTACGAAAATGTCTAAAAACGCTCATATTCATCGAAAGTGATCGCTTTTAGACGTTTCCAGCTCTCTGACGTTAATAAATTTATTTTCAGAGATAAAAAATATTTTTTGTCGTGAAAAATACAGTTTTAGTACGAGAAGTTCGAAAATGCCTAAAGACGCTTGTATTCATTGAAAGTGATCGTTTTTAGACGTTTCCAGCTCTCTGACGTTAATAAATTTATTTCCAGAGATATAAAATATTTTTGTCGTGAAAAATACAGTTTTATTCCGAGAAGTACGAAAATGTCTAAAAACGCTCGTATTCGTTGAAAGTGAACGTTTTTAGACATTTCCAGCTTTCCGATCAGAATAAATTTATTTTCAGAGATAAAAAATATTTTTTGTCGTGAAAAATACAGTTTTATTCCGAGAAGTACGAAAATGTCTAAAAACGCTTGTATTCGTCGAAAGTGATCGTTTTTAGACGTTTCCAGCTCTCTGACGTTAATAAATTTATTTTCAGACATAAAAAATATTTTTTGTCGTGAAAAATACAGTTTTAGTACGAGAAGTACGAAAATATCTAAAAACGCTTGTATTCATTGAAAGTCATCGTGTTTAGACGTTTCCAGCTCTCTGACGTTAATAAATTTATTTCCAGAGATATAAAATATTTTTTGTCGTGAACAATACAGTTTTATTCCGAGAAGTACGAAAATGGCTAAAAACGCTCGTATTCATTGAAAGTGAACGTTTTTAGACATTTCCAGCTCTCTGACGTTAATAAATTTATTTTCAGAGATATAAAATATTTTTTGTCGTGAAAAATACAGTTTTATTCCGAGAAGTACGAAGATGTCTAAAAACGCTTGTAATCGTCGAAAGTGATCGTTTTTAGACGTTTCCAGCTTTCTGACCTTAATAAATTTATTTTCAGAGATAAAAAATATTTTTTGTCGTGAAAAATACAGTTTTAGTACAAGAAGTTCGAAAATGCCTAAAGACGCTTGTATTCATTGAAAGTGATCGTTTTTAGACGTTTCCAGCTTTCTGACGTTAATAAATTTATTTTCAGAGATAAAAAATATTTTTTGTCGTTAAAAATACTGTATTATTCCGAGAAGTACGAAAATGTCTAAAAACGCTTGTATTCATCGAAAGTGATCGCTTTTAGACGTTTCCAGCTCTCTGACGTTAATAAATTTATTTCCAGAGATATAAATTATTTTTGTCGTGAAAAATACAGTTTTATTCCAAGAAGTACGAAAATGTCTAAAAACGCTCGTATTCGTTGAAAGTGAACGTTTTTAGACATTTCCAGCTTTCCGATCAGAATAAATTTATTTCCAGAGATATAAAATATTTTTTGTCGTGAAAAATACAATTTTATTCGGAGAAGTACGAAAATGCCTAAAAACGCTCGTATTCGTTGAAAGTGAACGTTTTTAGACATTTCTAGCTCTCTGACGTTAATAAATTTATTTTCAGAGATATAAAATATTTTTTGTCGTGAAAAATACAGTTTTAGTACGAGAAGTTCGAAAATGCCTAAAGACGCTTGTATTCGTTGAAAGTGAACGTTTTTAGACATTTCCAGCTCTCTGACGTTAATAAATTTATTTTCAGAGATATAAAATATTTTTTGTCGTGAAAAATACAGTTTTATTCCGAGAAGTACGAAGATGTCTAAAAACGCTTGTAATCGTCGAAAGTGATCGTTTTTAGACGTTTTCAGCTTTCTGACTTTAATAAATTTATTTTCAGAGATAAAAAATATTTTTTGTCGTGAAAAATACAGTTTTATTCCGAGAAGTACGAAAATGTCTAAAAATGCTTGTATTCATTGAAAGTGATCGTTTTTAGACGTTTCCAGCTTTCTGACGTTAATAAATTTATTTTCAGAGATAAAAAATATTTTTTGTCGTTAAAAATACTGTATTATTCCGAGAAGTACGAAAATGTCTAAAAACGCTCATATTCATCGAAAGTGATCGCTTTTAGACGTTTCCAGCTCTCTGACGTTAATAAATTTATTTTCAGAGATAAAAAATATTTTTTGTCGTGAAAAATACAGTTTTAGTACGAGAAGTTCGAAAATGCCTAAAGACGCTTGTATTCATTGAAAGTGATCGTTTTTAGACGTTTCCAGCTCTCTGACGTTAATAAATTTATTTCCAGAGATATAAAATATTTTTGTCGTGAAAAATACAGTTTTATTCCGAGAAGTACGAAAATGTCTAAAAACGCTCGTATTCGTTGAAAGTGAACGTTTTTAGACATTTCCAGCTTTCCGATCAGAATAAATTTATTTTCAGAGATAAAAAATATTTTTTGTCGTGAAAAATACAGTTTTATTCCGAGAAGTACGAAAATGTCTAAAAACGCTTGTATTCGTCGAAAGTGATCGTTTTTAGACGTTTCCAGCTCTCTGACGTTAATAAATTTATTTTCAGAGATAAAAAATATTTTTTGTCGTGAAAAATACAGTTTTAGTACGAGAAGTACGAAAATATCTAAAAACGCTTGTGTTCATTGAAAGTCATCGTTTTTAGACGTTTCCAGCTCTCTGACGTTAATAAATTTATTTCCAGAGATATAAAATATTTTTTGACGTAAAAAATACAGTTTTATTCCGCGAAGTACGAAAATGTCTAAAAACGCTTGTATTCGTCGAAAGTGGTTGTTTTTAGACATTTCCAGCTTTCTGACCTGAATAAATTGATTTTCAGAGATAAAAAATATTTTTTGTCGTGAAAAATACTGTTTTATTCCGAGAAGTACGAAAATGTCTAAAAACGCTTGTATTCGTCGAAAGTGATCGTTTTTAGACGTTTCCAGCTCTCTGACGTTAATAAATTTATTTTCAGAGATAAAAAATATTTTTTGTCGTGAAAAATACAGTTTTATTCCGAGAAGTACGAAAATGTCTAAAAACGCTTGTATTCGTCGAAAGTGATCGTTTTTAGACGTTTCCAGCTCTCTGACGTTAATAAATTTATTTTCAGACATAAAAAATATTTTTTGTCGTGAAAAATACAGTTTTAGTACGAGAAGTACGAAAATATCTAAAAACGCTTGTATTCATTGAAAGTCATCGTGTTTAGACGTTTCCAGCTCTCTGACGTTAATAAATTTATTTCCAGAGATATAAAATATTTTTTGTCGTGAACAATACAGTTTTATTCCGAGAAGTACGAAAATGGCTAAAAACGCTCGTATTCATTGAAAGTGAACGTTTTTAGACATTTCCAGCTCTCTGACGTTAATAAATTTATTTTCAGAGATATAAAATATTTTTTGTCGTGAAAAATACAGTTTTATTCCGAGAAGTACGAAGATGTCTAAAAACGCTTGTAATCGTCGAAAGTGATCGTTTTTAGACGTTTCCAGCTTTCTGACCTTAATAAATTTATTTTCAGAGATAAAAAATATTTTTTGTCGTGAAAAATACAGTTTTAGTACAAGAAGTTCGAAAATGCCTAAAGACGCTTGTATTCATTGAAAGTGATCGTTTTTAGACGTTTCCAGCTTTCTGACGTTAATAAATTTATTTTCAGAGATAAAAAATATTTTTTGTCGTTAAAAATACTGTATTATTCCGAGAAGTACGAAAATGTCTAAAAACGCTTGTATTCATCGAAAGTGATCGCTTTTAGACGTTTCCAGCTCTCTGACGTTAATAAATTTATTTCCAGAGATATAAATTATTTTTGTCGTGAAAAATACAGTTTTATTCCAAGAAGTACGAAAATGTCTAAAAACGCTCGTATTCGTTGAAAGTGAACGTTTTTAGACATTTCCAGCTTTCCGATCAGAATAAATTTATTTCCAGAGATATAAAATATTTTTTGTCGTGAAAAATACAATTTTATTCGGAGAAGTACGAAAATGCCTAAAAACGCTCGTATTCGTTGAAAGTGAACGTTTTTAGACATTTCTAGCTCTCTGACGTTAATAAATTTATTTTCAGAGATATAAAATATTTTTTGTCGTGAAAAATACAGTTTTAGTACGAGAAGTTCGAAAATGCCTAAAGACGCTTGTATTCGTTGAAAGTGAACGTTTTTAGACATTTCCAGCTCTCTGACGTTAATAAATTTATTTTCAGAGATATAAAATATTTTTTGTCGTGAAAAATACAGTTTTATTCCGAGAAGTACGAAAATGTCTAAAAACGCTTGTATTCATTGAAAGTGATCGTTTTTAGACGTTTCCAGCTTTCTGACGTTAATAAATTTATTTTCAGAGATAAAAAATATTTTTTGTCGTTAAAAATACTGTATTATTCCGAGAAGTACGAAAATGTCTAAAAACGCTCATATTCATCGAAAGTGATCGCTTTTAGACGTTTCCAGCTCTCTGCCGTTAATAAATTTATTTTCAGAGATAAAAAATACATTTTGTCGTGAAAAATACAGTTTTAGTACGAGAAGTTCGAAAATGCCTAAAGACGCTTGTATTCATTGAAAGTGATCGTTTTTAGACGTTTCCAGCTCTCTGACGTTAATAAATTTATTTCCAGAGATATAAAATATTTTTGTCGTGAAAAATACAGTTTTATTCCGAGAAGTACGAAAATGTCTAAAAACGCTCGTATTCGTTGAAAGTGAACGTTTTTAGACATTTCCAGCTTTCCGATCAGAATAAATTTATTTTCAGAGATAAAAAATATTTTTTGTCGTGAAAAATACAGTTTTATTCCGAGAAGTACGAAAATGTCTAAAAACGCTTGTATTCGTCGAAAGTGATCGTTTTTAGACGTTTCCAGCTCTCTGACGTTAATAAATTTATTTTCAGAGATAAAAAATATTTTTTGTCGTGAAAAATACAGTTTTAGTACGAGAAGTACGAAAATATCTAAAAACGCTTGTGTTCATTGAAAGTCATCGTTTTTAGACGTTTCCAGCTCTCTGACGTTAATAAATTTATTTCCAGAGATATAAAATATTTTTTGACGTAAAAAATACAGTTTTATTCCGCGAAGTACGAAAATGTCTAAAAACGCTTGTATTCGTCGAAAGTGGTTGTTTTTAGACATTTCCAGCTTTCTGACCTGAATAAATTGATTTTCAGAGATAAAAAATATTTTTTGTCGTGAAAAATACAGTTTTATTCCGAGAAGTACAAAAATGTCTAAAAACGCTCGTATTCGTTGAAAGTGAACGTTTTTAGACGTTTCCAGCTCTCTGACGTTAATAAATTTATTTTCAGAGATAAAAAATATTTTTTGTCGTGAAAAATACAGTTTTATTCCGAGAAGTACGAAAATGTCTAAAAACGCTTGTATTCGTCGAAAGTGATCGTTTTTAGACGTTTCCAGCTCTCTGACGTTAATAAATTTATTTTCAGACATAAAAAATATTTTTTGTCGTGAAAAATACAGTTTTAGTACGAGAAGTACGAAAATATCTAAAAACGCTTGTATTCATTGAAAGTCATCGTGTTTAGACGTTTCCAGCTCTCTGACGTTAATAAATTTATTTCCAGAGATATAAAATATTTTTTGTCGTGAACAATACAGTTTTATTCCGAGAAGTACGAAAATGGCTAAAAACGCTCGTATTCATTGAAAGTGAACGTTTTTAGACATTTCCAGCTCTCTGACGTTAATAAATTTATTTTCAGAGATATAAAATATTTTTTGTCGTGAAAAATACAGTTTTATTCCGAGAAGTACGAAGATGTCTAAAAACGCTTGTAATCGTCGAAAGTGATCGTTTTTAGACGTTTCCAGCTTTCTGACCTTAATAAATTTATTTTCAGAGATAAAAAATATTTTTTGTCGTGAAAAATACAGTTTTAGTACAAGAAGTTCGAAAATGCCTAAAGACGCTTGTATTCATTGAAAGTGATCGTTTTTAGACGTTTCCAGCTTTCTGACGTTAATAAATTTATTTTCAGAGATAAAAAATATTTTTTGTCGTTAAAAATACTGTATTATTCCGAGAAGTACGAAAATGTCTAAAAACGCTTGTATTCATCGAAAGTGATCGCTTTTAGACGTTTCCAGCTCTCTGACGTTAATAAATTTATTTCCAGAGATATAAATTATTTTTGTCGTGAAAAATACAGTTTTATTCCAAGAAGTACGAAAATGTCTAAAAACGCTCGTATTCGTTGAAAGTGAACGTTTTTAGACATTTCCAGCTTTCCGATCAGAATAAATTTATTTCCAGAGATATAAAATATTTTTTGTCGTGAAAAATACAATTTTATTCGGAGAAGTACGAAAATGCCTAAAAACGCTCGTATTCGTTGAAAGTGAACGTTTTTAGACATTTCTAGCTCTCTGACGTTAATAAATTTATTTTCAGAGATATAAAATATTTTTTGTCGTGAAAAATACAGTTTTAGTACGAGAAGTTCGAAAATGCCTAAAGACGCTTGTATTCGTTGAAAGTGAACGTTTTTAGACATTTCCAGCTCTCTGACGTTAATAAATTTATTTTCAGAGATATAAAATATTTTTTGTCGTGAAAAATACAGTTTTATTCCGAGAAGTACGAAGATGTCTAAAAACGCTTGTAATCGTCGAAAGTGATCGTTTTTAGACGTTTTCAGCTTTCTGACTTTAATAAATTTATTTTCAGAGATAAAAAATATTTTTTGTCGTGAAAAATACAGTTTTATTCCGAGAAGTACGAAAATGTCTAAAAACGCTTGTATTCATTGAAAGTGATCGTTTTTAGACGTTTCCAGCTTTCTGACGTTAATAAATTTATTTTCAGAGATAAAAAATATTTTTTGTCGTTAAAAATACTGTATTATTCCGAGAAGTACGAAAATGTCTAAAAACGCTCATATTCATCGAAAGTGATCGCTTTTAGACGTTTCCAGCTCTCTGCCGTTAATAAATTTATTTTCAGAGATAAAAAATATTTTTTGTCGTGAAAAATACAGTTTTAGTACGAGAAGTTCGAAAATGCCTAAAGACGCTTGTATTCATTGAAAGTGATCGTTTTTAGACGTTTCCAGCTCTCTGACGTTAATAAATTTATTTCCAGAGATATAAAATATTTTTGTCGTGAAAAATACAGTTTTATTCCGAGAAGTACGAAAATGTCTAAAAACGCTCGTATTCGTTGAAAGTGAACGTTTTTAGACATTTCCAGCTTTCCGATCAGAATAAATTTATTTTCAGAGATAAAAAATATTTTTTGTCGTGAAAAATACAGTTTTATTCCGAGAAGTACGAAAATGTCTAAAAACGCTTGTATTCGTCGAAAGTGATCGTTTTTAGACGTTTCCAGCTCTCTGACGTTAATAAATTTATTTTCAGAGATAAAAAATATTTTTTGTCGTGAAAAATACAGTTTTAGTACGAGAAGTACGAAAATATCTAAAAACGCTTGTGTTCATTGAAAGTCATCGTTTTTAGACGTTTCCAGCTCTCTGACGTTAATAAATTTATTTCCAGAGATATAAAATATTTTTTGACGTAAAAAATACAGTTTTATTCCGCGAAGTACGAAAATGTCTAAAAACGCTTGTATTCGTCGAAAGTGGTTGTTTTTAGACATTTCCAGCTTTCTGACCTGAATAAATTGATTTTCAGAGATAAAAAATATTTTTTGTCGTGAAAAATACTGTTTTATTCCGAGAAGTACAAAAATGTCTAAAAACGCTCGTATTCGTTGAAAGTGAACGTTTTTAGACATTTCCAGCTCTCTGACGTTAATAAATTGATTTTCAGAGATAAAAAACATATTTTGTGGTGAAAAATGCAGTTTTAGTCCGAGAAGTACGAAAATGTCTAAAAACGCTTGTATTTGTCGAAAGTGGTCGTTTTTAGACGTTTGCAGCTTTCTGACCAGAATAAATTTATTTCCAGAGATATAAAATATTTATTGTCGTGAAAAATGCAGTTTTATTCGGAGAAGTACGAAAATGCCTAAAAACGCTCGTATTCGTTGAAAGTGAACGTTTTTAGACATTTCCAGCTCTCTGACGTTAATAAACTTATTTTCAGAGATAAAAAATATTTGTTGTTGTGAAAAATGCAGTTTTAGTCCGAGAAGTACGAAAATGTCTAAAAACGCTTGTATTTGTTGAAAGTAATCGTTTTTAGACGTTTCCAGCTCTCTGACGTTAATAAATTTATTTCCAGAGATATAAAATATTTTTTGTCGTGAAAAATACAGTTTTATTCCGAGAAGTACGAAAATGTCTAAAACGCTCGTATTCGTTGAAAGTGAACGTTTTTAGACATTTCCAGCTCTCTGACGTTAATAAATTGATTTTCAGAGATAAAAAATATTTTTTGTGGTGAAAAATGCAGTTTTATTCCGAGAAGTACGAAAATGTCTAAAAACGCTTGTATTCGTCGAAAGTGATCGTTTTTAGACGTTTCCAGCTTTCTGACGTTAATAAATTTATTTCCAGAGATATAAAATATTTTTTGTCGTGAAAAATACAGTTTTATTCCCAGAAGTACGAAAATGTCTAAGAACGATTATATTCGTCGAAAGTGATCGTTTTTAGACGTTTCCAGCTTTCTGACGTAAATAAATTTATTTTCTGAGATAAAAAATATTTTTTGTCGTGAAAAATACAGTTTTAGTACGAGAAGTATAAACATGTCTAAAAACGCTTGTGTTCATTGAAAGTCATCGTTTTTAGACGTTTCCAGCTCTCTGACGTTAATAAATTGATTTTCAGAGATAAAAAAAAAATTTTGTCGTGAAAAATGCAGTTTTATTCCGAGAAGTACGAAAATGTCTAAAAACGCTTATATTCGTCGAAAGTAATCGTTTTTAGACGTTTCCAGCTTTCTGACGTTAATAAATTGATTTTCAGAGATAAAAAATATTTTTTGTGGTGAAAAATGCAATTTTATTCCGAGAAGTACGAAAATGTCTAAAAACGCTTGTATTCGTCGAAAGTGATCGATTTTAGACGTTTCCAGCTTTCTGACGTTAATAAATTTATTTTCAGAGATAAAAAATATTTTTTGTCGTGAAAAATGCAGTTTTAGTCCGAGAAGTACGAAAATGTCTAAAAACGCTTGTATTCGTCGAAAGTGGTTGTTTTTAGACATTTCCAGCTTTCTGACCTGAATAAATTGATTTTCAGAGATAAAAAATATTTTTTGTCGTGAAAAATACTGTTTTATTCCGAGAAGTACAAAAATATCTAAAAACGCTCGTATTCGTTGAAAGTGAACGTTTTTAGACATTTCCAGCTCTCTGACGTTAATAAATTGATTTTCAGAGATAAAAAAAAAATTTTGTCGTGAAAAATGCAGTTTTATTCCGAGAAGTACGAAAATGTCTAAAAACGCTTATATTCGTCGAAAGTAATCGTTTTTAGACGTTTCCAGCTTTCTGACGTTAATAAATTGATTTTCAGAGATAAAAAATATTTTTTGTGGTGAAAAATGCAATTTTATTCCGAGAAGTACGAAAATGTCTAAAAACGCTTGTATTCGTCGAAAGTGATCGATTTTAGACGTTTCCAGCTTTCTGACGTTAATAAATTTATTTCCAGAGATATAAAATATTTTTTGTCGTGAAAAATACAGTTTTATTCCGAGAAGTACGAAAATGTCTAAAAACGCTTGTATTCGTCGAAAGTGATCGTTTTTAGACGTTTCCAGCTTTCTGACGTTAATAAATTTATTTCCAGAGATATAAAATATTTTTTGTGGTGAAAAATACAGTTTTATTCCGAGAAGTACGGGGAAATGTCTAAAACGCTCGTATTCGTTGAAAGTGAACGTTTTTAGACATTTCCAGCTCTCTGACGTTAATTAATTGATTTTCAGAGATAAAAAATATTTTTTGTGGTGAAAAATGCAATTTTATTCCGAGAAGTACGAAAATGTCTAAAAACGCTTGTATTCGTCGAAAGTGATCGATTTTAGACGTTTCCAGCTTTCTGACGTTAATAAATTTATTTCCAGAGATATAAAATATTTTTTGTCGTGAAAAATACAGTTTTATTCCGAGAAGTACGAAAATGTCTAAAAACGCTTGTATTCGTCGAAAGTGATCGTTTTTAGACGTTTCCAGCTTTCTGACGTTAATAAATTTATTTCCAGAGATATAAAATATTTTTTGTGGTGAAAAATACAGTTTTATTCCGAGAAGTACGAAAATGTCTAAAACGCTCGTATTCGTTGAAAGTGAACGTTTTTAGACATTTCCAGCTCTCTGACATTAATTAATTGATTTTCAGAGATAAAAAATATTTTTGTGGTGAAAAATGCAGTTTTATTCCGAGAAGTACGAAAATGTCTAAAAACGCTTGTATTCGTTGAAAGTGAACGTTTTTAGACATTTCCAGCTCTCTGACGTTAATAAATTTATTTTCAGAGATATAAAATATTTTTTGTCGTGAAAAATACAGTTTTATTCCCAGAAGTACGAAAATGTCTAAAAACGCTTATATTCGTCGAAAGTGATCGTTTTTATACATTTCCAGCTTTCTGACGTAAATAAATTTATTTTCTGAGATAAAAAATATTTTTTGTCGTGAAAAATACAGTTTTAGTACGAGAAGTACAAACATGTCTAAAAACGCTTGTGTTCATTGAAAGTCATCGTTTTTAGACGTTTCCAGCTCTCTGACGTTAATAAATTTATTTCCAGAGATATAAAATATTTTTTGTCGTGAAACATGCAGTTTTAGTCCGAGACGTACCAAAATGTCTAAAAACGCTTGTATTCGTCGAAAGTGGTTATTTTTAGACATTTCCAGCTTTCTGCCCTGAATAAATTGATTTTCAGAGATAAAAAATATTTTTTGTCGTGAAAAATACTGTTTTATTCCGAGAAGTACAAAATGTCTAAAAACGCTCGTATTCGTTGAAAGTGAACGTTTTTAGACATTTCCAGCTCTCTGACGTTAATAAATTTATTTCCAGAGATATAAAATATTTTTTGTCGTGAAAAATACAGTTTTATTCCGAGAAGTACGAAAATATCTAAAACGCTCGTATTCGTTGAAAGTGAACGTTTTTAGACATTTCCAGCTCTCTGACGTTAATAAATTGATTTTCAGAGATAAAAAACATATTTTGTGGTGAAAAATGCAGTTTTAGTCCGAGAAGTACGAAAATGTCTAAAAACGCTTGTATTTGTCGAAAGTGGTCGTTTTTAGACGTTTGCAGCTTTCTGACCAGAATAAATTTATTTCCAGAGATATAAAATATTTATTGTCGTGAAAAATACAGTTTTATTCGGAGAAGTACGAAAATGCCTAAAAACGCTCGTATTCGTTGAAAGTGAACGTTTTTAGACATTTCCAGCTCTCTGACGTTAATAAATTGATTTTCAGAGATAAAAAAAAAAAATTGTCGTGAAAAATGCAGTTTTATTCCGAGAATTACGAAAATGTCTAAAAACGCTTATATTCGTCGAAAGTAATCGTTTTTAGACGTTTCCAGCTTTCTGACGTTAATAAATTGATTTTCAGAGATAAAAAATATTTTTTGTGGTGAAAAATGCAATTTTATTCCGAGAAGTACGAAAATGTCTAAAAACGCTTGTATTCGTCGAAACTGATCGTTTTTAGACGTTTCCAGCTCTCTGACGTTAATAAATTGATTTTCAGAGATAAAAAATATTTTTGTGGTGAAAAATGCAGTTTTATTCCGAGAAGTACGAAAATGTCTAAAAACGCTTGTATTCGTTGAAAGTGAACGTTTTTAGACATTTCCAGCTCTCTGACGTTAATAAATTGATTTTCAGAGATAAAAAACATATTTTGTGGTGAAAAATGCAGTTTTAGTCCGAGAAGTACGAAAATGTCTAAAAACGCTTGTATTTGTCGAAAGTGGTCGTTTTTAGACGTTTGCAGCTTTCTGACCAGAATAAATTTATTTCCAGAGATATAAAATATTTATTGTCGTGAAAAATACAGTTTTATTCGGAGAAGTACGAAAATGCCTAAAAACGCTCGTATTCGTTGAAAGTGAACGTTTTTAGACATTTCCAGCTCTCTGACGTTAATAAATTGATTTTCAGAGATAAAAAACATATTTTGTGGTGAAAAATGCAGTTTTAGTCCGAGAAGTACGAAAATGTCTAAAAACGCTTGTATTTGTCGAAAGTGGTCGTTTTTAGACGTTTGCAGCTTTCTGACCAGAATAAATTTATTTCCAGAGATATAAAATATTTATTGTCGTGAAAAATACAGTTTTATTCGGAGAAGTACGAAAATGCCTAAAAACGCTCGTATTCGTTGAAAGTGAACGTTTTTAGACATTTCCAGCTCTCTGACGTTAATAAATTGATTTTCAGAGATAAAAAAAAAAAATTGTCGTGAAAAATGCAGTTTTATTCCGAGAATTACGAAAATGTCTAAAAACGCTTATATTCGTCGAAAGTAATCGTTTTTAGACGTTTCCAGCTTTCTGACGTTAATAAATTGATTTTCAGAGATAAAAAATATTTTTTGTGGTGAAAAATGCAATTTTATTCCGAGAAGTACGAAAATGTCTAAAAACGCTTGTATTCGTCGAAACTGATCGTTTTTAGACGTTTCCAGCTCTCTGACGTTAATAAATTGATTTTCAGAGATAAAAAATATTTTTGTGGTGAAAAATGCAGTTTTATTCCGAGAAGTACGAAAATGTCTAAAAACGCTTGTATTCGTTGAAAGTGAACGTTTTTAGACATTTCCAGCTCTCTGACGTTAATAAATTGATTTTCAGAGATAAAAAACATATTTTGTGGTGAAAAATGCAGTTTTAGTCCGAGAAGTACGAAAATGTCTAAAAACGCTTGTATTTGTCGAAAGTGGTCGTTTTTAGACGTTTGCAGCTTTCTGACCAGAATAAATTTATTTCCAGAGATATAAAATATTTATTGTCGTGAAAAATACAGTTTTATTCGGAGAAGTACGAAAATGCCTAAAAACGCTCGTATTCGTTGAAAGTGAACGTTTTTAGACATTTCCAGCTCTCTGACGTTAATAAATTGATTTTCAGAGATAAAAAACATATTTTGTGGTGAAAAATGCAGTTTTAGTCCGAGAAGTACGAAAATGTCTAAAAACGCTTGTATTTGTCGAAAGTGGTCGTTTTTAGACGTTTGCAGCTTTCTGACCAGAATAAATTTATTTCCAGAGATATAAAATATTTATTGTCGTGAAAAATACAGTTTTATTCGGAGAAGTACGAAAATGCCTAAAAACGCTCGTATTCGTTGAAAGTGAACGTTTTTAGACATTTCCAGCTCTCTGACGTTAATAAATTGATTTTCAGAGATAAAAAAAAAAAATTGTCGTGAAAAATGCAGTTTTATTCCGAGAATTACGAAAATGTCTAAAAACGCTTATATTCGTCGAAAGTAATCGTTTTTAGACGTTTCCAGCTTTCTGACGTTAATAAATTGATTTTCAGAGATAAAAAATATTTTTTGTGGTGAAAAATGCAATTTTATTCCGAGAAGTACGAAAATGTCTAAAAACGCTTGTATTCGTCGAAACTGATCGTTTTTAGACGTTTCCAGCTCTCTGACGTTAATAAATTGATTTTCAGAGATAAAAAATATTTTTGTGGTGAAAAATGCAGTTTTATTCCGAGAAGTACGAAAATGTCTAAAAACGCTTGTATTCGTTGAAAGTGAACGTTTTTAGACATTTCCAGCTCTCTGACGTTAATAAATTGATTTTCAGAGATAAAAAACATATTTTGTGGTGAAAAATGCAGTTTTAGTCCGAGAAGTACGAAAATGTCTAAAAACGCTTGTATTTGTCGAAAGTGGTCGTTTTTAGACGTTTGCAGCTTTCTGACCAGAATAAATTTATTTCCAGAGATATAAAATATTTATTGTCGTGAAAAATACAGTTTTATTCGGAGAAGTACGAAAATGCCTAAAAACGCTCGTATTCGTTGAAAGTGAACGTTTTTAGACATTTCCAGCTCTCTGACGTTAATAAATTGATTTTCAGAGATAAAAAACATATTTTGTGGTGAAAAATGCAGTTTTAGTCCGAGAAGTACGAAAATGTCTAAAAACGCTTGTATTTGTCGAAAGTGGTCGTTTTTAGACGTTTGCAGCTTTCTGACCAGAATAAATTTATTTCCAGAGATATAAAATATTTTTTGTCGTGAAAAATACAGTTTTATTCCCAGAAGTACGAAAATGTCTAAGAACGATTATATTCGTCGAAAGTGATCGTTTTTAGACGTTTCCAGCTTTCTGACGTAAATAAATTTATTTTCTGAGATAAAAAATATTTTTTGTCGTGAAAAATACAGTTTTAGTACGAGAAGTATAAACATGTCTAAAAACGCTTGTGTTCATTGAAAGTCATCGTTTTTAGACGTTTCCAGCTCTCTGACGTTAATAAATTTATTTCCAGAGATATAAAATATTTTTTGACGTAAAAAATACAGTTTTATTCTTCGAAGTACAAAAATGTCTAAAAACGCTCGTATTCATTGAAAGTGAACGTTTTTAGACATTTCCAGCTCTCTGACGTTAATAAATTTATTTTCAGAGATAAAAAATATTTTTTGTCGTGAAAAATGCAGTTTTAGTCCGAGAAGTACGAAAATGTCTAAAAACGCTTGTATTCGTCGAAAGTGGTTGTTTTTAGACATTTCCAGCTTTCTGACCTGAATAAATTGATTTTCAGAGATAAAAAATATTTTTTGTCGTGAAAAATACTGTTTTATTCCGAGAAGTACAAAAATATCTAAAAACGCTCGTATTCGTTGAAAGTGAACGTTTTTAGACATTTCCAGCTCTCTGACGTTAATAAATTGATTTTCAGAGATAAAAAAAAAAATTTGTCGTGAAAAATGCAGTTTTATTCCGAGAAGTACGAAAATGTCTAAAAACGCTTATATTCGTCGAAAGTAATCGTTTTTAGACGTTTCCAGCTTTCTGACGTTAATAAATTGATTTTCAGAGATAAAAAATATTTTTTGTGGTGAAAAATGCAATTTATTCCGAGAAGTACGAAAATGTCTAAAAACGCTTGTATTCGTCGAAAGTGATCGATTTTAGACGTTTCCAGCTTTCTGACGTTAATAAATTTATTTCCAGAGATATAAAATATTTTTTGTCGTGAAAAATACAGTTTTATTCCGAGAAGTACGAAAATGTCTAAAAACGCTTGTATTCGTCGAAAGTGATCGTTTTTAGACGTTTCCAGCTTTCTGACGTTAATAAATTTATTTCCAGAGATATAAAATATTTTTTGTGGTGAAAAATACAGTTTTATTCCGAGAAGTACGGGGAAATGTCTAAAACGCTCGTATTCGTTGAAAGTGAACGTTTTTAGACATTTCCAGCTCTCTGACGTTAATTAATTGATTTTCAGAGATAAAAAATATTTTTTGTGGTGAAAAATGCAATTTTATTCCGAGAAGTACGAAAATGTCTAAAAACGCTTGTATTCGTCGAAAGTGATCGATTTTAGACGTTTCCAGCTTTCTGACGTTAATAAATTTATTTCCAGAGATATAAAATATTTTTTGTCGTGAAAAATACAGTTTTATTCCGAGAAGTACGAAAATGTCTAAAAACGCTTGTATTCGTCGAAAGTGATCGTTTTTAGACGTTTCCAGCTTTCTGACGTTAATAAATTTATTTCCAGAGATATAAAATATTTTTTGTGGTGAAAAATACAGTTTTATTCCGAGAAGTACGAAAATGTCTAAAACGCTCGTATTCGTTGAAAGTGAACGTTTTTAGACATTTCCAGCTCTCTGACATTAATTAATTGATTTTCAGAGATAAAAAATATTTTTGTGGTGAAAAATGCAGTTTTATTCCGAGAAGTACGAAAATGTCTAAAAACGCTTGTATTCGTTGAAAGTGAACGTTTTTAGACATTTCCAGCTCTCTGACGTTAATAAATTTATTTTCAGAGATATAAAATATTTTTTGTCGTGAAAAATACAGTTTTATTCCCAGAAGTACGAAAATGTCTAAAAACGCTTATATTCGTCGAAAGTGATCGTTTTTATACATTTCCAGCTTTCTGACGTAAATAAATTTATTTTCTGAGATAAAAAATATTTTTTGTCGTGAAAAATACAGTTTTAGTACGAGAAGTACAAACATGTCTAAAAACGCTTGTGTTCATTGAAAGTCATCGTTTTTAGACGTTTCCAGCTCTCTGACGTTAATAAATTTATTTCCAGAGATATAAAATATTTTTTGTCGTGAAACATGCAGTTTTAGTCCGAGACGTACCAAAATGTCTAAAAACGCTTGTATTCGTCGAAAGTGGTTATTTTTAGACATTTCCAGCTTTCTGCCCTGAATAAATTGATTTTCAGAGATAAAAAATATTTTTTGTCGTGAAAAATACTGTTTTATTCCGAGAAGTACAAAATGTCTAAAAACGCTCGTATTCGTTGAAAGTGAACGTTTTTAGACATTTCCAGCTCTCTGACGTTAATAAATTTATTTCCAGAGATATAAAATATTTTTTGTCGTGAAAAATACAGTTTTATTCCGAGAAGTACGAAAATATCTAAAACGCTCGTATTCGTTGAAAGTGAACGTTTTTAGACATTTCCAGCTCTCTGACGTTAATAAATTGATTTTCAGAGATAAAAAACATATTTTGTGGTGAAAAATGCAGTTTTAGTCCGAGAAGTACGAAAATGTCTAAAAACGCTTGTATTTGTCGAAAGTGGTCGTTTTTAGACGTTTGCAGCTTTCTGACCAGAATAAATTTATTTCCAGAGATATAAAATATTTATTGTCGTGAAAAATACAGTTTTATTCGGAGAAGTACGAAAATGCCTAAAAACGCTCGTATTCGTTGAAAGTGAACGTTTTTAGACATTTCCAGCTCTCTGACGTTAATAAATTGATTTTCAGAGATAAAAAAAAAAAATTGTCGTGAAAAATGCAGTTTTATTCCGAGAATTACGAAAATGTCTAAAAACGCTTATATTCGTCGAAAGTAATCGTTTTTAGACGTTTCCAGCTTTCTGACGTTAATAAATTGATTTTCAGAGATAAAAAATATTTTTTGTGGTGAAAAATGCAATTTTATTCCGAGAAGTACGAAAATGTCTAAAAACGCTTGTATTCGTCGAAACTGATCGTTTTTAGACGTTTCCAGCTCTCTGACGTTAATAAATTGATTTTCAGAGATAAAAAATATTTTTGTGGTGAAAAATGCAGTTTTATTCCGAGAAGTACGAAAATGTCTAAAAACGCTTGTATTCGTTGAAAGTGAACGTTTTTAGACATTTCCAGCTCTCTGACGTTAATAAATTGATTTTCAGAGATAAAAAACATATTTTGTGGTGAAAAATGCAGTTTTAGTCCGAGAAGTACGAAAATGTCTAAAAACGCTTGTATTTGTCGAAAGTGGTCGTTTTTAGACGTTTGCAGCTTTCTGACCAGAATAAATTTATTTCCAGAGATATAAAATATTTATTGTCGTGAAAAATACAGTTTTATTCGGAGAAGTACGAAAATGCCTAAAAACGCTCGTATTCGTTGAAAGTGAACGTTTTTAGACATTTCCAGCTCTCTGACGTTAATAAATTGATTTTCAGAGATAAAAAACATATTTTGTGGTGAAAAATGCAGTTTTAGTCCGAGAAGTACGAAAATGTCTAAAAACGCTTGTATTTGTCGAAAGTGGTCGTTTTTAGACGTTTGCAGCTTTCTGACCAGAATAAATTTATTTCCAGAGATATAAAATATTTATTGTCGTGAAAAATACAGTTTTATTCGGAGAAGTACGAAAATGCCTAAAAACGCTCGTATTCGTTGAAAGTGAACGTTTTTAGACATTTCCAGCTCTCTGACGTTAATAAATTTATTTTCAGAGATAAAAAATATTTGTTGTTGTGAAAAATGCAGTTTTAGTCCGAGAAGTACGAAAATGTCTAAAAACGCTTGTATTTGTTGAAAGTAATCGTTTTTAGACGTTTACAGCTCTCTGACGTTAATAAATTTATTTCCAGAGATATAAAATATTTTTTGTCGTGAAAAATACAGTTTTATTCCGAGAAGTACGAAAATGTCTAAAACGCTCGTATTCGTTGAAAGTGAACGTTTTTAGACATTTCCAGCTCTCTGACGTTAATAAATTGATTTTCAGAGATAAAAAATATTTTTTGTGGTGAAAAATGCAGTTTTATTCCGAGAAGTACGAAAATGTCTAAAAACGCTTGTATTCGTCGAAAGTGAACGTTTTTAGACATTTCCAGCTCTCTGACGTAAATAAATTTATTTTCTGAGATAAAAAATATTTTTTGTCGTGAAAAATACAGTTTTAGTACGAGAAGTACAAACATGTCTAAAAACGCTTGTGTTCATTGAAAGTCATCGTTTTTAGACGTTTCCAGCTCTCTGACGTTAATAAATTTATTTTCAGAGATTAAAAAAAAAAATTGTCGTGAAAAATGCAGTTTTATTCCGAGAAGTACGAAAATGTCTAAAAACGCTTATATTCGTCGAAAGTAATCGTCTTTAGACATTTCCAGCTTTCTGACGTTAATAAATTGATTTTCAGAGATAAAAAATATTTTTTGTCGTGAAAAATGCAGTTTTATTCCGAGAAGTACGAAAATGTCTAAAAACGCTTGTATTCGTCGAAAATTATCGATTTTAGACGTTTCCAGCTTTCTGACGTTAATAAATTTATTTCCAGAGATATAAAATATTTTTTGTCGTGAAAAATACAGTTTTATTCGGAGAAGTACGAAAATGCCTAAAAACGCTCGTATTCGTTGAAAGTGAACGTTTTTAGACGTTTCCAGCTCTCTGACGTTAATAAATTTATTTTCAGAGATATAAAATATTTTTTGTCGTGAAAAATACAGTTTTATTCCCAGAAGTACGAAAATGTCTAAAAACGCTTATATTCGTCGAAAGTGATCGTTTTTAGACGTTTCCAGCTTTCTGACGTAAATAAATTTATTTTCTGAGATAAAAAATATTTTTTGTCGTGAAAAATACAGTTTTAGTACGAGAAGTACAAACATGTCTAAAAACGCTTGTGTTCATTGAAAGTCATCGGTTTTAGACGTTTCCAGCTCTCTGACGTTAATAAATTTATTTCCAGAGATATAAAATATTTTTTGACGTAAAAAATACAGTTTTATTCCGCGAAGTACGAAAATGTCTAAAAACGCTCGTATTCGTTGAAAGTGAACGTTTTTAGACATTTCCAGCTCTCTGACGTTAATAAATTGATTTTCAGAGATTAAAAAAAAAATTTGTCGTGAAAAATGCAGTTTTATTCCGAGAAGTACGAAAATGTCTAAAAACGCTTATATTCGTCGAAAGTAATCGTCTTTAGACATTTCCAGCTTTCTGACGTTAATAAATTTATTTTCAGAGATATAAAATATTTTTTGTCGTGAAAAATACAGTTTTATTCCCAGAAGTACGAAAATGTCTAAAAACGCTTGTATTCGTCGAAAGTGATCGTTTTTAGACGTTTCCAGCTTTCTGACGTTAATAAATTTATTTCCAGAGATATAAAATATTTTTTGTGGTGAAAAATACAGTTTTATTCCGAGAAGTACGAAAATGTCTAAAACGCTCGTATTCGTTGAAAGTGAACGTTTTTAGACATTTCCAGCTCTCTGACGTTAATTAATTGATTTTCAGAGATAAAAAATATTTTTGTGGTGAAAAATGCAGTTTTATTCCGAGAAGTACGAAAATGTCTAAAAACGCTTATATTCGTCGAAAGTGATCGTTTTTATACATTTCCAGCTTTCTGACGTTAATAAATTTATTTCCAGAGATATAAAATATTTTTTGTCGTGAAAAATACAGTTTTATTCCGAGAAGTACGAAAATATCTAAAACGCTCGTATTCGTTGAAAGTGAACGTTTTTAGACATTTCCAGCTCTCTGACGTTAATAAATTGATTTTCAGAGATAAAAAACATATTTTGTGGTGAAAAATGCAGTTTTAGTCCGAGAAGTACGAAAATGTCTAAAAACGCTTGTATTCGTCGAAAGTGGTTATTTTTAGACATTTCCAGCTTTCTGCCCTGAATAAATTGATTTTCAGAGATAAAAAATATTTTTTGTCGTGAAAAATACTGTTTTATTCCGAGAAGTACAAAATGTCTAAAAACGCTCGTATTCGTTGAAAGTGAAGGTTTTTAGACATTTCCAGCTCTCTGACGTTAATAAATTTATTTTCAGAGATAAAAAATATTTTTTGTCGTGAAAAATGCAGTTTTATTCCGAGAAGTACGAAAATGTCTAAAAACGCTTATATTCGTCGAAAGTGATCGTTTTTAGACGTTTCCAGCTTTCTGACGTTAATAAATTTATTTCCAGAGATATAAAATATTTTTTGTCGTGAAAAATACAGTTTTATTCCGAGAAGTACGAAAATATCTAAAACGCTCGTATTCGTTGAAAGTGAACGTTTTTAGACATTTCCAGCTCTCTGACGTTAATAAATTGATTTTCAGAGATAAAAAACATATTTTGTGGTGAAAAATGCAGTTTTAGTCCGAGAAGTACGAAAATGTCTAAAAACGCTTGTATTTGTCGAAAGTGGTCGTTTTTAGACGTTTGCAGCTTTCTGACCAGAATAAATTTATTTCCAGAGATATAAAATATTTATTGTCGTGAAAAATACAGTTTTATTCGGAGAAGTACGAAAATGCCTAAAAACGCTCGTATTCGTTGAAAGTGAACGTTTTTAGACATTTCCAGCTCTCTGACGTTAATAAATTTATTTTCAGAGATAAAAAACATATTTTGTGGTGAAAAATGCAGTTTTATTCCGAGAAGTACAAAAATAACTAAAAACGCTCGTATTCGTTGAAAGTGAACGTTTTTAGACATTTCCAGCTCTCTGACGTTAATAAATTGATTTTCAGAGATAAAAAAAAAAAATTGTCGTGAAAAATGCAGTTTTATTCCGAGAATTACGAAAATGTCTAAAAACGCTTATATTCGTCGAAAGTAATCGTTTTTAGACGTTTCCAGCTTTCTGACGTTAATAAATTGATTTTCAGAGATAAAAAATATTTTTTGTGGTGAAAAATGCAATTTTATTCCGAGAAGTACGAAAATGTCTAAAAACGCTTGTATTCGTCGAAAGTGATCGTTTTTAGACGTTTCCAGCTTTCTGACGTTAATAAATTTATTTCCAGAGATATAAAATATTTTTTGTCGTGAAAAATACAGTTTTATTCCGAGAAGTACGAAAATGTCTAAAACGCTCGTATTCGTTGAAAGTGAACGTTTTTAGACATTTCCAGCTCTCTGACGTTAATAAATTTATTTTCAGAGATATAAAATATTTTTTGTCGTGAAAAATAAAGTTTTATTCCCAGAAGTACGAAAATGTCTAAAAACGCTTGTATTCGTCGAAAGTGATCGTTTTTAGACGTTTCCAGCTTTCTGACGTTAATAAATTTATTTCCAGAGATATAAAATATTTTTTGTGGTGAAAAATACAGTTTTATTCCGAGAAGTACGAAAATGTCTAAAACGCTCGTATTCGTTGAAAGTGAACGTTTTTAGACATTTCCAGCTCTCTGACGTTAATTAATTGATTTTCAGAGATAAAAAATATTTTTGTGGTGAAAAATGCAGTTTTATTCCGAGAAGTACGAAAATGTCTAAAAACGCTTATATTCGTCGAAAGTGATCGTTTTTATACATTTCCAGCTTTCTGACGTTAATAAATTTATTTCCAGAGATATAAAATATTTTTTGTCGTGAAAAATACAGTTTTATTCCGAGAAGTACGAAAATATCTAAAACGCTCGTATTCGTTGAAAGTGAACGTTTTTAGACATTTCCAGCTCTCTGACGTTAATAAATTGATTTTCAGAGATAAAAAACATATTTTGTGGTGAAAAATGCAGTTTTAGTCCGAGAAGTACGAAAATGTCTAAAAACGCTTGTATTCGTCGAAAGTGGTTATTTTTAGACATTTCCAGCTTTCTGCCCTGAATAAATTGATTTTCAGAGATAAAAAATATTTTTTGTCGTGAAAAATACTGTTTTATTCCGAGAAGTACAAAATGTCTAAAAACGCTCGTATTCGTTGAAAGTGAAGGTTTTTAGACATTTCCAGCTCTCTGACGTTAATAAATTTATTTTCAGAGATAAAAAATATTTTTTGTCGTGAAAAATGCAGTTTTATTCCGAGAAGTACGAAAATGTCTAAAAACGCTTATATTCGTCGAAAGTGATCGTTTTTAGACGTTTCCAGCTTTCTGACGTTAATAAATTTATTTCCAGAGATATAAAATATTTTTTGTCGTGAAAAATACAGTTTTATTCCGAGAAGTACGAAAATATCTAAAACGCTCGTATTCGTTGAAAGTGAACGTTTTTAGACATTTCCAGCTCTCTGACGTTAATAAATTGATTTTCAGAGATAAAAAACATATTTTGTGGTGAAAAATGCAGTTTTAGTCCGAGAAGTACGAAAATGTCTAAAAACGCTTGTATTTGTCGAAAGTGGTCGTTTTTAGACGTTTGCAGCTTTCTGACCAGAATAAATTTATTTCCAGAGATATAAAATATTTATTGTCGTGAAAAATACAGTTTTATTCGGAGAAGTACGAAAATGCCTAAAAACGCTCGTATTCGTTGAAAGTGAACGTTTTTAGACATTTCCAGCTCTCTGACGTTAATAAATTTATTTTCAGAGATAAAAAACATATTTTGTGGTGAAAAATGCAGTTTTATTCCGAGAAGTACAAAAATAACTAAAAACGCTCGTATTCGTTGAAAGTGAACGTTTTTAGACATTTCCAGCTCTCTGACGTTAATAAATTGATTTTCAGAGATAAAAAAAAAAAATTGTCGTGAAAAATGCAGTTTTATTCCGAGAATTACGAAAATGTCTAAAAACGCTTATATTCGTCGAAAGTAATCGTTTTTAGACGTTTCCAGCTTTCTGACGTTAATAAATTGATTTTCAGAGATAAAAAATATTTTTTGTGGTGAAAAATGCAATTTTATTCCGAGAAGTACGAAAATGTCTAAAAACGCTTGTATTCGTCGAAAGTGATCGTTTTTAGACGTTTCCAGCTTTCTGACGTTAATAAATTTATTTCCAGAGATATAAAATATTTTTTGTCGTGAAAAATACAGTTTTATTCCGAGAAGTACGAAAATGTCTAAAACGCTCGTATTCGTTGAAAGTGAACGTTTTTAGACATTTCCAGCTCTCTGACGTTAATAAATTTATTTTCAGAGATATAAAATATTTTTTGTCGTGAAAAATAAAGTTTTATTCCCAGAAGTACGAAAATGTCTAAAAACGCTTGTATTCGTCGAAAGTGATCGTTTTTAGACGTTTCCAGCTTTCTGACGTTAATAAATTTATTTCCAGAGATATAAAATATTTTTTGTGGTGAAAAATACAGTTTTATTCCGAGAAGTACGAAAATGTCTAAAACGCTCGTATTCGTTGAAAGTGAACGTTTTTAGACATTTCCAGCTCTCTGACGTTAATTAATTGATTTTCAGAGATAAAAAATATTTTTGTGGTGAAAAATGCAGTTTTATTCCGAGAAGTACGAAAATGTCTAAAAACGCTTATATTCGTCGAAAGTGATCGTTTTTATACATTTCCAGCTTTCTGACGTTAATAAATTTATTTCCAGAGATATAAAATATTTTTTGTCGTGAAAAATACAGTTTTATTCCGAGAAGTACGAAAATATCTAAAACGCTCGTATTCGTTGAAAGTGAACGTTTTTAGACATTTCCAGCTCTCTGACGTTAATAAATTGATTTTCAGAGATAAAAAACATATTTTGTGGTGAAAAATGCAGTTTTAGTCCGAGAAGTACGAAAATGTCTAAAAACGCTTGTATTCGTCGAAAGTGGTTATTTTTAGACATTTCCAGCTTTCTGCCCTGAATAAATTGATTTTCAGAGATAAAAAATATTTTTTGTCGTGAAAAATACTGTTTTATTCCGAGAAGTACAAAATGTCTAAAAACGCTCGTATTCGTTGAAAGTGAAGGTTTTTAGACATTTCCAGCTCTCTGACGTTAATAAATTTATTTTCAGAGATAAAAAATATTTTTTGTCGTGAAAAATGCAGTTTTATTCCGAGAAGTACGAAAATGTCTAAAAACGCTTATATTCGTCGAAAGTGATCGTTTTTAGACGTTTCCAGCTTTCTGACGTTAATAAATTTATTTCCAGAGATATAAAATATTTTTTGTCGTGAAAAATACAGTTTTATTCCGAGAAGTACGAAAATATCTAAAACGCTCGTATTCGTTGAAAGTGAACGTTTTTAGACATTTCCAGCTCTCTGACGTTAATAAATTGATTTTCAGAGATAAAAAACATATTTTGTGGTGAAAAATGCAGTTTTAGTCCGAGAAGTACGAAAATGTCTAAAAACGCTTGTATTTGTCGAAAGTGGTCGTTTTTAGACGTTTGCAGCTTTCTGACCAGAATAAATTTATTTCCAGAGATATAAAATATTTATTGTCGTGAAAAATACAGTTTTATTCGGAGAAGTACGAAAATGCCTAAAAACGCTCGTATTCGTTGAAAGTGAACGTTTTTAGACATTTCCAGCTCTCTGACGTTAATAAATTTATTTTCAGAGATAAAAAACATATTTTGTGGTGAAAAATGCAGTTTTATTCCGAGAAGTACAAAAATAACTAAAAACGCTCGTATTCGTTGAAAGTGAACGTTTTTAGACATTTCCAGCTCTCTGACGTTAATAAATTGATTTTCAGAGATAAAAAAAAAAAATTGTCGTGAAAAATGCAGTTTTATTCCGAGAATTACGAAAATGTCTAAAAACGCTTATATTCGTCGAAAGTAATCGTTTTTAGACGTTTCCAGCTTTCTGACGTTAATAAATTGATTTTCAGAGATAAAAAATATTTTTTGTGGTGAAAAATGCAATTTTATTCCGAGAAGTACGAAAATGTCTAAAAACGCTTGTATTCGTCGAAAGTGATCGTTTTTAGACGTTTCCAGCTTTCTGACGTTAATAAATTTATTTCCAGAGATATAAAATATTTTTTGTCGTGAAAAATACAGTTTTATTCCGAGAAGTACGAAAATGTCTAAAACGCTCGTATTCGTTGAAAGTGAACGTTTTTAGACATTTCCAGCTCTCTGACGTTAATAAATTGATTTTCAGAGATAAAAAATATTTTTGTGGTGAAAATGCAGTTTTATTCCGAGAAGTACGAAAATGTCTAAAAACGCTTGTATTCGTTGAAAGTGAACGTTTTTAGACATTTCCAGCTCTCTGACGTTAATAAATTTATTTCCAGAGATATAAAATATTTTTTGTCGTGAAACATGCAGTTTTAGTCCGAGACGTACGAAAATGTCTAAAAACGCTTGTATTCGTCGAAAGTGGTTGTTTTTAGACATTTCCAGCTTTCTGACCTGAATAAATTGATTTTCAGAGATAAAAAATATTTTTTGTCGTGAAAAATACTGTTTTATTCCGAGAAGTACAAAAATGTCTAAAAACGCTCGTATTCATCGAAAGTGATCGTTTTTAGACGTTTCCAGCTTTCTGACGTTAATAAATTGATTTTCAGAGATAAAAAATATTTTTTGTCGTGAAAAATACAGTTTTCTTCCCAGAAGTACGAAAATGTCTAAAAACGCTCATATTCGTCGAAAGTGATCGTTTTTAGACATTTCCAGCTTTCTGACGTAAATAAATTTATTTTCTGAGATAAAAAATATTTTTTGTCGTGAAAAATACAGTTTTAGTACGAGAAGTACAAACATGTCTAAAAACGCTTGTGTTCATTGAAAGTCATCGTTTTTAGACGTTTCCAGCTCTCTGACGTTAATAAATTTATTTTCAGAGATTAAAAAAAAAAATTGTCGTGAAAAATGCAGTTTTATTCCGAGAAGTACGAAAATGTCTAAAAACGCTTATATTCGTCGAAAGTAATCGTCTTTAGACATTTCCAGCTTTCTGACGTTAATAAATTGATTTTCAGAGATAAAAAATATTTTTTGTCGTGAAAAATACAGTTTTATTCCGAGAAGTACGAAAATGTCTAAAACGCTCGTATTCGTTGAAAGTGAACGTTTTTAGACATTTCCAGCTCTCTGACGTTAATAAATTGATTTTCAGAGATAAAAACATATTTTGTGGTGAAAAATGCAGTTTTAGACCGAGAAGTACGAAAATGTCTAAAAACGCTTGTATTTGTCGAAAGTGGTCGTTTTTAGACGTTTGCAGCTTTCTGACCAGAATAAATTTATTTCCAGAGATATAAAATATTTATTGTCGTGAAAAATACAGTTTTATTCGGAGAAGTACGAAAATGCCTAAAAACGCTCGTATTCGTTGAAAGTGAACGTTTTTAGACATTTCCAGCTCTCTGACGTTAATAAATTTATTTTCAGATATAAAAAATATTTGTTGTTGTGAAAAATGCAGTTTTAGTCCGAGAAGTACGAAAATGTCTAAAAACGCTTGTATTTGTTGAAAGTAATCATTTTTAGACGTTTCCAGCTCTCTGACGTTAATAAATTTATTTCCAGAGATATAAAATATTTTTTGTCGTGAAAAATACAGTTTTATTCCGAGAAGTACGAAAATGTCTAAAACGCTCGTATTCGTTGAAAGTGAACGTTTTTAGACATTTCCAGCTCTCTGACGTTAATAAATTGATTTTCAGAGATAAAAAATATTTTTTGTGGTGAAAAATGCAGTTTTATTCCGAGAAGTACGAAAATGTCTAAAAACGCTTGTATTCGTCGAAAGTGATCGTTTTTAGACGTTTCCAGCTTTCTGACCAGAATAAATTTATTTCCAGAGATATAAAATATTTTTTGTCGTGAAAAATACAGTTTTATTCCCAGAAGTACGAAAATGTCTAAAAACGCTTATATTCGTCGAAAGTGATCGTTTTTAGACATTTCCAGCTTTCTGACGTAAATAAATTTATTTTCTGAGATAAAAAATATTTTTTGTCGTGAAAAATACAGTTTTAGTACGAGAAGTACAAACATGTCTAAAAACGCTTGTGTTCATTGAAAGTCATCGTTTTTAGACGTTTCCAGCTCTCTGACGTTAATAAATTTATTTTCAGAGATAAAAAATATTTTTTGTCGTGAAAAATGCAGTTTTATTCCGAGAAGTACGAAAATGTCTAAAAACGCTTGTATTCGTCGAAAGTTATCGATTTTAGACGTTTCCAGCTTTCTGACGTTAATAAATTTATTTCCAGAGATATAAAATATTTTTTGTCGTGAAAAATACAGTTTTATTCGGAGAAGTACGAAAATGCCTAAAAACGCTCGTATTCGTTGAAAGTGAACGTTTTTAGACGTTTCCAGCTCTCTGACGTTAATAAATTTATTTTCAGAGATATAAAATATTTTTTGTCGTGAAAAATACAGTTTTATTCCCAGAAGTACGAAAATGTCTAAAAACGCTTATATTCGTCGAAAGTGATCGTTTTTAGACGTTTCCAGCTTTCTGATGTAAATAAATTTATTTTCTGAGATAAAAAATATTTTTTGTCGTGAAAAATACAGTTTTAGTACGAGAAGTACAAACATGTCTAAAAACGCTTGTGTTCATTGAAAGTCATCGGTTTTAGACGTTTCCAGCTCTCTGACGTTAATAAATTTATTTCCAGAGATATAAAATATTTTTTGACGTAAAAAATACAGTTTTATTCCGCGAAGTACGAAAATGTCTAAAAACGCTCGTATTCGTTGAAAGTGAACGTTTTTAGACATTTCCAGCTCTCTGACGTTAATAAATTTATTTTCAGAGATAAAAAATATTTTTTGTCGTGAAAAATGCAGTTTTATTCCGAGAAGTACGAAAATGTCTAAAAACGCTTGTATTCGTCGAAAGTGATCGATTTTAGACGTTTCCAGCTTTCTGACGTTAATAAATTTATTTCCAGAGATAGAAAATATTTTTTGTCGTGAAAAATACAGTTTTATTCCGAGAAGTACGAAAATGTCTAAAACGCTCGTATTCGTTGAAAGTGAACGTTTTTAGACATTTCCAGCTCTCTGACGTTAATAAATTGATTTTCAGAGATAAAAAACATATTTTGTGGTGAAAAATGCAGTTTTAGTCCGAGAAGTACGAAAATGTCTAAAAACGCTTGTATTTGTTGAAAGTAATCGTTTTTAGACGTTTCCAGCTCTCTGACGTTAATAAATTTATTTCCAGAGATATAAAATATTTTTTGTCGTGAAAAATACTGTTTTATTCCGAGAAGTACGAAAATGTCTAAAACGCTCGTATTCGTTGAAAGTGATCGTTTTTAGACGTTTCCAGCTTTCTGACCTGAATAAATTGATTTTCAGAGATAAAAAATATTTTTTGTCGTGAAAAATACTGTTTTATTCCGAGAAGTACAAAAATATCTAAAAACGCTCGTATTCGTTGAAAGTGAACGTTTATAGACATTTCCAGCTCTCTGACGTTAATAAATTGATTTTCAGAGATAAAAAAAAAAATTTGTCGTGAAAAATGCAGTTTTATTCCGAGAATTACGAAAATGTCTAAAAACGCTTATATTCGTCGACAGTAATCGTTTTTAGACGTTTCCAGCTTTCTGACGTTAATAAATTGATTTCCAGAGATATAAAATATTTTTTGTCGTGAAAAATACAGTTTTATTCCGAGAAGTACGAAAATGTCTAAAACGCTCGTATTCGTTGAAAGTGAACGTTTTTAGACATTTCCAGCTCTCTGACGTTAATAAATTGATTTTCAGAGATAAAAAATATTTTTGTGGTGAAAAATGCAGTTTTATTCCGAGAAGTACGAAAATGTCTAAAAACGCTTGTATTCGTTGAAAGTGAACGTTTTTAGACATTTCCAGCTCTCTGACGTTAATAAATTTATTTCCAGAGATATAAAATATTTTTTGTCGTGAAACATGCAGTTTTAGTCCGAGACGTACGAAAATGTCTAAAAACGCTTGTATTCGTCGAAAGTGGTTGTTTTTAGACATTTCCAGCTTTCTGACCTGAATAAATTGATTTTCAGAGATAAAAAATATTTTTTTGTCGTGAAAAATACTGTTTTATTCCGAGAAGTACAAAAATGTCTAAAAACGCTCGTATTCGTTGAAAGTGAACGTTTTTAGACATTTCCAGCTCTCTGACGTTAATAAATTGATTTTCAGAGATTAAAAAAAAAATTTGTCGTGAAAAATGCAGTTTTAGTCCGAGACGTACGAAAATGTCTAAAAACGCTTGTATTCGTCGAAAGTGGTTGTTTTTAGACATTTCCAGCTTTCTGACCTGAATAAATTGATTTTCAGAGATAAAAAATATTTTTTGTCGTGAAAAATACTGTTTTATTCCGAGAAGTACAAAAATGTCTAAAAACGCTCGTATTCGTTGAAAGTGAACGTTTTTAGACATTTCCAGCTCTCTGACGTTAATAAATTGATTTTCAGAGATTAAAAAAAAAAATTGTCGTGAAAACTGCAGTTTTATTCCGAGAAGTACGAAAATGTCTAAAAACGCTTGTATTCGTCGAAAGTTATCGATTTTAGACGTTTCCAGCTTTCTGACGTTAATAAATTTATTTCCAGAGATATAAAATATTTTTTGTCGTGAAAAATACAGTTTTATTCGGAGAAGTACGAAAATGCCTAAAAACGCTCGTATTCGTTGAAAGTGAACGTTTTTAGACGTTTCCAGCTCTCTGACGTTAATAAATTTATTTTCAGAGATATAAAATATTTTTTGTCGTGAAAAATACAGTTTTATTCCCAGAAGTACGAAAATGTCTAAAAACGCTTATATTCGTCGAAAGTGATCGTTTTTAGACGTTTCCAGCTTTCTGACGTAAATAAATTTATTTTCTGAGATAAAAAATATTTTTTGTCGTGAAAAATACAGTTTTAGTACGAGAAGTACAAACATGTCTAAAAACGCTTGTGTTCATTGAAAGTCATCGGTTTTAGACGTTTCCAGCTCTCTGACGTTAATAAATTTATTTCCAGAGATATAAAATATTTTTTGACGTAAAAAATACAGTTTTATTCCGCGAAGTACGAAAATGTCTAAAAACGCTCGTATTCGTTGAAAGTGAACGTTTTTAGACATTTCCAGCTCTCTGACATTAATAAATTTATTTTCAGAGATAAAAAACATATTTTGTGGTGAAAAATGCAGTTTTAGTCCGAGAAGTACGAAAATGTCTAAAAACGCTTGTATTTGTTGAAAGTAATCGTTTTTAGACGTTTCCAGCTTTCTGACCTGAATAAATTTATTTCCAGAGATATAAAATATTTTTTGTCGTGAAAAATACTGTTTTATTCCGAGAAGTACAAAAATATCTAAAAACGCTCGTATTCGTTGAAAGTGAACGTTTTTAGACATTTCCAGCTCTCTGACGTTAATAAATTGATTTTCAGAGATAAAAAAAAAAATTTGTCGTGAAAAATGCAGTTTTATTCCGAGAATTACGAAAATGTCTAAAAACGCTTATATTCGTCGAAAGTAATCGTTTTTAGACGTTTCCAGCTTTCTGACGTTAATAAATTGATTTTCAGAGATAAAAAATATTTTTTGTGGTGAAAAATGCAAATTTATTCCGAGAAGTACGAAAATGTCTAAAAACGCTTGTATTCGTCGAAAGTGATCGTTTTTAGACGTTTCCAGCTTTCTGACGTTAATAAATTTATTTCCAGAGATATAAAATATTTTTTGTCGTGAAAAATACAGTTTTATTCCGAGAAGTACGAAAATGTCTAAAACGCTCGTATTCGTTGAAAGTGAACGTTTTTAGACATTTCCAGCTCTCTGACGTTAATAAATTGATTTTCAGAGATAAAAAATATTTTTGTGTTGAAAAATACAGTTTTATTCCGAGAAGTACGAAAATGTCTAAAAACGCTTGTATTCGTTGAAAGTGAACGTTTTTAGACATTTCCAGCTCTCTGACGTTAATAAATTTATTTCCAGAGATATAAAATATTTTTTGTCGTGAAACATGCAGTTTTAGTCCGAGACGTACGAAAATGTCTAAAAACGCTTGTATTCGTCGAAAGTGGTTGTTTTTAGACATTTCCAGCTTTCTGACCTGAATAAATTGATTTTCAGAGATAAAAAATATTTTTTGTCGTGAAAAATACTGTTTTATTCCGAGAAGTACAAAAATGTCTAAAAACGCTCGTATTCGTTGAAAGTGAACGTTTTTTGACATTTCCAGCTCTCTGACGTTAATAAATTGATTTTCAGAGATTAAAAAAAAAAATTGTCGTGAAAAATGCAGTTTTATTCCGAGAAGTACGAAAATGTCTAAAAACGCTTATATTCGTCGAAAGTAATCGTCTTTAGACATTTCCAGCTTTCTGACGTTAATAAATTGATTTTCAGAGATAAAAAATATTTTTTGTCGTGAAAAATACAGTTTTATTCCGAGAAGTACGAAAATGTCTAAAACGCTCGTATTCGTTGAAAGTGAACGTTTTTAGACATTTCCAGCTCTCTGACGTTAATAAATTGATTTTCAGAGATAAAACCATATTTTGTGGTGAAAAATGCAGTTTTAGTCCGAGAAGTACAAAAATGTCTAAAAACGCTTGTATTTGTCGAAAGTGGTCGTTTTTAGACGTTTGCAGCTTTCTGACCAGAATAAATTTCTTTCCAGAGATATAAAATATTTATTGTCGTGAAAAATACAGTTTTATTCGGAGAAGTACGAAAATGCCTAAAAACGCTCGTATTCGTTGAAAGTGAACGTTTTTAGACATTTCCAGCTCTCTGACGTTAATAAATTTATTTTCAGAGATAAAAAATATTTGTTGTTCTGAAAAATGCAGTTTTAGTCCGAGAAGTACGAAAATGTCTAAAAACGCTTGTATTTGTTGAAAGTAATCGTTTTTAGACGTTTCCAGCTCTCTGACGTTAATAAATTTATTTCCAGAGATATAAAATATTTTTTGTCGTGAAAAATACAGTTTTATTCCGAGAAGTACGAAAATGTCTAAAACGCTCGTATTCGTTGAAAGTGAACGTTTTTAGACATTTCCAGCTCTCTGACGTTAATAAATTGATTTTCAGAGATAAAAATATTTTTTGTGGTGAAAAATGCAGTTTTATTCCCAGAAGTACGAAAATATCTAAAAACGCTTGTATTCGTCGAAAGTGATCGTTTTTAGACGTTTCCAGCTTTCTGACCAGAATAAATTTATTTCCAGAGATATAAAATATTTTTTGTCGTGAAAAATACAGTTTTATTCCCAGAAGTACGAAAATGTCTAAAAACGCTTATATTCGTCGAAAGTGATCGTTTTTAGACATTTCCAGCTTTCTGACGTAAATAAATTTATTTTCTGAGATAAAAAATATTTTTTGTCGTGAAAAATACAGTTTTAGTACGAGAAGTACAAACATGTCTAAAAACGCTTGTGTTCATTGAAAGTCATCGTTTTTAGACGTTTCCAGCTCTCTGACGTTAATAAATTTATTTCCAGAGATATAAAATATTTTTTGACGTAAAAAATACAGTTTTATTCCGCGAAGTACGAAAATGTCTAAAAACGCTCGTATTCGTTGAAAGTGAACGTTTTTAGACATTTCCAGCTCTCTGACGTTAATAAATTTATTTTCAGAGATAAAAAATATTTTTTGTCGTGAAAAATGCAGTTTTATTCCGAGAAGTACGAAAATGTCTAAAAACGCTTGTATTCGTCGAAAGTTATCGATTTTAGACGTTTCCAGCTTTCTGACGTTAATAAATTTATTTCCAGAGATATAAAATATTTTTTGTCGTGAAAAATACAGTTTTATTCCGAGAAGTACGAAAATGTCTAAAACGCTCGTATTCGTTGAAAGTGAACGTTTTTAGACATTTCCAGCTCTCTGACGTTAATAAATTGATTTTCAGAGATAAAAAACATATTTTGTGGTGAAAAATGCAGTTTTAGTCCGAGAAGTACGAAAATGTCTAAAAACGCTTGTATTTGTTGAAAGTAATCGTTTTTAGACGTTTCCAGCTTTCTGACCTGAATAAATTTATTTCCAGAGATATAAAATATTTTTTGTCGTGAAAAATACTGTTTTATTCCGAGAAGTACAAAAATATCTAAAAACGCTCGTATTCGTTGAAAGTGAACGTTTTTAGACATTTCCAGCTCTCTGACGTTAATAAATTGATTTTCAGAGATAAAAAAAAAAATTTGTCGTGAAAAATGCAGTTTTATTCCGAGAATTACGAAAATGTCTAAAAACGCTTATATTCGTCGAAAGTAATCGTTTTTAGACGTTTCCAGCTTTCTGACGTTAATAAATTGATTTTCAGAGATAAAAAATATTTTTTGTGGTGAAAAATGCAAATTTATTCCGAGAAGTACGAAAATGTCTAAAAACGCTTGTATTCGTCGAAAGTGATCGTTTTTAGACGTTTCCAGCTTTCTGACGTTAATAAATTTATTTCCAGAGATATAAAATATTTTTTGTCGTGAAAAATACAGTTTTATTCCGAGAAGTACGAAAATGTCTAAAACGCTCGTATTCGTTGAAAGTGAACGTTTTTAGACATTTCCAGCTCTCTGACGTTAATAAATTGATTTTCAGAGATAAAAAATATTTTTGTGTTGAAAAATACAGTTTTATTCCGAGAAGTACGAAAATGTCTAAAAACGCTTGTATTCGTTGAAAGTGAACGTTTTTAGACATTTCCAGCTCTCTGACGTTAATAAATTTATTTCCAGAGATATAAAATATTTTTTGTCGTGAAACATGCAGTTTTAGTCCGAGACGTACGAAAATGTCTAAAAACGCTTGTATTCGTCGAAAGTGGTTGTTTTTAGACATTTCCAGCTTTCTGACCTGAATAAATTGATTTTCAGAGATAAAAAATATTTTTTGTCGTGAAAAATACTGTTTTATTCCGAGAAGTACAAAAATGTCTAAAAACGCTCGTATTCGTTGAAAGTGAACGTTTTTTGACATTTCCAGCTCTCTGACGTTAATAAATTGATTTTCAGAGATTAAAAAAAAAAATTGTCGTGAAAAATGCAGTTTTATTCCGAGAAGTACGAAAATGTCTAAAAACGCTTATATTCGTCGAAAGTAATCGTCTTTAGACATTTCCAGCTTTCTGACGTTAATAAATTGATTTTCAGAGATAAAAAATATTTTTTGTCGTGAAAAATACAGTTTTATTCCGAGAAGTACGAAAATGTCTAAAACGCTCGTATTCGTTGAAAGTGAACGTTTTTAGACATTTCCAGCTCTCTGACGTTAATAAATTGATTTTCAGAGATAAAACCATATTTTGTGGTGAAAAATGCAGTTTTAGTCCGAGAAGTACAAAAATGTCTAAAAACGCTTGTATTTGTCGAAAGTGGTCGTTTTTAGACGTTTGCAGCTTTCTGACCAGAATAAATTTCTTTCCAGAGATATAAAATATTTATTGTCGTGAAAAATACAGTTTTATTCGGAGAAGTACGAAAATGCCTAAAAACGCTCGTATTCGTTGAAAGTGAACGTTTTTAGACATTTCCAGCTCTCTGACGTTAATAAATTTATTTTCAGAGATAAAAAATATTTGTTGTTCTGAAAAATGCAGTTTTAGTCCGAGAAGTACGAAAATGTCTAAAAACGCTTGTATTTGTTGAAAGTAATCGTTTTTAGACGTTTCCAGCTCTCTGACGTTAATAAATTTATTTCCAGAGATATAAAATATTTTTTGTCGTGAAAAATACAGTTTTATTCCGAGAAGTACGAAAATGTCTAAAACGCTCGTATTCGTTGAAAGTGAACGTTTTTAGACATTTCCAGCTCTCTGACGTTAATAAATTGATTTTCAGAGATAAAAATATTTTTTGTGGTGAAAAATGCAGTTTTATTCCCAGAAGTACGAAAATATCTAAAAACGCTTGTATTCGTCGAAAGTGATCGTTTTTAGACGTTTCCAGCTTTCTGACCAGAATAAATTTATTTCCAGAGATATAAAATATTTTTTGTCGTGAAAAATACAGTTTTATTCCCAGAAGTACGAAAATGTCTAAAAACGCTTATATTCGTCGAAAGTGATCGTTTTTAGACATTTCCAGCTTTCTGACGTAAATAAATTTATTTTCTGAGATAAAAAATATTTTTTGTCGTGAAAAATACAGTTTTAGTACGAGAAGTACAAACATGTCTAAAAACGCTTGTGTTCATTGAAAGTCATCGTTTTTAGACGTTTCCAGCTCTCTGACGTTAATAAATTTATTTCCAGAGATATAAAATATTTTTTGACGTAAAAAATACAGTTTTATTCCGCGAAGTACGAAAATGTCTAAAAACGCTCGTATTCGTTGAAAGTGAACGTTTTTAGACATTTCCAGCTCTCTGACGTTAATAAATTTATTTTCAGAGATAAAAAATATTTTTTGTCGTGAAAAATGCAGTTTTATTCCGAGAAGTACGAAAATGTCTAAAAACGCTTGTATTCGTCGAAAGTTATCGATTTTAGACGTTTCCAGCTTTCTGACGTTAATAAATTTATTTCCAGAGATATAAAATATTTTTTGTCGTGAAAAATACAGTTTTATTCCGAGAAGTACGAAAATGTCTAAAACGCTCGTATTCGTTGAAAGTGAACGTTTTTAGACATTTCCAGCTCTCTGACGTTAATAAATTGATTTTCAGAGATAAAAAACATATTTTGTGGTGAAAAATGCAGTTTTAGTCCGAGAAGTACGAAAATGTCTAAAAACGCTTGTATTTGTTGAAAGTAATCGTTTTTAGACGTTTCCAGCTCTCTGACGTTAATAAATTTATTTCCAGAGATATAAAATATTTTTTGTGGTGAAAAATACAGTTTTATTCCGAGAAGTACGAAAATGTCTAAAACGCTCGTATTCGTTGAAAGTGAACGTTTTTAGACATTTCCAGCTCTCTGACGTTAATAAATTTATTTCCAGAGATATTAAATATTTTTTGTTGTGAAAAATGCAGTTTTAGTCCGAGAAGTACGAAAATGTCTAAAAACGCTTGTATTCGTCGAAAGTTATCGATTTTAGACGTTTCCAGCTTTCTGACGTTAATAAATTTATTTCCAGAGATATAAAATATTTTTTGTCGTGAAAAATACAGTTTTATTCCGAGAAGTACGAAAATGCCTAAAACGCTCGTATTCGTTGAAAGTGAACGTTTTTAGAGATTTCCAGCTATCTGACGTTAATAAATTGATTTTCAGAGATAAAAAACATATTTTGTGGTGAAAAATGCAGTTTTAGTCCGAGAAGTACGAAAATGTCTAAAAACGCCTATATTCGTTGAAAGTGAACGTTTTTTAGACATTTCCAGCTCTCTGACGTTAATAAATTTATTTCCAGAGATATTAAATATTTTTTGTTGTGAAAAATGCAGTTTTAGTCCGAGAAGTACGAAAATGTATAAAAACGCTTGTATTTGTCGAAAGTGATCGTTTTTAGACGTTTCCAGCTTTCTGACCAGAATAAATTTATTTCCAGAGATATAAAATATTTTTTGTCGTGAAAAATACAGTTTTATTCGGAGAAGTACGAAAATGCCTAAAAACGCTCGTATTCGTTGAAAGTGAACGTTTTTAGACATTTCCAGCTCTCTGACGTTAATAAATTTATTTTCAGAGATAAAAAATATTTTTTGTCGTGAAAAATGCAGTTTTAGTCCGAGAAGTACGAAAATGTCTAAAAACGTTTGTATTCGTCGAAAGTGGTTGTTTTTAGACATTTCCAGCTTTCTGACCTGAATAAATTGATTTTCAGAGATAAAAAATATTTTTTGTCGTGAAAAATACTGTTTTATTCCGAGAAGTACAAAAATATCTAAAAACGCTCGTATTCGTTGAAAGTGAACGTTTTTAGACATTTCCAGCTCTCTGACGTTAATAAATTGATTTTCAGAGATAAAAAAAAAAATTGTCGTGAAAAATGCAGTTTTATTCCGAGAAGTACGAAAATGTCTAAAAACGCTTGTATTCGTTGAAAGTGAACGTTTTTAGACATTTCCAGCTCTCTGACGTTAATAAATTTATTTCCAGAGATATAAAATATTTTTTGTTGTGAAAAATGCAGTTTTAGTCCGAGAAGTACGAAAATGTCTAAAAACGCTCGTATTTGTCGAAAGTGATCGTTTTTAGACGTTTCCAGCTTTCTGACCAGAATAAATTTATTTCCAGAGATATAAAATATTTATTGTCGTGAAAAATACAGTTTTATTCGGAGAAGTACGAAAATGCCTAAAAACGCTCGTATTCGTTGAAAGTGAACGTTTTTAGACATTTCCAGCTCTCTGACGTTAATAAATTTATTTTCAGAGATAAAAAAATATTTGTTGTTTTGAAAAATGCAGTTTTAGTCCGAGAAGTACGAAAATGTCTAAAAACGCTTGTATTTGTTGAAATTAATCGTTTTTAGACGTTTCCAGCTCTCTGACGTTAATAAATTTATTTCCAGAGATATAAATTTTTTTTGTCGTGAAAAATACAGTTTTATTCCGAGAAGTACGAAAATGTCTAAAACGCTCGTATTCGTTGAAAGTGAACGTTTTTAGACATTTCCAGCTCTCTGACGTTAATAAATTTATTTCCAGAGATATAAAATATTTTTTGTTGTGAAAAATGCAGTTTTAGTCCGAGAAGTACGAAAATGTCTAAAAACGCTCGTATTTGTCGAAAGTGATCGTTTTTAGACGTTTCCAGCTTTCTGACCAGAATAAATTTATTTCCAGAGATATAAAATATTTTTTGTCGTGAAAAATACAGTTTTATTCGGAGAAGTACTAAAATGCCTAAAAACGCTCGTATTCGTTGAAAGTGAACGTTTTTAGACATTTCCAGCTCTCTGACGTTAATAAATTGATTTTTAGAGATTAAAAAAAAAAATTTGTCGTGAAAAATGCAGTTTTAGTCCGAGAAGTACGAAAATGTATAAAAACGCTTGTATTTGTCGAAAGTGATCGTTTTTAGACGTTTCCATCTTTCTGACCAGAATAAATTTATTTCCAAAGATATATAATACTTTTTGTCGTGAAAAATACAGTTTTATTCGGAGAAGTACGAAAATGCCTAAAAACGCTCGTATTCGTTGAAAGTGAACTTTTTAGACATTTCCAGCTTTCTGACGTAAATAAATTTATTTTCAGAGATAACATATATTTTTTGTCGTGAAAAATGCAGTTTTAGTCCGAGAAGTACGAAAATGTCTAAAAACGCTTGTATTCGTCGAAAGTGGTTGTTTTTAGACATTTCCAGCTTTCTGACCTGAATAAATTGATTTTCAGAGATAAAAAATATTTTTTGTCGTGAAAAATACTGTTTTATTCCGAGAAGTACGAAAATGTCTAAAACGCTCGTATTCGTTGAAAGTGAACGTTTTTAGACATTTCCAGCTCTCTGACGTTAATAAATTGATTTTCAGAGATAAAAAATATTTTTGTGGTGAAAAATGCAGTTTTATTCCGAGAAGTACGAAAATGTCTAAAAACGCTTGTATTCGTTGAAAGTGAACGTTTTTAGACATTTCCAGCTCTCTGACGTTAATAAATTTATTTCCAGAGATATAAAATATTTTTTGTCGTGAAACATGCAGTTTTAGTCAGAGACGTACGAAAATGTCTAAAAACGCTTGTATTCGTCAAAAGTGGTTGTTTTTAGACATTTCCAGCTTTCTGACCTGAATAAATTGATTTTCAGAGATAAAAAATATTTTTTGTCGTGAAAAATACTGTTTTATTCCGAGAAGTACAAAAATGTCTAAAAACGCTCGTATTCGTTGAAAGTGAACGTTTTTAGACATTTCCAGCTCTCTGACGTTAATAAATTTATTTTCAGAGATAACAAATATTTTTTGTCGTGAAAAATGCAGTTTTATTCCGAGAAGTACGAAAATGTCTAAAAACGCTTGTATTCGTCGAAAGTGATCGATTTTAGACGGTTCCAGCTTTCTGACGTTAATAAATTTATTTCCAGAGATATAAAATATTTTTTGTCGTGAAAAATACAGTTTTATTCCGAGAAGTACGAAAATGTCTAAAACGCTCGTATTCGTTGAAAGTGAACGTTTTTAGACATTTCCAGCTCTCTGACGTTAATAAATTGATTTTCAGAGATAAAAAACATATTTTGTGGTGAAAAATGCAGTTTTAGTCCGAGAAGTACGAAAATGTCTAAAAACGCTTGTATTTGTTGAAAGTAATCGTTTTTAGACGTTTCCAGCTCTCTGACGTTAATAAATTTATTTCCAGAGATATAAAATATTTTTTGTCGTGAAAAATACAGTTTTATTCCGAGAAGTACGAAAATGTCTAAAACGCTCGTATTCGTTGAAAGTGATCGTTTTTAGACGTTTCCAGCTTTCTGACCTGAATAAATTGATTTTCAGAGATAAAAAATATTTTTTGTCGTGAAAAATACTGTTTTATTCCGAGAAGTACAAAAATATCTAAAAACGCTCGTATTCGTTGAAAGTGAACGTTTTTAGACATTTCCAGCTCTCTGACGTTAATAAATTGATTTTCAGAGATAAAAAAAAAAATTTGTCGTGAAAAATGCAGTTTTATTCCGAGAATTACGAAAATGTCTAAAAACGCTTATATTCGTCGAAAGTAATCGTTTTTAGACGTTTCCAGCTTTCTGACGTTAATAAATTGATTTTCAGAGATAAAAAATATTTTTTGAGGTGAAAAATGCAAATTTATTCCGAGAAGTACGAAAATGTCTAAAAACGCTTGTATTCGTCGAAAGTGATCGTTTTTAGACGTTTCCAGCTTTCTGACGTTAATAAATTTATTTCCAGAGATATAAAATATTTTTTGTCGTGAAAAATACAGTTTTATTCCGAGAAGTACGAAAATGTCTAAAACGCTCGTATTCGTTGAAAGTGAACGTTTTTAGACATTTCCAGCTCTCTGACGTTAATAAATTGATTTTCAGAGATAAAAAATATTTTTGTGTTGAAAAATGCAGTTTTATTCCGAGAAGTACGAAAATGTCTAAAAACGCTTGTATTCGTTGAAAGTGAACGTTTTTTAGACATTTCCAGCTCTCTGACGTTAATAAATTTATTTCCAGAGATATTAAATATTTTTTGTTGTGAAAAAATGCAGTTTTAGTCCGAGAAGTACGAAAATGTATAAAAACGCTTGTATTTGTCGAAAGTGATCGTTTTTAGACGTTTCCAGCTTTCTGACCAGAATAAATTTATTTCCAGAGATATAAAATATTTTTTGTCGTGAAAAATACAGTTTTATTCGGAGAAGTACGAAAATGCCTAAAAACGCTCGTATTCGTTGAAAGTGAACGTTTTTAGACATTTCCAGCTCTCTGACGTTAATAAATTTATTTTCAGAGATAAAAAATATTTTTTGTCGTGAAAAATGCAGTTTTAGTCCGAGAAGTACGAAAATGTCTAAAAACGTTTGTATTCGTCGAAAGTGGTTGTTTTTAGACATTTCCGGCTTTCTGACCTGAATAAATTGATTTTCAGAGATAAAAAATATTTTTTGTCGTGAAAAATACTGTTTTATTCCGAGAAGTACAAAAATATCTAAAAACGCTCGTATTCGTTGAAAGTGAACGTTTTTAGACATTTCCAGCTCTCTGACGTTAATAAATTGATTTTCAGAGATAAAAAAAAAAATTGTCGTGAAAAATGCAGTTTTATTCCGAGAAGTACGAAAATGTCTAAAAACGCTTATATTCGTCGAAAGTAATCGTTTTTAGACGTTTCCAGCTTTCTGACGTTAATAAATTGATTTTCAGAGATAAAAAATATTTTTTGTGGTGAAAAATGCAATTTTATTCCGAGAAGTACGAAAATGTCTAAAAACGCTTGTATTCGTCGAAAGTGATCGTTTTTAGACGTTTCCAGCTTTCTGACGTTAATAAATTTATTTCCAGAGATATAAAATATTTTTTGTCGTGAAAAATACAGTTTTATTCCGAGAAGTACGAAAATGTCTAAAACGCTCGTATTCGTTGAAAGTGAACGTTTTTAGACATTTCCAGCTCTCTGACGTTAATAAATTGATTTTCAGAGATAAAAAATATTTTTGTGGTGAAAAATGCAGTTTTATTCCGAGAAGTACGAAAATGTCTAAAAACGCTTGTATTCGTTGAAAGTGAACGTTTTTAGACATTTCCAGCTCTCTGACGTTAATAAATTTATTTCCAGAGATATAAAATATTTTTTGTTGTGAAAAATGCAGTTTTAGTCCGAGAAGTACGAAAATGTCTAAAAACGCTCGTATTTGTCGAAAGTGATCGTTTTTAGACGTTTCCAGCTTTCTGACCAGAATAAATTTATTTCCAGAGATATAAAATATTTATTGTCGTGAAAAATACAGTTTTATTCGGAGAAGTACGAAAATGCCTAAAAACGCTCGTATTCGTTGAAAGTGAACGTTTTTAGACATTTCCAGCTCTCTGACGTTAATAAATTTATTTTCAGAGATAAAAAAATATTTGTTGTTTTGAAAAATGCAGTTTTAGTCCGAGAAGTACGAAAATGTCTAAAAACGCTTGTATTTGTTGAAATTAATCGTTTTTAGACGTTTCCAGCTCTCTGACGTTAATAAATTTATTTCCAGAGATATAAATTTTTTTTGTCGTGAAAAATACAGTTTTATTCCGAGAAGTACGAAAATGTCTAAAACGCTCGTATTCGTTGAAAGTGAACGTTTTTAGACATTTCCAGCTCTCTGACGTTAATAAATTTATTTCCAGAGATATAAAATATTTTTTGTTGTGAAAAATGCAGTTTTAGTCCGAGAAGTACGAAAATGTCTAAAAACGCTCGTATTTGTCGAAAGTGATCGTTTTTAGACGTTTCCAGCTTTCTGACCAGAATAAATTTATTTCCAGAGATATAAAATATTTTTTGTCGTGAAAAATACAGTTTTATTCGGAGAAGTACTAAAATGCCTAAAAACGCTCGTATTCGTTGAAAGTGAACGTTTTTAGACATTTCCAGCTCTCTGACGTTAATAAATTGATTTTTAGAGATTAAAAAAAAAAATTTGTCGTGAAAAATGCAGTTTTAGTCCGAGAAGTACGAAAATGTATAAAAACGCTTGTATTTGTCGAAAGTGATCGTTTTTAGACGTTTCCATCTTTCTGACCAGAATAAATTTATTTCCAAAGATATATAATACTTTTTGTCGTGAAAAATACAGTTTTATTCGGAGAAGTACGAAAATGCCTAAAAACGCTCGTATTCGTTGAAAGTGAACTTTTTAGACATTTCCAGCTTTCTGACGTAAATAAATTTATTTTCAGAGATAACATATATTTTTTGTCGTGAAAAATGCAGTTTTAGTCCGAGAAGTACGAAAATGTCTAAAAACGCTTGTATTCGTCGAAAGTGGTTGTTTTTAGACATTTCCAGCTTTCTGACCTGAATAAATTGATTTTCAGAGATAAAAAATATTTTTTGTCGTGAAAAATACTGTTTTATTCCGAGAAGTACGAAAATGTCTAAAACGCTCGTATTCGTTGAAAGTGAACGTTTTTAGACATTTCCAGCTCTCTGACGTTAATAAATTGATTTTCAGAGATAAAAAATATTTTTGTGGTGAAAAATGCAGTTTTATTCCGAGAAGTACGAAAATGTCTAAAAACGCTTGTATTCGTTGAAAGTGAACGTTTTTAGACATTTCCAGCTCTCTGACGTTAATAAATTTATTTCCAGAGATATAAAATATTTTTTGTCGTGAAACATGCAGTTTTAGTCAGAGACGTACGAAAATGTCTAAAAACGCTTGTATTCGTCAAAAGTGGTTGTTTTTAGACATTTCCAGCTTTCTGACCTGAATAAATTGATTTTCAGAGATAAAAAATATTTTTTGTCGTGAAAAATACTGTTTTATTCCGAGAAGTACAAAAATGTCTAAAAACGCTCGTATTCGTTGAAAGTGAACGTTTTTAGACATTTCCAGCTCTCTGACGTTAATAAATTTATTTTCAGAGATAACAAATATTTTTTGTCGTGAAAAATGCAGTTTTATTCCGAGAAGTACGAAAATGTCTAAAAACGCTTGTATTCGTCGAAAGTGATCGATTTTAGACGGTTCCAGCTTTCTGACGTTAATAAATTTATTTCCAGAGATATAAAATATTTTTTGTCGTGAAAAATACAGTTTTATTCCGAGAAGTACGAAAATGTCTAAAACGCTCGTATTCGTTGAAAGTGAACGTTTTTAGACATTTCCAGCTCTCTGACGTTAATAAATTGATTTTCAGAGATAAAAAACATATTTTGTGGTGAAAAATGCAGTTTTAGTCCGAGAAGTACGAAAATGTCTAAAAACGCTTGTATTTGTTGAAAGTAATCGTTTTTAGACGTTTCCAGCTCTCTGACGTTAATAAATTTATTTCCAGAGATATAAAATATTTTTTGTCGTGAAAAATACAGTTTTATTCCGAGAAGTACGAAAATGTCTAAAACGCTCGTATTCGTTGAAAGTGATCGTTTTTAGACGTTTCCAGCTTTCTGACCTGAATAAATTGATTTTCAGAGATAAAAAATATTTTTTGTCGTGAAAAATACTGTTTTATTCCGAGAAGTACAAAAATATCTAAAAACGCTCGTATTCGTTGAAAGTGAACGTTTTTAGACATTTCCAGCTCTCTGACGTTAATAAATTGATTTTCAGAGATAAAAAAAAAAATTTGTCGTGAAAAATGCAGTTTTATTCCGAGAATTACGAAAATGTCTAAAAACGCTTATATTCGTCGAAAGTAATCGTTTTTAGACGTTTCCAGCTTTCTGACGTTAATAAATTGATTTTCAGAGATAAAAAATATTTTTTGAGGTGAAAAATGCAAATTTATTCCGAGAAGTACGAAAATGTCTAAAAACGCTTGTATTCGTCGAAAGTGATCGTTTTTAGACGTTTCCAGCTTTCTGACGTTAATAAATTTATTTCCAGAGATATAAAATATTTTTTGTCGTGAAAAATACAGTTTTATTCCGAGAAGTACGAAAATGTCTAAAACGCTCGTATTCGTTGAAAGTGAACGTTTTTAGACATTTCCAGCTCTCTGACGTTAATAAATTGATTTTCAGAGATAAAAAATATTTTTGTGTTGAAAAATGCAGTTTTATTCCGAGAAGTACGAAAATGTCTAAAAACGCTTGTATTCGTTGAAAGTGAACGTTTTTAGACATTTCCAGCTCTCTGACGTTAATAAATTTATTTCCAGAGATATAAAATATTTTTTGTCGTGAAACATGCAGTTTTAGTCCGAGACGTACGAAAATGTCTAAAAACGCTTGTATTCGTCGAAAGTGGTTGTTTTTAGACATTTCCAGCTTTCTGACCTGAATAAATTGATTTTCAGAGATAAAAAATATTTTTTGTCGTGAAAAATACTGTTTTATTCCGAGAAGTACAAAAATGTCTAAAAACGCTCGTATTCGTTGAAAGTGAACGTTTTTAGACATTTCCAGCTCTCTGACGTTAATAAATTGATTTTCAGAGATTAAAAAAAAAATTTGTCGTGAAAAATGCAGTTTTATTCCGAGAAGTACGAAAATGTCTAAAAACGCTTATATTCGTCGAAAGTAATCGTCTTTAGACATTTCCAGCTTTCTGACGTTAATAAATTGATTTTCAGAGATAAAAAATATTTTTTGTCGTGAAAAATACAGTTTTATTCCGAGAAGTACGAAAATGTCTAAAACGCTCGTATTCGTTGAAAGTGAACGTTTTTAGACATTTCCAGCTCTCTGACGTTAATAAATTGATTTTCAGAGATAAATCCATATTTTGTGGTGAAAAATGCAGTTTTAGTCCGAGAAGTACGAAAATGTCTAAAAACGCTTGTATTTGTCGAAAGTGGTCGTTTTTAGACGTTTGCAGCTTTCTGACCAGAATAAATTTATTTCCAGAGATATAAAATATTTATTGTCGTGAAAAATACAGTTTTATTCGGAGAAGTACGAAAATGCCTAAAAACGCTCGTATTCGTTGAAAGTGAACGTTTTTAGACATTTCCAGCTCTCTGACGTTAATAAATTTATTTTCAGAGATAAAAAATATTTGTTGTTGTGAAAAATGCAGTTTTAGTCCGAGAAGTACGAAAATGTCTAAAAACGCTTGTATTTGTTGAAAGTAATCGTTTTTAGACGTTTCCAGCTCTCTGACGTTAATAAATTTATTTCCAGAGATATAAAATATTTTTTGTCGTGAAAAATACAGTTTTATTCCGAGAAGTACGAAAATGTCTAAAACGCTCGTATTCGTTGAAAGTGAACGTTTTTAGACATTTCCAGCTCTCTGACGTTAATAAATTGATTTTCAGAGATAAAAAATATTTTTTGTGGTGAAAAATGCAGTTTTATTCCGAGAAGTACGAAAATATCTAAAAACGCTTGTATTCGTCGAAAGTGATCGTTTTTAGACGTTTCCAGCTTTCTGACCAGAATAAATTTATTTCCAGAGATATAAAATATTTTTTGTCGTGAAAAATACAGTTTTATTCCCAGAAGTACGAAAATGTCTAAAAACGCTTATATTCGTCGAAAGTGATCGTTTTTAGACATTTCCAGCTTTCTGACGTAAATAAATTTATTTTCTGAGATAAAAAATATTTTTTGTCGTGAAAAATACAGTTTTAGTACGAGAAGTACAAACATGTCTAAAAACGCTTGTGTTCATTGAAAGTCATCGTTTTTAGACGTTTCCAGCTCTCTGACGTTAATAAATTTATTTCCAGAGATATAAAATATTTTTTGACGTAAAAAATACAGTTTTATTCCGCGAAGTACGAAAATGTCTAAAAACGCTCGTATTCGTTGAAAGTGAACGTTTTTAGACATTTCCAGCTCTCTGACGTTAATAAATTTATTTTCAGAGATAAAAAATATTTTTTGTCGTGAAAAATGCAGTTTTATTCCGAGAAGTACGAAAATGTCTAAAAACGCTTGTATTCGTCGAAAGTTATCGATTTTAGACGTTTCCAGCTTTCTGACGTTAATAAATTTATTTCCAGAGATATAAAATATTTTTCGTCGTGAAAAATACAGTTTTATTCCGAGAAGTACGAAAATGTCTAAAACGCTCGTATTCGTTGAAAGTGAACGTTTTTAGACATTTCCAGCTCTCTGACGTTAATAAATTGATTTTCAGAGATAAAAAACATATTTTGTGGTGAAAAATGCAGTTTTAGTCCGAGAAGTACGAAAATGTCTAAAAACGCTTGTATTTGTTGAAAGTAATCGTTTTTAGACGTTTCCAGCTCTCTGACGTTAATAAATTTATTTCCAGAGATATAAAATATTTTTTGTGGTGAAAAATACAGTTTTATTCCGAGAAGTACGAAAATGTCTAAAACGCTCGTATTCGTTGAAAGTGAACGTTTTTAGACATTTCCAGCTCTCTGACGTTAATAAATTTATTTCCAGAGATATTAAATATTTTTTGTTGTGAAAAATGCAGTTTTAGTCCGAGAAGTACGAAAATGTCTAAAAACGCTTGTATTCGTCGAAAGTTATCGATTTTAGACGTTTCCAGCTTTCTGACGTTAATAAATTTATTTCCAGAGATATAAAATATTTTTTGTCGTGAAAAATACAGTTTTATCCCGAGAAGTACGAAAATGTCTAAAACGCTCGTATTCGTTGAAAGTGAACGTTTTTAGACATTTCCAGCTCTCTGACGTTAATAAATTGATTTTCAGAGATAAAAAACATATTTTGTGGTGAAAAATGCAGTTTTAGTCCGAGAAGTACGAAAATGTCTAAAAACGCCTGTATTCGTTGAAAGGGAACGTTTTTAGACATTTCCAGCTCTCTGACGTTAATAAATTTATTTCCAGAGATATTAAATATTTTTTGTTGTGAAAAATGCAGTTTTAGTCCGAGAAGTACGAAAATGTATAAAAACGCTTGTATTTGTCGAAAGTGATCGTTTTTAGACGTTTCCAGCTTTCTGACCAGAATAAATTTATTTCCAGAGATATAAAATATTTTTTGTCGTGAAAAATACAGTTTTATTCGGAGAAGTACGAAAATGCCTAAAAACGCTCGTATTCGTTGAAAGTGAACGTTTTTAGACATTTCCAGCTCTCTGACGTTAATAAATTTATTTTCAGAGATAAAAAAATATTTGTTGTTTTGAAAAATGCAGTTTTAGTCCGAGAAGTACGAAAATGTCTAAAAACGCTTGTATTTGTTGAAATTAATCGTTTTTAGACGTTTCCAGCTCTCTGACGTTAATAAATTTATTTCCAGAGATATAAATTTTTTTTGTCGTGAAAAATACAGTTTTATTCCGAGAAGTACGAAAATGTCTAAAACGCTCGTATTCGTTGAAAGTGAACGTTTTTAGATATTTCCAGCTCTCTGACGTTAATAAATTGATTTTCAGAGATAAAAAATATTTTTGTGGTGAAAAATGCAGTTTTATTCCGAGAAGTACGAAAATGTCTAAAAACGCTTGTATTCGTTGAAAGTGAACGTTTTTAGACATTTCCAGCTCTCTGACGTTAATAAATTTATTTCCAGAGATATAAAATATTTTTTGTTGTGAAAAATGCAGTTTTAGTCCGAGAAGTACGAAAATGTCTAAAAACGCTCGTATTTGTCGAAAGTGATCGTTTTTAGACGTTTCCAGCTTTCTGACCAGAATAAATTTATTTCCAGAGATATAAAATATTTTTTGTCGTGAAAAATACAGTTTTATTCGGAGAAGTACTAAAATGCCTAAAAACGCTCGTATTCGTTGAAAGTGAACGTTTTTAGACATTTCCAGCTCTCTGACGTTAATAAATTGATTTTTAGAGATTAAAAAAAAAAATTTGTCGTGAAAAATGCAGTTTTAGTCCGAGAAGTACGAAAATGTATAAAAACGCTTGTATTTGTCGAAAGTGATCGTTTTTAGACGTTTCCAGCTTTCTGACCAGAATAAATTGATTTTCAGAGATAAAAAATATTTTTTGTCGTGAAAAATACTGTTTTATTCCGAAAAGTACAAAAATGTCTAAAAACGCTCGTATTCGTTGAAAGTGAACGTTTTTAGACATTTCCAGCTCTCTGACGTTAATAAATTGATTTTCAGAGATTACAAAAAAATTTTGTCGTGAAAAATGCAGTTTTATTCCGAGAAGTACGAAAATGTCTAAAAACGCTTATATTCGTCGAAAGTAATCGTCTTTAGACGTTTCCAGCTTTCTGACGTTAATAAATTGATTTTCAGAGATAAAAAATATTTTTTGTGGTGAAAAATGCAGTTTTATTCCGAGAAGTGCGAAAATGTCTAAAAATGCTTGTATTCGTCGAAAGTGATCGTTTTTAGACGTTTCCAGCTTTCTGACGTTAATAAATTTATTTCCAGAGATATAAAATATTTTTTGTCGTGAAAAATACAGTTTTATTCCGAGAAGTACGAAAATGTCTAAAACGCTCGTATTCATTGAAAGTGAACGCTTTTAGACATTTCCAGCTCTCTGACGTTAATAAATTGATTTTCAGAGATAAAAAATATTTTTTGTGGTGAAAAAATGCAGTTTTATTCCGAGAAGTACGAAAATGTCTAAAAACGCTTGTATTCGTTGAAAGTGAACGTTTTTAGACATTTCCAGCTCTCTGACGTTAATAAATTTATTTCCAGAAATATAAAATATTTTTTGTCGTGAAAAATACAGTTTTATTCGGAGAAGTAAGAAAATGCCTAAAAACGCTCGTATTCGTTGAAAGTGAACGTTTTTAGACATTTCCAGCTCTCTGACGTTAATAAATTTATTTTCAGAGATATAAAATATTTTTTGTCGTGAAAAATACAGTTTTATTCCCAGAAGTACGAAAATGTCTAAAAACGCTTATATTCGTCGAAAGTGATCGTTTTTAGATGTTTCCAGCTTTCTGACGTAAATAAATTTATTTTCAGAGATAAAAAATATTTTTTGTCGTGAAAAATGCAGTTTTAGTCCGAGAAGTACGAAAATGTCTAAAAACGCTTGTATTCGTCGAAAGTGGTTGTTTTTAGACATTTCCAGCTTTCTGACCTAAATAAATTGATTTTCAGAGATAAAAAATATTTTTTGTCGTGAAAAATACAGTTTTATTCCGAGAAGTACGAAAATGTCTAAAACGCTCGTATTCATTGAAAGTGATCGTTTTTAGACGTTTCCAGCTTTCTGACGTTAATAAATTTATTTTCAGAGATAAAAAATATTTTTTGTCGTGAAAAATACAGTTTTAGTACGAGAAGTACGAAAATGTCTAAAAACGCTTGTATTCATTGAAAGTCATCGTTTTTAGACGTTTCCAGTTCTCTGACGTTAATAAATTTATTTCCAGAGATATAAAATATTTTTTGACGTGAAAAATACAGTTTTATTCCGCTAAGTACGAAAATGTCTAAAAACGCTCGTATTCGTTGAAAGTGAACGTTTTTAGACATTTCGAGCTCTCTGACGTTAATAAATTTATTTTCAGAGATAAAAAATATTTTTTGTCGTGAAAAATACTGTTTTATTCCGAGAAGTACGAAAATGTCTAAGAACGCTTATATTCGTCGAAAGTAATCGTTTTTAGACGTTTCCAGCTTTCTGAGGTTAATAAATTTATTTTCAGAGATAAAAAATATTTTTTGTCGTTAAAAATACAGTTTTATTCCGAGAAGTACGAAAATGTCTAAAAACGCTCGTATTCGTTGAAACTGAACGTTTTTAGACATTTCCAGCTCTCTGACGTTAATAAATTTATTTTCAGAGATAAAAAATATTTTTTGTCGTGAAAAATACAGTTTTAGTACGAGAAGTACGAAAATGTCTAAAGACGCGTGTATTCATTGAAAGTGATCGTTTTTAGACGTTTCCAGCTCTCTGACGTTAATAAATTTATTTCGAGAGATAAAAAATATTTTTTGTCGTGAAAAATACAGTTTTATTCCGAGAAGTACGAAAATGTCTAAAAACGCTTGTATTCATTGAAAGTCATCGTTTTTAGACGTTTCCAGTTCTCTGACGTTAATAATTTTATTTCCAGAGATATAAAATATTTTTTGACGTGAAAAATACAGTTTTATTCCGCTAAGTACGAAAATGTCTAAAAACGCTCGTATTCGTTGAAAGTGAACGTTTTTAGACATTTCGAGCTCTCTGATGTTAATAAATTTATTTCGAGAGATATAAAATATTTATTGTCGTGAAAAATACAGTTTTATTCCGAGAAGTACGAAAATGACTAAAAACGCTCGTATTCGTTGAAAGTAAACGTTTTTAGACATTTCCAGCTCTCTGACGTTAATAAATTTATTTCCAGAGATATAAAATATTTTTTGTTGTGAAAAATGCAGTTTTAGTCCGAGAAGTACGAAAATGTATAAAAACGCTTGTATTTGTCGAAAGTGATCGTTTTTAGACGTTTCCAGCTTTCTGACCAGAATAAATTTATTTCCAGAGATATAAAATATTTTTTGTCGTGAAAAATACAGTTTTATTCGGAGAAGTACGAAAATGCCTAAAAACGCTCGTATTCGTTGAAAGTGAACGTTTTTAGACGTTTCCAGCTCTCTGACGTTAATAAATTTATTTTCAGAGATATAAAATATTTTTTGTCGTGAAAAATACAGTTTTATTCCCAGAAGTACGAAAATGTCTAAAAACGCTTATATTCGTCGAAAGTGATCGTTTTTAGACGTTTCCAGCTTTCTGACGTAAATAAATTTATTTTCTGAGATAAAAAATATTTTTTGTCGTGAAAAATACAGTTTTAGTACGAGAAGTACAAACATGTCTAAAAACGCTTGTGTTCATTGAAAGTCATCGGTTTTAGACGTTTCCAGCTCTCTGACGTTAATAAATTTATTTCCAGAGATATAAAATATTTTTTGACGTAAAAAATACAGTTTTATTCCGCGAAGTACGAAAATGTCTAAAAACGCTCGTATTCGTTGAAAGTGAACGTTTTTAGACATTTCCAGCTCTCTGACGTTAATAAATTTATTTTCAGAGATAAAAAATATTTTTTGTCGTGAAAATGCAGTTTTATTCCGAGAAGTACGAAAATTTCTAAAAACGCTTGTATTCGTCGAAAGTGATCGATTTTAGACGTTTCCAGCTTTCTGACGTTAATAAATTTATTTCCAGAGATATAAAATATTTTTTGTCGTGAAAAATACAGTTTTATTCCGAGAAGTACGAAAATGTCTAAAACGCTCGTATTCGTTGAAAGTGAACGTTTTTAGACATTTCCAGCTCTCTGACGTTAATAAATTGATTTTCAGAGATAAAAAAAAAAATTTGTCGTGAAAAATGCAGTTTTATTCCGAGAATTACGAAAATGTCTAAAAACGCTTATATTCGTCGAAAGTAATCGTTTTTAGACGTTTCCAGCTTTCTGACGTTAATAAATTGATTTTCAGAGATAAAAAATATTTTTTGTGGTGAAAAATGCAATTTTATTCCGAGAAGTACGAAAATGTCTAAAAACGCTTGTATTCGTCGAAAGTGATCGTTTTTAGACGTTTCCAGCTTTCTGACGTTAATAAATTTATTTCCAGAGATATAAAATATTTTTTGTCGTGAAAAATACAGTTTTATTCCGAGAAGTACGAAAATGTCTAAAACGCTCGTATTCGTTGAAAGTGAACGTTTTTAGACATTTCCAGCTCTCTGACGTTAATAAATTGATTTTCAGAGATAAAAAACATATTTTGTGGTGAAAAATGCAGTTTTAGTCCGAGAAGTACGAAAATGTCTAAAAACGCTTGTATTTGTCGAAAGTGGTCGTTTTTAGACGTTTGCAGCTTTCTGACCAGAATAAATTTATTTCCAGAGATATAAAATATTTATTGTCGTGAAAAATACAGTTTTATTCGGAGAAGTACGAAAATGCCTAAAAACGCTCGTATTCGTTGAAAGTGAACGTTTTTAGACATTTCCAGCTCTCTGACGTTAATAAATTTATTTTCAGAGATAAAAAATATTTGTTGTTGTGAAAAATGCAGTTTTAGTCCGAGAAGTACGAAAATGTCTAAAAACGCTTGTATTTGTTCAAAGTAATCGTTTTTAGACGTTTCCAGCTCTCTGACGTTAATAAATTTATTTCCAGAGATATAAAATATTTTTTGTCGTGAAAAATACAGTTTTATTCCGAGAAGTACGAAAATGTCTAAAACGCTCGTATTCGTTGAAAGTGAACGTTTTTAGACATTTCCAGCTCTCTGACGTTAATAAATTGATTTTCAGAGATAAAAAATATTTTTTGTGGTGAAAAATGCAGTTTTATTCCGAGAAGTACGAAAATATCTAAAAACGCTTGTATTCGTCGAAAGTGATCGTTTTTAGACGTTTCCAGCTTTCTGACCAGAATAAATTTATTTCCAGAGATATAAAATATTTTTTGTCGTGAAAAATACAGTTTTATTCCCAGAAGTACGAAAATGTCTAAAAACGCTTATATTCGTCGAAAGTGATCGTTTTTAGACATTTCCAGCTTTCTGACGTAAATAAATTTATTTTCTGAGATAAAAAATATTTTTTGTCGTGAAAAATACAGTTTTATTCCGAGAAGTACGAAAATGTCTAAAACGCTCGTATTCGTTGAAAGTGAACGTTTTTAGACATTTCCAGCTCTCTGACGTTAATAAATTGATTTTCAGAGATATAAAATATTTTTTGTGGTGAAAAATGCAGTTTTATTCCGAGAAGTGCGAAAATGTCTAAAAATGCTTGTATTCGTCGAAAGTGATCGTTTTTAGACGTTTCCAGCTTTCTGACGTTAATAAATTTATTTCCAGAGATATAAAATATTTTTTGTCGTGAAAAATACAGTTTTATTCCGAGAAGTACGAAAATGTCTAAAACGCTCGTATTCATTGAAAGTGAACGTTTTTAGACATTTCCAGCTCTCTGACGTTAATAAATTGATTTTCAGAGATAAAAAATATTTTTTGTGGTGAAAAAATGCAGTTTTATTCCGAGAAGTACGAAAATGTCTAAAAACGCTTGTATTCGTTGAAAGTGAACGTTTTTAGACATTTCCAGCTCTCTGACGTTAATAAATTTATTTCCAGAAATATAAAATATTTTTTGTCGTGAAAAATACAGTTTTATTCGGAGAAGTAAGAAAATGCCTAAAAACGCTCGTATTCGTTGAAAGTGAACGTTTTTAGACATTTCCAGCTCTCTGACGTTAATAAATTTATTTTCAGAGATATAAAATATTTTTTGTCGTGAAAAATACAGTTTTATTCCCAGAAGTACGAAAATGTCTAAAAACGCTTATATTCGTCGAAAGTGATCGTTTTTAGACGTTTCCAGCTTTCTGACGTAAATAAATTTATTTTCAGAGATAAAAAATATTTTTTGTCGTGAAAATTGCAGTTTTAGTCCGAGAAGTACGAAAATGTCTAAAAACGCTTGTATTCGTCGAAAGTGGTTGTTTTTAGACATTTCCAGCTTTCTGACCTGAATAAATTGATTTTCAGAGATAAAAAATATTTTTTGTCGTGAAAAATACAGTTTTATTCCGAGAAGTACGAAAATGTCTAAAATGCTCGTATTCATTGAAAGTGATCGTTTTTAGACGTTTCCAGCTTTCTGACGTTAATAAATTTATTTTCAGAGATAAAAAATATTTTTTGTCGTGAAAAATCCAGTTTTAGTACGAGAAGTACGAAAATGTCTAAAAACGCTTGTATTCATTGAAAGTCATCGTTTTTAGACGTTTCCAGTTCTCTGACGTTAATAAATTTATTTCCAGAGATATAAAATATTTTTTGACGTGAAAAATACAGTTTTATTCCGCTAAGTACGAAAATGTCTAAAAACGCTCGTATTCGTTGAAAGTGAACGTTTTTAGACATTTCGAGCTCTCTGACGTTAATAAATTCATTTTCAGAGATAAAAAATATTTTTTGTCGTGAAAAATACTGTTTTATTCCGAGAAGTACGAAAATGTCTAAGAACGCTTATATTCGTCGAAAGTAATCGTTTTTAGACGTTTCCAGCTTTCTGAGGTTAATAAATTTATTTTCAGAGATAAAAAATATTTTTTGTAGTTAAAAATACAGTTTTATTCCGAGAAGTACGAAAATGTCTAAAAACGCTCGTATTCGTTGAAACTGAACGTTTTTAGACATTTCCAGCTCTCTGACGTTAATAAATTTATTTTCAGAGATAAAAAATATTTTTTGTCGTGAAAAATACAGTTTTAGTACGAGAAGTACGAAAGTGTCTAAAGACGCGTGTATTCATTGAAAGTGATCGTTTTTAGACGTTTCCAGCTCTCTGACGTTAATAAATTTATTTCGAGAGATATAAAATATTTTTTGTCGTGAAAAATACAGTTTTATTCCGAGAAGTACGAAAATGTCTAAAAACGCTTGTATTCATTGAAAGTCATCGTTTTTAGACGTTTCCAGTTCTCTGACGTTAATAATTTTATTTCCAGAGATATAAAATATTTTTTGTTGTGAAAAATGCAGTTTTAGTCCGAGAAGTAAGAAAATGTATAAAAACGCTTGTATTTGTCGAAAGTGATCGTTTTTAGACGTTTCCAGCTTTCTGACCAGAATAAATTTATTTCCAGAGATAAAAAATATTTTTTGTCGTGAAAAATACAGTTTTATTCCGAGAAGTACGAAAATGTCTAAAACGCTCGTATTCATTGAAAGTGATCGTTTTTAGACGTTTCCAGCTTTCTGACGTTAATAAATTTATTTTCAGAGATAAAAAATATTTTTTGTCGTGAAAAATACAGTTTTAGTACGAGAAGTACGAAAATGTCTAAAAACGCTTGTATTCGTTGAAAGTCATCGTTTTTAGACGTTTCCAGTTCTCTGACGTTAATAAATTTATTTCCAGAGATATAAAATATTTTTTGACGTGAAAAATACAGTTTTATTCCGCTAAGTACGAAAATGTCTAAAAACGCTCGTATTCGTTGAAAGTGAACGTTTTTAGACATTTCGAGCTCTCTGACGTTAATAAATTTATTTTCAGAGATAAAAAATATTTTTTGTCGTGAAAAATACTGTTTTATTCCGAGAAGTACGAAAATGTCTAAGAACGCTTATATTCGTCGAAAGTAATCGTTTTTAGACGTTTCCAGCTTTCTGAGGTTAATAAATTTATTTTCAGAGATAAAAAATATTTTTTGTCGTTAAAAATACAGTTTGATTCCGAGAAGTACGAAAATGTCTAAAAACGCTCGTATTCGTTGAAACTGAACGTTTTTAGACATTTCCAGCTCTCTGACGTTAATAAATTTATTTTCAGAGATAAAAAATATTTTTTGTCGTGAAAAATACAGTTTTAGTACGAGAAGTACGAAAATGTCTAAAGACGCGTGTATTCATTGAAAGTGATCGTTTTTAGACGTTTCCAGCTCTCTGACGTTAATAAATTTATTTCGAGAGATAAAAATATTTTTTGTCGTGAAAAATACAGTTTTATTCCGAGAAGTACGAAAATGTCTAAAAACGCTTGTATTCATTGAAAGTCATCGTTTTTAGACGTTTCCAGTTCTCTGACGTTAATAATTTTATTTCCAGAGATATAAAATATTTTTTGACGTGAAAAATACAGTTTTATTCCGCTAAGTACGAAAATGTCTAAAAACGCTCGTATTCGTTGAAAGTGAACGTTTTTAGACATTTCGAGCTCTCTGATGTTAATAAATTTATTTCGAGAGATATAAAATATTTATTGTCGTGAAAAATACAGTTTTATTCCGAGAAGTACGAAAATGACTAAAAACGCTCGTATTCGTTGAAAGTAAACGTTTTTAGACATTTCCAGCTCTCTGACGTTAATAAATTTATTTCCAGAGATATAAAATATTTTTTGTTGTGAAAAATGCAGTTTTAGTCCGAGAAGTACGAAAATGTATAAAAACGCTTGTATTTGTCGAAAGTGATCGTTTTTAGACGTTTCCAGCTTTCTGACCAGAATAAATTTATTTCCAGAGATATAAAATATTTTTTGTCGTGAAAAATACAGTTTTATTCGGAGAAGTACGAAAATGCCTAAAAACGCTCGTATTCGTTGAAAGTGAACGTTTTTAGACGTTTCCAGCTCTCTGACGTTAATAAATTTATTTTCAGAGATATAAAATATTTTTTGTCGTGAAAAATACAGTTTTATTCCCAGAAGTACGAAAATGTCTAAAAACGCTTATATTCGTCGAAAGTGATCGTTTTTAGACGTTTCCAGCTTTCTGACGTAAATAAATTTATTTTCTGAGATAAAAAATATTTTTTGTCGTGAAAAATACAGTTTTAGTACGAGAAGTACAAACATGTCTAAAAACGCTTGTGTTCATTGAAAGTCATCGGTTTTAGACGTTTCCAGCTCTCTGACGTTAATAAATTTATTTCCAGAGATATAAAATATTTTTTGACGTAAAAAATACAGTTTTATTCCGCGAAGTACGAAAATGTCTAAAAACGCTCGTATTCGTTGAAAGTGAACGTTTTTAGACATTTCCAGCTCTCTGACGTTAATAAATTTATTTTCAGAGATAAAAAATATTTTTTGTCGTGAAAATGCAGTTTTATTCCGAGAAGTACGAAAATTTCTAAAAACGCTTGTATTCGTCGAAAGTGATCGATTTTAGACGTTTCCAGCTTTCTGACGTTAATAAATTTATTTCCAGAGATATAAAATATTTTTTGTCGTGAAAAATACAGTTTTATTCCGAGAAGTACGAAAATGTCTAAAACGCTCGTATTCGTTGAAAGTGAACGTTTTTAGACATTTCCAGCTCTCTGACGTTAATAAATTGATTTTCAGAGATAAAAAAAAAAATTTGTCGTGAAAAATGCAGTTTTATTCCGAGAATTACGAAAATGTCTAAAAACGCTTATATTCGTCGAAAGTAATCGTTTTTAGACGTTTCCAGCTTTCTGACGTTAATAAATTTATTTCCAGAGATATAAAATATTTTTTGTCGTGAAAAATACAGTTTTATTCCGAGAAGTACGAAAATGTCTAAAACGCTCGTATTCGTTGAAAGTGAACGTTTTTAGACATTTCCAGCTCTCTGACGTTAATAAATTGATTTTCAGAGATAAAAAACATATTTTGTGGTGAAAAATGCAGTTTTAGTCCGAGAAGTACGAAAATGTCTAAAAACGCTTGTATTTGTCGAAAGTGGTCGTTTTTAGACGTTTGCAGCTTTCTGACCAGAATAAATTTATTTCCAGAGATATAAAATATTTATTGTCGTGAAAAATACAGTTTTATTCGGAGAAGTACGAAAATGCCTAAAAACGCTCGTATTCGTTGAAAGTGAACGTTTTTAGACATTTCCAGCTCTCTGACGTTAATAAATTTATTTTCAGAGATAAAAAATATTTGTTGTTGTGAAAAATGCAGTTTTAGTCCGAGAAGTACGAAAATGTCTAAAAACGCTTGTATTTGTTCAAAGTAATCGTTTTTAGACGTTTCCAGCTCTCTGACGTTAATAAATTTATTTCCAGAGATATAAAATATTTTTTGTCGTGAAAAATACAGTTTTATTCCGAGAAGTACGAAAATGTCTAAAACGCTCGTATTCGTTGAAAGTGAACGTTTTTAGACATTTCCAGCTCTCTGACGTTAATAAATTGATTTTCAGAGATAAAAAATATTTTTTGTGGTGAAAAATGCAGTTTTATTCCGAGAAGTACGAAAATATCTAAAAACGCTTGTATTCGTCGAAAGTGATCGTTTTTAGACGTTTCCAGCTTTCTGACCAGAATAAATTTATTTCCAGAGATATAAAATATTTTTTGTCGTGAAAAATACAGTTTTATTCCCAGAAGTACGAAAATGTCTAAAAACGCTTATATTCGTCGAAAGTGATCGTTTTTAGACATTTCCAGCTTTCTGACGTAAATAAATTTATTTTCTGAGATAAAAAATATTTTTTGTCGTGAAAAATACAGTTTTATTCCGAGAAGTACGAAAATGTCTAAAACGCTCGTATTCGTTGAAAGTGAACGTTTTTAGACATTTCCAGCTCTCTGACGTTAATAAATTGATTTTCAGAGATATAAAATATTTTTTGTGGTGAAAAATGCAGTTTTATTCCGAGAAGTGCGAAAATGTCTAAAAATGCTTGTATTCGTCGAAAGTGATCGTTTTTAGACGTTTCCAGCTTTCTGACGTTAATAAATTTATTTCCAGAGATATAAAATATTTTTTGTCGTGAAAAATACAGTTTTATTCCGAGAAGTACGAAAATGTCTAAAACGCTCGTATTCATTGAAAGTGAACGTTTTTAGACATTTCCAGCTCTCTGACGTTAATAAATTGATTTTCAGAGATAAAAAATATTTTTTGTGGTGAAAAAATGCAGTTTTATTCCGAGAAGTACGAAAATGTCTAAAAACGCTTGTATTCGTTGAAAGTGAACGTTTTTAGACATTTCCAGCTCTCTGACGTTAATAAATTTATTTCCAGAAATATAAAATATTTTTTGTCGTGAAAAATACAGTTTTATTCGGAGAAGTAAGAAAATGCCTAAAAACGCTCGTATTCGTTGAAAGTGAACGTTTTTAGACATTTCCAGCTCTCTGACGTTAATAAATTTATTTTCAGAGATATAAAATATTTTTTGTCGTGAAAAATACAGTTTTATTCCCAGAAGTACGAAAATGTCTAAAAACGCTTATATTCGTCGAAAGTGATCGTTTTTAGGCGTTTCCAGCTTTCTGACGTAAATAAATTTATTTTCAGAGATAAAAAATATTTTTTGTCGTGAAAATTGCAGTTTTAGTCCGAGAAGTACGAAAATGTCTAAAAACGCTTGTATTCGTCGAAAGTGGTTGTTTTTAGACATTTCCAGCTTTCTGACCTGAATAAATTGATTTTCAGAGATAAAAAATATTTTTTGTCGTGAAAAATACAGTTTTATTCCGAGAAGTACGAAAATGTCTAAAATGCTCGTATTCATTGAAAGTGATCATTTTTAGACGTTTCCAGCTTTCTGACGTTAATAAATTTATTTTCAGAGATAAAAAATATTTTTTGTCGTGAAAAATCCAGTTTTAGTACGAGAAGTACGAAAATGTCTAAAAACGCTTGTATTCATTGAAAGTCATCGTTTTTAGACGTTTCCAGTTCTCTGACGTTAATAAATTTATTTCCAGAGATATAAAATATTTTTTGACGTGAAAAATACAGTTTTATTCCGCTAAGTACGAAAATGTCTAAAAACGCTCGTATTCGTTGAAAGTGAACGTTTTTAGACATTTCGAGCTCTCTGACGTTAATAAATTCATTTTCAGAGATAAAAAATATTTTTTGTCGTGAAAAATACTGTTTTATTCCGAGAAGTACGAAAATGTCTAAGAACGCTTATATTCGTCGAAAGTAATCGTTTTTAGACGTTTCCAGCTTTCTGAGGTTAATAAATTTATTTTCAGAGATAAAAAATATTTTTTGTAGTTAAAAATACAGTTTTATTCCGAGAAGTACGAAAATGTCTAAAAACGCTCGTATTCGTTGAAACTGAACGTTTTTAGACATTTCCAGCTCTCTGACGTTAATAAATTTATTTTCAGAGATAAAAAATATTTTTTGTCGTGAAAAATACAGTTTTAGTACGAGAAGTACGAAAGTGTCTAAAGACGCGTGTATTCATTGAAAGTGATCGTTTTTAGACGTTTCCAGCTCTCTGACGTTAATAAATTTATTTCGAGAGATATAAAATATTTTTTGTCGTGAAAAATACAGTTTTATTCCGAGAAGTACGAAAATGTCTAAAAACGCTTGTATTCATTGAAAGTCATCGTTTTTAGACGTTTCCAGTTCTCTGACGTTAATAATTTTATTTCCAGAGATATAAAATATTTTTTGACGTGAAAAATAGTTTTATTCCGCTAAGTACGAAAATGTCTAAAAACGCTCGTATTCGTTGAAAGTGAACGTTTTTAGACATTTCGAGCTCTCTGACGTTAATAAATTTATTTTCAGAGATAAAAAATATTTTTTGTCGTGAAAAATACTGTTTTATTCCGAGAAGTACGAAAATGTCTAAGAACGCTTATATTCGTCGAAAGTAATCGTTTTTAGACGTTTCCAGCTTTCTGAGGTTAATAAATTTATTTTCAGAGATAAAAAATATTTTTTGTCGTTAAAAATACAGTTTTATTCCGAGAAGTACGAAAATGTCTAAAAACGCTCGTATTCGTTGAAACTGAACGTTTTTAGACATTTCCAGCTCTCTGACGTTAATAAATTTATTTTCAGAGATAAAAAATATTTTTTGTCGTGAAAAATACAGTTTTAGTACGAGAAGTACGAAAATGTCTAAAGACGCGTGTATTCATTGAAAGTGATCGTTTTTAGACGTTTCCAGCTCTCTGACGTTAATAAATTTATTTCGAGAGATATAAAATATTTATTGTCGTGAAAAATACAGTTTTATTCCGAGAAGTACGAAAATGACTAAAAACGCTCGTATTCGTTGAAAGTAAACGTTTTTAGACATTTCCAGCTCTCTGACGTTAATAAATTTATTTCCAGAGATATAAAATATTTTTTGTTGTGAAAAATGCAGTTTTAGTCCGAGAAGTAAGAAAATGTATAAAAACGCTTGTATTTGTCGAAAGTGATCGTTTTTAGACGTTTCCAGCTTTCTGACCAGAATAAATTTATTTCCAGAGATATAAAATATTTTTTGTCGTGAAAAATACAGTTTTATTCGGAGAAGTACGAAAATGCCTAAAAACGCTCGTATTCATTGAAAGTGAACGTTTTTAGACGTTTCCAGCTCTCTGACGTTAATAAATTTATTTTCAGAGATATAAAATATTTTTTGTCGTGAAAAATACAGTTTTATTCCGAGAAGTACGAAAATGTCTAAAACGCTCGTATTCGTTGAAAGTGAACGTTTTTAGACATTTCCAGCTCTCTGACGTTAATAAATTGATTTTCAGAGATAAAAAAAAAAATTTGTCGTGAAAAATGCAGTTTTATTCCGAGAATTACGAAAATGTCTAAAAACGCTTATATTCGTCGAAAGTAATCGTTTTTAGACGTTTCCAGCTTTCTGACGTTAATAAATTGATTTTCAGAGATAAAAAATATTTTTTGTTGTGAAAAATGCAATTTTATTCCGAGAAGTACGAAAATGTCTAAAAACGCTTGTATTCGTCGAAAGTGATCGTTTTTAGACGTTTCCAGCTTTCTGACGTTAATAAATTTATTTCCAGAGATATAAAATATTTTTTGTCGTGAAAAATACAGTTTTATTCCGAGAAGTACGAAAATGTCTAAAACGCTCGTATTCGTTGAAAGTGAACGTTTTTAGACATTTCCAGCTCTCTGACGTTAATAAATTGATTTTCAGAGATAAAAAATATTTTTGTGGTGAAAAATGCAGTTTTATTCCGAGAAGTACGAAAATGTCTAAAAACGCTTGTGTTCGTTGAAAGTGAACGTTTTTAGACATTTCCAGCTCTCTGACGTTAATAGCGTGGGCTGTACGGATCATGCACCAACTGGTGTATCCCGGATTTAGTCAGCGCGTCTGACCATCGGTACATCGAGTGGCGGCTGGTGGGGATTGTACACGGCGGAGTGGGGGAGGCTAGTAGCACGACCGGATACTGCAGCCGAAAAGCCGACTGGGATGCATTCACGGATGCTTACCGGCAAAGCTGCCCCATGCTGTTGGAGATGGTAGCAAAATGTGAGTCTGTGGCTGGCGTTGCGGCGGCAGCAGCGGCACTGGGGACGGCAGTGGAGACGGCATCGGCCGCCTCCATGCCGCCGAGACGACGATTCGCGAAGTCGGTGCCCTGGTGGACGGACGAGTTGAGCGAGCTGCGCACGGTGGCGCGCAGGCTGAGAAGACGTTACCAGCGCAGCAGCGGCGACGAGCGATTAGAGCGCCAGAGCGTCTATGCGGAAGCTGAGCGAACCTACAAGGCATGCTTGCTACGGACGCGACTGGATAAGTGGAAAGAGTTCTGCTCTGAACACGAGTCCGACCGAGATCCGTGGGGAGCCGCCAGTAGGGCTGTGAGGCAGAAGCGTGTGGTGACACCAATGTGTGGCATGCAAAAATCAGATGGCAAGTATACTAGTACTCTTGTGGAGACAGCAGAAGTACTGCTGATGAAATTTTTTGTTGAAGATAAGCCAGAAGATGACACACCGGTACAAACAGCGACGCGACTGGAGGCGGCGGAGGCGGCAGGTGGCCCCGACGACAGACCAATTACCAGCAGGGAGGTGGAGCGAGCATTGAGCAGCATGGGCGCGAGAAAGGCGCCTGGCAGGGACGGCGTGACAGCTGATACTGCGCGAGCCGTCTTCAGCGCGGGCGAAGATGTTCTTGTGTCACTGTACAACAAGTGTTTGGAGGTGGGCACCTTCCCTGCTGAATGGAAAATCGCATCCGTGCGACCAATTCCTAAGGTAGGGAAGGACGACCCCACCGACTGTAAAAGTTATAGGCCAATAAGCCTTTTGCCTGTGTTCGGGAAAGTGCTCGACGGTATTCTTATCCAGAGAATAGAGCACTGGATCAGCAGGCATGGCAATGGCTATAACGCTTGTCAGTACGGTTTCACGAGGAACCGATCGACGGTCGACGCGCTGGAGAAGGTGGTGTCAACCATCAAGGCAGCCAAGAGCAGTGGCGAGTACTGCGTGGCGGTGTCATTGGATGTATGCGGAGCATTCGACGGCGCCTGGTGGCCCTTGATTCTGCAGCAACTGGCCCGCAGAGGCTGCCCAGGTAATCTGCTTTCTCTTGCTAGGAGTTATCTCGATAACAGAGAAGCCGAAATCAGCACACCGAGTGGTGCTGTAAGAAGAAAGGTCACGATGGGATGCCCGCAAGGGTCTCGATCAGGACCTGGATTCTGGAAGCTGGTCCACGAGACGGTGTTCGAGAGGCAGTTACCCGACGGCTGCCAGCTGGTGTTGTACGCAGATGATACCATGCTGCTAGTGCGACGGCCAACCGTTAAAGGGTTGACGGCTACGACGACGCGGGCGCTGGGAGTGCTCTGGGAGTGGGCGGCAGATGTGCGTCTCACCTTCAACGCAGCCAAGACCGCTGCACTCTTCTTCGGGATCCGGCCAGGCCAAGTGCGGCCTACATTCATGATGGGCGACGAGCGGATCAGATGCGTTGATCAGCTGACGTACTTGGGGGTGGTACTGGATGATGGACTCCGATGGGAGAGGCATATCGCAGCGGTCTGTCGTAAGGCGACAAAGATGACGCATCGGTTGCGCGCTGCGTGTCGGCTCACCTGGGGATTGGGAAGGTCATCCATGGCGGCGATCTACTCGGGGGCAGTGGAGCCAGCGCTCACATACGCGGCACCCATATGGGCGGACGGCTGTAAGGTAAAAATGCGTAATAAACTCTTATCTGTGCAGAGATTCGCGGCTATTGGAGCGGCGGCGGCCTACCGGACAACATCGACTGAGGCAGTTCTTGTCTTGGCCGATCTTCCTCCGGTGGACCTACGCATCGGCGAGTTGGCGCAGTACCGCAAAGCGTGCAGCCCGGCTGGCGGCACCTTAACGGAGCAGCTTGTCGGGGACGGCGGCAGAGTGGAGAGTACACCGTCCTTGCACGAGTCGCTGGCAATACACCCAGCAGAGTGGGGAGTGGTAGGTATGCGGAGCTCAGACGACGATGGCGGCGACGACACCGTTGCGAGGAACCGCATCTACACCGACGGCTCCAAGAGTGAGAACGGTACAGGGGCTTCATTCGTCGTTTACAACGGCGAAGATGAGAGGTCCTACACGAAGCTTAGGTTAGGTAAGTGGTGTAGTGTTTTCCAGAGCGAGCTGGTAGCCATCCGCGGTGCGCTTCGATACATCTTGGACCATCGTTACGCCTATGATTGCTGCACCATCCTGACAGACAGTAGATCGGCCTTGGAGTCACTGTTTGGGACGAGGCGACCAACGACACTGCAGCTGGAGATCTGGGCACTTGCGCGGCAGGCATCGGAGACGACCAGGCTGACCTGGAAGTGGGTACGTGCGCACGTCGGGACGAGAGGTAACGAGCGCGCGGATGCGCTAGCCAAGGCTGCAGCGGGGGATGCAGACGGCGAGACGGTATTCGTTGGAGTACCTAGATCCTTGGTAAAGTATGAGCTGAAGCAACGCCTTCTCGAACGATGGGATGGGCGTTGGCGGTCGGCTGCGACAGGGCGGCAGACGGCAGCGTTTCTTCCTGCGCTCGATATACGCGCGAAACTGAAGCAAAGATTGGACTACCAGACGGTTCAAGTGGTGACAGGGCATGGTAAGTTTAACGCTTATCTTTATAGGTTCGGGATGAGCGACAGCAGTCGTTGCGCGTGTGGCGAGGGGACGGACGATACCGAACATTACCTGTTCGAGTGTGGCATCTACGATCTATCAAGGCAGTCGGCATCGCGGAGAATGCAGCTGAGAGGACTGCAGTGGCCGCGCAACATGGAGGAGGTGACCGGGCTGGCTGCAGAAGAGAAGTGGTGGTTGGAGCTTCAACGTTTTGTAATTAAAACGAAGAAGTTTAAAATAGAGAGGCATGTATAAATATTGACAGATGCTACTGCACTCCAATAAAGAGGAAATGCTTTCCTTTCTTTGCAGAAGCAGCGCTGTAGACAACGGTCAACTTGACTATGCAGGATGACAGCAGCATAAAAGATTTAGAGCCGTATGCAATATGACGAATTAAATGCTAAGGATATGAATATAATATATTTAGAATGTAAATATAGAAACAAGCATTTATCAATAAAGTTTGCATGTTAGAATAAGGAAGACATGTAAATAGTATTACGGGAAAATAAAGGCGCCGGCCATAACTAAATCCCTCTTTAAAAATAAGTTGAAGTATTTTAAGTAGCATATATAGGGATAGATGTAAATTGTACAGTTGTGATAATCGTGTAGTGCCTCTGGCGGAGCACGTTAATTAAATATGTCTCTCTGACGTTAATAAATTTATTTCCAGAGATATAAAATATTTTTTGTCGTGAAACATGCAGTTTTAGTCCGAGACGTACGAAAATGTCTAAAAACGCTTGTATTCGTCGAAAGTGGTTGTTTTTAGACATTTCCAGCTTTCTGACCTGAATAAATTGATTTTCAGAGATAAAAAATATTTTTTGTCGTGAAAAATACTGTTTTATTCCGAGAAGTACAAAAATGTCTAAAAACGCTCGTATTCGTTGAAAGTGAACGTTTTTAGACATTTCCAGCTGTCTGACGTTAATAAATTGATTTTCAGAGATTAAAAAAAAAAATTGTCGTGAAAAATGCAGTTTTATTCCGAGAAGTACGAAAATGTCTAAAAACGCTTATATTCGTCGAAAGTAATCGTCTTTAGACATTTCCAGCTTTCTGACGTTAATAAATTGATTTTCAGAGATAAAAAATATTTTTTGTCGTGAAAAATACAGTTTTATTCCGAGAAGTACGAAAATGTCTAAAACGCTCGTATTCGTTGAAAGTGAACGTTTTTAGACATTTCCAGCTCTCTGACGTTAATAAATTGATTTTCAGAGATAAAAAATATTTTTTGTGGTGAAAAATGCAGTTTTATTCCGAGAAGTACGAAAATATCTAAAAACGCTTGTATTCGTCGAAAGTGATCGTTTTTAGACGTTTCCAGCTTTCTGACCAGAATAAATTTATTTCCAGAGATATAAAATATTTATTGTCGTGAAAAATACAGTTTTATTCGGAGAAGTACGAAAATGCCTAAAAACGCTCGTATTCGTTGAAAGTGAACGTTTTTAGACATTTCCAGCTCTCTGACGTTAATAAATTTATTTTCAGAGATAAAAAATATTTGTTGTTGTGAAAAATGCAGTTTTAGTCCGAGAAGTACGAAAATGTCCAAAAACGCTTGTATTTGTTGAAAGTAATCGTTTTTAGACGTTTCCAGCTCTCTGACGTTAATAAATTTATTTCCAGAGATATAAAATATTTTTTGTCGTGAAAAATACAGTTTTATTCCGAGAAGTACGAAAATGTCTAAAACGCTCGTATTCGTTGAAAGTGAACGTTTTTAGACATTTCCAGCTCTCTGACGTTAATAAATTGGTTTTCAGAGATAAAAAATATTTTTTGTGGTGAAAAATGCAGTTTTATTCCGAGAAGTACGAAAATATCTAAAAACGCTTGTATTCGTCGAAAGTGATCGTTTTTAGACGTTTCCAGCTTTCTGACCAGAATAAATTTATTTCCAGAGATATAAAATATTTTTTGTCGTGAAAAATACAGTTTTATTCCCAGAAGTACGAAAATGTCTAAAAACGCTTATATTCGTCGAAAGTGATCGTTTTTAGACATTTCCAGCTTTCTGACGTAAATAGATTTATTTTCTGAGATAAAAAATATTTTTTGTCGTGAAAAATACAGTTTTAGTACGAGAAGTACAAACATGTCTAAAAACGCTTGTGTTCATTGAAAGTCATCGTTTTTAGACGTTTCCAGCTCTCTGACGTTAATAAATTTATTTCCAGAGATATAAAATATTTTTTGACGTAAAAAATACAGTTTTATTCCGCGAAGTACGAAAATGTCTAAAAACGCTCGTATTCGTTGAAAGTGAACGTTTTTAGATATTTCCAGCTCTCTGACGTTAATAAATTTATTTTCAGAGATAAAAAATATTTTTTGTCGTGAAAAATGCAGTTTTATTCCGAGAAGTACGAAAATGTCTAAAAACGCTTGTATTCGTCGAAAGTTATCGATTTTAGACGTTTCCAGCTTTCTGACGTTAATAAATTTATTTCCAGAGATATAAAATATTTTTTGTCGTGAAAAATACAGTTTTATTCCGAGAAGTACGAAAATGTCTAAAACGCTCGTATTCGTTGAAAGTGAACGTTTTTAGACATTTCCAGCTCTCTGACGTTAATAAATTGATTTTCAGAGATAAAAAACATATTTTGTGGTGAAAAATGCAGTTTTAGTCCGGGAAGTACGAAAATGTCTAAAAACGCTTGTATTTGTTGAAAGTAATCGTTTTTAGACGTTTCCAGCTCTCTGACGTTAATAAATTTATTTCCAGAGATATAAAATATTTTTGTGGTGAAAAATACAGTTTTATTCCGAGAAGTACGAAAATGTCTAAAACGCTCGTATTCGTTGAAAGTGAACGTTTTTAGACATTTCCAGCTCTCTGACGTTAATAAATTTATTTCCAGAGATATTAAATATTTTTTGTTGTGAAAAATGCAGTTTTAGTCCGAGAAGTACGAAAATGTCTAAAAACGCTTGTATTCGTCGAAAGTTATCGATTTTAGACGTTTCCAGCTTTCTGACGTTAATAAATTTATTTCCAGAGATATAAAATATTTTTTGTCGTGAAAAATACAGCTTTATTCCGAGAAGTACGAAAATGTCTAAAACGCTCGTATTCGTTGAAAGTGAACGTTTTTAGACATTTCCAGCTCTCTGACGTTAATAAATTGATTTTCAGAGATAAAAAACATATTTTGTGGTGAAAAATGCAGTTTTAGTCCGAGAAGTACGAAAATGTCTAAAAACGCCTGTATTCGTTGAAAGTGAACGTTTTTAGACATTTCCAGCTCTCTGACGTTAATAAATTTATTTCCAGAGATATTAAATATTTTTTGTTGTGAAAAATGCAGTTTTAGTCCGAGAAGTACGAAAATGTATAAAAACGCTTGTATTTGTCGAAAGTGATCGTTTTTAGACGTTTCCAGCTTTCTGACCAGAATAAATTTATTTCCAGAGATATAAAATATTTTTTGTCGTGAAAAATACAGTTTTATTCGGAGAAGTACGAAAATGCCTAAAAACGCTCGTATTCGTTGAAAGTGAACGTTTTTAGACATTTCCAGCTCTCTGACGTTAATAAATTTATTTTCAGAGATAAAAAATATTTTTTGTCGTGAAAAATGCAGTTTTAGTCCGAGAAGTACGAAAATGTCTAAAAACGCTTGTATTCGTCGAAAGTGGTTGTTTTTAGACATTTCCAGCTTTCTGACCTGAATAAATTGATTTTCAGAGATAAAAAATATTTTTTGTCGTGAAAAATACTGTTTTATTCCGAGAAGTACAAAAATATCTAAAAACGCTCGTATTCGTTGAAAGTGAACGTTTTTAGACATTTCCAGCTCTCTGACGTTAATAAATTGATTTTCAGAGATAAAAAAAAAAAAAATGTCGTGAAAAATGCAGTTTTATTCCGAGAAGTACGAAAATGTGTAAAAACGCTTATATTCGTCGAAAGTAATCGTTTTTAGACGTTTCCAGCTCTCTGACGTTAATAAATTTATTTTCAGAGATAAAAAAATATTTGTTGTTTTGAAAAATGCAGTTTTAGTCCGAGAAGTACGAAAATGTCTAAAAACGCTTGTATTTGTTGAAATTAATCGTTTTTAGACGTTTCCAGCTCTCTGACGTTAATAAATTTATTTCCAGAGATATAAATTTTTTTTGTCGTGAAAAATGCAGTTTTATTCCGAGAATTACGAAAATGTCTAAAAACGCTTATATTCGTCGAAAGTAATCGTTTTTAGACGTTTCCAGCTTTCTGACGTTAATAAATTGATTTTCAGAGATAAAAAATATTTTTTGTTGTGAAAAATGCAATTTTATTCCGAGAAGTACGAAAATGTCTAAAAACGCTTGTATTCGTCGAAAGTGATCGTTTTTAGACGTTTCCAGCTTTCTGACGTTAATAAATTTATTTCCAGAGATATAAAATATTTTTTGTCGTGAAAAATACAGTTTTATTCCGAGAAGTACGAAAATGTCTAAAACGCTCGTATTCGTTGAAAGTGAACGTTTTTAGACATTTCCAGCTCTCTGACGTTAATAAATTGATTTTCAGAGATAAAAAATATTTTTGTGGTGAAAAATGCAGTTTTATTCCGAGAAGTACGAAAATGTCTAAAAACGCTTGTGTTCGTTGAAAGTGAACGTTTTTAGACATTTCCAGCTCTCTGACGTTAATAAATTTATTTCCAGAGATATAAAATATTTTTTGTCGTGAAACATGCAGTTTTAGTCCGAGACGTACGAAAATGTCTAAAAACGCTTGTATTCGTCGAAAGTGGTTGTTTTTAGACATTTCCAGCTTTCTGACCTGAATAAATTGATTTTCAGAGATAAAAAATATTTTTTGTCGTGAAAAATACTGTTTTATTCCGAGAAGTACAAAAATGTCTAAAAACGCTCGTATTCGTTGAAAGTGAACGTTTTTAGACATTTCCAGCTGTCTGACGTTAATAAATTGATTTTCAGAGATTAAAAAAAAAAATTGTCGTGAAAAATGCAGTTTTATTCCGAGAAGTACGAAAATGTCTAAAAACGCTTATATTCGTCGAAAGTAATCGTCTTTAGACATTTCCAGCTTTCTGACGTTAATAAATTGATTTTCAGAGATAAAAAATATTTTTTGTCGTGAAAAATACAGTTTTATTCCGAGAAGTACGAAAATGTCTAAAACGCTCGTATTCGTTGAAAGTGAACGTTTTTAGACATTTCCAGCTCTCTGACGTTAATAAATTGATTTTCAGAGATAAAAAATATTTTTTGTGGTGAAAAATGCAGTTTTATTCCGAGAAGTACGAAAATATCTAAAAACGCTTGTATTCGTCGAAAGTGATCGTTTTTAGACGTTTCCAGCTTTCTGACCAGAATAAATTTATTTCCAGAGATATAAAATATTTATTGTCGTGAAAAATACAGTTTTATTCGGAGAAGTACGAAAATGCCTAAAAACGCTCGTATTCGTTGAAAGTGAACGTTTTTAGACATTTCCAGCTCTCTGACGTTAATAAATTTATTTTCAGAGATAAAAAATATTTGTTGTTGTGAAAAATGCAGTTTTAGTCCGAGAAGTACGAAAATGTCCAAAAACGCTTGTATTTGTTGAAAGTAATCGTTTTTAGACGTTTCCAGCTCTCTGACGTTAATAAATTTATTTCCAGAGATATAAAATATTTTTTGTCGTGAAAAATACAGTTTTATTCCGAGAAGTACGAAAATGTCTAAAACGCTCGTATTCGTTGAAAGTGAACGTTTTTAGACATTTCCAGCTCTCTGACGTTAATAAATTGATTTTCAGAGATAAAAAATATTTTTTGTGGTGAAAAATGCAGTTTTATTCCGAGAAGTACGAAAATATCTAAAAACGCTTGTATTCGTCGAAAGTGATCGTTTTTAGACGTTTCCAGCTTTCTGACCAGAATAAATTTATTTCCAGAGATATAAAATATTTTTTGTCGTGAAAAATACAGTTTTATTCCCAGAAGTACGAAAATGTCTAAAAACGCTTATATTCGTCGAAAGTGATCGTTTTTAGACATTTCCAGCTTTCTGACGTAAATAGATTTATTTTCTGAGATAAAAAATATTTTTTGTCGTGAAAAATACAGTTTTAGTACGAGAAGTACAAACATGTCTAAAAACGCTTGTGTTCATTGAAAGTCATCGTTTTTAGACGTTTCCAGCTCTCTGACGTTAATAAATTTATTTCCAGAGATATAAAATATTTTTTGACGTAAAAAATACAGTTTTATTCCGCGAAGTACGAAAATGTCTAAAAACGCTCGTATTCGTTGAAAGTGAACGTTTTTAGATATTTCCAGCTCTCTGACGTTAATAAATTTATTTTCAGAGATAAAAAATATTTTTTGTCGTGAAAAATGCAGTTTTATTCCGAGAAGTACGAAAATGTCTAAAAACGCTTGTATTCGTCGAAAGTTATCGATTTTAGACGTTTCCAGCTTTCTGACGTTAATAAATTTATTTCCAGAGATATAAAATATTTTTTGTCGTGAAAAATACAGTTTTATTCCGAGAAGTACGAAAATGTCTAAAACGCTCGTATTCGTTGAAAGTGAACGTTTTTAGACATTTCCAGCTCTCTGACGTTAATAAATTGATTTTCAGAGATAAAAAACATATTTTGTGGTGAAAAATGCAGTTTTAGTCCGGGAAGTACGAAAATGTCTAAAAACGCTTGTATTTGTTGAAAGTAATCGTTTTTAGACGTTTCCAGCTCTCTGACGTTAATAAATTTATTTCCAGAGATATAAAATATTTTTGTGGTGAAAAATACAGTTTTATTCCGAGAAGTACGAAAATGTCTAAAACGCTCGTATTCGTTGAAAGTGAACGTTTTTAGACATTTCCAGCTCTCTGACGTTAATAAATTTATTTCCAGAGATATTAAATATTTTTTGTTGTGAAAAATGCAGTTTTAGTCCGAGAAGTACGAAAATGTCTAAAAACGCTTGTATTCGTCGAAAGTTATCGATTTTAGACGTTTCCAGCTTTCTGACGTTAATAAATTTATTTCCAGAGATATAAAATATTTTTTGTCGTGAAAAATACAGCTTTATTCCGAGAAGTACGAAAATGTCTAAAACGCTCGTATTCGTTGAAAGTGAACGTTTTTAGACATTTCCAGCTCTCTGACGTTAATAAATTGATTTTCAGAGATAAAAAACATATTTTGTGGTGAAAAATGCAGTTTTAGTCCGAGAAGTACGAAAATGTCTAAAAACGCCTGTATTCGTTGAAAGTGAACGTTTTTAGACATTTCCAGCTCTCTGACGTTAATAAATTTATTTCCAGAGATATTAAATATTTTTTGTTGTGAAAAATGCAGTTTTAGTCCGAGAAGTACGAAAATGTATAAAAACGCTTGTATTTGTCGAAAGTGATCGTTTTTAGACGTTTCCAGCTTTCTGACCAGAATAAATTTATTTCCAGAGATATAAAATATTTTTTGTCGTGAAAAATACAGTTTTATTCGGAGAAGTACGAAAATGCCTAAAAACGCTCGTATTCGTTGAAAGTGAACGTTTTTAGACATTTCCAGCTCTCTGACGTTAATAAATTTATTTTCAGAGATAAAAAATATTTTTTGTCGTGAAAAATGCAGTTTTAGTCCGAGAAGTACGAAAATGTCTAAAAACGCTTGTATTCGTCGAAAGTGGTTGTTTTTAGACATTTCCAGCTTTCTGACCTGAATAAATTGATTTTCAGAGATAAAAAATAATTTTTGTCGTGAAAAATACTGTTTTATTCCGAGAAGTACAAAAATATCTAAAAACGCTCGTATTCGTTGAAAGTGAACGTTTTTAGACATTTCCAGCTCTCTGACGTTAATAAATTGATTTTCAGAGATAAAAAAAAAAAAATTGTCGTGAAAAATGCAGTTTTATTCCGAGAAGTACGAAAATGTGTAAAAACGCTTATATTCGTCGAAAGTAATCGTTTTTAGACGTTTCCAGCTCTCTGACGTTAATAAATTTATTTTCAGAGATAAAAAAATATTTGTTGTTTTGAAAAATGCAGTTTTAGTCCGAGAAGTACGAAAATGTCTAAAAACGCTTGTATTTGTTGAAATTAATCGTTTTTAGACGTTTCCAGCTCTCTGACGTTAATAAATTTATTTCCAGAGATATAAATTTTTTTTGTCGTGAAAAATACAGTTTTATTCCGAGAAGTACGAAAATGTCTAAAACGCTCGTATTCGTTGAAAGTGAACGTTTTTAGACATTTCCAGCTCTCTGACGTTAATAAATTGATTTTCAGAGATAAAAAATATTTTTGTGGTGAAAAATGCAGTTTTATTCCGAGAAGTACGAAAATGTCTAAAAACGCTTGTATTCGTTGAAAGTGAACGTTTTTAGACATTTCCAGCTCTCTGACGTTAATAAATTTATTTCCAGAGATATAAAATATTTTTTGTTGTGAAAAATGCAGTTTTAGTCCGAGAAGTACGAAAATGTCTAAAAACGCTCGTATTTGTCGAAAGTGATCGTTTTTAGACGTTTCCAGCTTTCTGACCAGAATAAATTTATTTCCAGAGATATAAAATATTTTTTGTTGTGAAAAATGCAGTTTTAGTCCGAGAAGTACGAAAATGTATAAAAACGCTTGTATTTGTCGAAAGTGATCGTTTTTAGACGTTTCCAGCTTTCTGACCAGAATAAATTTATTTCCAGAGATATAAAATACTTTTTGTCGTGAAAAATACAGTTTTATTCGGAGAAGTACGAAAATGCCTAAAAACGCTCGTATTCGTTGAAAGTGAACTTTTTAGACATTAATGCTCTCTGACGTTAATAAATTTATTTCCAGAGATATAAAATATTTTTTGTTGAGAAAAATACAGTTTTAGTCCGAGAAGTACGAAAATGTATAAAAACGCTTGTATTTGAAGAAAGTGATCGTTTTTAGACGTTTCCAGCTTTCTGACCAGAATAAATTTATTTCCAGAGATATAAAATATTTTTTGTCGTGAAAAATACAGTTTTATTCGGAGAAGTACTAAAATGCCTAAAAACGCTCGTATTCGTTGAAAGTGAACGTTTTTAGACATTTCAAGCTCTCTGACGTTAACAAATTTATTTTCAGAGATATAAAATATTTTTTGTCGTGAAAAATACAGTTTTATTCCCAGAAGTACGAAAATGTCTAAAAACGCTTATATTCGTCGAAAGTGATCGTTTTTAGACGTTTCCAGCTTTCTGACGTAAATAAATTTATTTTCAGAGATAAAATATATTTTTTGTCGTGAAAAATGCAGTTTTAGTCCGAGAAGTACGAAAATGTCTAAAAACGCTTGTATTCGTCGAAAGTGGTTGTTTTTAGACATTTCCAGCTTTCTGACCTGAATAAATTGATTTTCAGAGATAAAAAATATTTTTTGTCGTGAAAAATACTGTTTTATTCCGAGAAGTACAAAAATGTCTAAAAACGCTCGTATTCGTTGAAAGTGAACGTTTTTAGACATTTCCAGCTCTCTGACGTTAATAAATTGATTTTCAGAGATTAAAAAAAAATTTTGTCGTGAAAAATGCAGTTTTATTCCGAGAAGTACGAAAATGTCTAAAAACGCTTATATTCGTCGAAAGTAATCGTCTTTAGACGTTTCCAGCTTTCTGACGTTAATAAATTGATTTTCAGAGATAAAAAATATTTTTTGTGGTGAAAAATGCAGTTTTATTCCGAGAAGTACGAAAATGTCTAAAAACGCTTGTATTCGTCGAAAGTGATCGTTTTTAGACGTTTCCAGCTTTCTGACGTTAATAAATTTATTTCCAGAGATATAAAATATTTTTTGTCGTGAAAAATACAGTTTTATTCCGAGAAGTACGAAAATGTCTAAAACGCTCGTATTCATTGAAAGTGAACGTTTTTAGACATTTCCAGCTCTCTGACGTTAATATTTATTTTTATTAATATTTAATTGATATTTAATTAATATTTAATTGATTTTCAGAGATAAAAAATATTTTTTGTGGTGAAAAATACAGTTTTATTCGGAGAAGTAAGAAAATGCCTAAAAACGCTCGTATTCGTTGAAAGTGAACGTTTTTAGACATTTCCAGCTCTCTGACGTTAATAAATTTATTTTCAGAGATATAAAATATTTTTTGTCGTGAAAAATACAGTTTTATTCCCAGAAGTACGAAAATGTCTAAAAACGCTTATATTCGTCGAAAGTGATCGTTTTTAGACGTTTCCAGCTTTCTGACGTAAATAAATTTATTTTCAGAGATAAAAAATATTTTTTGTCGTGAAAAATGCAGTTTTAGTCCGAGAAGTACGAAAATGTCTAAAAACGCTTGTATTCGTCGAAAGTGGTTGTTTTTAGACATTTCCAGCTTTCTGACCTGAATAAATTGATTTTCAGAGATAAAAAATATTTTTTGTCGTGAAAAATACAGTTTTATTCAGAGAAGTACGAAAATGTCTAAAACGCTCGTATTCATTGAAAGTGATCGTTTTTAGACGTTTCCAGCTTTCTGACGTTCATAAATTTATTTTCAGAGATAAAAAATATTTTTTGTCGTGAAAAATACAGTTTTAGTACGAGAAGTACGAAAATGTCTAAAAACGCTTGTATTCATTGAAAGTCATCGTTTTTAGACGTTTCCAGTTCTCTGACGTTAATATTTCCAGAGATATAAAATATTTTTTGACGTGAAAAATACAGTTTTATTCCGCTAAGTACGAAAATGTCTAAAAACGCTCGTATTCGTTGAAAGTGAACGTTTTTAGACATTTCGAGCTCTCTGACGTTAATAAATTTATTTTCAGAGATAAAAAATATTTTTTGTCGTGAAAAATACTGTTTTATTCCGAGAAGTACGAAAATGTCTAAGAACGCTTATATTCGTCGAAAGTAATCGTTTTTAGACGTTTCCAGCTTTCTGAGGTTAATAAATTTATTTTCAGAGATAAAAAATATTTTTTGTCGTTAAAAATACAGTTTTATTCCGAGAAGTACGAAAATGTCTAAAAACGCTCGTATTCGTTGAAACTGAACGTTTTTAGACATTTCCAGCTCTCTGACGTTAATAAATTTATTTTCAGAGATAAAAAATATTTTTTGTCGTGAAAAATACAGTTTTAGTACGAGAAGTACGAAAATGTCTAAAGACATGTGTATTCATTGAAAGTGATCGTTTTTAGACGTTTCCAGCTCTCTGACGTTAATAAATTTATTTCGAGAGCTATAAAATATTTTTTGTCGTGAAAAATACAGTTTTATTCCGAGAAGTACGAAAATGTCTAAAAACGCTTGTATTCATTGAAAGTCATCGTTTTTAGACGTTTCCAGTTCTCTGACGTTAATAAATTTATTTCCAGAGATATAAAATATTTTTTGACGTGAAAAATACAGTTTTATTCCGCTAAGTACGAAAATGTCTAAAAACGCTCGTATTCGTTGAAAGTGAACGTTTTTAGACATTTCGAGCTCTCTGACGTTAATAAATTTATTTTCAGAGATAAAAAATATTTTTTGTCGTGAAAAATACTGTTTTATTCCGAGAAGTACGAAAATGTCTAAGAACGCTTATATTCGTCGAAAGTAATCGTTTTTAGACGTTTCCAGCTTTCTGAGGTTAATAAATTTATTTTCAGAGATAAAAAATATTTTTTGTCGTGAAAAATACAGTTTTAGTACGAGAAGTACGAAAATGTCTAAAGACGCGTGTATTCATTGAAAGTGATCGTTTTTAGACGTTTCCAGCTCTCTGACGTTAATAAATTTATTTCGAGAGATATAAAATATTTTTTGTCGTGAAAAATACAGTTTTATTCCGAGAAGTACGAAAATGACTAAAAACGCTCGTATTCGTTGAAAGTAAACGTTTTTAGACATTTCCAGCTCTCTGACGTTAATAAATTTATTTTCAGAGATAAAAAATATTTTTTGTCGTGAAAAATACAGTTTTAGTACGAGAAGTACGAAAATGTCTAAAGACGCGTGTATTCATTGAAAGTGATCGTTTTTAGACGTTTCCAGCTCTCTGACGTTAATAAATTTATTTCGAGAGATATAAAATATTTTTTGTCGTGAAAAATACAGTTTTATTCCGAGAAGTACGAAAATGACTAAAAACGCTCGTATTCGTTGAAAGTAAACGTTTTTAGACATTTTCCAGCTCTCTGACGTTAATAAATTTATTTTCAGAGATAAACAAAATTTTTGTCGTGGAAAATGCAGTTTTTGTTCGAGAAGTACGAAAATGTCTAAAAACGCTTGTATTCGTCGAAAGTGATCGTTTTTAGACGTTTCCAGCTTTCTGACCTGAATAAATTTATTTCCAGAGATATAAAATATATTTTGTCGTGAAAAATACAGTTTTATTCCGAGAAGTACGAAAATGTCTAAAAACGCTTGTATTCATTGAAAGTCATCGTTTTTAGACGTTTCCAGTTCTCTGACGTTAATAAATTTATTTCCAGAGATATAAAATATTTTTTGACGTGAAAAATACAGTTTTATTCCGCTAAGTACGAAAATGTCTAAAAACGCTCGTATTCGTTGAAAGTGAACGTTTTTAGACATTTCGAGCTCTCTGACGTTAATAAATTTATTTTCAGAGATAAAAAATATTTTTTGTCGTGAAAAATACTGTTTTATTCCGAGAAGTACGAAAATGTCTAAGAACGCTTATATTCGTCGAAAGTAATCGTTTTTAGACGTTTCCAGCTCTCTGACGTTAATAAATTTATTTCGAGAGATATAAAATATTTTTTGTCGTGAAAAATACAGTTTTATTCCGAGAAGTACGAAAATGACTAAAAACGCTCGTATTCGTTGAAAGTAAACGTTTTTAGACATTTCCAGCTCTCTGACGTTAATAAATTTATTTTCAGAGATAAACAAAATTTTTGTCGTGGAAAATGCAGTTTTAGTTCGAGAAGTACGAAAATGTCTAAAAACGCTTGTATTCGTCGAAAGTGATCGTTTTTAGACGTTTCCAGCTTTCTGACCTGAATAAATTTATTTCCAGAGATATAAAATATATTTTGTCGTGAAAAATACAGTTTTATTCCGAGAAGTACGAAAATGTCTAAAAACGCTCGTATTCGTTGAAAGTGAATGTTTTTACACATTTCCAGCGTTCCGAATGTGTTAACACAACCACAATCTATAGATTACCAACAGAGTGCAGCACTTACTGGCCTATGAAATTTTTGGAAATGTGATTCCCCTCTGATTCCCTCTATTATATGGATTTGCAATGTCTATATATACATTGTCATTGACAAGAATATTTACAGTAATATTACAGTAAGTCAAATAATTTACTTGTATTAATACAAAAAATGTATTAAGTCTAACTGGTCGTTAATGATGTTGCGATTGGGATTTTCGATAGCTATATATATTTCTAAGCATTCGAGATAATTGAATTTATTACTCTTAGCAGCTACATGGCGAATAGATAAACTATAATATCACCAAGTAAGCCTTAAACACATCAATTTTCTTCTTATAATGTTCACTTGATAATGGAAGATAGTCCGAAACATGTCGTTGTAATATATAAATTTTATAAATAAATTAATATTTCCTATTGTGATATGAAACATAGTTTTAATTCCTCCCGTGTTTAAACTACCGTAGTGTTTGCTAAACCGGACCGATCTGAAGGAGTTAACAGATATTATGGTTCTGATAAAATAAAGATATTCCCATTTGATGAATATACGAATATAATATATTTTATATAAAAATATAAAATATAAAAAATGTTAGATGGAAACTACTTTCTGTGATTAAGGATTAAGTGTAAAATCGTCACTACGGTGTTAAATATTAGTATAGAATATCACCCAAATACCTTAACTTAAAGCATTAAGTAGCTAGATGTACATTTCAAGGGCTATGCCCCCATCTTCAGTAGCACAAGGTAAAACAAACATTTATGTTGACGATACTGATTTGAATCGTTCCTTATATAGCAGTCCGCATTTGTAGCTTTTCTATATATATATCAAATTCTAATATATTATTATTTCTAATGACTAAAACATCTAAGAAAGGTAACTGATTATTATTTTCAATTTCATAAGTAAATTTAATTGAAGGAAATTTAGAATTTAATATATTAATAGATTAAAGCTGCAGATTAAACAAATTCATATCGGTCTTGATATAATTTGTATTTCGTAGACATTCTTCATTTTATTTTATATTACAAATAAATTACAATATGATATTCTTCAAATATTTTCCTTTATTGTGTCATAGTATCGAAAAAATAGTTAAAAAAAGTAAAAAAACGAAGTAAAAAACGATGCGATCCCGTCTTGGCTTTTGCCCAACTTGGTCCTACTTTCATGAGCACTAATGCAGTGGAGGGAGGACGGGAATGCAAACTTTTTTTCCCGGATGGTTATGATATACCACAGAAAGAGGAAGTTATTGAAGAAGTTAAGAAACACAAGAAGAAAAAGAAGGTAGCGGGGGCGGCGATGGAAGCTGATGGTGGTATCGCTGAAGCTGATATTGAAACTACAAAAGAGGACCCCACTGAAATTGAAACAGTTGGGATTGAAGGTGATGAACGAGAAGTCGGAGAACAAGAAGAAGTGGACAAAATGACGATGATGATGGAGACGATAACGAAGGTACACAAAACAATATGATGAATAAACTAATTGGAAAAAGATGGATAAATTAAATCCGTGCAATTTATTTTATTGGTAGATCAACGCGTTCAATTATCTATAAAATTTGTTAAATTCGATATTTTTGCGATACTTCTTCCTATATTAACTGTTATGCTCTAAAGCATCACATAATTTTAGAATCTTGAAATAGAATAGCATTGAGGAAAATAGATAATAATTAAAATAGTTATTTTAATAATTATAATATATATAAATATAAATCATATATGTAAATAAGTAAGAAGCAAAAACATTTATAACCAGTTCGTTCCCTACTAAACTTCATATTGGCTACTTTTTGTACGAGTCTGCAAACAAATTCGTTTTTTACATATCTCTCTAACATATACTACAATAACTATAATGTAACACTGAAATAATACAGAAGTGAGGTTGCTTTTTAAATTGATTAAATATGAATTAATAGGTTACATTTTTATATTTATATAAATTTCTATAACTCTTATATTTCAATATAATTTGAAGGAAAACCTTGAGCTTCTAAAAATATTCTTTTTAACGATAACTTTTACTGGACATTGTGTGAATAGAAAATACGATTTAGGACGTTATGAAATAAATAATGTTATTATAAAAAAACTAAACATCTCTCTTAGAAAATTTTCGCTTAGAAAATGAAGAAGAAGGCCAAGCGGGTATGGCGGAGGAAGAGATAACAAAGGATAAGACAGAGATAACAGAGGATAACAGAGAGATAAAAGATGATAACACAGAGATAACAGAGAAGAAAAATGCAGTTGATGCGAACAACGAAGTCATAGATGTGGATAAAGCTACCAACACTACTGATTTGGTAGCAGATGAGTTGCCGTCTGTTGTCGTTGACGATGATATGCCACCACCTCCAGACTAGCTAATACCGTTCAAGGCTTACATTTGTTTATATTCTTTTTGTTATAATTCTAGATATTTAAATGATGATTGTAGATTGTTATAATAAATCTTATTTTGTTTGATGTACGTAAATTGCTTGAACTTTTTAATAAAGTACCGAATTATATCAACGGTTATATATTTCGGGTTATTTTAACCGACAAAAATATACAAGTGAATTATTTGGAAAACTAAAAACTTTGAAGTATAATTTATTATATACTTTAATAATTTATATCATGATAATCGGTAATATTTAACTTATTGAATAATAATCGGAGGATCCTATTATCATAACTATTGCAGCGCCTCTCTTACTTCTTAGAGAAACTAAATGAGTACAGTGGAAAAAGAGCAGAATATAATTCAAACTATATATTTTCTTAAAAAAAGACCTCAATAGCATTTTAGAGTCTTGAGTCATTGATGAAATAATCAATATCTAGTAAGGATACGTCATTACATGTTCTTAACCGCATTGATCTTCCACTAGCCTATTTTCGGCATTGTCACTATTATACTAGGTTGGAAGTGCCTTCCTCCCTCGTCATATATTCTTCAAACCAGCCTTTATAATCGATCGTGCATGTTTTCGCCTGTGCATTTAACAATTCTAATGTTATCATAACATTTTGTATAGAATGTCGAAAGTTAGTTAGGTAATTTATACTATAATATACATTTTTGCATTTCAATCTATTTCTGATATATGTAATTAAAGAATGTTTATTTTATATTCCTAAACTTATTGCTGAGACTGAGAGAGACATCTGTATTTTCACAAGTGTAATGTTTACATATTTTAAATGCTTAATATAATGTTTTGTAAATATATTCTTAATATTTGTACATTTCTTCTTTTCAAACAGTTTTGTACTATTACACGAATATAGAAAATATTGACCGACTATAGGAAACGCTATAAAAATAGCGTGATAAATATTATGTACAAGTTAAGTTAGTCATCGCCGTATAGGTACCGGGGGCATGTCCTTTCCGAGATAATATAGTAAGCGAAAAAAGCTGATAGAAAGTACAGGCAGTACGAGCTAGCATAAATATTTCCTGCTGTGTCTTCAATCTTGATTCATACATCGAATTCAAGTAATGGTATTAAAATTTAAATCTTCATTATGGTTGAAAAAAAAAGATTATAAGCTATAAATAAATAAAATGTTTATCATTTTAACAATTAATAAAGATATAGTTCTTTTTATTGATAATCGAGTCTTTTGTTATTTGCTATTTGTTATTTATTTTGTGGGATTAATAAAAGAATCTATGATATTTGTTGTAAATATATGGATATAGTCATAAGCGTCGTTGATAGGGTGGGCAAAAGGAGCACTTAATTTAATTTGCATAAATTCGAAACAAGGATAAAAAGGAAAAAAAAAGAATAATTTTAGTTAATAGTGAAATTGTTACTTCATATACAAAAATTGCTCAATATTTTGAAGATTCATTAAATAAATCATTGTTTCAAGTTAATATTGAGTCTCAAAATTTCGAAATTCCGGAATATATAACAATTGCTTATAATCACACTGTACTAGTAACTTTATTTTATAATACTGCAGATAACATTAATGTAAAATTTGAAAAGGAAATTGAAGAGAACCTTTTATAGATACAGAAAATTATTTCAATTAAAGAATATAAATTCTTATAATGTTATCAAGTCAAAACTAGATCATTCAATAATTAGATAGAATAAATCATTTATATAGAGAAGAAAGCTAGAAGCGTATGACTAAAGCTAGAAGAGTAAAATTAATACTAACACAGACGCTTTATCTCGAGTAGAAATTAACTCAATAGATAACATAGACGATATTCTAGATAACGAATCATTGATAGTACACATAAACGAAGACCAACAACAAATTGACATAATCAAAGAGATATATAGATATATATATATAGATATATAGATATATATATATACTTTAGGACAACTAGAACAAGATATTTCATAAATACCAGATTTTTTATTCAAATCAATCAAATCTTTTATGTATTATATGTTACTTTAAAATTATATTTATTTAAAATACTATCTAAACTCTTTAATTTGTTTGACAATCGAGTAAATCGATAATTTTCTAAGGCACAGCTATATATAAATTTATTTTATATTCCTCTAAATTCTTTAGAATTTTATATAAATTAAGCGATGAATATTGATTACCAGTTGCGTAGAACTTCTTTATAGTCAGTAATGATTGATTATACGATTAAAAGTGATATCCTAGTATAAAGAGCTTTTTATGATAAATAATTGTAATGATACAATTGTTTTCTTGGACAACGATAGAATTGCATTCTGTATGGGTTTTTATATAATATATTATATATATTTGGTATTCTTATATTATATATACTTAATATTTTTATACTATTGATAATATTTGCGGGTACTCAAAGATAAATATATTGCACAAGCCTATTGCTAGCACAAGCGGCCAAGTGTTGGCACAAGTAGATACTCCAATCTACATATAATTCCTATGTCACTCTATCCTATTAAGAAAACAAAGATAGTAAATCAGTAAAATTCGTCACAACACTGGCTGCCGCAATAGTACTAAACTGAAGTAAAACGTGCAGAATTCTGCCAATCATTCGTTCAATCTCCGATCCTTCGGAGGCCGACGTCGCTCTCTGTCGAAATTTATATAATGGAGAAAATTACACATGGTTATCCTTCTTTATATTGTCAGTATTCATTGGTTTAACAATCTGTTGTATACCAACCCACTTTTCACATCATTCATGACTTTCGCCTCAATAATCTAGACCAGCCCTGTCGTGACACTATTGACAAGTCCATCGGATGTTGTGAGCCGTCCAAACTGATCGCACAGTCTGATAATGATAGATAAAGTAATAATTTGATACTCGAGGATCTTTGAAACGAAGATCGAACTTGGCAGCGAACCAAGACGATCGCAATCCCGGTACAATATTCATAAATTCATAAATATTCCATTTTATGAACATTCCATTCCTTCAATTTGTATATGCAAACATACTTGTGGTTATTATTCGTGTTATTTTTAAAGTATCTAAAATAGAATCGTATCATATGAAAGTACTTAGATGTACATTTCGACGGCTATGTCCCCATCTTTCAGTACCACAAGATAAATATTTAGTTTTTCGTATCTTGTGCTACTTAAGATGGGGGCACACCCTTCAAAACGCGCATCTAGCCACTTAATGCTTTGAGTTACGGTATTTGGGTGATATTCTATACTATTATTTAACACCGTAGTGATAATAAAAAAATAAATATATATATAGATATTTATATTCTCTGTTCGTCAGCAACTGATGATGTGCAATAATCAGGAAATGTAATTCTTCGTAATATAAAGCTTAAATGTATGAACAAATTCCACCGATTCGTGTTAATTTATTCCAATAATTGATATATCGTAATATTGTTGTTAAACTTTTAAGCAATATTAACATTTCAATTTGGGTGAGGCAGATTTTGGAGGCTTTGGAGTTATTTGTCAAAACAAGTTATTTAATTTTTGTTGTGGTACACTTTCGTTGCCATAGTTTAGTAGACAGCCGGAATATTTTACGAATTTTAAGAGATCCAAAAAGGTAAACGATTTTATTTATTACAAAAACAGAACTAAAGAGTGAATTAAATTCATTTGGCAGCTACCTTCACTTCTTTATTGCGATATAAAGGTGTGAATGATAATAAGAGGGCAAGCTTGTATAATTTATTAGAAGTCCTATGCATTATTTAAACACTTTTCTCTTCATGTAAATGCGATAAAAGGGAATAAATGTAGATGGCTTTATAAAGCTTTATAAAATTATTTTTATGTGTAAATAGTTTGTGTGCATTGATCTTCCTTGGATTTAATGTATATAACATTTTTTATAAATTTTTATCAACATATAAATAACAAATATTTCTCATTATCCTTGAAAATTTTATTAGCGACTTTCTAAAACCATATTTAAAAACGAACATTATTTCACAACAACATGGGTTCAGTAAGGGAAGATCAGTTGTGACGTATTTGATACCCTGTATTGAATACTTAACAGACTCCACGGATAAGTTCAAACAAGTTGATGTTATAGTAACGGACTTTAAAAAGGCGTTTGACAAAATTAATAACAAAATTCATATCAATCATTAATAACAAAGTTACCATATTTTTGACCTATTATAGATATTTATATTCATCATCCAAACAATAACAGTCTTACGAGATCACCGAAATCAATTCGCACATGTGCTACCTTAATGTGTGTAATAAAATAATGATTACAACAATTAATGATTAGTTTGTGTGATTAAGATTGCCTTTTACCCAGACATATTAATAAGGAAATAGCTTTTAAAATTTGACGTTTTTTGCCAAACTTTATATATGTATGATTCAGACTTTTACTAGCATTGGTGTGGTAAATCATAAATATACCACGTTAAGAGTTACCCTGGAGCAGATATTGATAGTGACCATAATTTAGTAGTCCTGGACTCACAGGTCAAATTCAAGAAATTACAGAAGTCTAAACAGGTCAGAGTAGATGTCGATAGGTTAAAATTAGCTGATGTATGTGAAAAGTACAAGCAGAAAGTAGAAATCATGACTAATGGAACATCTAGGAACGACATAGATTGCGAATGGAGGGAAATCAGAAATGGGTTAACTACAGCAGCAAATGAAGTATTAGGCACAAAGAAAAGGGCAGGTAGGAGGGAATGGATCACGGAAGAAATAGTTGAAATGATAGAAGCAAGAAGGAAAATTAAAATTGGAAACACAGAAGCAGGACAGAAAAAATATAAGGAACTAAGGAACTTAATTAATAGGAAATGCAAGCTAGCGAAAGAAGAGTGGATAAAAGGAAATTGTGAGGATATTGAGGAGGATATGAGAAGAGGTAAAGTAGATTTCGGCTACAGGAAAATTAAGTCACATTTTTCTAAAGTAAAACCAAAGGGTAACATTATATCTGATAAGCAGGGTAAGGAACTCACAGAAAATAAGGAAAAAGCTAGAAGATGGAAGGAGTATCTTGAAGATTTATATAAAGGTAGGCAGGAAATGGAGGAGCTAGAAAATGTGGAACAGATAGATGAGGATGACTTAGGTCCTAGCATACTTAGGTCAGAGTTTCATAGACCATTAAATGATTTACGGAATAACAAAGCAGCGGGGATTGATATGATACCAGCCGAATTAATAAAACACGCAGGGGAAAAAATGCAGGAGCGATTATACAGGTTAGTTTGTAAAATATATGAGAAGGGAGAAGTACCACAGGATTTTCAGCGTAGTAGAATAGTAACAATGCCGAAGAAAATAGGAGCTAATTTGTGTGAGAACTATAGGACCATTAGTCTACTATCACATGCATCGAAGATATTGTTAAAGATTATTTATAGGAGATTAGAAAATAAAGTAGAGGAAAGGCTAGGAGAAGATCAGTTTGGTTTTAGGAAAAACAGAGGGACGAGGGAGGCGATTCTAGCACTAAAAACGGTAGTAGAAAAAAGAAAGAGGGTAGGAAAGGTAACTTGCATAGCTTTTGTAGATTTAGAAAAGGCATTTGATAATGTAGATTGGGACATAATGTTTAGAATTTTAAAAGAAACGGGTATAGATTATAAGGATAGGAGAATAATTTTTAATTTATATAAACACCAAACTGCCTTAATTACAATTGAGGGGGAAGAAGAGGTAGCAAAAATAGGGAAGGGAGTTCGGCAGGGATGTACACTTTCACCGTTATTATTTAATCTATATATAGAATAGTAGAATAGTAACAATGCCGAAGAAAATAGGAGCTAATTTGTGTGAGAACTATAGGACCATTAGCCTACTATCACATGCATCGAAGATATTGTTAAAGATTATTTATAGGAGATTAGAAAATAAAGTAGAGGAAAGGCTAGGAGAAGATCAGTTTGGTTTTAGGAAAAACAGAGGGACGAGGGAGGCGATTCTAGCACTAAGAACGGTAGTAGAAAAAAGAAATAGGGTAGGAAAGGTAACTTGCATAGCTTTTGTAGACTTAGAAAAGGCATTTGACAATGTAGATTGGGACATAATGTTTAGAATTTTAAAAGAAACGGGTATAGATTATAAGGATAGGAGAATAATTTTTAATTTATATAAACACCAAACTGCCTTAGTTAGAATTGAGGGGGAAGAAGAGGTAGCAAAAATAGGGAAGGGAGTTCGGCAGGGATGTACACTCTCACCGTTATTATTTAATCTATATATAGAAGATGCAATAAACAAAGTAAAAGAAGAGTATAGTGTAGGTGTGAATGTACAGGGAGAGAAAATATATATGCTGAGATTCGCCGACGATATAGCTATATTGGAAGAAAGTGAAAAGAAATTAGAAAGGGTATTGAATGGTATGCAGGCAGTATTGACTAGGGATTTTAACATGAAAATAAATATAGGTAAAACTAAAGTGATGAGGTGTGACAAAAAGGAATGCAGTAGAAAAATGAGGATCACAATAGGAGATAATAGAATCGAAGAAGTGTCAGATTTTTGTTATTTAGGCAGTAGAATCACAAAAGATAATCGAAGCAAGGTAGATATAAAGTGTAGGATAGCACAGGGTAGGAAGGCATTCGTAGAAAAAGAACAGATTTTAAGATCAAATATTGACTTGGGTATTAGAAAAAGATTACTGAAGGTATATGTTTGGAGTGTAGCACTGTACGGGTGTGAGGCGTGGACTATAGGAAAGGAAGAGAAGCGTAGATTAGAAGCACTTGAAATGTGGTGTTATAGGAGGATGATGAGGATTGGTTGGGAAGATAAAGTAACAAATGAAGCTGTACTAGAGTTAGTAGGGGAGAAGAGAAGTATCTGGAGAGTGTTACAGCGTAGGAGAGACAGATTAGTAGGGCATATCCTTAGGCATGGGGGGATTATGCAATTGATCATAGAAGGTAGAGTGGAGGGAAAGAGAGGGGTAGGTAGGCCTAGATTGGAGTATGTGAGTCAGATAGTTGAAGACGTTGAGATGAATAGCTATAGGGAGATGAAGGGATTAGCTCAGGATAGATCGGCATGGCGTGCTGTTTCCAACCAATCTTTAGGATTGCGGACTCTTTAACTAACTAATATAGAAGATGCAATAAACAAAGTAAAAGAAGAGTATAGTGTAGGTGTGAATGTACAAGGAGAGAAAATATATATATTGAGATTCCTCGACGATATAGCTATATTGGAAGAAAGCGAAAAGAATTTAGAAAGGGTATTGAATGGTATGCAGGCAGTATTGACTAGGGATTTTAACATGAAAATAAATATAGGTAAAACTAAAGTGATGAGGTGTGACAAAAAGGAATGCAGTAGAAAAATGAGGATCTCAATAGGAGATAATAGAATCGAAGAAGTGTCAGATTTTTGTTATTTAGGCAGTAGAATCACAAAAGATAATCGAAGCAAGGTAGATATAAAGTGTAGGATAGCACAGGGTAGGAAGGCATTCGTAGAAAAGGAACAGATTTTAAGATCAAATATTGACTTGGGTATTAGAAAAAGATTACTGAAGGTATATGTTTGGAGTGTAGCACTGTACGGGTGTGAGGCGTGGACTATAGGAAAGGAAGAGAAGCGTAGATTACAAGCATTCGAAATGTGGTGTTATAGGAGGATGATGAGGATTGGTTGGGAAGATAAAGTAACAAATGAAGCTGTACTAGAGTTAGTAGGGGAGAAGAGAAGTATTTGGAGAGTGTTACAGCGTAGGAGAGACAGATTAGTAGGGCATATTCTTAGGCATGGGGGGATTATGCAATTGATCATAGAAGGTAGAGTGGAGGGAAAGAGAGGGGTAGGTAGGCCTAGATTGGAGTATGTGAGTCAGATAGTTGAAGACGTTGAGATGAATAGCTATAGGGAGATGAAGGGATTAGCTCAGGATAGATCGGCATGGCGTGCTGTTTCCAACCAATCTTTAGGATTGCGGACTCTTTAACTAACTAACCACGTTAACAACATCCTTTCCATTTGCATGCAAATATGCGGTTATTATTCCGCCTATTTTTTAGTTATCTAAAACAGAATTGTAGAGTATTTTATGAAAGCAGAATTGCTGCCCCAAGTGTAAGTTTGATTCATTTTGTGTTATATAATTTCATTCTACTATTGACTAATATGGAGTGGACAATACGATTGTTATACTTAGTGAAAGTCTCTTCATTAATGGCAAATGTTGTTTTATTCATATATTTACCTGTATGTATAGCGTATTTTCTGTGAGTGAATGAGGTTATATTTATTATTTGTTGACATCGTCAATAATTGTATTAGAGATTAGTGCCATCTTCCGCTATCCTTACTCTTTGCGCTAGTGGTGTCCTCTGTCGATATCATTACTGACTACATGAATAAGGATAACGACGGATGTCGCTAGATGTAAAACAACCATTTAAAATTGATACGCATTTTTATATAGAGTTACTCGGTCTATAGTAATTTGTCAATGTCTAGTATACAAACAACCATTTCCCGAAGTATTAACCCAAGAGGAGAATAATTCCGAGGATCGGAATGCTCTTAACGGTATCCTCGTAAATACTTCACTTAACGATACGAATTCTGTATTAGTCCACTAATTGTCGCCCCTCACACTGGTAGGTTGACGTTATATAAAATATGAATGAATGTTCAATCAAGTCTACCATTTACCATTCAGCGCGACATAGTTATACCGAAAATGATCAACTGCACAACCAAATACGAAGACAATGATTCGGATCATAAATCCGATATCGATTTAGACTATGATCCCGATTACAATCCAGATACGTTAGCGGATTATGACAGAGATTCGCGCACCGCGGATGCACCTATGGACCGTGAATTGTCTCCTACTTCCGCTTCTGTGCATTCACCGGGGGACCATACCTTCTACACATATGATCGTCGTGATGCTAGTATAGATATAGACATCAAAGACGAACCGCTTCGCATCAAGAAACAATTAAAGACATACGGCCTATACCAAGGTATACCTGATACACATGTAGCAGGGATTTGGTACGAATGTGATATATGCCACAAACAATTCATTCGAAAAGACAAACTTTTATTACATATACACAAAATGCATAATAAAAAAATAGCACGAGTGTAATATTTGCCACAAGAATTGTTCCGGTAAGAGAAACTTGAACGCGCATATACGTATACATACAGAAGAGAAACCATACAAGTGTAATATCTGCAAGAAACGATTCACTAACAAGCAGATAGTATCACATCATTTGCGCACACATACAATAATATCTTGTTCTAGTTGCCCTACAGTATATATAGGACAAACACGTAGACCAATTGAAACTAGATTTAAGCAGCATTTATCTCATTTCAGATTAAATATAAAAGATAAAAGTGCTGTTGCCGAGCATATTTTTGAATCAGGTCATGCTATTCAAATTAATTATTATATATATATAATTAATAATTAATATCTTAATAAACGCTATCAAAGTTCCTTTAATCAGTATATGTTAAATATATATATATATATATAATACTTAATGCTTTAGGTTACGATATTTCGGTGATATATTCTATACTAACATTGTAGCAGTTTTCTAGTTATATAGATTTTCGACGCTATCTAATACGCTTGAACGTACATACAGCCATAAGGTGGAAGAGCCTCCAGTGCCCATCTTTAAAGAAAAAAAATTGTTATCCCAAGCAACAGAAATATATGTATGTTGACACTTAAACTCAGTGTTGCATACAATATGTTTTGTACAATTTTTTTTATTAATTTTTTTCAAAATTTATATTTAAAACAATAAAAGAAAAACCTTTTAACAGATCATTTTTGTTGTAAATTTGGAATCATTTGAACTTAATCGAGCATCTCTATAACATTAATATTACGAAATATTACGTTATCATTATATATATATATATATATATACTCTCAAAGGCACAATTTACCGCCCACCTCTAAAATTCGACATATTCGCCGGTTTTATTTTTTCTTGCATTTAATATTAATTTCTAAAAGACAATACAGAGTTAATAGTTACTAGTTCTGACAAATGTAATTCTATCATAATAATGGAGAAAACTACATACATAATAGAAGTAGAGAAAATGTTAGAAGACAAAATGTTATTACAAAATGTTAAAAAAAGATCAAACAGAAAAACGGCAAAAAGTAAGTAATGACTTAGTTAATAAATTATTAGTAGAAGGTCATGTAGACAAGAAATTATCAATGAACCTAAAATCTTCCAATAGTACAAGTGGAAAACTGTATGCTCTTAGAAAGATTTGAAATTTAGACCAGTAATCAGTAGTGTGAATAGCCCTTTATACAAAATTTCAAAATTTATAGGTAACATTTTGACGAATTTTAGTTCTACTTTTAACAATAATATTAAAAACTCTACTGAGTTAGTTGAATTTATTTCAAAAATAAATGTACCTAAAGAACATATTCTTATCCAAATATTATATGTAAATATTTGGTACAGCAATGGGATCTTGTTTAGTCCAAGTTTGGCTAATATAGTCATGAACGACTTAATAGAAGAAGTGATTAAGTCAATAGATTTCGAAATACCGTTCATTAAATATTACGTAGATGATACTCTTTTATTAGTACCTATAGATAAAGTGGAGTTAATATTAAACAAATTTAATGAATATAATGAATTTCTTAAATTCACTATAGAAAAAGGAAAAAGATAAACACATAGCATTTTTAGATAATATGGTAATTAGATGTAATAATGAATTAATGACGAGATGGTACATGAAATCTAATAACTCAGGTAGAATTTTAAACTTTCAATCTAACCACACAACTAATCAAAAAATAGCCATAGTAAAAGGTTTTTATCAAAAAATACTAAATATCACACACGAAAAATACAAATCAGAAGATATAAATAAACTGTATAAATTGTTAGGGAATAACAATTATCCACGATATTTCATGAACCATTACATTTACGGAAAGAACATAAACAAAAACATTAATAACAATAATACTACTATACAAAATGAAAATTACTATTTTAAGTTCCCGAATGTAATAGGCCTTTCCAACCAAATTAAAAAGATATTCAAAGAACATAATTATAACATTGCCTTATATAATAAAATCGCAATAAATAATCTATACACTAAAATTAAAGATGTAACGCAAAAAGATAAGAAGTCTAATATTATATATAAAGTAGATTGTCAATATTGTAACAGCTGTTATATTGGTCAAACAAAAAATATTTGAAGAATAGATTACAACAACACAACTATGATTGTAAAGATGATGGAAAAGTAGAAAAAACAGCTCTTAGCACACACGCGATTAACAATAAACACAAATTTGATTTCAATATAGACAATGTCAAAATTCTAGATGTGGAAAAAAATTGGCTTAAAAGAAACGTGAGTGAAATGATTTTTATAAAAAAACATAAAAACACTTACAATTTGAGATGAGATACTTTTAATCTACACAATAGTTATAATTTGATAATCAAAAATATGTAATTGAAATTTTATTTTCAATATATTAGTAATGTTGAGTGTTTGAGAATATTTGATTTGTAATAAAAGCATTGACAAATTACTATAGACAGAGCAACTCTATATAAAAATCCGTATCAATTTTAGGTGGTTGTTTTACATCTAGCGACATCTGTCGTTATCCTTACTCATGTAGTCAGTAAGAATATCGAAAGAGGACACCACTAGCGCAAAGAGTAAGGACAGCGGAAGATGGCTCTAGTATCAAACGCGATTAAGGATGTCAACAAAACATAAATATAAACCCAATTCATTCACAGAAAATACGCTGTACATACAAGTAAATATAGGAATAAAACAACATTTGCCATAATTGAAGAGGCTTTCACTGTAACAATCGTATTGTCCACTCCATATTAGTCAATAATAGAGTGAAATTATACGACACTAAATGAATTTAACCGGGATACATGGTGCTAATGATGCATAGCGCTTGGTGCCTCCGTTTTGTTTTCGTAAAATACTCTGCGATTCTGTTTTAGATACATAAAAAGTAGGTGGAATAATAACCGCATATGTGCTTGCATATACAAATTTAACGATTGAATGTTATTAGAATGAAATATACAATTAATCGCAAAAATTACAGCATGAATGCTTGTTGGATGCAGAACCCTTGTACAACATAGATCCTTGTACAATAGATTTGCGCTTGGTTCAATAATTATTGGAGAAACTACAGAAAACAGGAAGGGAATCTATAGGTAATCTACTTAATTGATTTTGATGATCTGAGAAATGATCACTGCAAATGTAATGTCTATTAGAGCCACTAATTTTGACGCTTTCATTACACTTCGCATCAAAATTGAAATATAAAGATTGGAACTTGCTAAAGAACTGGAAGTAATTCAATAACATTATTATGTTGTATCATGGCATAGCGCTAGAATTTATTAAGGAATTTAAACTTTACATTGCGAGGAGTTGCATCTCCTCCCTATACAAACACAATTAGATGCCTAAAAATATAGAGAAGATAAATATTTATATTCATTGCTCTAATTATCTGCTTATAACTTACTGGTAATTAGCATACAATTTTCGGTTCACAACTGAACATATGACTTCGTATTTGGTATTGAACATGCGGAAAGTGTATTTAAAATCTTTGAATCAGTGTTCTTTTGCGATTATAAATCTATCATGCCGCATTAGCAAGTTGTAATTGGGCCAATTGCCAACAAATACATGTATTAGTCTTCAATCTTAGGGATTGGGTAGAAAGAGCACTCCACGCCGATTTTTACTAGATTTAACCATTGTAGTTGAAAAATATTTTTAGCAATTTATGTAAACTTTGGTGTAAACACCTAAATAAAAATTATAACCCAAGAAGGCGAGTCGATTTCAATATCTGCCTTGTTGCAATTCACGAAAGCATACTCATCCAGTGCATATAGCTAATCAGTAGTTCTTTAAATATTTATCAATCTTGTCATACTTGACAGCAGTGTGTAAATGTGCTATCAGATAGACTCGAAAAATCTCCAAAAGAATAAAATATTATAATTTCTTTTTATTAAATAACCGAAATATTACGAAGCAGTACGATGAAGTACGAAAGAAATGACAAACATGCGCATCCTTGAAGTTTGAATTGGCTGACATAAAAATTGCCGATAATAGAAACCTGTAAGCAAACTACAAAAAACTGTAATACCGTTCGTACTCACTAGGTCCCAGCACTTCCTGGAACATAAAAATTGCTCAAAACGATTCCCCTCAAATACCCCTACGATTCTCTATTTCCTATACAGTTGCAATGTCTATATATATTAGTCTATGATAAAATTAGGAGGATTTATATTAAAAGTATTCATTGGAGAGTTACATAGGCAATTGTATAGACAAGAAGATAGACAAGAAGGTATAACAGTTTTCTACTTAGTTGACACATATATTAAATTTTCTTTCAATTTATTTCATTTCATTTCGGTACTATTAACAATGTAGATAAATTATTCTTACAATATTGAGACGATCCTAGTATAAATTAATAATATACAAACAAAATATGATATAACAAAATTAAAGTAGTAAGTAAACCTATATATTTAAGAGATTCACAGATATTATAATAGTTTAACAATTTTAGCCAAAATGTGAGTGTTGCTTTGACAACAAAATGGCGTGTAGTAGAACATAGAATTGTAAATGGATAGAAATTATTCCTGTTAATTAATTCCTGAAAAAGACATGCCCGCGGTACCTATATGGTGATGACTGACTTGACTTGTCTATGATATTAATCACGCTATTTATACAGCGATTCCTATAACATGTCAAAGTTTTCTATATTTGTGAATTAACAAAACTGTGAGAAAAAAAGAAATGTACAAATATAATCAATGTATTTACAGAACATTATATTAAGTATTGGTCTTCACATTTAAAATAGGTAAACATTGCACACGTGAAAATACAGATGCCCTTCTCAGTTTCACCAATGAACTCTATATAAAAACTAGTATATAAGATCATTATTTTTATATACTTTACAAATTCCACAAGTGATTACACAGAATCCTACAGAATGCAGAATTATACACATTGTTGTTAACAAATTTAAATAAATGTGTACGTAAAGAAAAATATGTTTACAGAAAATTATCGATATAAATAAAAGTTAAAATAGGTAAACATTGTAAGCGTAAATATACAGCTGTCGCAATAATGGAATATATTTTAGAAAATGTCTATTGTAAAAGAAAGATCTTCGATTTGCAAGAAATTATTGAATTATAATTCATAATTCTTACTAATGGTATAAAATTTCAAAACCTAAATGTATAAAATGTACAAAATTTCAATACCTAAATGTATAAATCTGTAAAAAACATATAACTATGTCGCGATGGTCTCATTTTGGAACACCAACACGAGCAATTAAGGCTGGGTTAACGGAGCAGAGCCAACGTGATCGCAGTGGCAGAAATTGGCATTTTTACAGTTTTCTATTTTTGTATTATTTCATAAGTTTGTTCTCGCAGAAATCTCTGATGTACACCAACAATATTGCTTCATACAATTAGGAATTCAATTGTTATCGCTGGAGTATTATATTACATACAGTGCAGGAGTGTTTATGAGCATCATATACAGGGTGTAAACTATCACAAGAAATAAAATTTTATTCAAAGTGCCTTTTCTCACTACAAAAATAAATAAATCCACACATAATCTGTAATATTGCAGTATTATATTGAATAATCAGTATTATCAGTACTTGCATTCGGGAAGCAAAAGCAGCGTTTGGAAGCAACTGACTATATTAAATTACAAATTGATGACCAAGTCTTGTCTCTATCAAACTGTGCAATATAACTTATGACTATATCCATATATTTACAACAAATATCATAGATTCTTTAATTAAGTCCACAAAATAAATAACAAATAACAAATAATGAAATAACTCGATTATCAGTAAAAAGAACTATATCTTTATTAATTGTTAAAATGTATAAACATTTTATTTATTTATTGCTTATAATCTTTTTTTTTTCAACCATAAGGAAGATTTTCATTTTAATACCATTACTTGAATTTTATGTTTGAATGAAGATTCAAGACACAGCAGGAATTATTAATGCTAGCTCGTATTCCCTGTACTTTTGAATCAGCTTGTTTTCCTTATTAAATGCACTTCATCTCGGAAAGAACATGCCCGCGCTACCTAGACGGTGATGACTAACTTAACTTGTCCATAATATTTATCACGCTATTTATATAGCGTTTTCTATAGTCGGTTAATATTTTCTATATTCGTGAAATAGGAAAAAAGTGTATGAAAAGAAAAAATGTACAAATATTAAGATTATATTTACAGAACATTATATTAAGCATTTAAAATAAGTAAACATTACAAACGTGAAAATACAGATTCAGCAATAAGTTTAGGAATATAAAATGAACATTCTTTAATTACAGATATCAGAAATAGATTGAAATGCAAAAAAGTATATTATGGTATAAATTACCTAACTAACTTTCGACATTTTATACAAAATGATATGATACCATTAGAATTGTTAAATGCACAGGCGAAAACATGCAGGATCGATTATAAAGGCTGGTTTGAAGAATATATGACCAAGGAGGAAGGCACTTCCAACCTAGTATAATAGTGACAATGCCAAAAATAGGCTAGTGGAAGATCAATTCGGTTAAGAACATGTTAAGACGTATCCTTACTAGATATTGATTATTTCATCAATACAATACAGACCCTAAAATGCTATATAGTTTGAATTATATTCTGTTCTTTGTCCACTGTACTAATTTTGTTTCTCTAAGAAGTAAGAGAGGCGCTGAAATAGTTATGATAGTAGGATCCTCTGATTATTATTCAATAAGTTTAATATTACCGATTATCATGATATAAATTATTAAATTATTTAATTAATTATACTTCAAAGTTTTTCGTTTTCCAAATAATCCACTTGTATATTTTTGTCGGTTAAAATAACCACAATTATAAAACCGTTGATATAATTCGGTACTTTATTAAAAAGTTCAAGCAATTTACTTACATCAAACTAAATAAGATTTATTATAACAATCTACAATTATCATTTAAATATCTAGAATTATGACAAAAATAATATAAACAAATGAAAGCCTTGAACGGTTTTAGCTAGTCTGGACGTGGTGGCATATCATTGTCAACGACAACAGACGGCAACTCATCTGTTACCAAATCAGTAGTGTTGGTAGCTTTACCCACATCTATGACTTCATTGTCCGCATCAACTGCATTTTTCTCCTTTGTTATCTCTCTGTTATCCTTTGTTATCTCTTCCTCCGCCATACCCGCTTCGCCTGCTTCTTCATTTTCTAAGTAAAAACATTCTAAGAGAGATATTTAGGTTTTTTATAATAACATTATCCATTTCGTAACGTCCGAAATGGTATTTTCTATTCACACAAAGGTCAGTAAATGTTCTGTCGTTAAAAATAATTTTTTTGGACGCTCAAGGTTTTCCTTCAAATTATATTAAAATATAAGAGTTATAGAAATTTATATAAATATAAAAATGTAACCTATTAATTCATATTTAATCAATTTAAATAGCAACCTCACTTCTGTAGATAAATGTTTTGAGAATTTCTATTATTTCAGTGTTACATTAAAGTTATTGTAGTATATGTTAGAGAGTTATGTAAAAAACGAATTTGTTTGCATACTCGTACTAAAAGTAGCCAATATGAAGTTTATTAGGGAACGAACTGGGTAGAAATGTTTTTGCTACTTACCTATTTACATATATGATTTATATTTATATATATTATAATTATTAAAATAATTATTTTAATTATTATCTATTTTCCTCGATGCTACTCTATTTCAAGATTCTAAAATTATGTGATGTTTTAAAACATAACAATTAATATAGAAAGAAGTATCGCAAAAATATCGAATTTAACAAATTTTATAAAAACTTGTTTCGATAATTGAACGCGTTGATCTAACAATAAAATAAATTGCACGGATTTAATTTATCCATCGTTTTCCATTAGTTTATTCATCATATTATTTTGTGTACCTTCGTTATCGTCTCCATCATCATCGTCATTTTGTCCACTTCTTCTTGTTCTCCGACTTCTCGTTCATCACCTTCAATCTCAACTGTTTCAATTTCAGTGGCGTCCTCTTTTGTAGTATCAACATCAGCTTCAGAGATACTACCATCGGGTTCCATCGCCGCCCCCGCTGTCTTCTTTTTCTTTTTGTGTTTCTTAACTTTTTCTATAACTTCCTCTTCCTATATCATAACCATCCGGGAAAAAAGGTTTGCATTCCCGTACTCCCTCCACTGCATTAGTGCTCATTAAACTAGGACCAAGTTGGGCAAAAGCCAAGACGGGATCGCTTCGTTTTTTACTTAGTTAGATAACTAATTTTTCGGTACTATGACACAATAAAGAAAAATATTTAAAGAATATCGAATTGTAATTTATTTGTAATATAAAATAAATTGAAGAATGTCTACGAAATACAAATTATATCAAGACCAATATGGATTTGTTCAATCTGCAACTTTAATCTATTGATATATTAAATTCTAAATTTCCTTCAATTAAATTTACTTATGAAATCGAAAATAATAATCATTTACATTTCTTAGATGTTTTAGTCATTAGAAATAATAATATATTAGAATTTGATATATGTAGAAAAGCTACAAATACGGACTGCTATATACGGAACGATTCAAATCATTGTCTTCAACATAAATATTTGTTTTATCTTGTGCTACTGAAGATAGGGGCATAGCCCTTGAAATGTACATCTACCTACTTAATGCTTGTTACGGTATTTGGGTGATATTCTATATTATAATTTAACATATATACTATATTATAATTATATAATAGTTCTAATAGTCTTGCTAATTATCTAGCAAGAGTATTAGCAATATTTGATTGATTGCAATGAAAACTATAGTATTTATAAAATATCTTATTCTAGTTGTCCTAAAGTATATATTGGTCAAACACGTAGACCAATTGAAACTAGATTTAAGGAGCATTTATCTCAGTTCAGATTAAATAGAAAAGATAAAAGTGCTGTAGCCGAGCATATTTTTGATTCAGGTCATACTATTCAAATTAATTATTATATATATATAATTAATAATTAATATCTTAATAAACGCTATCAAAGGTCTTTTAATCAGTATATGTTATATAAAATATTTTAATCTTACCCGAAAAATTTTATATCCTTATATTTATACTCTAATTTGCTAATACTCAATGAAATAATAATACTAATAATCTTTTTTGGCAGAATTAGATAATTCCCTACTTACTTTAATACTGGAGTATACTTTTCAAATTTCGGTACTGTTTTCGCGATTAACTTCGTCGTGTCTGCCTTCTCGTCCGTGAAGAATCCGAAACGCATTACCTCTTTAGGATAGTCATTGGCCAATGCCATGACTTCTATGCATCAAACACCATTGCTATATGAGGAGGAATTTCTTCGCGTTCAGCGGGCAAGTGCGGACCAGCGAAAATTGCCTATGAAAAGAGAAATGGAAACTCTAATTACATCTTGGTCTAGTTAAGTGGATTATTTGGCAAGTTAATTATATAAATAATAATAAGACTGACGACATAGATGTAAAAACTTTAATTAAACTGAGTAACAAAATGGCACTACGGATATTTTGGAAAAATTTAAATAATCCCTTAGGAGATTACATTACTACGCGTAACCCGCTATCTTTAAACGAAGTGGTACATATATTAACTAACGATTTTCATGCGAATGACAAGAGAATATTTGACAAACAAAAGGTCGATTTAAACAAAAATAATAACCAAAACAAATATCCTACTTTTTCACAAAAATATCATTCATATTCACATAAAGCACCACCACACATGAATTCAAATAATTTTAATCCATCACAACAAAAACACAACTTTAATCAAAAAAATACTACAGGTATAAATGTATTTAAACCCGACAAAAATTTTATCCCACACAAACCGATTCCTATGTCTGTTTCTACCAGAAATACTGCTTCACTACCCAATAATCATCATAATTTCCGTAGAGAAGAATTGTATAATAATGAAAATACAGAAAATTGTTAGGCAGAATATTCCGAACAAGATTTCGAATCATTCTATAATCCCACAACTAATATTGAGGACGACCATTTTTTTAGAAGAAGAAGCCTCGAAAGTATCAGAAACCACATAGAATTACTAAATATCGATAACAACCCCTCACAACTTCCATATATTAATATACATTTTAAGGATTTTTCTTTAAAATGTCTAATCGACACCGGATCAACTAAATCCTTTATTAATCCTAAAATCGCTAAACAATTTTTCACGAAATTCATAAAAAATGATCCATTCGTTATCAGCACTGCTCACGGTACTACAACTGAAAAACATAGTATTTCCATTCCATGCCCACCAATATTTCAAGTATATAAATCCGTATGTAAATTCCACATATTCCAATTTCACACAAATATTTCGACTGTCTATTAGGCCTTGATAATTTACAACGGAACCTCATGACCAAGATTTAGACGATAGCGACAATATCACTATACACACAAATCCCGAAAATCCTACATCATCAATTCAAATTTCAGAGAATCCATTAAATTTCTCAAAAAATCAAATTTCATTTAAATCAATAAAATTATGTCCTTCTGAACCATTAATCAAAAAATTATTCAACACCCCAAACAAAGAATTATAGTTCAAATTTCAGAAAACAATGTCATAGAAGATACAATTAAGTTTCTTAGAGATTTCATTGTCCCGAATATTCCTTACGCATGTCATTTTGAAACGGAAGATCTATATTTTAAAACTAAATAAAATAATCCAAGATAAATTTAATTCAAGTATAAATTTTAAAAGATGCTTAACTATTTTAGAAAATATTGAAAACATTGAAGAACAACAAACTTTAATAAAAAATTACCACGAACGAAAAAGTAATCACCGTGGAATTACAGAAATTCTTCAAAAGTTATCAAACAAAATATATTTCCCAAATATGCAAAAAGCCATCCAAAATTACATCAATAATTGTGAAATCTGTAAAGTCGTAAAATACGATAGAAAACCTCTAAAATTGAAATTCAATATTACTCCTACTCCAACCAAACCATTTAACATTGTACATATAGACGTACTAAAATACGATAATAACAAAGTTCATTTCTGTAGCCCATACCATCCAGCTAGTAATGGATTAATCGAGAAATTTCATAGCACTCTTCTTGAACACATAAATCTATTAAACAATCGAGAACAATTTAAAAATGACCCAATCAATCTAAAAAATTTGTATGCTTTAATTGTATATAATAACACTACACATTCCTCAACAAAATTAACACCTTTTAACATTTTAAATTTCGATATGCACGAAATACTCGATATCGATACAGAACAACAATTAATTAATGATTACGTTGATGTTCACAAAGAAAAAATCAAAATATTCCACAAATATATTAATTATAAATTATTAAAATAATAATTCGAAAAATTATCGAAAAATTATCGAAAAAGAACAGAGGTACATACCTGTCGATTTTCATCAAAATTATCGAAAAATTATCGAAAAATATAGATACCCTATTTACTGAGCGGCTCTCGACCTAAGATCGTACACTTTATTAGTACAGGTAGCTAGCAGACACATTGCATAGATCTACAGGCAGGGGTGTAGTGGGTGGAGTGGGGGGATCGCCGTCCCCCGACGGTTTTGTGGCAAGGGTCTCGCGGTCCCTTACCCACACAATGTAAATAGAAGAAACAAGAGAAAAGAGAAATTCTCTTCAACATAGAATACTTTGCCCAGTATTTGCAAAAATTAATCAAAAATTTTACAGAAATGTAGATCAATAATTTGACCCCTTTGCACCCATTTAACTACCGCTTATATACTTAAGATATCCTAATGCATAGTCCATACCAAATTATAATTTGAAATGCATATCGACCCCAATAAATTACTATAATTAGAATCTTTTACAAGTAATTATTTTATTTACCATAAATGCGTATGTGTTCATAAGAACTATTACTTATCAAGCTTTAGATACCTTAGTACAATAGAATGGTCTTTAAATTATTTGATTATATATTAAAGTCGCATAAAGAATGGATCTGTTCAAATATTAAATTATGTTTCAAAAAAAAAAATAGCATATATAGATTTAATAGAAAGGTCAAACTTCTGATCTTCGTCATAACAATTAACAAGGCAATAACAAAATTTAAAATTATTTCATATGCGCTTATTATTTTTTAATCATCAGATTGTAGTTGATATTAGAGTGATAGATAATATTTCAAAAGAAATAATATACAACAGCACAATGATTTAACTTTCTGCTAAGAGTCCCTATTAGTATTAAGTGTGTATCATATTAATGCTGTGGACACCGCTTTAGCACGAAAGTGTATATACTATGGTGTAACTTGAGACGCGATAGTCAAAGGTATAACCTCACGTTCCAGAGTAGATAAACTAGCTATCGTTATTCTGCGATATTCTGGGGTATGACCGTGCATAGCCGTGTAGCAAGTCTTAATATGCCATTAGTAATATCTGTAATTTACTAGCAATATTTTCTAACGAATGATATAACTCGCAAAATTCCATAGCAATACAAATTTCGTTAAATGTTCATCACGGCAATGGATACTGCCATTGCAAAATTTTTATGGCGTAGTATCTACAACTTATGGAGTTATGAGTTTAAACGCTCGGTTGCAATTATATGTGTAATATTATTCTTTCTGTTAACAACGTGGAAATATATAGTAGATTAACAAAACGAGATTTCAAATCCATCGTTGGATGATGATGGTTTTGTACTACGACTACTTATATATTATTTACGATATCTGCATAAATAGGTGACCTATTTATGCAGATGACCACTATGAAGAAAAAGTTGAGTTGATCCCTTGAGTTAGTTAAAGAGTCCGCAATCCTAAAGATTGGTTGGAAACAGCACGCCATGCCGATCTATCCTGAGCTAATCCCTTCATCTCCCTATAGCTATTCATCTCAACGTCTTCAACTATCTGACTCACATACTCCAATCTAGGCCTACCTACCCCTCTCTTTCCCTCCACTCTACCTTCTATGATCAATTGCATAATCCCCCCATGCCTAAGAATATGCCCTACTAATCTGTCTCTCCTACGCTGTAATACTCTCCAGATACTTCTCTTCTCCCCTACTAACTCTAGTACAGCTTCATTTGTTACTTTATCTTCCCAACCAATCCTCATCATCCTCCTATAACACCACATTTCGAATGCTTGTAATCTACGCTTCTCTTCCTTTCCTATAGTCCACGCCTCACACCCGTACAGTGCTACACTCCAAACATATACCTTCAGTAATCTTTTTCTAATACCCAAGTCAATATTTGATCTTAAAATCTGTTCCTTTTCTACGAATGCCTTCCTACCCTGTGCTATCCTACACTTTATATCTACCTTGCTTCGATTATCTTTTGTGATTCTACTGCCTAAATAACAAAAATCTGACACTTCTTCGATTCTATTATTTCCTATTGAGATCCTCATTTTTCTACTGCATTCCTTTTTGTCACACCTCATCACTTTAGTTTTACCTATATTTATTTTCATGTTAAAATCCCTAGTCAATACTGCCTGTATACCATTCAATACCCTTTCTAAATTCTTTTCGTTTTCTTCTAATATAGCTATATCGTCGGCGAATCTCAACATATATATTTTCTCTCCCTGTGCATTCACACCTACACTATACTCTTCTTTTACTTTGTTTATTGCATCTTCTATATATAGATTAAATAATAACGGTGAGAGTGTACATCCCTGCCGAACTCCCTTCCCTATTTTTGCTACCTCTTCTTCCCCCTCAATTCTAACTAAGGCAGTTTGGTGTTTATATAAATTAAAAATTATTCTCCTATCCTTATAATCTATACCCGTTTCTTTTAAAATTCTAAACATTATGTCCCAATCTACATTATCAAATGCCTTTTCTAAGTCTACAAAAGCTATGCAAGTTACCTTTCCTACCCTATTTCTTTTTTCTACTACCGTTCTTAGTGCTAGAATCGCCTCTCTCGTCCCTCTGTTTTTCCTAAAACCAAACTGATCTTCTCCTAGCCTTTCCTCTACTTTATTTTCTAATCTCATATAAATAGTCTTTAACAATATCTTCGATGCATGTGATAGTAGGCTAATGGTCCTATAGTTCTCACACAAATTAGCTCCTATTTTCTTCGGCATTGTTACTATTCTACTACGCTGAAAATCCTGTGGTACTTCTCCCTTCTCATATATTTTACAAACTAACCTGTATAATCGCTCCTGCATTTTTTCCCCTGCGTGTTTTATTAATTCGGCTGGTATCATATCAATCCCCGCTGCTTTGTTATTCCGTAAATCATTTAATGCTCTATGAAACTCTGACCTAAGTATGCTAGGACCTAAGTCATCCTCATCTATCTGTTCCACACTTTCTAGTTCCTCCATGTCCTGTCTACCTTTATATAAATCTTCAAGATACTCCTTCCATCTTCTAGTATCCATCCTTGAGTACTTATACCATAATAAGTCAATCTATTTGCAGAGTTTCGATAATAGATACAAATCATAATGACAATATATGTGTTAAAGATCTTTGCTCATTATCCATATTAGACTTCTTTGAAACGTAGATGAAATTTGATCAAAAACATGAAGATGAAGCTTATGGTATAAGCTTGAAATTGATTGAATTTGAATTGTTTTATTCGAATTTTCGAATTTCGTTTTGTAATATTTTTTTCGGTATACTCTTCAATTGAACATGCATATCTATTAATCATTATATCAAAATAGTTACGATTCTATTTTATGCTTAATATTGGATAATAAGAAATAAAAATGTTTTCATTTATTGAATTTCCTTTCCTTCAATTATATATGAAGAATATTAAATAACGGCTCCTTAAAGCGTCTCGTTTATCTAAAATACGCATTTAAATTTTCTTGCATATCATGGCTTGGTCGTTATTTACTTGATAACTTGGTATCTTACAATATAGATAGAGTAATGACTATTTTAAGATCAGGCAACGCTGTTCTGCATACATGTGGTCGAGAAGCAGCTGTTTTTTGTTTTGAAAATAGTTTCAGCTATTGTACTTCGGAAGCGCTACCAATCAGTCATCATTATAGTGCATAAGAGATTGGTGTAGGAGAAAGCAGCATATATATTATGATGGAGATGTATGGATGAGAAAAATTTCCCTATGCCATTATATATATATACTATATATGTATTAAGTAATATATACTATATAGTACTTAAACAATGGCAATACTCATTTTCAAGTGCGAGTATATAGTAATGTTTTTCTTTAGTGGACAGCCGCAGGTAGTCTACCATAAGGTAATCGTAAAGGTAATTGAAATTTATTGGATACCTATTGTGAGAGGTAACGAGCTTATGATACGGGGTACAATAAACATGATGCCTATATTTTGTTATCCTAAGTACGCGAGAAGACCTACCTGCGGCTGTCCACTAACGAAAAACACTACTATACCTAGATTTGTTACAGAATGTAAAACAATAGCCAGAATATGATTATACAGTGCAATATAGATATAGTATCATATAATAAACATTCGAAGTAGGTGAGGCTTACAATATCTCGAAGAGTTTGGAGTATACTTGCACTCAGTGTTGCCACTTGTCCGGGTGTCCCAAAATTTCCTTATATATATTTATATGGACCTACATAAACATTAATAAAAAATAACGTTATATACAAAGGTGTTTTTTTTTAATCGCTAAAATTTGTCCGGGCGAACAATAAACAATATTGGAAAGGTGGCAACACTGCTTGCACTACATATAGCACTAAATGCGAAAATCTTTCTATATTACTGTTTTCAGTTTGGTAAAATATAATAAGATAAAAACGGAGAATGTTGTTTCAGTGTATTTCACAAATATAGTTAACTTGCTAAGAAATTAATAAAATATATGTAGGGCTGGAAGATGTTGAGTATTGGATATAACAAGTTTGTTATACATATTTGGCACCTAACTACAATAAATAAAGTAGGATAATTCATCATTCACAATCATAATTAATTTGCAACAACCATTCAGCAAAAAAGATAGAATACTATCATAAACCAAAGAACCATTGTTCCGTATCCATCTGCTCAGAATTTATTTCAGATAAGAGGTTGTTCAGTAGAGCAACCGAAAGTTGTATACAGGGTGGCTAAACAGACAGCTATGTTTGAAAATATACATCAGTATAACCTTGAAATTAATTTCTTTCGTTTATAGAATCTTTTTTTAAATAAACGAATATGCTAAAATGATTTATTCTTATTTTATTCTAAATGGTTGAGGGGACAAGTTTAATTTTTAGTACATTTTTCCAAATTTTTTATTCAATATAATACTGCAATATCACCGATTATGTGTGCATTTATTTATTTTTGTAGTGACAAAAGGCGCTTATAACAAAATTTCCTATATTGTGCTAGTTTGCACCCTGTATATGATGCTCATAAACACATCTGCACTGTGTATAATATAATACTCTAGCATTCCAGCGATAACAATTGAATTCTCAACTATATAGGCAATATTGTTGGTATATATATATGCGTACATCACAGTTTTCTGCGAGAACAAACCTATGAAAAATAGGAAACTGTAAAAATGCCAATTTCTGCCACTCCGATCATGTTGGCTCTGCTCCGTTAACCCAGACTTAAGACGATGTACATATATACACATACACTTTGTATATTGTATGAATCTGTTAGTTTCTGCATAGATACTAAATTTGGAGAATTTGCTTGAATTTTCACCTTATATAATATAGTTGATTTTTTTTTTTATAAATAAGAACATTTTAAAGAATGGAATATTATTTGTAAAGCTTTTCTGATTTCTATAATGCAACATTTTTAATTTTGATCTATTTATTTACATTATTTGTAGGTACGTATTTTATTTAAAATAATATTTCGTATAAAATAATATAATTTTGTCTTCTAAATAGTTGCGTTACGAGTACATTTGACATGCAGTCAATTGTAACTGAATATTGAAATGAACAATTAAAACATAATTGTAACAATAAAAGTCGTACCTAGTTGTTCATTATCCGGAGCAACATATAAATTATTAAAATATTAATAGTTATGTAACTGTGAATATATCTGTTATGATTATGTTATGATTATGATTATGATCTGCCAATAAATGACGTTATAGATATATATATATATATATACATATAATTGTAACACAATTGAAGTAACCAATATTTTTAAAAACTGTAACGAGTTTTGAATAAGCTCAGCTTATTAAAAATTATTGGATATTATACACAGATATACACACAGGTATAAACAATATTATGTAGTATATTACAAGCGTGGAATTATACTAATCCTTAACCCTTTAATCGTGGCGCAAGTGGGCTATTAACGGGTGTTGTCTGGTACAAACGGGCACCACTTACTCCATCGCGGGACGGCTCATAACGTTGCGAGTGCAATGCCACATATACTGGTATCAAGAAAACAAAATTTTATGTAGGATAAAACGAATTCTGGACATCATTTTATGACATAATTTTCATTTTTTCTGTGAACGTGGGAACTGTGTGAAAGTAGAATTAATATAATTTGTCTGTAAATATATTCCATTCTACTAGTTCATGAGTTTGTGAACTATGCAACTTGTATTACACTATACTAACCATTAACAGCAAATGTTTACCTTCATGTTAAATATATATTATATTGATCTGTTTCCTTGCACATAAGTTTTCTATTCTTAAAAAAAATGAACAGGTTCAGAAATATATACTTTGAAAGCGAAAGTTTTTAACCAAAACGACATTATTAAACAAAAAATGTTAAATAACTAGAGTTAAATTCATCACGTTATAATAATAATAACAGAATTATATTTGTGTGAGTACAAATGTAAAAATAGCAACAATGCTCCAAAATGTAAATATTTCAATCTAAGATTTCTTAATTCCTGTCTGCGCCTGTAAGTTTTTAGTCACATGTGGTGTGTACTATGCAACCTATGTGACAAATAACAGCATATATGAATTTTTATGATAATGTCATTACCTTACAGATAATTCTATTCCTACATCGCGCTTATGTACTTAACAGTTATTGTTTTTTAGAATACAATATAGTCATATGTAATAATAATAATAATAAGCTATTATAATATGTGCTTATAGCATTATTTATTATACGATTTTAAGGCCATATGGAAGTACAGATGCCCGTTCATACACGGGCAATCTAAATATGTGCCATTTTCCCTTTAGGAAATTTCAATTTTAAATATACTGAATGATTCTTATTTCATGTAATTACCAATTCGAAAATAAATGATTTATTATTATTATTAACTTATTTCACTTTTAGTACCTATATATGAAATATGTAGTAATGTATTTTCGAGTTGTCGCTGAGGAGCTACATAGAAGTATGCTACAACGATTAATATATATTTCTAATCAAAACTATGACATTTATATGTAGCAATAAGTTATTCAGTGTAAGGCTTCAGCTACATATCTAAGAACTTACGCATGTAAACTGCAACGATGCCTGCATAGAGCTTTCTCAGATATACATTGCAATATGGTTCATGTTAAAGCTTCTCAGCGATATATTTTTGATGCATACATAGCAACGTTTCATTGGAAGATTTGAAATCCATTTAAGACAAGTCCATAGTGTAGTAAGTAGGCGAATTTATTCGCAAAGTTCATACAATAAATTTAGCACTGAAATAAAATAAAATATAAATAAAATGATCTGAAACTACAAACTACATCCATTGCAATTTTTGTACCTCTATTTTATTGCATAATCATTCAAACTGTATTGAATTACAATTACATGTCTATTTGTGCATAGCGTCGCTTAATTATAGGTTCAACTTGCTTTAATTCTTTAAAACATCTTTAATTTAAAGATGCTCTGAATTAATTGCGCATGATTTAGATGTGTGAGAAGTTACCTGAATACCTTTTCTTCACATCGTTGGTATTTCTTGTAATAAGCGTCATTCTTGTCACATTCTCTTCCGTTAGTATCGTCAGAATCATCAGAATCATATTTATTTGATGTTGACTTATTTATTTGATAGTGTATCAATCACGATTCGTGACAGAGGTATTTTATTTAGTTTTACTTGTGCTACTGCAGATGGGCGCATAGCGCTTGAAATGTACATCTAGCTACTTAATGCTTGTTACGATATTTGGGTGATATTCTATATTATAATTTAACACCATAGTAATAATTTTAAAAATACTTATAGAATGTAAAAAAAATACATGTATTTATCTTTATTCAAATTCATTAAGGCTGCAAGGTTATCACGCTCTACAGCAAATGAGATTCTGTTAACGATTATGTTCGTAGCGCCGAGCAATTTATAGAAATTAACAGTTTTATAATTATAGTTAAATCAAGAAGGAAAAAGAAGATGATGCTTCATATCGAACCGGCAGATACAATGAATACCAGCAACTCTCACAAATAAAAGAAAGTTATTATTACTGTAACTACCTCTCTACCTTTTATCGAATTTATGTACATTTCTAGAAATATGATTTTATCTATTACATCTATATACAAGTCACAAATACAGGGTTTAAGAATATTGGAATGAATGTGAATGGCGATAAATTTCTTCATTGTAATATAGTATTATTCTTCAATATTAAAATGTTATATATATATATATACTCTTTAATTTCTATTAATGTGGTAATTTTTTTAAAGAATGGGCGCCGAAAACTCTCCCATCCCTAATTACTATGGCCAGCTCATACACATATATGCACACTTCAGGGAAGACCTGAGTGGCAACATTCATAAGGTCCTTGGTCCGGTGGGGATTGTTTCTCAAGAAAATATTCCGACCGGAGCGGGATTCGAACCCACAACTCCGTGGTGTCGTCAGTCTCACGACTATACCACGGCGCAAATATTCACATCACCACGGCTGTGTTAATGTCAATACATTGGCCACTCATATTCGTGATTGTACATATTCATGTTCGCATTCATACTAAATATTCATAAAAGAGCATGTATTATGTGCATAGTAATCTTATTGACTTTTATTGTTAATAATATCCATAATATTTTTAAGGAAAATATTAACAATTAATGAAAGCGGATTAAAAAAAACATTTTAATTCTGCTGAAAATAAAATTTAATTTTAAAGTAATTTTATATATATATATATAACATATATATATATATATGTGCGTGTGTGTGTGTGTGTGTGTGTGTGTGTGTGTGTGTGTGTGTGTGTGTGTGTGTGCATCAGAAAAGTGATAAACCGTTTAGAATCAATATATTTGCAATGATTCTTTGGTGCAACTAAACACTGAACTTATAAAAAGTAAAAATTTATTCATGACTTGGAATATAAAAAGTAGCGGGAAATTTAAATTAAGGGTTATAAATAATTATAAATTCTAAAAAAATGATCTAAAATCAATATTACGAAAAGAGAAGTATATAAAATAGGTAATATGATAATAAAATTTCAGAAGCAACTAGTTGCTACTATATTTATATTAATTTTTGAAACTTCATTCCAAAAATAAATAACAAGCACCTTGTATTATAAGTAAATAATTATCTATAAATTAAATATTGTTAATAATCAAATCGATTATTTTGAAAGGGGTTAAGTCAAAAAATTTAAAGTTTTCAGGAACTTGGAAAAACTGTCTAGGACTAACCATATATTTAAACAATTTGTGCATTAATAAATTGATAGGTTGGGTGAAGAATTTTTTTTTTTATACTTTATTAGGGAAGAATTTTCATACAATGATATATATAAATGTAGATATATGAAATTGATATATCTACATAATATAGAGAAATAATAATAATCTATAATTCAAAATTCTTCGCCTAATGGCGATATATTCAGCTAAGTATAAAGTTAAATTGGAAAGAAATATTACAGATAAAAAAAAAAAGTAAAGCTACTCTTCCATACTTGTGGCCTTGTAATAACAAATGTGTATTTAGAGATGCCTAACAAATAATATAAATAACTAAAATACTGATTTCTTGACTTATTCCCTTTTCAAAATAAACGATTCAAATATCCTTAATTGCAAAATATGTTATTCTAAATTTCAACTCACAGAAATACAATGTTTTTTTATATCATAATCTCAATCAATTTTATATGCAACTTTTCTCGATAAACCAAAAAAACCGATAAATTTTCAAATCCACTTACTTAAAACTCTCCAATAATTACATAAGCTATTCATATTTCTTTATATTAATTTATATTTCTTGTTTTATTACCATTTTTTTAATCTATGCATTATAAACACGTACACAACATATCCACTCTAGTTCAATAATCAGTCATTAGTGACGCTAAAGTACGGGCGCTTTACTACAGCGACAAAACCTTGAACTACCGTGGCAAGGTGTGCCTCATAAATGGGTGACCAAAACGCTATTATAGAGCAGCTGTACCCGAAGCGTATATGCACAGTGTAAAGCGATTCTCTTTTTACTAAAGGACGAAATATACATAGTAATATATAAAAAGCTAAAAAAATGTACTACCGCTTAGTTGTGGTGATGAATTTGTATATTTGTCTTGTATTATGATGCTCGGGATATATTTATTATCGGTTTTTATTTATATATCGGTTACTGGAGGTAGGGGCAATGTAAAAAGTATATAATTTACTAGTACCAATGACAATGTATACATAGATGTTGCAAGTCCATATACGAAAACGAATAAACTTTAAGCGGTTGATTTTCATGTGGCGCCATCTGTCGATATCTTCCCCACGAGAACGTGGTGAAGATAACTGCAGACTGCGCTAGTATATTGACCAAATACACGGGAACGAAATTTTGACAATTTTCCACTTAGTTTGGCGCCATTGTCTCCCCATAAGCAATATGTTAATTGAATTCAATACGCGCGGTGCGTTCCCAATCGACATAAAGCAAGCATTTGATTACTGTGCGCGGGAAAATGGCCACGATATGGCTATGGCCAGCTGTTTGACAACAGCAATATCAAAACAATGAATAAAATATGTTAAACATTCAACAACCCGGGAGAAATGTATCGAGTTGATAAAATTCGATAAAATACATTGTCATTGACATTCGTTACAATGCACATTTAATAAATATACGAGCCACATATTAACTTGCACGCCTCAATATATTCCTCCTCTTACACTCCATCAAAAACAATTATTAAAATACCCAATTCGTAACGTAAACTTGCGTCATCAACAAATATTTCATCATCACTTCTGTCACTCTTTACAATTTCTTTATAATTGTACCTAAAGAAGTATTAATAATTGTACCTAAAGAAGTATACAATTCACTACCTTCAAAACTCTTCTATTTATTTTCTAAAAAATCTGTAACAATTTTCAGTTTAGCAAAAAAAAAAAAAGGAAATTACATTTCCTTCATAAAGAAAATTTGTACTTTCTACTTGTAGTGTTGTCTTTTATATATCGTAGGTACCTTACAAAGAAAAGGACAGGTAGGAGGGAATGGATCACGGAAGAAATAGTGGAAATGATAGAAGCAAGAAGGAAAATTAAAATAGGAAACACAGAAGCAGGACAGAAAAAATATAAGGAACTAAGGAACTTAATTAATAGGAAATGCAAGCTAGCGAAAGAAGAGTGGATAAAAGGAAACTGTGAGGATATTGAGGAGGATATGAGAAGAGGTAAAGTAAATTTGGGCTACAGGAAAATTAAGTCACATTTTTCTAAAGTAAAACCAAAGGGTAACATTATATGTGATAAGCGGGGTAAGGAACTCACAGAAAATAAGGAAAAAGCTAGAAGATGGAAGGAGTATCTTGAAGATTTATATAAAGGTAGGCAGGACATGGAGGAGCTAGAAAATGTGGAACAGATAGATGAGGATGACTTAGGTCCTAGCATACTTAGGTCAGAGTTTCATAGAGCATTAAATGATTTACGGAATAACAAAGCAGCGGGGATTGATATGATACCAGCCGAATTAATAAAACACGCAGGGGAAAAAATGCAGGAGCGATTATACAGGTTAGTTTGTAAAATATATGAGAAGGGAGAAGTACCACAGGATTTTCAGCGTAGTAGAATAGTAACAATGCCAAAGAAAATAGGAGCTAATTTGTGTGAGAACTATAGGACCATTAGCCTACTATCACATGCATCGAAGATATTGTTAAAGATTATTTATAGGAGATTAGAAAATAAAGTAGAGGAAAGGCTAGGAGAAGATCAGTTTGGTTTTAGGAAAAACAGAGGGACGAGAGAGGCGATTCTAGCACTAAGAACGGTAGTAGAAAAAAGAAAGAGGGTAGGAAAGGTAACTTGCATAGCTTTTGTAGACTTAGAAAAGGCATTTGATAATGTAGATTGGGACATAATGTTTAGAATTTTAAAAGAAACGGGTATAGATTATAAGGATATGAGAATAATTTTTAATTTATATAAACACCAAACTGCCTTAGTTAGAATTGAGGGGGAAGAAGAGGTAGCAAAAATAAGGAAGGGAGTTCGGCAGGGATGTACACTCTCACCGTTATTATTTAATCTATATATAGAAGATGCAATAAACAAAGTAAAAGAAGAGTATAGTGTAGGTGTGAATGTACAGGGAGAGAAAATATATATGCTGAGATTCGCCGACGATATAGCTATATTGGAAGAAAGCGAAAAGAATTTAGAAAGGGTATTGAATGGTATGCAGGCAGTATTGACTAGGGATTTTAACATGAAAATAAATATAGGTAAAACTAAAGTGATGAGGTGTGACAAAAAGGAATGCAGTAAAAAAATGAGGATCTCAATAGGAGATAATAGAATCGAAGAAGTGTCAGATTTTTGTTATTTAGGCAGTAGAATCACAAAAGATAATCGAAGCAAGGTAGATATAAAGTGTAGGATAGCACAGGGTAGGAAGGCATTCGTAGAAAAAGAACAGATTTTAAGATCAAATATTGACTTGGGTATTAGAAAAAGATTACTGAAGGTATATGTTTGGAGTGTAGCACTGTACGGGTGTGAGGCGTGGACTATAGGAAAGGAAGAGAAGCGTAGATTAGAAGCACTTGAAATGTGGTGTTATAGGAGGATGATGAGGATTGGTTGGGAAGATAAAGTAACAAATGAAGCTGTACTAGAGTTAGTAGGGCAGAAGAGAAGTATCTGGAGAGTGTTACAGCGTAGGAGAGACAGATTAGTAGGGCATATCCTTAGGCATGGGGGGATTATGCAATTGATCATAGAAGGTAGAGTGGAGGGAAAGAGAGGGGTAGGTAGGCCTAGATTGGAGTATGTGAGTCAGATAGTTGAAGACGTTGAGATGAATAGCTATAGGGAGATGAAGGGATTAGCTCAGGATAGATCGGCATGGCGTGCTGTTTCCAACCAATCTGTAGGATTGCGGACTCTTTAACTAACCTTACAGAAAAACGTTTTACATTATATTTTTACACGGTGGCAGCCGACACCTTAACGCCGAGAACACTTCGACACCGACAAAACATGATTTTATAAACAGTATGAACTACACCTTCGCCAAAAAACATTAAAATAAAAATCGACGAAAAATCGAAATATTTCAATGGTATATATATACACCCCTTTTTCACTTTTTTCGACGGTAATGTCAACTTTTTCCGTTTGAACCGGAAATCAGTAAAATAGAGTTTTAAGAAGATTTATAGTAGTGCTGGGAATATTTGCCAATCAAACCGGAAACCGGCGCAAGCAATTCTTCACCGGTTCACCGACTAACCGTTTTCACCAATTTTCGGTGAAAACCGCGTTTCGGTAAAAACCGCTTTATGGAGAAAACCGATTTTCGGTGAAAACCGGTTTTAGGTTTGCACTGGACTACTGAATCTTACCAAACCGCGTTGCTTCGAATCAACGCACTGCTTTGAAGTAACTGTTACCGTAGTAATGTTAAGCGCTCAGAAAAAGGGGAAATGAAACACGGCACACGATAAATATTCTATTACGCACTATACAATATATATATACACGGATACAGCGCGCGATTTAAACTAAAGCTAGAGTTCTCTCGTGGTGACGCTCGGCAAGGTCACTCGGGTATAGCAAGGTCGGCTGTGGCAGCGTGCATGCAGATACCCTCGTGATGGTGTTGCTTCGGAGTCGTCTGGCAGAGAGAGCGATGTCACGGGGATCGCGCGCTTAAATGCAGTTCCGAGCAGTCCGGAGTATATCTGGAGGAGCCGGCGAGAGCATTCAGCCGGAGCGACCGTCGGCGGCAACGGCGTCGCCCCGGTTCTCGTTTCCCGCCTGCAGCGCGGCGAGGGCGGGAGCGGTCCGTTGTGGGCAGTTGCGATGGAAGTGGTTGCCCTGGCGGCAAAGGCTGCACCACGGGGGCGGGCGTCGCGGCCTGGGTCGGAACGGCCGCGGGCTGAAGGGCGGCGGCCGGTATCTTACGGACCGCGGCGCGCAGTTGCGCCCACGACTCCGGCATGGGGCACTGCAGGTAGATCCGCGTGCCCTTCTCCATCAACTGGAGGATGTGGAGGAGGGTGCTCGCGGGCGGGTCACACCCGTGCAGGCGGCGATACACGGCCATCTTGCCGTCCACGAAGGCCTTGGCGGGTGTGGAAGACTGCTCCTCGCTGCGGAAGCGCAGGTCCAGTTCCGCGAGGATCTGCTCACTATTGAACTCCTCCAGGAGTTCGTCCTTCCCCTGGGCCCAGTCCCAGGCGTCGAAGCGGTGATCCCGGGCCCACACTCCTGCGGGCCCATCCAGGAGGCGGACTGCTGCCTTCGTCCACTTGGTAGTGGGGATGTGGGTGGCGGTGAAGTGCGCCTCGCACTCCAGCAGCCACTGACGGGGATCGTGGCGACGGTCCCCGTCGAAGCGATCGGGAGCGTCCAGGTCCGGGGAATCCGGGGGGTTGCGGCGCACAGCTGCAGCGGTGGCCGCGGCGGCAGCTTGGATCAGCGCCGCCACTCTTAACTCGGGGCAGGGTGCGTCCATGTTGGGGGCGGCTGCAAAGGTCCTGGCGAGGGCGGCCGCTTCAGGCGCTGCGGCTGCGTCGGGGGGGCGGCGGCGGCAGCTGCGTCGGCCGCTGCGTCGGGAGCGGTTTCTACCTCGGGGCGGCGGCGGCGGTTTGGGTGCGGCGGCCGCTTCGGGGGCGGCTTTGGTGGTGGCGGCCGCTTCGGGGCGGTTTCTACCTCGGGCGCGGCGTCGGCGGTTTTGGCGGCGGCGGCTTATACCTCGGGGCGGCGGCGGTTTTGGTGGCGGCGGCTGCTTCGGTGCGGTTTCTACCGGGGGGGGGGGGTTCTACCTCGGGGGGGCGGCGGCTGCCTCGGGGGTGGTTGCTGCCTCGGGGGCGGCTACGGCACCGTCGGTGGTGGCTGTGGCTGGGTTGACAGCGGTTGCGGCTGGGGCGGCTGCCCCGGGAGTGGCCGCGTCTGGAGTTGGCACCTTAGCGGCGGCTGTGGCCGCCGCGGCTGCTTCAAGGACAGCGGCGTAGGCGGCGGCGGCGTCTGCCGTGATGCGCTTTCTCCGCGTCGTTCGAGCTATCGCGGAAGCGGCAGAGCTGGCGGTAGCGGTTGATGTTGATAATCTCACCTGTCTTCCTTGTGGTGTGATCTTCACCATTTGTTGTGGATATATATGGGTTGTGAACTGAAGCCCCACGTTCCGGGCGCCAAATGTTACCGTAGTAATGTTAAGCGCTCAGAAAAAGGGGAAATGAAACACGGCACACGATAAATATTCTATTACGCACTATACAATATATATATACACGGATACAGCGCGCGATTTAAACTAAAGATAGAGTTCTCTCGTGGTGACGCTCGGCAAGGTCACTCGGGTATAGCAAGGTCGGCTGTGGCAGCGTGCATGCAGATACCCTCGTGATGGTGTTGCTTCGGAGTCGTCTGGCAGAGAGAGCGACGTCACGGGGATCGCGCGCTTAAATGCAGTTCCGAGCAGTCCGGAGTATATCTGGAGGCGTTGCGCCGGCGATGTCCATACTCCGGTTGGACGAACCGGCAAGAACGACTGCAGCGGGAACAACGCAGTGCGGGGCACTAGTTGCTCCCGGTAACATAACGTATCAATTCAATTTTCCAACACGTTAATACAGTGGCGTTGCTTCTGTGCAGTACACTGCACTTTGTAAAATAGATGATGAGCTTGGCGCATATACTGAACTAGGATTGCAAAGAGCTTACACCAGTCACTGGACAATGTGTAAAATTTCGCAAATTTATATCGAAAATTAAAAAAATTCTTTAGAAACGCGTAATTGTTTATAAATTTAGAATGAACGTAAATCAATATAATTTCAAGTGTACTTTAGTTTTCAAAGTTCTGCAAATGCATTCCATTGTAATGTTCATGCAGTTTCCAACTAATCCTTATAGTTGAGGATAAATATATTTAATCAGTGATTGCATATAGCGGGCATGACTAAACATAATTTACAATATCAATACTTTTACAAAAGAATTTCGCCTTATATCTCTTTATATTCGTACTTTTATATTGGGAATTGAGTAAAATTTATTAAAGTTTGTTATATACTTTCTTTCTATTTATTTTTTTATAATTTTTCCTACCAATGTACTTATTCAATTACTTATATATAATGCTATTGCGCTTTTATTATTTATTTTAATTATTTACAAAGAAGGTATATATATATACCTGTCGAAATTTTTTAATTATTTACAAAGAAGGTATATACCTGTCGATTTTTATCAAAATTATCGAAAAATTATCGAAAAAGAAGAGAGGTATAAGCTGTCGATTTTCATCAAAATTATCGAATAATTATCGAAAAAGAAGACAGGTACATATCTGTCGATTTTCATCAAAATTATCGAAAAATTATCGAAAAAGAGCAGAGGTATATACCTGTCGATTTTCATCAAAATTATCATTTCCCATTAGAAAATGTCCCATTCAATCATTTTTTCACGTTTAATAAAAATTTAGAACCTTAGGATGGACAGTCCATATAAAAATGTTTCTAAATGTGGAATTTGAAATTGAACACGCAATTAACATCGCGTATTAATTTACAGTTGCAGATCGTGTTGGTATCGCCATCTACATATTTTAATGTTAGATGTGTGTGCGACAACGACGATAAACACACACACAGATTACACACTTTTTATTTTCGACAAACAAAGCGAGGAATTCAAGTTTAACTACATGGTTACCTGAATGCAATCCCATCTCTGCACATGCTATTTTATATGGGCAGTTTCAATGGCACCTTGAACGATAAGTTGAAGTGAAGAATATAAACTCGAAAAAGTTGATTGCGTTGGTTGAAGCGAGACTTTCGCCGTTTTCTGAGAAAGTTCTCGCTCTAGTGGAGTATTCGTTATCAACAAATGCGTGTTTATTATCAGAATTTTATCTATACACTAGTACACCTACTGCCAAGAATATGGCAAATCAGACATAAATGTATAGTTTAAAAACTGAAAAAAGAAAATACAATTATTGAACGATTGTTTGAGGACGCTATTGTGTATTTATTTTGTAATTCATAAAAGCAACATAATTTGCTATAAAATATTTGACAAAAATCAAAATAAAATATTAAAAAATTTTAAATATAAGAAATGTATGTAAAAATAATTATTTATATATATATATAAATATATAGCATGGCCAGGTCTCACCTAGAATAATTTTAAGTCAGACACTTTAAGCCACAATTATTGACTATTTATTTAACTCGATTGTACATGACAAATGGCCGCTATACCTTTGATTATGATATAAAAGTCTATATGAATGTAGAGGAACATTAGTCATTCTTAATTTAGTACTATTCAAATACAGTGAGGCAAAAACGATTCTCATGAGTAGGATCTCGCTAGTTATGATCAAGTTTAATATAAGGATAAGTTTCTCTTTCAAAAGTTGTAGCAAAATAATCCCGCGGCACCAAAATTTCTTGAAATTAAAACAAATTTGGCCATTGTAAAAAATAGGTTCACGAGTGGAATATTTTTTAAAGTTAAATATAAATTGTTGTAGTTCTGAAGGTAGCTCTTTAGATGTAATGAGTTTAGTAGCTCTTTAGTAGCGAAATAGTAGCTCTTTAGATGTAAAGAGTTTAATAATTAAATTAATAAATGATTCAACCGTGTAATTAATGAAATTATTTACCGCTTAGATAAAAAGAAAAGACGATTTATCCATCGCGCTTGTAGATATATAAAACTTTCATGCAAATACTAAAGAAGATTTAAATAAACAATAACGAATGTTTTCAGGATTTATATTTTTCACCGTAGTTTGATTTTATTACTCAATAAAAAAACAATTTAGGAAACAAAATCTCAAAAATGGCCCAGGATTTTCAATTTTTTTTAGTTGTATTTCAAGAAAAATAATCTAAGATCAGTTGGGACATACCACTAATTTTATAATGTTTAATTTGTCATCCTTTTCAAAATAAAGAAAAAAAATCAACATCTGCACTGTTGAATTGAAAAGAATAGTGGTTGGATAGAGAAAAGAAAATATATAAAAATTGAATTCCAAATTTTAATTCTTTTTCACAACAATATCGATGCTTTAATTCAATAAAATATTGTAGAAACGAATGGCAAGTGATAATTTGCTTTTAATTATATTTAGCAGCGTACATTTTCAAAAGACAGCACAATTGACTGTTTGCAGAGAATGTGGCAAATACCACTGTTCATGGAAGCGACAACTGAAAATCCATTTGAAATTCCGTGTAAACATTACATGCCGTCGTGTAAAAATTGTGCAAAAACGGATGCGAAACATACCCAGACATAAGCACGGCCGCAGTGCGATCTAAAGTTGGTTATATGCAACTTTTTTCTGGCTAAGTTATGTAGAATGTACGGTACGAAGATAAACAGCAATGTTCGAAAGATACAAGATGTTCCAGTCTAACGTACAGATACAATGGAATAGAGGTGAATTTTTTTGATAAAAAAAAAAACACGATTCGCAACGCCATGTTAAGGATATAAAAATGTTAAATCGATTTAGCAGAATATAATATAATTTTGTTATAGAGATAATTTAAAAACGATAACTAAAACTTGACGGATCGAAAGACATGAAGATGGCTCTCCTCGCCATTTTTTTAAATTAGTTTTCTCGGAAAAAATGTTTTTGGCTAATGGAAGTGCTCTTATAAAGTCAAGAATTTGGGACAATAAAAAAATTAAAGGTGAAACGTTCTACATGGACAAAGCGGTGCATAGAAATTACCAGTATAAGTTATATTGGAATTCTTGAAAAATTTTTGGTGATACTTCTTAGTAAATTGTTGGTAGTGAACTATCGAAGACATCCTCCATGAACACACCAATGGAGAATGCGATAAATATTTTTTTCAATCAATAGGTGTCTGGTTAAAAATAATGAAATATTACAAGATGCAAAAACTTAATCAATCAAATAAAATAATAATAATACATAATAAGGAATAAGAAAGTGGGTGAATCTATATAAAAATAAATCAAATGAAAATGTAGAAATGCTTAACTTAGTAAAAAAATTCTATGATTCATAGCGTAGTGTAAAATAGAACAAGCGGGCTTTGTTATTTATTTTTACCTTATTTATGACACAAAAATATTGTAGTATTAGTATTATATTAAAACGACCACTTACTTCTAGTTAGCTGACAATTATAAAAAAAATTCATCTAGCACCTCAGAATAGACTATAGACCACATATGTGAACTAATTAAACATATTTTAATCGTCCAATTAAACCGATTTTTTAAATTCAAAAAACACACACTAATGCTGTCTATTTACGCACACCAGTGTGCCAAATATTACTCAAGAACTTCTGCAGATTTCTTTAAAAAAACGGAAGGAACGATGCGCGGTACTGTAATTGATAATAGCAGAAGTTGTACTAAATTTTAAATTTGTTCGCGTGATTCATTTCGGATAGTTTAAGACTATGAGGTTTGTATGAAGCGAAGAACTAATGGAACTATCGTTGATTTGCGTCTAGTTAACACTATTGGCATCGGTAGACTGGCGATGTCTTTACCTGACCAGTTTCTTATCAGCGAAAATAACAACTTTGTATAAACAAATCGAGCGAGGTAATCTGTCTGTGTAGAAAAAATCAATAGATTCGCCATGTGTTGTTGTGTTGTAAATGTGCAAAATAAAACTATCGCAAATACGATAGCATGAATATTTTTATACCGTCACAAACTATCTATATTCTAGTGTGGACATTTATATAATTTTTTTTTTATATATAAAAATATTATAGTAGAAAGTTTTTAGAAATACAGATTAGGAAATCTTTTGTTTGGGTCATAAATTTGATTTTACGAGGTAGACACTTTGTCCATCTTATTGCTTATAAAATTGAAGAAGAACTATAGTATCAATATTAATGTCTTATAACAGCTAAATTGAATGTTTAAAGTAGCCCTTAGGACACTGAAAAAAGGCCACTTAAAATAGCCATCTGATAAATTCAAGCTAGTAAAACCAATCGTCAAAAGCTAAAACAACTTATTTCGTAGATGCACATGGAGGGCATGCAGAATGCTGTCGAACCCTAATCTTTGCTATTGCAGGAATATTTGCGGACTGTTGAAACTCTTCACTTTTCCATGGTTCGTGAATTTTTCTCATTCCGCATTTCTGGTTTTTCATTAGGTAACATAATGCCGCATTGCATGAGGATGCAATTTGCGTGTGTAGGATTGCTTCATGTAATTCTATATGGCAATAGAAGATAACGCGTCATGATTTATGCGGATGGAAACGCCGTGTCGCGACATGCAGTGGACATATATAATACTTGTGTAAATCACTGTAGGTTTACCTGTCGGCATTACACAACGATGTTAAAGTACCGCTAAAGATAGAAAGAGTTCTAAAGCGCATACAAATACAAGGATATATACAGAATGAGTCTATGGAAAAGAACAACCATCAGCATGAGATATCTAATTTTACTACAACGGTTCCTCTATGTCCGATAGTAGAGTTACCTTTTAGCGAAAGGGTTTACTATTTCGATAGGGACATATTTTCAAGACGTAAGAATATAAAAATAATGCGACTTGGTTATAATTTTAAGTTGACGAGGAATACAAAGGAATGTAATGCACAATGATATCGTGATTTATCTGTTGATGTGTTTCCTGTCGTAAAAAATTCTTTCATACAACACTGGAAGACTTCATAATATAGACTACGCAAAAATGTAGTAATAATCATTTATAAAATGTAGAAATGATACCAACAGTCCAAAATCGTTTATTAGTTAGTTAAAGAGTCCGCAATCCTAAAGATTGGTTGGAAACAGCACGCCATGCCGATCTATCCTGAGCTAATCCCTTCATCTCCCTATAGCTATTCATCTCAACGTCTTCAACTATCTGACTCACATACTCCAATCTAGGCCTACCTACCCCTCTCTTTCCCTCCACTCTACCTTCTATGATCAATTGCATAATCCCCCCATGCCTAAGAATATGCCCTACTAATCTGTCTCTCCTACGCTGTAACACTCTCCAGGTACTTCTCTTCTCCCCTACTAACTCTAGTACAGCTTCATTTATTACTTTATCTTCCCAACCAATCCTCATCATCCTCCTATAACACCACATTTCGAATGCTTGTAATCTACGCTTCTCTTCCTTTCCTATAGTCCACGCCTCACACCCGTACAGTGCTACACTCCAAACATATACCTTCAGTAATCTTTTTCTAATACCCAAGTCAATATTTGATGTTAAAATCTGTTCTTTTTCTACGAATGCCTTCCTACCCTGTGTTATCCTACACTTTATATCTACCTTGCTTCGATTATCTTTTGTGATTCTACTGCCTAAATAACAAAAATCTGACACTTCTTCGATTCTATTATCTCCTATTGAGATCCTCATTTTTCTACTGCATTCCTTTTTGTCACACTTCATCACTTTAGTTTTACCTATATTTATTTTCATGTTAAAATCCCTAGTCAATACTGCCTGCATACCATTCAATACCCTTTCTAAATTCTTTTCGCTTTCTTCCAATATAGCTATATCGTCGGCGAATCTCAACATATATATTTTCTCTCCCTGTACATTCACACCTACACTATACTCTTCTTTTACTTTGTTTATTGCATCTTCTATATATAGATTAAATAATAACGGTGAGAGTGTACATCCCTGCCGAACTCCCTCCCCTACTTTTGCTACCTCTTCTTCCCCCTCAATTCTAACTAAGGCAGTTTGGTGTTTATATAAATTAAAAATTATTCTCCTATCCTTATAATCTATACCCGTTTCTTTTAAAATTCTAAACATTATGTCCCAATCTACATTATCAAATGCCTTTTCTAAGTCTACAAAAGCTATGCAAGTTACCTTTCCTACCCTATTTCTTTTTTCTACTACCGTTCTTAGTGCTAGAATCGCCTCTCTCGTCCCTCTGTTTTTTCTAAAACCAAACTGATCTTCTCCTAGCCTTTCCTCTACTTTATTTTCTAATCTCCTATAAATAATCTTTAACAATATCTTCGATGCATGTGATAGTAGGCTAATGGTCCTATAGTTCTCACACAAATTAGCTCCTATTTTCTTCGGCATTGTTACTATTCTACTACGCTGAAAATCCTGTGGTACTTCTCCCTTCTCATATATTTTACAAACTAACCTGTATAATCGCTCCTGCATTTTTTCCCCTGCGTGTTTTATTAATTCGGCTGGTATCATATCAATCCCCGCTGCTTTGTTATTCCGTAAATCATTTAATGCTCTATGAAACTCTGACCTAAGTATGCTAGGACCTAAGTCATCCTCATCTATCTGTTCCACACTTTCTAGCTCCTCCATGTCCTGCCTACCTTTATATAAATCTTCAAGATACTCCTTCCATCTTCTAGCTTTTTCCTTATTTTCTGTGAGTTCCTTACCCTGCTTGTCACATATAATGTTACCCTTTGGTTTTACTTTAGAAAAATGTGACTTAATTTTCCTGTAGCCCAAATCTACTTTACCTCTTCTCATATCCTCCTCAATATCCTCACAGTTTCCTTTTATCCACTCTTCTTTCGCTAGCTTGCACTTCCTATTAATTAAGTTCCTTAGTTCCTTATATTTTTTCTGTCCTGCTTCTGTGTTTCCTATTTTAATTTTCCTTCTTGCTTCAATCATTTCCACTATTTCTTCCGTGATCCATTCCCTCCTACCTGCCCTTTTCTTTGTGCCTAATACTTCATTTGCTGCTGTAATTAACCCATTTCTGATTTCCCTCCATTCGCAATCTATGTCGCTCCTTGATGTTCCATTAGCCATGATTTCTACTTTCTGCTTGTACTTTTCACATACATCAGCTAATTTTAACCTATCGACATCTACTCTGACCTGTTTGGACTTCTGTAATTTCTTGAATTTGACTTCTGAGTCCAGGACTACTAAATTATGGTCACTATCAATATCTGCTCCAGGGTAACTCTTACAATTCTTAATCTGGATCCTAAACCTCTCTTTAACCAGTATGTAATCTATCTGATACCTCCCTATATCTCCTGGCATTTTCCACGTATATATCCTGCGATTGTGATTCTGAAAAAGCGTGTTTGCTACCACTAGCTTATTCCTAATACAAAACTCTACCAATCTATCCCCTCTATCATTACGTGTTCCTATTCCATATTCTCCTACTATTGAACCTTCCTTTCCCTTACCTACTACGGCATTCCAATCTCCGATTACAATTAGATTATCCTGTCCTTTAACGTTTGCTAACCTAGATTCAATCTCCTCATAAATGGATTCTACCTCCTCATCATCGTGACTTGAAGTTGGCATATATACTTGCACTATAACTGTGTCCGTTGGCTTCGTGTCTAATCTAATAGTTATAATTCTATCACTAACTTGGCAATAACTCTTTACACTACATCCCAACTTTCTATTCATTATAAAACCTACACCGGTATGCCCATTATCTGATGCTGTGGTTATTAATCTATATTCTCCTGACCACGTATCTACTTGATCTTTCCCCCTAACTTCACTAATCCCTACAATATCCAGTTTAAGTCTCTCCATTTCTAATTTCAAATTCTCTAACTTTCCTATCCTATTCATGCTGCGTACATTCCACGCTCCGACTCGTAGAATTCTCGACGAAAACGATTTCTTGCCCGCCCCAGAATCCGAGGGCTTGCCTGCTACCGAAGTAGCAGGGTGAGATTCTGAGCCATTGGCTCTACTCACCTGGGGTAATACATTAAAGATAATCGACATTTTCATCTGTAGGCTTGAGAAAGGTACAGTGCTGGTTTCTCCTTGCCTTGCACCGACCAATCAGTGCATATTTTAGCCGTCGCCCCACCGATTCAGCCTAATCCCCCTAATACCGTGGGTTAGCCTGAATCTTTCCTATAGACCGGGATCCCTGTATAGGGACCGCTCTATAGGCCAGAGCATCGTTGCCCATGTCTTGCCCCTAGGAGGCATATGCAGTGCATTGGCACACTATTGACAATCGTTTATAAACGATTTATATAAATTGAGAGAAAATGTTTTTAACATTCAAATTCCAAGTATCGTCAAATAAATATTAGGGCCATGGACGAAGGATTCAAGTCCCAATGCGGAAGGAGTATTTTCGAAAAAAAAAAAATTCCTTCCGGATCATAGATGTTGTGAATGTGTATAAAAATCGTTAAAACTTACAGCAGTAGAAAATCTCAAGACTGAAGACATCGTACAGAATTTTTGTGTAGCTTTGCATATGTACAACATGCCTTTTACTTTATATTCCGCCTTGTTTGTGTAATACGATGAAGATGTTTTGCATTATTCGTCAAAAAGATTGGAGAACGAGATTAATTAATTGGATAAGTCGTCTTATTAAAATCGGCCGCTTATAATTAGCAATGCCTGTTGTTTTGGGATGTAGAACAATGCCACGTATGCAAATTATATGAATGGTTATTAATAGGTGATTACTTTGATGGAGTACTGATGTCTTATAATGGATGTATTTAAAAATATTACCTGATTATTTATTATATATACTAATTATTTCAAATTATGATAATAAATGCACGAAACTGTGATATAACTGTAGATGGGGGCATAGCATTCGAAATGCGCATCTAGATGCTTTTTAAGTCACGGTATTTGGGTGATATTCTATACTATTTAACACGGTAGTGATAATTTTTAATGATTTATTTTGAGTTATAGAATCTATCCATTTTCCGTGCAGTGTAATATGAAGAGGTAAAAAAGGGTGGTTTTGCACTTCTGCACGTATAATTCATAATGTTTTATTTATTACACCGATCCTATGCTTGGAAAATATAAAAAATGTTCATGGAATATTTGTTCGAATAAAAATTAGAAAAAATGGTCTTGTTAAATAATTCACTTTTAATTAAGTCACGATTCACAGCTCTAAATAATTTTACATATTTCCTGAACTTTCTCCTATACCAGTGATGGCGCACCTTACACCGAATATTTGTTAACAGAAAAACTTGACAATTGACCCTTTTTTTTAGATATTTATCGACATTAGATATTTATACTTTAATTTTTTAATATTTTCGATTGTCTGTTCTCTCTTTTATGATATAAAAAATAAATTCATAAAAATCAACACGTGGGTCGTTTAAAAATTATAAAAAAATATGACCCGCGGATCATAGGTGCGCCACCACTGTCCTATACGTTTCCTATCGGATTATCTTAGTATCTATACATAATTCAATATATGCGATACTGTTATTCTGAGCTATACATTTTTAAAACAAATACATCCAGGTGATTATTGGTTGTCCATCATTTGTGGTATACGTGACATTATTAACTATTAACAGTACATTGTTGCTAATTTGTTGCAAATCTTAAAGAAACTATAAAGCCATCGAAATAAGTTGAGGTTCGTACAAAACACTAATGTAAGTTAAACTTTTCTAATGAATAAATTTATAAAAAAAAAGATACTTTGTAATAACATGAGTCCTTACCGCATCATTTCAATTATCGCTTTATAGAATGGTATTCAGCCCTCTAAAATTCTTGTTACTTGATACTTATTTATACTTTTAATCCTTAATTTAACTAATAAAATTACCTCGCGATTTTTTCGTGGTATCTATCAATAAGATGAAGAATCTAATCAATGTACAACTCAATAATACATTTGCGCAACTCATTTTCATATACTTTTATTCCATATAATGCGAAGCGATAGTTCTGTACGGTATTGCAATTTTCTTATAATGGTTTTGTGTAAAAGCACTACCACTAATTAATAGCAAATGATTATAGGTAGCGCACATATCAATCATATGGTAATGCCGCTAATAAGCAACGGCTCAGTCCATCATATATTGTGCATCAAAGTACGTCCAGTGTTGCATGAAACACTCTGCTTTAACAACTTGACACGTAGTGTTTAAGTTGTTAAAATATTGTGTTCTTTTTTCGCATGTAGAAACAAACACACTGTATATATACTATAGAGTTACGTTAGGATGAAGTGTGCGATTTAAATGTAACCTGTTACATTATTTAAATTTTTATAAAAAAAAAATTATGCAATTTTATATAGAATCATAAAGTAAGTACATTTATAATGACTGAACTACAATTATCATATGACATGGCTTGCAAAGTATGCACCAATAAGGTAACGAATATGGAAATATTTATTTGCAAAATGCCTAGTACAATATAAACACAAAATAAATATATGTATAAAATCTTTGCAACAATATATATTAATTTTTTTTTATAGGAAAAGAGGGTGGAGAGTATGCTTTATAATAGTATATTGCTGGTATTATAAATAAATCACATAATATAAACCAAATTTTCAGATTGTTCCAGGGAAATTTCATAGTCAAGGTTTATTATTTCATGATTGGGAATGTGTGAATGTGAATGTTTATCGGATTTTCTCACGTGGAGACTATCGTTGTCTTATGTTATGTAATATGAAGTAGCAATTCTCTATTTTGCTTCAACTATAATTATTGATTTCAGGTTCAAGTGAACTTTAGAAAATGCATATTGAGTGATGACGGTGTTGTGTTATCAATTACACATGTTAAGAATAGTTTTATTTATTAAATTACAATTTACGACTGGTCTCTTCGAGGAGCTAAACTCGACTACTTTTACCGTCGAACATACAATCCCAATACCAAATAATACAGGTACTCGGGGTTGTTCTTGTATGTGTATGTAGTTACAACATTCCTTCGCCCTTATAGAAAAATATATATATGTATGACAAATTTTGGAATGTACATATATATATTTTTTATTTTTTTTATAATTAAATATGCAATAACTGGTACGTTGGAAAATCAGCATACTTAAAAGTTAATACTTATATGATTAGAAATAAGATATAAAGTTAAAATAGAAAATAAGATACATGAAATAAACAGATTCACTATTACATCAAATAAAATGTGTATGTTATTTTATATAATATTTGTAAATTATTACTAACTAGTCTAATACCTTCTAGGAAAATCTTATTGTTAAACATATGTAATTAAATCTATTATCTAGAACACATATTATATTTCACATTAACGAGGTTTATAAAATCCTGACGTCAAATAATTTGTGATTTGTTTATTTTTATTTTTTCATGGAAATGAAGTATAGATATACCAATACGAAACATTGATAAATAGGGGAATATAATGGAATTTTAATGATCTTTCTGTTTAATTGTATGTGCTTTCCTAAATTCCGACTATTTTTCGATTTCCTTACTAATGAGACGCTTACTGCAGAGGCTTAACCAAAATACAACATTTGGACACTTTATGGTTTCTAATAACCGTCGGTTTATTTTCTTCGAACATCTAATTTTTATCTTCTCTAAAATCAACGAATTGTCACGTATTTCGTGACGAATTTCTTATCCCAACTTTGGCAATATAAGGAATCTCTGACGAATGCCGCAGTATATACCTGTTATATATTTATCAATACGTATATTAAGCAAGTTTAGCGATACGACTATTTTCTTTTAAGGCACGAATTAAAAACATTGATTAATCTAATTACCTTAATTAGAATTATCAATTGTTATATATTTATCAATACGTTTATTAAGCAAGGTTAGCGATACGACTATTTTCTTTGAAGGCACGAATTAAAAACATTGATTAATCTAATTACCTAATTTAGAATTATCAATTTACTATTGTTAAATTAATTACTTTATTTAGACTTAGCAAATACTATAAAAGTATTTGACTCCACAAGAAATGTAACCATTTAGTACACAGACTTTAACATTGTCAGTTATTCTGTGGTTCCCTTATATATAAAATTGAATATAATATATATTGTAATCCATGAAATAAAATAAAGTTTTTTTCTTAAGTTTAAAAAGAGAAAACTTAAGTGGCGCAGTCAGTAGAATTTTTGAAGGAAACCAAAACACTAATATTGGTTTAGGTCCTTTTGTCTCTACAATTAATCAAAAATAGAACATCATAAACGCATAACTTAAAAAGTTGTTCCTGTCATTCATCGAGCTTATTATCAAACATCTGTTCCAACTGTGGTCCAATTCCTGGAAGGAGAACAAAAATCGTCAAATTCCTTGGGTGAGATCGACAGTGAGGCCAGAATCAACAAAGAAGAGAAGGAGTCGATTGGACATCTGTTCCAACTGTGGTCCAATTCCTGGAAGGAGAACAAAAATCGTCAAATTCCTTGGGTGAGATCGACAGTGAGTCCAGAATCAACAAAGAAGAGAAGGAGTCGATTGGTGAAGACAACAGCGAACGTTAATCAAGAAGAAAGAAAAAAAAAGGAATCTAATGAAGATAATAATAATTTTTATGTAAGTCAAATATTGTTCACAATTTTATTGCTTTATATATATGGATGATGGTAATAATTTAGATAATTTAAATATTGAACCTCACGATTTTGAGAATATCGAATAATTTAATAAATATAAATCAAAAATTTTTAAATAACATGGCTACTTTAAGAGATCAATTAGAAACCATTTCAAATTACGATGGTAATGCTATCACAATTGCAACATTCATCACAAACTGTGAAGATATTTTACATCAACTAGCTAGAAATCCCGATAACCCTGAAAATCGTAATTTTAATTCATTTTTATTACGTCATATAAAAAATAAATTAGTTGGAAGAGCAGCCCAAATCGTTGCTATCAGACATATAAACACTTGGGATGATTTAAAAAAGCTTTTATTAATAACTTTTGGAGACCAGCGAGATGAAGATTCTCTTGTTAATGATATGTTAATGTTAACTCAAAATGGCAATGAATCCGCCATAGCTTTTGGTGAACGCTGCCAAGATATAAGAAGCTTATTAATTGCAAAATGTTCATATGAAGAACCCATTGCAGAAATTCGAAATGCAAAAATAATATTATATAATAATTTAGCACTGAAAACATTCATGAGAGGACTCAAAGAATCTATGAGTTTAGTAGTTAGATGTAGGGACCCAGATACTCTGGAAGAAGGCATTAAAATTGTCTTAGAAGAAGAAAATCTCAACTATAATCGGAATAAGAAACAAAATATTAATTTTCAAAACAATTACCGAAATCCTCAAAATCAATTTCAAGCTAACAATCAAAATTCATTTAATCAAAGAAGATTTAATACCCCTTATAATTTTAATAATAATTTTCAAAGACCATTTCAACAACAACCATTTTTTAACAATCAAAATCATAATTTCAATAAAAATTTCAGACAACCAAATGTTTTTAAACCTAATAATAATAATAGGAGATTTCCACCTCCTATACCAATGGAAGTAAATAGCGGTAACATCAGACACACTAATAATTCCAATCATAATAATACTCGTTTTCATCATAATCAACATCCAATTCCAATGGAAACGTCTACATTTAATACAAGACGTCATAACCTCCATTATCAAGATGTTCAACCATCAACATCTAATGACCAGAATCAAAATGATGATAACCTGGAAATAAATAAATCAGAAAATTTTCCGTTAGTTTTTCAAAGAAACTTCCCGAGATAGTCTTACATAATTCAAATGTATCATCTCTACCATATATTATTATACCAGAAACAAATTCCAAATTCATGTTAGACACAGGTTCTACGAAAACTTTAATAAATCCAAACTTAGCAGAAAAACATTATTCAAATCTAATTGAATATGATCCTTTTATAATTCGTACAGCTCATAAAACAACTTCACATGGTTATAGTTTAACCAAACCAATTTCAAAAATTTTTAATAACACTATGTTTCATAAATTTCACTTATTTAATTTCAATCCTAATTATGATGGATTAATAGGAGTCGATTTATTACAAAAATTAAATGCAAAAATCGATTTAAAGAATAATTCATTAGTTACACCTTTTGCAAATATACCTTTATATTTAGAAAATCAGCTAATCACAATTAAAATTTCACCTAGATGTGCGCAAATTGTTCAAGTTCCCGTAGATAAAAACATTAATTATGGCTACATAAATTATATTAATTTTGAGAGAGGATTAGAAATGCCATCAGCACTAGTAAAAATTGAAAATCAAATAGCTACCAGTGTCATAACAAATTCTACAGATATTGAACGTACGATAATATTTAAAGATTCAATTTTAATTGAAGAATTAGATCCATTAGAAGAAATAAATATCAATCATATTACAAACTCATTTATTCCAAACAGAGAATATGATAATTTACTAAAACAAAATTTAAGAAACATACGCTTACAGCATACTAATTCTGAGGAAAATGATCAAATACGACAATTATGTTATAATTATAGAGATATATTTTATTGTGAAGAATTGCCTTTATCTTTTAATAATCAAATAAAACACCAAATAAACTTATCAGATAATACACCTATTTTTACAAAAACATATAGGTATCCTAATATTCACAAACAAGAAGTTTCAAAACAAATCAATACTATGTTATCTCAAAATATTATTAGACAATCAATTTCCCCATGGTCAAGTCCTGTATGGATAGTTCCAAAAAAATTAGACGCCAGCGGAAAAAAGAAGTGGCGTATGGTCATCGATTACAGAAAATTAAATGAAAAAACAATTAATGATAAGTATCCTCTACCCAACATTACTGATATCCTTGATAAATTAGGAAAAAGTCAATATTTTACAACACTAGATTTAACTTCCGGCTTCCATCAAGTCCAAATGGAAGAAAAAGATATTGAAAAAACTGCTTTTAATACTGAAAACGGTCATTATGAATTTAATAGAATGCCGTTTGGTTTAAAAAATGCCCCTTCCACTTTCCAGAGAGTTATGGACAATATCTTACGAGGGTTGCAAAATGAAATATGTAGTGTATATTTGGACGATGTTATTATTTTTTCAACATCTCTTCAAGAACACATTTCAAGATTAAAAGAAGTTTTTGAACGTTTAAGATTGTCAAATTTCAAAATTCAACTAGATAAGAGTGAATTTTTAAGAAAAGAAGTTGCTTATTTAGGACACATTATTACCCCTGAAGGTGTAAAGCCAAACCCTGATAAAATTTCAGCCATTACTAAATTTCCCATTCCAACTACTCAAAAGGAAATTAAAAGTTTTTTAGGATTAATTGGTTATTATCGTAAATTTATCCAAGACTTCGCTAAATTAACTAAACCCATAACAAAATGTTTAAAGAAAGGAAAGAAAGTAGAACATTCAGTCGAATTTATTGCAAGTTTTGAAAAATGTAAAGAAATGTTAGTTAATGATCCAATTTTGCAATATCCAGATTTTAAGAAACCTTTTGTTTTAACTACAGATGCATCAAATTTAGCCATAGGTGCAGTCTTAAGTCAAGGAAGTCCACCTAATGATTTGCCAGTTTCATATGCTTCGCGTACACTTAACGAAAGTGAAACTAAATATTCTACTATAGAGAAAGAATTACTCGCTATTGTTTGGGCAACTAAATTCTTTAGACCATATTTATACGGTAGAAAGTTTACCATATACACAGATCACAGACCATTGCAGTGGCTATTTTCTTTAAAAGACCCTCATTCGAAATTAGCCCGTTGGAGATTACGGTTAGAAGAGTTTGATTATGAAGTCATATATAAAAAGGGTAGTTTAAATACAAATGCAGACGCTTTATCAAGAGTTGAAATTAATCCAACCGAATTATTGGACATAGATACTGCTTCAATAATTGTAAATTTAGATGATGATGATATAGATCAAATGCTTGAAAATATTTGTGAAAATACTGAAATCCCAAATACCCCAGAAATTCGAGACTTAATAAGATATATTGATAATGATATTGATAATACAGTTCATACAAATATTGATATTGAACCTAATCAAAGTATACCAATTTCAGAAGATATTATTAATAATAAACCTAGACAAATATTTATTACAACAGTTTTGACAAATCCAAAACAACCAATGGTAGAAAATCAAGAAGGAAAAGTTATTATTAAAGCCTATATTAGTCAAGATCAGAATGAAGAAGAAATATTGAGCTTGTTAAAATCTTATACAGAACCTAAAATTACAACTCATTTGTTTATTGATACCGAAAAAATGTATAAAGATATTTGTGGTACATATGTCAAACACTTTTCAAATAATGGACCTATTTTAATACGATGTTTAAAGAAAACACGGAATATTAATGATATAGAAGAACAAATAAATTTAATTATCAACCACCATGAAGGAAAGACTAATCACCGTGGTATTAATGATACCTTAGCAAGATTAAGAAAAGATTATTATTGGAAAAATATGAAAGATAGTATTAGTAATTATATAAATAATTGTGATTTTTGTAAAAAAGCAAAATATGAACGAAATCAGCCAAGTATTCCTATGGTACTTACTGAAACCCCTGGAAAACCTTTTGAAAAATTACATGTAGATACCTTTACTATTGAAGGAAATAATTTTGTTACAATTATAGACGCTTTCTCAAAAATAGGTCAAGCTTATAATATAGTTTCCAAAAATGCTGTAGAAATTGCAGATAAATTACTTCATTATTTTCAACATTATGGAGTACCCTCAAATATTACAATGGATGGAGGAAGCGAATTCAATAATGAATGTGTAAAACAATTGTTACAAATGCATAAAATAATTTTTCATATAACAACCCCTAAACATCCAGAATCTAATGGACTTATTGAGCGATTACATTCCACAATTATTGAACATTTTAGAATACTAAGACAAACTTCAAAAGAATCCCCTATTCATTTAATGAAATATACAATTATTGCATATAACAATACGATACATTCTGTTACAGGATATACTCCACTAGAAATATTATTAGGACATACCGAAAATAGAAATCCTTATGATTTATTTTATAATTTTAATTATTTTCAAGAATATTGTTTAAATCATAAAAATAAAATGAAAACTACTTATAAACTAATTCAAGAAAAAATGATAGAAAAAAAAGAACGATTATTAAATCAAAGAAATAATCTATCTGATGTAAATAGATTTAAAATTAATGATACAGTGTATGAAAAGAATGTTTCTAGAAATAAGACAAACAAAAAATATGAAGGTCCTTTTACAATTATGGAATTATTACCAAATAATACATGCATGATAAAAGATCATAATGACATTTTACGGAAAGTACATCTTAGTAATTTGAGATTTCCTCCAATTGTTTCAGATCCCTCTTCGTCGGAATAATGTCTACTAAATTAAATATTACTAAAATTATAAATAATCCTGGTTTATTACCATGCAAATTAGGAACTACTAAAATAATATCTGATACTTGGACTCTTGTACAAGTATTTGATTTAAATAAATTAAAAACTGAGTTTGAACAATTAAAAGTAAATTTTATAAATATTAAAGAAATATATGACAATACTAATGTTACGTTATCAATTCAAAATGATTCACATAATTACATTTATTTAATACAACATTTGAATGAGGAAATACAACAAACGTTTTTACAAATTTCTCCAGTAATTTCACGTCGAAAGAAAAGAGGAATAATTAATGGATTAGGTAGTATTATAAAAGCAATCACAGGTAATTTAGATCAAGAAGACGCTATCAAATTGAATAATGAAATTGAAAATTTAAAGGTTAATCAAGTGAAATATATTAACTCACAAAAGCAACAAATAAGCCTTACTTCTGAAGCAATTACAAAATTCAATAATACTATTCATAAATTATCAAGCAATCAAGAGAATCTTAAATCAAAAATACTCCAATTAGAAGTAACAATACATCAAAGTAATGCAAAAGAATTAATTACGTTATCAGTAAATACTGTATTTATTCAACTAATTGCAGCTTTAAATTCAATATTAAGATTATTGGAAAAAGTACAAACCGCTATTACATTTGCAAAATTAAATATAATGCACCCATCAATTATTGATCCGGTACATTTAATTAATGAATTAATCAAAATACAAAACCAATTAAATGAGAAATCATTACCATTGCAACCAGAATTGAATACAATTATACCTTTTGAAAATCTTATAAATATAAGAGCTTATGTTTTAAATACCAAAATCACATTTCTATTAGATATTCCAATCGTAGAAAATATTGATTATAATTATTACCATTTATATCCATTACCCATTTCAAGAAATGAACATTCATATGAAATAATAATACCAAAGTCAAAATATTTGTTATTAAGTGAACAATATTATGCTTCAATAAATAAACCATGTAAAGAAATTATTCCAGGAAAAATGTTATGTAATTCATTAAACACTTTTTCAATAAATAAAGAAGCACCATGTGAAATACAATTACTTACAGTAACTGGAAATTATAATAATTGCATATCAAATAATTTCTTAATGAATAAAGAAAAAATTCAAAAGTTAGAACGAAATATTTGGATTGCAGTACTTCCTAATAAAACTAAAATCCATATAAATTGTAATAAAGAAAAAGAAAATAAAGAATTGTCTGGAACTTATACGATGCAAATCCCAAAAAATTGTTATATTGATATAAAGGGTATTAGAATTGAAGCTCATGAAGAGAAAATACCTACTAAAATTGTTCAGATTCCAGAATTAAACTTTAATCATATTAAAACAACTGATACACCAACTTTAGGTACATTGTATTTGGAAGATATTAATTTAGATGATACACAAATTATTAAAGAAAATTTGCATAAATTATCATTAGATTTAGACAAAAATGTTAATGTTAATATGCTACGAATCCCTAGTTTATGGACTATAATTATCTATTTAATTTTAATATGTATTGGATTTTTTGTATTGTATAAATATCGTATATTGTTGTCACCTAAAACCCTGAAAACTAAACATCATGCAGTGTCCCAGGAGGAACCCATAAGCCTGGATACAATTCGAATTACTGCTCATTAAAATATTTTTAAATAAAGTTAAAAAATATTGTCATTCATCAGTTTTCAAATTAATTACCCAGTCTTTGTTTTAATGGGGAGGTGTTATATATTTATCAATACGTATATTAAGCAAGTTTAGCGATACGACTATTTTCCTTTAAGGCACGAATTAAAAACATTGATTAATCTAATTACCTTATTTAGAATTATCAATTGTTATATATTTATCAATACGTTTATTAAGCAAGGTTAGCGATACGACTATTTTCTTTTAAGGCACGAATTAAAACATTGATTAATCTAATTACCTTATTTAGAATTATCAATTTACTATTGTTAAATTAATTACTTTATTTAGACTTAGCAAATACTATAAAAGTATTTGACTCCACAAGAAATGTAACCATTTAGTACACAGACTTTAACATTGTCAGTTATTCTGTGGTTCCCTTATATATAAAATTGAATATAAAATATATATTGTAATCCATGAAATAAAATAAAGTTTTTCTTAAGTTTAAAAAGAGAAAACTTAAGTCGCCTTACAGTTTCGTCATTCAGTAAAACTTTATCACCTAATTTAAATATTGCTACATTGAGATTTTTGTCATGTTGTTGCTTGGATGTATTTTTATGCTTTATAATATTATTTTTCGCTAACTGTCTACTTCGTTGCAGTTTTAATTTTAAGTCCGCAACATAATCATCGTATGAATAGGTAATTTCTGGCTCACTTACTATAGGTAAGGGTAAATTAGGCGACACGCCAACAACAAGTTCATGTGGTGTAAAGTTTGCTGAAGTATGAGGAGTGGTATTATAGGCAAAAACATGGAAATGAATTAAAGAATCCCAATTAGTTTGATCATTACTTATGAAATTGCGTAAAAATTCACCTAAAGTTTTGTGGCTTCTCTCAAGTGCGCCGTTTGACTGCGAATGAAAAGCCGTTGTTTGTAGTTTCCTTATTTTAAATAACTTGCAAACATTCTTAAAAATCTCCGACAGAAAATTAGTACCCTGGTCCGTTACAATTTGCTCTGGTATTCCAAATTTGCAAATAATATTGCTAACTAGGGCATCTGCTACAGTGGCAGCGTCCGTATTTTGTAAGGGTACTGCTTCTATAAATTTTGTTAAATCGTCCATAAACGTTAAAATATACTTATTTCTTTTATCTGTTTCTGGTAATGGACCTACAATGTCCAAAAAGCATTTTTCCAGAAATTTTAAAGATGTTTGTGTTATTTGTAAAGGAGCTTTGGTTTTCCTACATGATTTATTGATTTGACATTGAGTACATAATTTAATGTAATCTGAAATATTTGCATGCATATTTGGCCATTTGTACATCATACTTATACGTTTAAAAGTACGATCGACACCTTGATGTGCACCTAATATTGTGGCATGATATTCCGTAATCATTCGCTGTATTTGATCTTTTGTGAGAATAGTTTTTGCTGAGCCTATCCTTACTGTTATATTAGTATCTTTAAAAATATACCTAAACATGAACCTAACCATTGGCCATTTATTCTTCCTTATTAAGCCGAATCGATTTATTTTAATTTTATCTATATTATTACTTACACAAATATTTTTTATTTTAATTATGTAAGAATATATATCAGGTAAATTAATTTTTGATAAATAAGTTTCGCTAGTAATCAAAGCAATGTAATTAAAATTAGAATTTTTGTTGAAAGATATATCTCCTACGTTGTTTATTTCATTTTTAACGCTGTTAATTATGTCATGCTCATCATTAAAATATTTGATAACATTATTAGTTATGCTAAAATCCTTTGAGAATAATATTACAGGTGTATATTCTGTTGATATGTCTACGATATTTTCATTAGTTTCTATTATGCTATTGTTTATTATGATATTATTTGATTTATGTTTTTTTAAATCATCGTAACTATCGAATATTGTATTTACACGAGTGACACCAGTTACATTAATATGGTTGAAACTATTAGTTAGTATTTTATTGTTAGCTTCTTCAAGTACTTCATTAGAATGCATATGTAAGGTATTTATGTTTTGTGATCTACTAAATTTGGTTGACTTGTTTACAATGGAAGGTTCGGTGAGTGTAGGGATCCGTGATAAACAATCTGCATTAGCTATTTGATTTCCCGGTCTATACAGTACATCGAAATCATAGCACTCTAATTTCAACCGCATTTTAGTTAATCTCAAACTTACGTCTGTGAATTTCTTATATCCTAATAATGGTTTGTGGTCTGTAATTACTGTAAATTTGTTTCCATATAGATACGGTCTAAAATGAGAAATTCCCCAGGTCAACCCAAGCATCTCCCTTTCGGTAGTGGAATATGATTTCTCTGCGCTATTTAATGTTCTACTCGCATACGCTATTGGTAATTGGCCAGTATGCTTTCGACTTAAAATTGCGCCTATTATTATATTATATATTAATTATTATATTATTGAGATCCTCAAAAGCGTCAAAAAAGTCGATATATTATATTTAGGTGGCCGATAAATAACGCAAATACTCAAAGTGAGCTTACAAACCATCTGCTTAGAATTAGTTTCAGGTAAGAGGTTGCTCAGAAGAGCAATGGAATGTTGTATACAGGGTGGCTCAACAGACAGCCATGTTTGAAAATATACATTAGTAAAACCTTGAAATAGATATGTTTCGTTTATAGAATCTTTTTGTAAATAAACGAATAAGCTAAAATAATTTCATTTTATTTTATTCTAAATGGTTGAGGGGGCAAGTCTAATTTTTCGTACATTATTTCCAAATTTTTTATTCATTATAATACTGCAATATTACGGATTATGTGTGGATTTATTTATTTTTGTAGTGATAAAAGGCGCTTCGAATAAAATTTCCTTTATTGTGATAGTTTGCACCCTGTAAATGATGCACATAACCCTCCTGTACTGTATGTAATACGATACTCCAGCGATAACATCAGAATTCCTAAATGATCAAGCAATATTGTTGGTATATATATATATGTCTACATGAGAGATTTCTGCGAGAATAAACCTATGAAAAATAGAAAACTGTAAAAATGCTAATTTCTGCCACTGCGATCACGTTGGCCCTGCTCCGTTAACCCAGCCTTAATTGCTCGTGTTGGTGTTCCAAAATGAGACCATCGCGACATAATTATATGTTTTTCACAGATTTATACATTTAGGTATAGCATATATTTAAATTTAATACCATTAGTAAGAATTATGAAATATAATTCAATAATTTCTTGCAAATCGAAGATCTCTCTTTTACAATAGACATTTTCTAAAATATATTCTATTATTGCGACAGCTGTATATTTACGCTTACAATGTTTACCTATTTTAACTTTTATTTATATCGATAATTTTCTGTAAACATATTTTTCTTTACTTACACATTTATTTACATTTGTTAACAACAATGTGTATAATTCTGCATTCTGTTAAATTAAAAATGCAAACTGTTGCCACAAATCGCCGAGAAACACAGCCTAGTTTGTGCCAGGAACATATCCTGCATATAAGGCACGTGATTCCAACGTTGCGACGTTTCTATGCTTTGTTGACTACCGAAAGGCGTTCGACTCGGTGAATTGGAGGCCCTTGTGGGACATTCTGAAAGAGAGAAGACACTTCCTGACCCAGGGGAAGCCCAGGGGAGGCCCAGGGGACCGATAGGTTATGCAAATTATGCAAATTATGCAAAAATTATATATATAATATATATGCAACACGCGAGAAACACACTTCGAGGCCTTCCAAACATAGGCCTTCCTTTCATGGCACGAGGCCGAAATGCCTAAAAAATGTCTCGTAAAATGGATGTAAAGAGTGCCTTCTATATACGCACACCCTTTATGATCTTAAATGAAAAAGTGATTTTTTGTTATATTGTACAGTGTGCTGTACTGTAAAAAATAACAAGAATTGAATTGAATTTATTTAATTTGAATCTCCCGCCAACATCTAATAAAGCAACTCTTGCGACTAGCCGCCGCCACACTACGAAACAAGGAACCAATTTTTGTTGAGTTGTACATTGCTCTGTACATTGCTGTCATGTATGACTTCGAGGAATCTGTAGATTAAAAAGCAGAGTGTTTTTACAGTTAAATAAAAAAGAAACAGGTACAAGGGTACCTAATGCGAATTTTTATGGTATTTACGATAGAAGGTACAAAGAGATGGATGGAAAAGAATTTAAAATGTACTGGAGATTGTAAATGATGACATTGAAACTGATATTAAAAAGGAACTGTATAATTCTAGATAAGGGGCTGCTAAATGTTACTGTTACTTTTAGAATATGGGTATAGGAAAATATATACAGGATCATTATATTATTTTAGCCAATAATGTTTATTGTTATTACTATTATTATTATTTGTTAACTTACATTTGAAAAGTGATATACCGGTAATATATATTACGTGAATTACTTAATAAGTTAATAATTGTTTTTCATTATTAATTTTATATGTCATATTTAACCTCTCCTTAATTGCCGTAGTATACATGTCCTCTATTTGATTGAATGCAGTTTTTCGATATCTAATGGTCGGTATTTTTCAGTCTTTAACGTGTTACATTTGTGTTAAAACGTGTTAAAATAATAAGAATTGTCTAAACAAATGTAATTAAAATTAAAATATATAACTTATGTTCTATAAAGCAGAATATATATATATATTTCAAATTTAAATTCAAACTGATAATTTAATGTAACATATTTATATATTGCCGTTTATAATACCGAAAAAAATAGAAATAGTTGGAAAATCTGGTACAATCGAATCAAAACGTTATGTGAACATTTTTTATTCATACACTTTCTATTTCTTTCATGGAGTGTTTCTTAACATCTAAAAAAAATAATAAAATAGAAAAAGTCCTTTGGACTAAATACAAATTTCAATATTAAAGAAATAATTAGTACATAATTTATTTATTTAAATAATTATCAATACGGTGTTAAATTATAATATAGAATATAACCCAAATACAAGCATTAAGTAGCAAAATGTACATTGCAAGGGCTATGCCCCCATCTTCAGTAGTAAAAGTTAAACTAAATAAAATACCTCTCATGAATCATGATTGATATATTATTAAATAAATAAGTGACATGACATAATTACTTCAAAAATGGCATATAATATGACCTATAAATCTTTTAAAACAATACAAATTAACAATTAACGATTCTAACAAGTAATAGCAAAAAAATAATTATGATAAAAAATAATTTTGTAGATTGTGTTATTATTAATGAATTCTTAAAACTTACTAAATTATGTATGTCTCAGAATAGTTTTTCCTTAAATGGCAAATTCTTTGAGCAAAAAGAAGTTACAGCTATGGGAAATTGTTTAAGTCCATTTATTGCTAATTTATTTATGAGCTATTTTGAAACTAAATTAAAGGAAACTGAAATTTATTTTCCTAGAATTTGAATTAGATATGTTAGTTAAAGAGTCCGCAATCCTAAAGATTGGTTGGAAACAGCACGCCATGCCGATCTATCCTGAGCTAATCCCTTCATCTCCCTATAGCTATTCATCTCAACGTCTTCAACTATCTGACTCACATACTCCAATCTAGGCCTACCTACCGCTCTCTTTCCCTCCACTCTACCTTCTATGATCAATTGCATAATCCCCCCATGTCTAAGGATATGCCCTACTAATCTGTCTCTCCTACGCTGTAACACTCTCCAGATACTTCTCTTCTCCCCTACTAACTCTAGTACAGCTTCATTTGTTACTTTATCTTCCCAACCAATCCTCATCATCCTCCTATAACACCACATTTCAAGTGCTTCTAATCTACGCTTCTCTTCCTTTCCTATAGTCCACGCCTCACACCCGTACAGTGCTACACTCCAAACATATACCTTCAGTAATCTTTTTCTAATACCCAAGTCAATATTTGATCTTAAAATCTGTTCTTTTTCTACGAATGCCTTCCTACCCTGTGCTATCCTACACTTTATATCTACCTTGCTTCGATTATCTTTTGTGATTCTACTGCCTAAATAACAAAAATCTGACATTTCTTCGATTCTATTATCTCCTATTGAGATCCTCATTTTTCTACTGCATTCCTTTTTGTCACACCTCATCACTTTAGTTTTACCTATATTTATTTTCATGTTAAAATCCCTAGTCAATACTGCCTGCATACCATTCAATACCCTTTCTAAATTCTTTTCGCTTTCTTCCAATATAGCTATATCTATATAACATATGTATTTTCTCTCCCTGTACATTCACACCTACACTATACTCTTCTTTTACTTTGTTTATTGCATCTTCTATATATAGATTAAATAATAACGGTGAAAGTGTACATCCCTGCCGAACTCCCTTCCTTATTTTTGCTACCTCTTCTTCCCCCTCAATTCTAACTAAGGCAGTTTGGTGTTTATATAAATTAAAAATTATTCTCCTATCCTTATAATCTATACCCTTATATTATAATATAATCCTTATATTAGATATGTAGATGACATCTTTGCGATTTTTGATACTGAAAAATCGAATATTGATTATTTTATTAAAATATTAAATTCTAAATTTCCTTCGTTTAAATTTACTTATAAAATCGAAAATAATAATTTGTTACCCTTCTTAGATGTTTTAGGCACTAGAAATAATAATATATTAGAATTTGATATATATATATATATATATAGAAAAGCTACAAATACGCACTACTATATACGGAATGAATCAAATAATTGCCGTTAACATAAATATGCTGTTTTAAAAATTATCACTACGGTGTTAAATTATAATATAGAATATCACCCAAATACCGTAACAAGCATTAAGTAGCTAGATGTACATTTCAAGCGCTATGCGCCCATCTTCAGTAGCACAAGTAAAACTAAATAAAATACCTCTGTCACGAATCGTGATTGATATACTATCAAATAAATAAGTCAACATCAAATAAATATGATTCTGATGATTCTGACGATACTAACGGAAGAGAATGTGACAAGAATGACGCTTATTACAAGAAATACCAACGATGTGAAGAAAAGGTATTCAGGTAACTTCTCACACATCTAAATCATGCGCAATTAATTCAGAGCATCTTTAAATTAAAGATGTTTTAAAGAATTAAAGCAAGTTAAACCTATAATTAAGCGACGCTATGCACAAATAGACATGTAATTGTAATTCAATACAGTTTGAATGATTATGCAATAAAATAGAGATACAAAAATTGCAATGGATGTAGTTTGTAGTTTCAGTTCATTTTATTTATATTTTATTTTATTTCCGTGCTAAATTTATTGTATGAACGTTGCGAATAAATTCGCCTACTTACTACGCTATGGACTTGTCTTTAATGGTTTCAAATCTTCCAATGAAACGTTGCTATGTATGCATCAAAAATATATCGCTGAGAATCATTCACATGAAGCATATTGCAATGTTATATATCTGAGAAAGCTCTATGCAGGCATCGTTGCAGTTTACATGCGTAAGTTCTTAGAGTAGCTGAAGTCTTACACTGAATAAGTTATTGTTACATATAAATGTCATAGTTTTGATTAGAAATATATATTAGTCGTTGCAGCATACTTCTATGTAGCTCCTCAGCGACAACTCGAAAATACATTACTACATATTTCATATATAGGTACTAAAAGTGAAATAAGTTAATAATAATAATAAATCATTTATTTTCGAATTGGTAATTACATGAAATAAGAATCATTCAGTATATTGAAAATCAAGATTTCCTAAAGTGAAAATGGCACATATTTAGATTGCCCGTGTATGAACGGGCATCTGTACTTCCATATGGCCTTAAAATAGTATAATAAATAATGCTATAAGCATATATTATAATTACTTATTATTATTATTATTACATATGACTATATTGTATTCTAAAAAACAATAACTGTTAGGTACATAAGCGCGATGTAGGAATAGAATTATCTGTAAGGTAATGACATTATCATAAAAATTCATATATTCTGTTATTTGTCAAATAGGTTGCATAGTACACAACACACGTGAGTAAAAACTTACAGGCGCAGACAGGAATTAAGAAATCTTAGATTGAAATATTTACATTTTGGAGCATTGTTGCTATTTTTACATTTGTATTCACACAAATATAATTATGTTATTATTATAATAACGTGATGAATTTAAATCTAGTTATTTAACTTTTTTTTGTTTGTAATATACTGCATAATAATGTTTATACCTGTGTGTATATCTGTGTATAATATCCACAGTTTAATAAGCTCTTATTCAAAACTCGTAACAGTTTTTAAAAATATTAGTTACTTCAATTGTGTTACAATTATATGTATATATATATATATATATATATATATATATATATATATATATTATATATATATATATATATATATATCTATAACGTCATTTATTGGCAGATCATTATCATAATCATAACATAATCATAACAGATATATTCACAGTTACATAACTATTAATATTTTAATAATTTATATGTTGCTCCGGATAATGAACAACTAGGTACGACTTTTATTGTTACAATTATGTTTTAATTGTTCATTTCAATATTCAGTTACAATTGACTGCATGTCAAATGTACTCGTAACGCAACTATTTAGAAGACAAAATTATATTATTTTATACGAAATATTATTTTATATAAAATACCTACCTACAAATAATGTAAATAAATAGATCAAAATTAAAAATTTTGAATTATAGAAATCAGAAAAGCTTTACAAATAATATTCCATTCTTTAAAATGCTCTTATTTATAAAAAAAAAAAAACCAACTATATTATATAAGGTGAAAATTCAAGCAAATTTTCCAAATTTAGTGTATCAGAAACTAACAGATTCATACAATATACAAAGTGTATGTGTATATCTGTACATCGTCTTAAGGCTGGGTTAAAGGAGCAGAGCCAACATGATCGGAGTGGCAGAATTTGGCATTTTTACAGTTTTCTATTTTTAATAGGTTTGTTCTCACAGAAAACTGTGATGTACGCATATATATATACCAACAATACATCCTAAATAGTTAAGAATTCAATTGTTATCGCTGGAATGGTGGAGTATTATTTTACACACAATGCAGATGTGTTTATGAGCATCATCTACAGGGTGCAAACTAGCACAATAAAGGTAATTTTATTATAAGTGCCTTTTGTCACTACCAAAATAAATAAATGCACACATAATCGGTGATATTGCAGTATTATATTGAATAAAAATTTGGAAAAATGTACTAAAAATTAAACTTGTCCCCTCAACGATTTAGAATAAAATTAAAATAAATCATTTTAGCATATTCGTTTATTAAAAAAAAGATTCTATAAACGAAAGAAATTAATTCCAAGGTGTTACTAATGTATATTTTCAAACATAGCTGTCTGTTTAGCCACCCTGTATACAACTTTCGATCCTCTACTGATCAACCTCTTATCTGAAATAAATGCTGAGCAATGGATACGGAAGAATGGTTCTTTGGTTTATGATAGTATTCTTTTTTGCTGAATGGTTGTTGCAAATTAATTATGATTGTGGATGATGAATTATTCTAATTTATTTATTGTAGTTAGGTGCCAAATATGTATAACAAACTTGTTATATCCAATTCTCAACATCTTCCAGCCCTACATATATTTTATTAATTTCTAAGCAAGTTAACTATATTTGTGAAATAGTCTGAAACAACATTCTTCGTTTTTATCTGATTATATTTTACGAAACTGAAAACAGTAATATAGAAAGATTTTCGCATTTAGTGCTATATGTAGTGCAGCAGTGTTGCTACCTTTCCAATATTGTTCGCCCGGACAAATTTTAGCGATTAAAAAAAACACCTTTGTATATAACGTTATTTTTTATTAATTTTTATGTAGGTCCATATAAATATATATAAGGAAATTTTGGGACACCCGAACAAGTGGCAACACTGAGTGCAAGTATACTCCAAACTCTTCGAGATATTGTAATCCTCACGTACTTCGAATGTTTATTATATGATACTATATCTATATTCCACTGTATAATCATATTCTGGCTAATGTTTTACATTCTGTAGCAAATCTAGGTATAGTAGTGTTTTTCGTTAGTGGACAGCCGCAGGTAGGTCTTCTCGCGTACTTAGGATAACAAAATATAGGCATCATGTTTATTGTACCCCGTATCATAAGCTCGTTACCTCTCACAATAGGTATCCAATAAATTATCAGTAAAAAGAACTATATGTTTATTAATAGTTAAATTGTATAAAGATATTATTTATTTATAGCTTATAATTTTTTTTTCAACCATAAGGAAGATTTTCATTTTAATAACATTACTTGAATTTTATGTCTGAATGAAGATTCAAGACACAGCAGGAAATATTTATGCTAGCTCGTACTGCCTGTACTTTCTATCAGCTTGTTTTCCTTATTAAATCTATATTATCTCGGAAAGAACATGCCCGCGATACCTATACGGTGATGACTATCTTAACTTGTCCATAATATTTATCACGCTATTTATACTGCGTTTTCTATAGTCGGTCAATGTTTTTTACATTCGTGAAATAGGAAAAAACTGTATGAAAAGAAAAAATGTACAAATATTAAGATTATATTTACAGAACATTATATTAAGCATTTAAAATAGGTAAACATTACAACCGTGAAAATACAGATGTCTGTCTCAGTCTCAGCAATAAGTTTAGGAATATAAAATAAACATTCTTCAATTACAGATATCAGAAATAGATTGAAATGCAAAAAAGTATATTATGGTATAAATTACCTGACTAACTTTCGACATTTTATACAAAATGATATGATACCATTAGAATTGTTAAATGCACAGGCGAAAACATGCAGGATCGATTATAAAGGCTGGTTTGAAGAATATATGACCAGGGAGGAAGGCACTTCGAACCTAGTATAATAGTGACAATGCCGAAAATAGGCTAGTGGAAGATTAATTCGGTTAAGAACATGATAAGACGTATCCTTACTAGATATTGATTATTTCATCAATGCAATACAAACCCTAAAATGCTATTGAGGTCTTTTTTTAAGAAAATGTATAGTTTGAATTATATTCTGTTCTTTTTCTACTGTATTCATTTTGTTTCTCTGAGAAGTAAGAGAGGCGCTGCAATAGTTATGATAGTAGGATCCTCCGATTATTATTCAATAAGTTTAATATTACCGATTATCATGATATAAGTTATTAAATTATTTCATTAATTATACTTCAAAGTTTTTCGTTTTCCAAATAATCCACTTTATTTTTGTCGGTTAAAATAACCACAATTATATAACCGTTGATATAATTCGGTACTTTATTAAAAAGTTCAAGCAATTTACTTAGCTTGGCCTTCTTCATTTTCTAAGTAAAAACTTTCTAAGAGAGATATTTAGGTTTTTTATAATAACATTATCTATTTCGTAACGTCCTAAATCGTATTTTCTATTCACACAAAGGTCAGTAAATGTTCTGTCGTTAAAAATAATTTTTTTGGACGCTCAAGGTTTTCCTTCAAATTATATTAAAATATAAGAGTTATAGAAATTTATATAAATATAAAAATGTAACCTATTAATTCATATTTAATCAATTTAAATAGCAACCTCACTTCTGTAGATAAAGGTTTTGAGAATTTCTATTATTTCAGTGTTACATTAAAGTTATTGTAGTATATGTTAGAGAGTTATGTAAAAAACGAATTTGTTTGCATACTCGTACTAAAAGTAGCCAATATGAAGTTTTTTAGGGAACGAACTGGGTAGAAATGTTTTTGCTTCTTACCTATTTACATATATGTTTTATATTTATATATATTATAATTATTAAAATAATTATTTTAATTATTATCTATTTTTAATTATTATCAAAAAAATACTACAGGTATAAATGTATTTAAACCCGACAAAAATTTTATCCCACACAAACCGAGTCCTATGTCTGTTTCTACCAGAAATACTTCTTCACTACCCAATAATCATCATAATTTCCGTATAATAATAATATTGTATAATAATGAAAATACAGAAAATTGTTATGAAGAATATTCCGAACAAGATTTCGAATCATTCTATAATCCCACAACTAATATTGACGACCACCATTTTTTAAGAAGAAGAAGCCCCGAAAGAATCAGAAACCACATAGAATTACTAAATATCGATAACAACCCTTCACAACTTCCATATATTAATATACCTTTTAAGGATTTTTCTTTAAAATGTCTAATCGACACCGGATCAACTAAATCTTTTATTAATCCTAAAATCTCTAAACAATTTTTCACGAAATTCACAAAAAATGATCCATTTGTTATCAGCACTGCTCACGGTACTACAACTGAAAAACATAGTATTTCCATTCCATGCCCACCAATATTTCAAGTATATAAATCCGTATGTAAATTCCACATATTCCAATTTCACACAAATATTTCGACTGTCTATTAGGCCTTGATAATTTACAACGGAACCTCATGACCAAGATTTAGACGATAGCGACAATATCACTATACACACAAATCCCGAAAATCCTACATCATCAATTCAAATTTCAGAGAATCCATTAAATTTCTCAAAAAACCAAATTTCATTTAAATCAATAAAATTATGTCCTTCTGAACCATTAATCAAAAAACTATTCAACACCTCCAAACAAGAATTATAGTTCAAATTTCAGAAAACAATGTCATAGAAGATACAATTAACCTATGGACAACTCAACATAACTAGTAATTCTGGAATATTACCCATCAAACTAGGCACCGCCAAATTACAAATAAACACGCATACATTTGTTCATTTCTTAAATATAACACCATTAATTTCAGAATACGAAATAGTTTTAAATCGATTAAATAATATACGTAAAGTAACAGAAAAACATGAACTATATTCTATCGCTTTAAATAATTATAACAAAATAATTAACCATATAACTTCTATCATTGAAGAAAAATTTAAATTCTATAATTGTAATTCTGTTCGAACTAAAAGAGGTTTGATAGATGGCATTGGTACAATTATTAGACAATTTACCGGAAATCTCGATTCAAAGGATGGTACTCAAATTCAAAATTCTCTTGACATTCTCAAGAAAACCTAAAATAATCTAGCTAAACAAATCAATAATCAATATTCAATAAATAATGAAATAATGACAAAATTTAACGAAACCCTAGAAAAAGTCAAACACAACGAATACGCACTTTTACTAAAAATAAATACACTTGAAAAAACTATAACAAAAACATCTAATTCCACAATTTCATTTGCAAAAGAAATTCTAAACCAAATACTGTATTTATTAAACATTATCTTTAGCATAACACAAGATATAGGGAACTCATTTGAATTCTGTCAAGCTGGTATAGTACACCCTAGTATAATTACAAATAATGAACTATTAAATGAATTAAAGAAAATACACCCTTTCTATCAAACAAAATTACCATTTGAGATTTCTTCAAAAAATATTGCTAATTATAAAAGATTAATTAAACCTACCTGTATACTAAAAAACAGTGAAATCATTTATACACAATCAATACCAATTTTTGAAATAATAAAATACGAATTAGTATACTTGTTACCAATACCTAATAAGAATTTTGAAATAACTATACGCAATAATAAATACGTGCTTATGTCTGATGATATAATAATTCCATTTACTGATATTTGTGATCTCGTAAACAACCAATATTTTTGCACACAACAATGAAAAACATACCATAGCACAACATGTAAAGAAAGCATTTTTAAGAACAAAATATTCCATAATTGTTCTCAATTCAAACTGAAACCACAAAAGATATTGGAATACATTCCGGAAGCCTACAAATATTTAGGGGCTTTCCCAGTACCTGTCTTACTCCAAACTAATTGCAAAAATTCAGTCACAAACAAAGATATCAATAGTATCTTTTTATTCAGCAATGAAAACAACTGCCAATACACAATTGAAATTCAATTATTAATTTTCAATGAAACTACATCAGGACAACTATTAGTATTGGAAAATTTCCACGCTACCATGGAAAATCCAGTAATCCTACCAACAATTAAACTAGAATCCATTCAATTATTAAAATTAAGTAATAACATGGCACCAATTCAAATATTAGAAACTACAAATCAACTAAATACCTGGCACCTTTCTGGAACGATTGTATTATACATTGCATTGCTAACTGCATTTATATTAATAAAATACAAGAAGAACAAGAACAACCACAAAGATGTCAATCTACAAGCCATCCCAATGGATATAGGCTTATAATCTCGCCGGAGTCTCGATCTACAGGATGGAGAAATAATATTTAGTATATACACTATAATACCACTACTATATTGTATAAATAATGTTTAGTCTACTTTATATTTAGTCTACTTTAATACAACTGCCATATTGCATCCCCAATGTACCCTATGTCTATTGTCTTAACTCAACCCTCGATAAAAGTCACGTTATATAAAGAAACTAAGACAGATCTAACTCACTCTATTGATTCTCTTCACAGAGAAAGCACTAACCTAGACTTACGTCAAAACATAATTTGCGTTATTACAAATATAATTTACGTCAATACATGCGTCATATAGATTTAAATTGATGTTCTAGTTATAAAAATTCTATAATCTGCACTATAAGTCGAATCTTATGCTAATATCATTTATTATATTATCAAGCAGTTGTCTGTAAATTAGCTGCATTCAAATTTCGATATGAATAAAAATACGTTTAAAAATTCATAAAATTTAAACAATACAAATAAATATAGAATATCACCCAAATACCGTAACAAGCATTAAGGCTGCGCTAAAGGTACAGAAAAAATTTCAGTGATAATTTTGAGAAAACGACTAGGAATATGCAAACAATATTTTGTGGCTATATTTCCAATAATGTTATTTAGGGAATAGGCGGCTCACTTTTTTGAAAAAATTATTATTATTAATTCTTTTTTGAAAAATACATTTTTAAAATATTTAGTAAAATTTTAAAAAGTGGGGATACTTGATAATTATTCACAAATTCGTTAATTTCTTATAACTAAGAAATACCTCAACAAATAAGGGAGATATTATCCTTAAAACTTAACATTGTAATTTTTATATATAGAAGACAATCCAGTCGGTGTAGTACAGAATTTTAGTGGTAGATGGCATTATTTTTAGATAGTGATGGAGTGTATGTTTGTTCGCCGATCGGTACGAATATATAGTATATACTATATAGTATATACCGTCCACGTGTACCACTAGCAACTCAAGCAGAATTGATCAAGGATTGAAATATGATAGGATAATATTTGTATGTTTAGAGGCGATTAAATTAGTTCAGCTTTTATTGCGTTTTTTTGCATAAATAAAAATTAGATGAATGAGTAGGCTGAGTTCATGACAAAAAAGAGAAACAATTTATTAAACATTTTATTATAAAGGAAATATATATCACTATCTTTTATAATCCATAAACTTATTATATTCATATTGCCGAATTGTTTCTAAATGGATTTCCATTTGTTTTTTTTTCTTGGATCTAATTCAAAACATAGATAACAGATTTGTTGAATTTTTGTTAAATAAAATAGGCAATATAAACAACTACTTTGTTTTGAAAAAAAAAATTTTTTTATGACGCGACTAGTTTTGAGTATACGCTTATACTATACTCAAGTGCGAGTATAGGTAATAATAACAAATATTTCAATTACATTCTAAATATTTACATTACATTTGCGAGTATTAGGTAATTATAATTGGGTTAATTAGGCAATGAAAAAATACTTGAAAGTTTAAATTGTATTATTATTATTAATTCAAGTGTATTTACAAAACTGAACACATTTATTTTATTTATATTTTTTAATTTATCGACAAATATTTAAAATCTGGGGTATAATTTGTTACGCTAGCCCGCAATAATTCTTTTAGATGCTGATTTGTTAGTTGTGAACGTTGTTTTGATTTCACAAATTTCATAGTCGAGTAAAGAGATTCACAGGAATAAGTTCTCCCAAAAATCGAAAGAATGCGGCTTGCAGCCTTCCTTAATTGTGGGTATTTTGTTTCCGGTACTGATGCCCAAAATTCATTGATGGAGTTAGCTGCGAGAGGTTAAGTAGAGCTGGGACTTCCTTCATATCTAGTAATTCTAATTCCGCTGTTGCTTTTTCGAAAAGTATAATACTGGATATAGAAAACCCATCTTTAACAACGTCAATTGACAAAGGATTTAAATAAAAATCAAGAGTTGTCTTAAATTCTTTGAATTCTTCAAATCTGTTATTAAATTCTAAGAATAATTCTTGTAGCTTATTTTCATACTCCTCAAGTTTTTCTAACGTCATATCTGCACTGATTTTTTTAAGGCGGGGAAAATGAGCTAATGTTCTATTGTTCTAATGTCTTTTTGAAAAAGTTGTAATTTAGTTTGAAAACTAAATATTATTTGATAGAGATCCGGTATTGTCTTATCTTTTCCTTGCAGTCTTAAATTGAGCGTCTGCAAATGTTGCATTGTATCAGTAAGAAACATTAAATCTTATAACCAGTGATCATTATTCAATTGTGGATACGATTTGTCCTTTTGTTGCAAAAATATCTTGATAGGTTCAAGCAAATCTACAAATCTTTTTAATACATTGGAACTAGATAACCACCTGATAATACAATAAAAATTAATATCATTTGGAACTTCTTCGTCTTCCAATTCTTCCAGAAATTTTTTTAATTGGCGGTGAGTTTTTGCACTTGTTCGCATGTAATTTACGATCTGTAGAACAATTGTCATCACATCGGGATATTTGAAATATTTAGCAATAAGTTGTTCATGATGAATGATACAGTGTACAGCAATGAAAGGCGGAATTTTGCTATCCGTTTTAAAGTCCAATGAGATCAACATATTTGCCAAGCATTGCTGGAGCTCCATCAGTCGCAACACTAATAAGCTTTTCGCATGGTACTTCAAAAAAGTGAAGTACTAAATCTAATGAGTTTTTTATATCGACACCACGAGTTGATTCCCTGAGGGCCACTAAATCTAATAATTTCTCTTTTACAATTAATGCAGATTAACGAAAGCGTATGAAAACGGCCAATTGAGGTACATCTGTGATATCTGTTGATTCGTCGAGTGCTAAGCTAAATGCAACACAGTTTTTTAAATCATTTTTTAAATTACTTTCCAGATATGAATTTTATTTTTAATTTCCTTTATTCGTCGTTCAGTTGTATGCCTCGATAACGGAATTTCCGAAATATTTTTGTGCAATTTTACATTACTCGGATCTAAAATTTTTACAACTTCTTCGATGTTTTTTTTTATAAACTCCCCTTCTTCATACGGCCGCTTTGCTCGGGCTATGTTCCAGGAAATTACAAAACCAGCTTCCAAAACATTGTCGGCTTGCTTGCTAAAAGCAGACAAAATGGACTGTTGTTTATACAGTTTATATACTATTGGACGGTAATCACCCCGTATAAAGTAATCATCACATTCAGTCATTATTATATTATTGAGATCCTCAAAAGCGTCAAAAAAGTCGATATCATTATATTTAGGTGGCCGATAAATAACGCAAATACTAAAAGAGAGCTTACAAATTTTGAGGGATAACCAAAGTTACTCCATGTTGCCAATAGTATTATTGTGAATTTTATACACCAAGTCAGACCTGATATACAACGCCGCCCCTGCCAGCATGATCTCTACGTTTAAACCTATAACACGGAATTGACAATAAATGGGATAGAATATCATATGACAACCATGATTCAGAAATGTACGGAACAAGATCATTATTAGTATAATAAATAATAAATAATAAAATAACATCTTGGTCACTTAATGTGCGTTGCTTATAATAATTTCTATGATCAGCTTTGAACCTCCGATATTTGCCTTGTTGTAGATTATGGAGCCTTTTTACTTTCCCGATTATAGGTGGTGGAGATGGCGGAGGAGGAGACATGGATTCTAATTTGTACAATGAGGCTTTATTTGATGGTACTGCCTGCAGTTTTAATACTTCTGTCTGATGCAATAATAATTTAGCACCTAGTTTATGTGTAATTTTTGCAGTGGGTTAATATAGGCTTTAGAGTTTTTTCAGCAGACATTTGCCTTTGTACATCAATTGCTTTGAGTGAGCGTAATTTACGTCGGAATACATTCTTAATATCCGATATCTGCTTCTTAACATTGTGGTCCAGCAACTTGTAGAAATCTCTTTTAGCTTATTGAAATCCATATCGCTACTAACATGATCGGTGTATATGTTTCAAATTCATGTCATCTTGTTGAAAAATGAAAATCACATTTGCATTATCACGTATCAGCAGCATAGGAATACGGAAATATGTTTGACATAAGTAAGAACAATCGATGGACTTTGTCTACCCAGGCAAAAATCCCGAACTGCTTCTTGTTTATCACATTTAATATCATCAAACAAAATCATACTGTCCTGCCTCGCTTGCTCCGGTTTTACAATCTCAACATTTTCTTTATAGGGAAAGTAGTCCATACTATTTATTTCACCTAATATTAATAATAATAATAATAATAATCTATACTCAGCATATCACAGACGTATAAATATGTATATAGACGTGATTTAACCATGTCACAACAGTAATATTTAAACTACAGTATATACAAAATAAAATAATAGTAAAGTTAAAAATGTAGTATAGGTTAATAAGCAAACATGGACATGTTCAAGTCAAAATACAATTTTAGAATATAAGATAATTAATGAAAAATAAGTCAAAATACCATGTGATAGAAAATACAGAAAATTCAGTGTGAAAACAATAAAACATGGAAATAAAAATGAAAATGCGTAAGTCAAAATACAATTTAGAATATATATAGGCGCATACAACATTAAAGTAACGATTGTACGGGTAATGAAAACTAGTATTAGAAAAGTTCGAAAAACTCTTGCGTATTGTATAGAGGATTGCTTGCTAATATTTTTCTAATTGATAATTTAAAAGCGGCTAATTCAAGAGGCTAATGTTACGAGGCAGATGGTTGAAAAATTTGACGCACCAATAATTCGGACCGTTTTGTGCCTTAGTTAATCGGTAACGCGTAATTATTATGTGTTCGTTACCTCTTGTGCCGTATTCATGTACATTTGTGTGCATTACGAAATCTGGATAATATTTTTTAATATGTAGTAAATATTCATATCTAGAGAGAGCGAGCACAGTTAGAATGTTCAATTTTGAAAAACTTTGAGGCAGTTATCCCTGTATGCCAGACCATCAACAACCCTGACAGCACGTCGCTGCAACGCAAAAACGCACGTCGTTTTTGAGAGGCACATCCCCCCCACAACAAGATAGCTTAAGATAAGTGGCACTGAACGAGGCCATGAAAAGCTGACTTCAAGACTAAAGTCGAAACGTGCTCTGAAAAGTTCTTTAATAGATATTTTGATTTTCTTAATTTTAAAGATAAACAGGAGCAGTGCACATCCCACTATAGAGTAGGGTCTAAATACACCCCCAGAAATTTAACAGTAGCATGACTGTTTATATTAGCTTCATCTAAACGCCTTAGCGTGAAAATCATCTTATTGGTTTTGGTTTTGTTCAATAATAATTTATTTGCTAAAAACCAATCATTTGTTTTACTTTCCAAAGCAATTGTTTGGTTCATAATATCATGCTGTTCAGGGGCCTTAAAACTTAATGTTGTGTCATCCGCAAAAAAATACTGTTGAAGTCTACAATGTCGCTAAAATAATTCGGCATGTCATTAATATAAATTAGAAACAAAATGGGTCCAAATGGAACCTTGAGGGACACCTATAGAAATTAGTGACTTAGAAGAGATTTTGTTATTATGACTTAGAATTTGAAATCGGTTGGATAGATAAGAGCGTGTTATATTAATAAATCTTTTACTGAAGTTATATATTTCTGGAGTTTTGACAACAAGACTTCATGTGAGATGCAATCAAATGTCTTGCTTAGATCACAGAACATGGACATGGAAAAGTTGCCAGTTTCAAAGCAATCCAGAGTGAATTTAACAAAATTGGCAATTGCATCAGTAGTATTTCTGCCCACACGAAATTCGAATTGTTGGTTATTCAGCAACCTATTGGTTTCAAAGTTCTCAACAATCTGACCCTTAAGCAGCTTTTCAAATATTTTAGAAAACGTTGGCAGTATTGAGATTGGGCGGAAATTTGCCACGTCATTAATACTTCCACTTTTGTGCAACGGAATTACAGACGCAATTTTCAAATATATTTCAGCTAGCATCATATATTTGGGCTGATATAGTGACTTTTAATATCCATATACATTTTTGAATTTGAAACCATTCTTGTCAAAGAGTAGAGAGAGCATTGCATTCGTTTAACCGCAACCACTTGGACCACATACTATACTGCATACTAATGATGGTAATAATGTTCCATGCATCTTAATACAACTATTCCCATCCACATTGTATTCCACAAAATCTAAATTTGCAATCGGTCGCCTCTCTATACCTCTGCCTCTTCCTGAGCTATAACCGGCAGAAACCCACTACTGGAGTGGAAAGACGCGGAAAGATGTCGGCCGTAGCAGATGCGTTGACAACTTTGACCTGGATGTAATTCGAAGAACAGTGTACGAAATGTACGCAAGTAAAATTATTCGAACTATGGGTTCTTTGAACCATAAGCTACATGAAGAGACGGGGTTCGTTGCTGTGACACTAGCTTATAATTCTATCTAAAACAAATGAATTTTCATTTTAGAGATCTCGATAAAGGGGCAAACATTATGAATTCCGCAAGGCTGACAACATGGCGAAAAAATTACTTAGAAAAAATCAATTAATACGGAAATGAGAAGCGTTATTATTATTATATATTTTTTTAATTCATAAAGACTACAAACATGCTTGAAGCCCAAAACAGAGTCTTGAAATAATAGACAAAATACCTATATATAAACATATGTATATATGTTATATATATATATATATATATAATATGTATATATATATAGTATAAATCGATAAAAAATATTTAATTGTGATATGTATTAAATTTCTTTATAATTTGTACTTGTTAAAAAAGAAAAGAAAAAATCTTTAAATGGACTTCTATTGCATAATTTTCTCTTAAGAAATACCATGAATTTAATCCTTGCAATCCTGCTTAATCCTAATCCAATCCTAATCCTGTGGTCGATCATCGGCATACCCTTACTACTATTGATATATAGATAATATCCCTTTTAGGTTACTTTAATACATTGTTTTATTTTATTCCAGGTATGTATTTGTAATAGTATATTGAGGTTCCTGTTATATAGCATAAGGAGCAAGCGTTTTGATAATGTTAGTACATTACTTCTATACACATTTGTAATATCACCTAATCATTTCCTAGTAATGTAGAAATTTCATAATATGATCTATATTACTGAAATAATGTTATTTTTGTATACTACATATATGTTTCTATATTTATTGCGATGATATTTTGGTTGTTATAACATTGGTATAAGACATCGTCTATATTTGAATATTAAAAATAACCGAGGATAAAATAATCACTGCACTTTAACTATGTCCCAGTAGCGAAACCAACATGCATTAATGTCCATTTAATACCTGCAATATGGATAAATTGGGTTCCGTAAATGGTAAATGTCAATGATTTCCTGAGATAAATGATTACTATAAAATTCTATAAAGCTAAAATTGGTTTTATCTGTTCCAGTATACATTTTGATAAACCTTTAGCATCTTGACTCTCTGGATTTGAAAATCCCCAAAAACGTTCATAAATTGTCGCGTCCAATAAGTATCGAATCACTAAAACAGTTGTGTATTTGTAGAAACATCTGTAGTGTCATCTGCCATAATTTCAACAAAGTCGGATCTCTTAATTTCGTTCAAAATTTGAACTCTACAAACTTCAAGCATACAATCCAACAACTCGTTTTGAATACTTTTAGAACTTCCTTTGATAACTTTAGAATCTGCTAAATTCGTCAATACTCTTACTATAGTTAACTAATTCCAAAAATACTCCTTTGTTTTCAGCCGTATCATTTTCGCGGTATCCACGTAATGGAAGTTAACACTTACCACACAGTTTTAAATTGTCAATTATTTTACTTAGCGTCCTGCGATTCTTTAGAGCAATTTCATTATAATTACGAATTGCTTGCACATATGCACTATTTAGAGAAGAAGCAATGTTTGTTCTACCCAGGAGTTGGAAACTCACATAAAAATTTTTATGCGACGCCGATTGTTCGTGAGTTTTTATTTTTGTTTGAAGATCTTTTTAGTCCGTAACACCTTCGTTCGTCCAATTATTGGAATTATATCTGTAAATTCGTAAATAATCTTCCAAAGAATGTACAATCCTCGAAAAAATTACGACAATACATCCTAAAGTCAATATAAATTAGCAAAAATCTTAACATAATGAATACTGAAAATAAATGTCAATCTGTAAGCATATTGTTAGAGATATAATAATGTTCCACTATGTAATATAATGTGCCATTAAATTAAATTAAAATAAAATAAAATAAATTAAATTATACTAATATTTGAATATGTCTGTGCCTGTGTGTTTTCGTTATGATGTAATCTTACCCGAAAAAAATTATATCCTTATATTTATACTCCAATTTACTCAATGAAATAATAATACTAATAATCTTTTTTGGCACAATTAGATAATTCCCTACTTACTTTAATACTGGAATATACTTTTCAAAATTCGGTATTGTTTTCGCGATTAACTTCGCTGTGTCTGCATTCTCGTCCATGAAGAATCCGAAGCGCATTACCTCTTTAGGATAGTCATTGGCCAATGACATGACTTCTATGCGTTTAAATGCATCAAACACCATTGCTATATGAGTAGAAATTTCTTCGCGTTCTGCGGACAAGTGCGGACCAGCAAGATGTTTGAAAAATTGCCCATGAAAATAGAAATGGAAACTCTAATTACATCTTGGTCTAGTTAAGCGGATTATTTGGCAAAAGCAGTTTATTTTAAATTTTCAAAATAAATTTTATACTTTCATATATAAGATGGAGTTCCCACTCTTGCATTGGAATCTCAGTAAAGAATAATTGTTGAAATCTACAAAAGGAATTAAATTTAAGGCTGCGCTAAAGGTACAGAAAAAAATTCAGAGATAATTTTGAGAAAACGACTGGGAATATGCCAATAATATTTTGTGGCTATATTTCCAATTACTGTATCTAGGGAATAGGCGGCTCAGTTTAAAAAAATTAAAAAAATTTGAAAAAAAAATTTTTTAACTGCCTTTTAATTTTGTTTGAAATTTTTAAAGTATTGCGTTCTCTTAAGATGGAATCAATAAGATCAATCCTTTTTGTAAGTTATTATTATCTTTTAAAATAAAAGAGATATTATCCCTTAAATTTAAGATGGTAATATATCAGAGATAATTTTGAGAAAACGACTGGGAATATGCCAACAATATTTTGTGGCTATATTTCCAATTATGGTAGCTAGGGAACAGGCGTGTCACTTTTTTGAAAAAAAAAAAATTATTATTAATTCTTTTTTGAAAATACATTTTTTAAATATTTAATAAAATTTTAAAAAGTGGGGGAACTTGGCAATTATTCACAAAGTTGTGAATTCCTTATAACTCAGAAATATCTCCACAAATAATGGGGATATTATCCTTAAAAATTAACATTGTAATTTTTAACTATATAAGACAACCAGTCGGTGTAGTACAGCATTTTAGTGGTAGATGGAATTATATTTAGATAGTGATTGAGTGTATGTTTGTTCGCCGATCGGTACGAATATATAGTACATACTATATAGTATATACCGTCCACGTGTACGACTTGCAACTCAAGCAGAATTTATCAAGGATTGAAAAATGAGAGGTAATATTTGTATGTTTAGAGGCGATTAAATTAGTTCAGTTTTTATTGCGATTTTTTCTCCATAAATAAAAATTATATTGCATGAAGTAGGCTGAGTTCATGACAAAAAAGAGAATACAATTTATTAAACATTTGATTATAAAGAGAATATATATCAATATCTTTTATAATCCATAAACTTATTATATTCATATTGCCCAATTGTTTCTAAATGGGTTTCCATTTGTTTTTTTGCTTGGATCTAATTCAAAACACAGATTTGTTGAATTTTTATTAAATAAAACAGGCAATACAAACAACTATTTTTTAATAATATTTAAATAATATTAAAAATGGATGGGCATACCGGTGTAGGTTTTATAATGAATAGAAAGTTGGGATGTAGAGTAAAGAGTTATTGCCAAGTTAGTGATAGAATTATAACTATTAGATTAGACACGAAGCCAACGGACACAGTTATAGTGCAAGTATATATGCCAACTTCAAGTCACGATGATGAGGAGGTAGAATCCATTTATGAGGAGATTGAATCTAGGTTAGCAAACGTTAAAGGACAGGATAATCTAATTGTAATCGGAGATTGGAATGCCGTAGTAGGTAAGGGAAAGGAAGTTCCAATAGTAGGAGAATATGGAATAGGAACACGTAATGATAGAGGGGATAGATTGGTAGAGTTTTGTATTAGGAATAAGCTAGTGGTAGCAAACACGCTTTTTCAGAATCACAAGCGCAGGATATATACGTGGAAAATGCCAGGAGATATAGGGAGGTATCAGATAGATTACATACTGGTTAAAGAGAGGTTTAGGAACCAGATTAAGAATTGTAAGAGTTACCCTGGAGCAGATATTGATAGTGACCATAATTTAGTAGTCCTGGACTCAGAGGTCAAATTCAAGAAATTACAGAAGTCCAAACAGGTCAGAGTAGATGTCGATAGATTAAAATTAGCTGATGTATGTGAAAAGTACAAGCAGAAAGTAGAAATCATGGCTAATGGAACATCTAGGAACGACATAGATTGCGAATGGAGGGAAATCAGAAATGGGCTAACTACAGCAGCAAATGAAGTATTAGGCACAAAGAAAAGGGCAGGTAGGAGGGAATGGATCACGGAAGAAATAGTTGAAATGATAGAAGCAAGAAGGAAAATTAAAATAGGAAACACAGAAGCAGGACAGAAAAAATATAAGGAACTAAGGAACTTAATTAATAGGAAATGCAAGCTAGCGAAAGAAGAGTGGATAAAAGGAAACTGTGAGGATATTGAGGAGGATATGAGAAGAGGTAAAGTAGATTTGGGCTACAGGAAAATTAAGTCACATTTTTCTAAAGTAAAACCAAAGGGTAACATTATATGTGATAAGCAGGGTAAGGAACTCCCAGAAAATAAGGAAAAAGCTAGAAGATGGAAGGAGTATCTTGAAGATTTATATAAAGGTAGGCAGGACATGGAGGAGCTAGAAAATGTGGAACAGATAGATGAGGATGACTTAGGTCCTAGCATACTTAGGTCAGAGTTTCATAGAGCATTAAATGATTTACGGAATAACAAAGCAGAGGGGATTGATATGATACCAGCCGAATTAATAAAACACGCAGGGGAAAAAATGCAGGAGCGATTATACAGGTTAGTTTGTAAAATATATGAGAAGGGAGAAGTACCACAGGATTTTCAGCGTAGTAGAATAGTAACAATGCCGAAGAAAATAGGAGCTAAATTGTGTGAGAACTATAGGACCATTAGCCTACTATCACATGCATCGAAGATATTGTTAAAGATTATTTATAGGAGATTAGAAAATAAAGTAGAGGAAAGGCTAGGAGAAGATCAGTTTGGTTTTAGGAAAAATAGAGGGACGAGAGAGGCGATTCTAGCACTAAGAACGGTAGTAGAAAAAAGAAATAGGGTAGGAAAGGTAACTTGCATAGCTTTTGTAGATTTAGAAAAGGCATTTGATAATGTAGATTGGGACATAATGTTTAGAATTTTAAAAGAAACGGGTATAGATTATAAGGATAGGAGAATAATTTTTAATTTATATAAACACCAAACTGCCTTAGTTAGAATTGAGGGGGAAGAAGAGGTAGCAAAAATAGGGAAGGGAGTTCGGCAGGGATGTACACTCTCACCGTTATTATTTAATCTATATATAGAAGATGCAATAAACAAAGTAAAAGAAGAGTATAGTGTAGGTGTGAATGTACAGGGAGAGAAAATATATATGTTGAGATTCGCCGACGATATAGCTATATTAGAAGAAAGCGAAAAGAATTTAGAAAGGGTATTGAATGGTATGCAGGCAGTATTGACTAGGGATTTTAACATGAAAATAAATATAGGTAAAACTAAAGTGATGAGGTGTGACAAAAAGGAATGCAGTAGAAAAATGAAGATCTCAATAGGAGATAATAGAATCGAAGAAGTGTCAGATTTTTGTTATTTAGGCAGTAGAATCACAAAAGATAATCGAAGCAAAGTAGATATAAAGTGTAGGATAGCACAGGGTAGGAAGGCATTCGTAGAAAAAGAACAGATTTTAAGATCAAATATTGACTTGGGTATTAGAAAAAGATTACTGAAGGTATATGTTTGGAGTGTAGCAATGTACGGGTGTGAGGCGTGGACTATAGGAAAGGAAGAGAAGCGTAGATTACAAGCATTAGAAATGTGGTGTTATAGGAGGATGATGAGGATTGGTTGGGAAGATAAAGTAACAAATGAAGCTGTACTAGAGTTAGTAGGGGAGAAGAGAAGTATCTGGAGAGTGTTACAGCGTAGGAGAGACAGATTAGTAGGGCATATTCTTAGGCATGGGGGGATTATGCAATTGATCATAGAAGGTAGAGTGGAGGGAAAGAGAGGGGTAGGTAGGCCTAGATTGGAGTATGTGAGTCAGATAGCTGAAGACGTTGAGATGAATAGCTATAGAGAGATGAAGGGATTAGCTCAGGATAGATCGGCATGGCGTGCTGTTTCCAACCAATCTTTAGGATTGCGGACTGTTTAACTAACTAATATTAAAAAATAATTTTAAGACGCGACTAGTTTTGAGTATACGATTATACTATACTCAAGTGCGAGTATACATAGATTGGTTACAGAATGTAAAACACAGACAGAATATGATTATACAGTAGAATATAGATATAGTATCATATAATAAACATTCGAAGTACGTGAGGTTACAATATTTCGAAGAGTAAAAACTACATATAGCACTAAATGCGAAAATCTTTCCAAACCTTTCTATATTACTATTTTCAGTGGGGTAAAATATAAGAATATAAAAGGAATATAAAAATAGTGAACTTGCTAAGAGATTAATGAAATATATGTAAGGGCTGCAGATGTTGAGAATTGTATATAACAAGTTTGTTATACATATTTAGCACTAACTACAATAAATAAATTAGAATAATTCATCATCCACAATTATAATTATTTTGCAAACAACATTCACGAAAAAAGATAGAATACAATTCTTCCATTCTTCCATCTGCTTAGAATCAGTTTCAGATAAAAGGTTGCTCAGAAGAGCCCTCGAATTTTGTATACAGGGTGGCTCAACAGACAGCCATGTTTGAAAATATACATTAGTAAAACCTTGAAATATATATCTTTCGTTTATAGAATCTTTTTTTAAATAAACGAATAAGCTAAAATGATTTTATTTTTTTTATTCTAAATGGGCAAGTCTAATTTTTAGTACATTATTTCCAAATTTTTTATACAATAAAATACTGCAATATTACGAATTATGTGTGGATTTATTTATTTTTGTAGTGACAAAAGGCACTTTAAATATAATTTATTGAATGTGATAGTTTACATCCTGTATATGATGCTCAATAGCACTCCTGCACTGTATGTATTATGATACTCCAGAGATAACATCAGAATTCCTAAATGTATCAAGCAATATTGTTGGTATATATATGTTTACATCAGAGATTTCTGCGAGAACAAACGTATGAAAAATAGAAAACTGTAAAAATGCCAATTTTTGCCACTGCGATCACGTTGGCTCTGCTCCGTTAACCCAGCCTTAATTGCTCGTGTTGGTGTTCCAAAATGAGACCATCGCGACATAATTATATGTTTTTCACAGATTTATACATTTAGGTATAGCATATATTGAAATTTAATACCATTAGTAAGAATTATGAATTATAATTCAATAATTTCTTACAAATCGAAGATCTTTCTTTTACAATAGACATTTTCTAAAATATATTCCATTATTGCGACAGCTGTATATTTACGCTTACAATGTTTACCTATTTTAACTTTTATTTAAATCGATAATTTTCTGTAAACATATTTTTCTTTACTTACGCATTTATTTATATATGTTAACAACAATGTGTATAATTCCACATTTTGTAGGATTCTGTGTAATCACTTGAGGAATTTGTAAAGTATATAAAAATAATGATCTTATATACTAGTCTTTATATGTAGCTCATTGGTGAGAATGAGAGAGACATCTGTATTTTCACGTTTGCAATGTTTACCTATTTTTAATGTGAAGACCAATACTTAATATAATGTTCTGTAAATACATTGATTATATTTGTACATTTCTTTTTTTCTCCCAGTTTTGTTAATTCACAAATATAGAAAACTTTGACAGGTTATAAGAATCGCTATATAAATAGCGTGATTAATATCATGGGCAAGTTAAATCAGTCATCACCGTATAGGTACCGCTGGCATGTCTCTTCCGAAATAATATACATTTAATAAGCAAAACAAGCTGTTAGAAAGTACGGGCAGTACGAGCTAGCATAAGTATTTCCTGCTGTGTCTTGAATCTTGATTGAAACAACGATTTAATTTTTGATCAGTTCATCTGTTTGGATATTACACGAATACTGAGTGTTTACTATAATAAATTCCTTTGTAAAGTTAAGAAAATCATTTTCATAATTACATTCTGAAATTTGAACAGTGAAGCGTTGTTTTGAGTTTCCGAATAATTTTACTAACTTTGTATCAGCTGGGTTGATTTTTAATAAAATGAATTCAATTTGATTTTCACAAAAATTCAAAGGATCGTCCGATAAAGCGATTGTACATATAGGATCTTCTGCACTACTATGTATTGTTTCTATGTCTTCATCATCTAAATTTTGGTCAGATATATCTGAGGGTTCTACGGTTACTGAATTTAGTCATCATTGTTTCCGGATAATTGTCTATTGAAGTTTTCCATGTATTTCAAATGAGAGTGGTTAGTTAAATCATCTTTAGAAGTTGTGGCAACATTTAAATTTGGAATACGTGATAAAGCGTCTGCATTTTTGTTAAGTTTACACTTTTTGTGATTTATGGTGTAGTCGAACTCTTCAAGTTTTAATCGCCATCTTAAGACTCTAGAATTTGGTTCTTTGATTGAGGTAAGCCAAATTAGGGGCATTCGGTCTGTTACAATAGTAAATGTGCGTCCGTATAAGTAAGGTCGAAAGTATTTCGTGGCCCAAATAATGGCATGCATTTCTTTATCAATAGCAGAGTAGTTGATCTCGTGTTCGCTTAATGTTCGTGAAGCGTACGCAATTGGAAGGCCAGATCCAATAGGTCCTTGTGAAAATACGGCGCCGATAGCGTAATTGCTGGCGTCGGTGGTTAGTACGAAGGGTAGATTGAAATTAGGGTACTGTAAAATGGGTGAATTTGTTAAAAGGGTTATAATTGAAATAATTTCAATAGGATGACCCGATTCAAATATATGCTCGGCTACAACACTTTTATCTTTTCTATTTAATCTGAAATGAGCTAAATGCCTATGTTTAGCAGCAATTTTGCAACTAATTAAAACTCTCTTCCAAAAACGGCGAGCTTAGGGGCAATTTAATATCTTTTTTTATTATTTATTATTAACTGTAAGCACAAGAAATTTTGAAAAAAAAATGGATCCAAAAATGAAAAAATAATTTGTAGAATAAATGACACTGTTTTTCTTATGTCATATAAAGGTAAAATTATACGCGATCTAAGTTGAGAAATGTACAAACTGAGCTTATGGCTAAATTCTCTCTCAACTCTTTTTTGTTATAATTTACTTCATAATACATGTCATTACTATGTCGATTACAAGTTGTCATTACAAGTTCCTAATTTCTTCCTTGTTGGAAGCGCAATTTGGTATTTTCGAAAGTAGACGAGTATGGTAACTGGCAATCTCCATAAAAATAATGCTATTTTGCGGTAACGATGGCAACAATTTGTAATTGAACCATGATTCAATTTAATCCATATTATCAGATATATGTTACAAAAATAGAAATAATGCAGAAATTTTTTTAAAATTTTGTTTGTAACAAGCTGAATATTGAAAATAATAATTATTTATCTACATGTTGTAATCTGCAAATGCTAACCTTAGAACAAAGGAGAATTATTAATGATTTATGCTTCTTATTTAAGATTGTTAATGGGCTTATAGATTGTTCATCTATTTTATTGAATATTAATTTTATTCCTCATTGTTACCCCATGAGACAACCGGATCTGTTTCGCGCTCCACACTGTAACACTAATGCTTCCACAAACTCCGGAATGGTGAGAATAATAAACACCTTTAATAATATAAATAAAACTTCAAATATAAATATTTTTAATATAACTGCTGTAAAATTTCGTAATAGCATTAAGCGTTGTGTGAGAGGTAAACATAATATAATTTGGGATCATTGTATTTTGGTTTCATTATGTTTAAATTTATAATAGTTATCTTAGCATTTAATTTTATATATACATATTATATATATATATATATATATATATATATAACATATATACATATGTTTATATATAGGTATTTTGTCTATTATTTCAAGACTCTGTTTTGGGCTTCAAGCATGTTTGTAGTCTTTATGAATTAAAAAAATATATAATAATAATAACGCTTCTCATTTCCGTATTAATTGATTTTTTCTAAGTAATTTTTTCGCCATGTTGTCAGCCTTGCGGAATTCATAATGTTTGCCCCTTTATCGAGATCTCTAAAATGAAAATTCATTTGTTTTAGATAGAATTATAAGCTAGTGTCACAGCAACGAACCCCGTCTCTTCATGTAGCTTATGGTTCAAAGAACCCATAGTTCGAATAATTTTACTTGCGTACATTTCGTACACTGTTCTTCGAATTACATCCAGGTCAAAGTTGTCAACGCATCTGCTACGGCCGACATCTTTCCGCGTCTTTCCACTCCAGTAGTGGGTTTCTGCCGGTTATAGCTCAGGAAGAGGCAGAGGTATAGAGAGGCGACCGATTGCAAATTTAGATTTTGTGGAATACAATGTGGATGGGAATAGTTGTATTAAGATGCATGGAACATTATTACCATCATTAGTATGCAGTATAGTATGTGGTCCAAGTGGTTGCGGTTAAACGAATGCAATGCTCTCTCTACTCTTTGACAAGAATGGTTTCAAATTCAAAAATGTATATGGATATTAAAAGTCACTATATCAGCCCAAATATATGATGCTAGCTGAAATATATTTGAAAATTGCGTCTGTAATTCCGTTGCACAAAAGTGGAAGTATTAATGACGTAGCAAATTTCCGCCCAATCTCAATACTGCCAACGTTTTCTAAAATATTTGAAAAGCTGCTTAAGGGTCAGATTGTTGAGAACTTTGAAACCAATAGGTTGCTGAATAACCAACAATTCGAATTTCGTGTGGGCAGAAATACTACTGATGCAATTGCCAATTTTGTTAAATTCACTCTGGATTGCTTTGAAACTGGCAACTTTTCCATGTCCATGTTCTGTGATCTAAGCAAGACATTTGATTGCATCTCACATGAAGTCTTGTTGTCAAAACTCCAGAAATATATAACTTCAGTAAAAGATTTATTAATATAACACGCTCTTATCTATCCAACCGATTTCAAATTCTAAGTCATAATAACAAAATCTCTTCTAAGTCACTAATTTCTATAGGTGTCCCTCAAGGTTCCATTTGGACCCATTTTGTTTCTAATTTATATTAATGACATGCCGAATTATTTTAGCGACATTGTAGACTTCAACAGTATTTTTTTGCGGATGACACAACATTAAGTTTTAAGGCCCCTGAACAGCATGATATTATGAACCAAACAATTGCTTTGGAAAGTAAAACAAATGATTGGTTTTTAGCAAATAAATTATTATTGAACAAAACCAAAACCAATAAGATGATTTTCACGCTAAGGCGTTTAGATGAAGCTAATATAAACAGTCATGCTACTGTTAAATTTCTGGGGGTGTATTTAGACCCTACTCTATAGTGGGATGTGCACTGCTCCTGTTTATCTTTAAAATTAAGAAAATCAAAATATCTATTAAAGAACTTTTCAGAGCACGTTTCGACTTTAGTCTTGAAGTCAGCTTTTCATGGCCTCGTTCAGTGCCACTTATCTTAAGCTATCTTGTTGTGGGGGGGATGTGCCTCTCAAAAACGACGTGCGTTTTTGCGTTGCAGCGACGTGCTGTCAGGGTTGTTGATGGTCTGGCATACAGGGATAACTGCCTCAAAGTTTTTCAAAATTGAACATTCTAACTGTGCTCGCTCTCTCTAGATATGAATATTTACTACATATTAAAAAATATTATCCAGATTTCGTAATGCACACAAATGTACATGAATACGGCACAAGAGGTAACGAACACATAATAATTACGCGTTACCGATTAACTAAGGCACAAAACGGTCCGAATTATTGGTGCGTCAAATTTTTCAACCATCTGCCTCGTAACATTAGCCTCTTGAATTAGCCGCTTTTAAATTATCAATTAGAAAAATATTAGCAAGCAATCCTCTATACAATACGCAAGAGTTTTTCGAACTTTTCTAATACTAGTTTTCATTACCCGTACAATCGTTACTTTAATGTTGTATGCGCCTATATATATTCTAAATTGTATTTTGACTTACGCATTTTCATTTTTATTTCCATGTTTTATTGTTTTCACACTGAATTTTCTGTATTTTCTATCACATGGTATTTTGACTTATTTTTCATTAATTATCTTATATTCTAAAATTGTATTTTGACTTGAACATGTCCATGTTTGCTTATTAACCTATACTACATTTTTAACTTTACTATTATTTTATTTTGTATATACTGTAGTTTAAATATTACTGTTGTGACATGGTTAAATCACGTCTATATACATATTTATACGTCTGTGATATGCTGAGTATAGATTATTATTATTATTATTATTAATATTAGGTGAAATAAATAGTATGGACTACTTTCCCTATAAAGAAAATGTTGAGATTGTAAAACCGGAGCAAGCGAGGCAGGACAGTATGATTTTGTTTGATGATATTAAATGTGATAAACAAGAAGCAGTTCGGGATTTTTGCCTGGGTAGACAAAGTCCATCGATTGTTCTTACTTATGTCAAACATATTTCCGTATTCCTATGCTGCTGATACGTGATAATGCAAATGTGATTTTCATTTTTCAACAAGATGACATGAATTTGAAACATATACACCGATCATGTTAGTAGCGATATGGATTTCAATAAGCTAAAAGAGATTTCTACAAGTTGCTGGACCACAATGTTAAGAAGCAGATATCGGATATTAAGAATGTATTCCGACGTAAATTACGCTCACTCAAAGCAATTGATGTACAAAGGCAAATGTCTGCTGAAAAAACTCTAAAGCCTATATTAACCCACTGCAAAAATTACACATAAACTAGGTGCTAAATTATTATTGCATCAGACAGAAGTATTAAAACTGCAGGCAGTACCATCAAATAAAGCCTCATTGTACAAATTAGAATCCATGTCTCCTCCTCCGCCATCTCCACCACCTATAATCGGGAAAGTAAAAAGGCTCCATAATCTACAACAAGGCAAATATCGGAGGTTCAAAGCTGATCATAGAAATTATTATAAGCAACGCACATTAAGTGACCAAGATGTTATTTTATTATTTATTATTTATTATACTAATAATGATCTTGTTCCGTACATTTCTGAATCATGGTTGTCATATGATATTCTATCCCATTTATTGTCAATTCCGTGTTATAGGTTTAAACGTAGAGATCATGCTGGCAGGGGCGGCGTTGTATATCAGGTCTGACTTGGTGTATAAAATTCACAATAATACTATTGGCAACATGGAGTAACTTTGGTTATCCCTCAAAATTTGTAAGCTCTCTTTTAGTATTTGCGTTATTTATCGGCCACCTAAATATAATGATATCGACTTTTTTGACGCTTTTGAGGATCTCAATAATATAATAATGACTGAATGTGATGATTACTTTATACGGGGTGATTACCGTCCAATAGTATATAAACTGTATAAACAACAGTCCATTTTGTCTGCTTTTAGCAAGCAAGCCGACAATGTTTTGGAAGCTGGTTTTGTAATTTCCTGGAACATAGCCCGAGCAAAGCGGCCGTATGAAGAAGGGGAGTTTATAAAAAAAAACATCGAAGAAGTTGTAAAAATTTTAGATCCGAGTAATGTAAAATTGCACAAAAATATTTCGGAAATTCCGTTATCGAGGCATACAACTGAACGACGAATAAAGGAAATTAAAAATAAAATTCATATCTGTAAAGTAATTTAAAAAATGATTTAAAAAACTGTGTTGCATTTAGCTTAGCACTCGACGAATCAACAGATATCACAGATGTACCTCAATTGGCCGTTTTCATACGCTTTCTTTAATCTGCATTAATTGTAAAAGAGAAATTATTAGATTTAGTGGCCCTCAGGGAATCAACTCGTGGTGTCGATATAAAAAACTCATTAGATTTAGTACTTCACTTTTTTGAAGTACCATGCGAAAAGCTTATTAGTGTTGCGACTGATGGAGCTCCAGCAATGCTTGGCAAAAATGTTGATCTCATTGGACGTTAAAACGGATAGCAAAATTCCGCCTTTCATTGCTGTACACTGTATCATTCATCATGAACAACTTATTGCTAAATATTTCAAATATCCCGATGTGATGACAATTGTTCTACAGATCGTAAATTACATGCGAACAAGTGCAAAAACTCACCGCCAATTAAAAAAATTTCTGGAAGAATTGGAAGACGAAGAAGTTCCAAATGATATTAATTTTTATTGTATTATCAGGTGGTTATCTAGTTCCAATGTATTAAAAAGATTTGTAGATTTGCTTGAACCTATCAAGATATTTTTGCAACAAAAGGACAAATCGTATCCACAATTGAATAATGATCACTGGTTATAAGATTTAATGTTTCTTACTGATACAATGCAACATTTGCAGACGCTCAATTTAAGACTGCAAGGAAAAGATAAGACAATACCGGATCTCTATCAAATAATATTTAGTTTTCAAACTAAATTACAACTTTTTCAAAAAGACATTAGAACAATAGAACATTAGCTCATTTTCCCCGCCTTAAAAAAATCAGTGCAGATATGACGTTAAAAAAACTTGAGGAGTATGAAAATAAGCTACAAGAATTATTCTTAGAATTTAATAACAGATTTGAAGAATTCAAAGAATTTAAGACAACTCTTGATTTTTATTTAAATCCTTTGTCAATTGACGTTGTTAAAGATGGGTTTTCTATATCCAGTATTATACTTTTCGAAAAAGCAACAGCGGAATTAGAATTACTAGATATGAAGGAAGTCCCAGCTCTACTTAACCTCTCGCAGCTAACTCCATCAATGAATTTTGGGCATCAGTACCGGAAACAAAATACCCACAATTAAGGAAGGCTGCAAGCCGCATTCTTTCGATTTTTGGGAGAACTTATTCCTGTGAATCTCTTTACTCGACTATGAAATTTGTGAAATCAAAACAACGTTCACAACTAACAAATCAGCATCTAAAAGAATTATTGTGGGCTAGCGTAACAAATTATACCCCAGATTTTAAATATTTGTCGATAAATTAAAAAATATAAATAAAATAAATGTGTTCAGTTTTGTAAATACACTTGAATTAATAATAATAATACAATTTAAACTTTCAAGTATTTTTTCATTGCCTAATTAACCCAATTATAATTACCTAATACTCGCAAATGTAATGTAAATATTTAGAATGTAACTGAAATATTTGTTATTATTACCTATACTCGCACTTGAGTATAGTATAAGCGTATACTCAAAACTAGTCGCGTCATAAAATTTTTTTTTTTTCAAAACAAAGTAGTTGTTTATATTGCCTATTTTATTTAACAAAAATTCAACAAATCTGTTATCTATGTTTTGAATTAGATCCAAGAAAAAAAAACAAATGGAAATCCATTTAGAAACAATTCGGCAATATGAATATAATAAGTTTATGGTTTCTAATAACCGTCGGTTTATTTTCTTCGAACGTCTAATTTTTATCTTCTCTAAAATCAAGGAATTGTTAAATCATCCATAAACGTTAAAATATACTTATTTCTTTTATCTGTTTCTGGTAATGGACCTACAATGTCCAAAAAGCATTTTTCCAGAAATTTTGAAGATGTTTGTGTTATTTGTAAAGGAGCTTTGGTTTTCCTACATGATTTATTGATTTGACATTGAGTACATAATTTAATGTAATCTGAAATATTTGCATGCATATTTGGCCATTTGTACATCATACTTATACGTTTAAAAGTACGATCGACACCTTGATGTGCACCTAATATTGTGGCATGATATTCCGTAATCATTCGCTGTATTTGATCTTTTGTGAGAATAGTTTTTGCTGAGCCTATCCTTACTGTTATATTAGTATCTTTAAAAATATACCTAAACATGAACCTAACCATTGGCCATTTATTCTTCCTTATTAAGCCGAATCGATTTATTTTAATTTTATCTATATTATTACTTACACAAATATTTTTTATTTTAATTATGTAAGAATATATATCAGGTAAATTAATTTTTGATAAATAAGTTTCGCTAGTAATCAAAGCAATGTAATTAAAATTAGAATTTTTGTTGAAAGATATATCTCCTACGTTGTTTATTTCATTTTTAACGCTGTTAATTATGTCATGCTCATCATTAAAATATTTGATAACATTATTAGTTATGCTAAAATCCTTTGAGAATAATATTACAGGTGTATATTCTGTTGATATGTCTACGATATTTTCATTAGTTTCTATTATGCTATTGTTTATTATGATATTATTTGATTTATGTTTTTTTAAATCATCGTAACTATCGAATATTGTATTTACACGAGTGACACCAGTTACATTAATATGGTTGAAACTATTAGTTAGTATTTTATTGTTAGCTTCTTCAAGTACTTCATTAGAATGCATATGTAAGGTATTTATGTTTTGTGATCTACTAAATTTGGTTCACTTGTTTACAATGGAAGGTTCGGTGAGTGTAGGGATCCGTGATAAACAATCTGCATTAGCTATTTGATTTCCCGGTCTATACAGTACATCGAAATCATAGCACTCTAATTCCAACCGCATTTTAGTTAATCTCAAACTTACGTCTGTGAATTTCTTATATCCTAATAATGGTTTGTGGTCTGTTAGTTAGTTAAAGAGTCCGCAATCCTAAAGATTGGTTGGAAACAGCACGCCATGCCGATCTATCCTGAGCTAATCCCTTCATCTCCCTATAGCTATTCATCTCAACGTCTTCAACTATCTGACTCACATACTCCAATTTAGGCCTACCTACCCCTCTCTTTCCCTCCACTCTACCTTCTATGATCAATTGCATAATCCCCCCATGCCTAAGGATATGCCCTACTAACCTGTCTCTCCTACGCTGTAACACTCTCCAAATACTTCTCTTCTCCCCTACTAACTCTAGTACAGCTTCATTTGTTACTTTATCTTCCCAACCAATCCTCATCATCCTCCTATAACACCACATTTCGAATGCTTGTAATCTACGTGGTCTGTAATTACTGTAAATTTGTTTCCATATAGATACGGTCTAAAATGAGAAATTCCCCAGGTCAACCCAAGCATCTCCCTTTCGGTAGTGGAATATGATTTCTCTGCGCTATTTAATGTTCTACTCGCATACGCTATTGGTAATTGGCCAGTATGCTTTTGACTTAAAATTACGCCTATTCCATTTCCACTTGCGTCCACCGTTAATGTATAAGGCTTCTCAAGTTCAGGGTATTGTAATAGTGGAGACGACGTGAGTGTGGCCTTTAATGTATTAAATGCCTTATCGCACACATCAGTCCACCGATACTTTACTTCCTTTTTTAGTAAGCTATTCATTGGGGCGGCGATCTTTGCAAAATCTTTTATAAATCTCCTATAATAGGAAGCTAACCCAAGGAATGATTTTAATTGTTTTGCATTGATCGGGGTTGGGAAACTATCTACAGCTACTGTTTTTGCTGGATTTGGTTTCATGCCTTCATCGGTAATAACGTGTCCTAGGTACACTACTTCTTTCCTCAAGAAATTGCATTTTTCTGGCTGTAATTTTAAATTATATTTTCTAAGACGCTCAAATACAGATACTAATTTGTTATTATGGTCTTGTAAACTTTTGCCATAAACACAGATATCGTCCAAATAAACCCAACACTTTAACCCTACGAGTCCGCTAAGCGCTGTATTTATCAACCTCTGAAAACACGCTGGTGACCCTTTTAGTCCCATGGGTGCCCGTTTAAACTGGAAATGCCCGTCAGGTGTGCTAAAAGCGGTAATCTCGCGGCTGCTTTCATCAAGAGGAATTTGATAGAACCCATTACTCAAGTCAAGTGTTGTAAAATAATTTGACTGTCCTAGTTGATCAAGTATCGTGCTAATACACGGAAGGGGGTAGGAGTCTCCCTGGCATTTACTATTTACGTTTCTATAATCTATTACAACTCTATATCTAGATTCACCGATTGGTCCTGGGCGCTTAGGCACGATAATAATTGGAGAATTCCAAGGACTGCAACTATTTTCGATGATTCCGTCTTCTAACATTTGTTGTGTCTGTTCTCTGATTATATCTAATTGCTTATACGGTAATCTATATTGCTTTGTGTTAACCGGTACTGTGTTTGTTTGTAAATAAATTTTCTGAGTAATAGCATCTGTGCAAGTTAATTTGTCCGTTTCTAGGAAAAATATATCGCTATATCCTTTACAAATATCAATAATACGTCCACTCTCTTCTGAATTTAAGTGATTTAAATCAAGCGAATTTATTACTTTCGCTATACGGTTACTTAAGTTTTCTCTTTTTAAACTTAAGAAAAACTTTATTTTATTTCATGGATTACAATATATATTTTATATTCAATTTTATATATAAGGGAACCACAGAATAACTGACAATGTTAAAGTCTGTGTACTAAATGGTTACATTTCTTGTGGAGTCAAATACTTTTATAGTATTTGCTAAGTCTAAATAAAGTAATTAATTTAACAATAGTAAATTGATAATTCTAAATAAGGTAATTAGATTAATCAATGTTTTAATTCGTGCCTTAAAAGAAAATAGTCGTATCGCTAACCTTGCTTAATAAACGTATTGATAAATATATAACAATTGATAATTCTAAATAAGGTAATTAGATTAATCAATGTTTTTAATTCGTGCCTTAAAGGAAAATAGTCGTATCGCTAAACTTGCTTAATATACGTATTGATAAATATATAACACCTCCCCATTAAAACAAAGACTGGGTAATTAATTTGAAAACTGATGAATGACAATATTTTTTAACTTTATTTTAAAATATTTTAATGAGCAGTAATTCGAATTGTATCCAGGCTTATGGGTTCCTCCTGGGACACTGCATGATGTTTAGTTTTCAGGGTTTTAGGTGACAACAATATACGATATTTATACAATACAAAAAATCCAATACATATTAAAATTAAATAGATAATTATAGTCCATAAACTAGGGATTCGTAGCATATTAACATTAACATTTTTGTCTAAATCTAATGATAATTTATGCAAATTTTCTTTAATAATTTGTGTATCATCTAAATTAATATCTTCCAAATACAATGTACCTAAAGTTGGTGTATCAGTTGTTTTAATATGATTAAAGTTTAATTCTGGAATCTGAACAATTTTAGTAGGTATTTTCTCTTCATGAGCTTCAATTCTAATACCCTTTATATCAATATAACAATTTTTTGGGATTTGCATCGTATAAGTTCCAGACAATTCTTTATTTTCTTTTTCTTTATTACAATTTATATGGATTTTAGTTTTATTAGGAAGTACTGCAATCCAAATATTTCGTTCTAACTTTTGAATTTTTTCTTTATTCATTAAGAAATTATTTGATATGCAATTATTATAATTTCCAGTTACTGTAAGTAATTGTATTTCACATGGTGCTTCTTTATTTATTGAAAAAGTGTTTAATGAATTACATAACATTTTTCCTGGAATAATTTCTTTACATGGTTTATTTATTGAAGCATAATATTGTTCACTTAATAACAAATATTTTGACTTTGGTATTATTATTTCATATGAATGTTCATTTCTTGAAATGGGTAATGGATATAAATGGTAATAATTATAATCAATATTTTCTACGATTGGAATATCTAATAGAAATGTGATTTTGGTATTTAAAACATAAGCTCTTATATTTATAAGATTTTCAAAAGGTATAATTGTATTCAATTCTGGTTGCAATGGTAATGATTTCTCATTTAATTGGTTTTGTATTTTGATTAATTCATTAATTAAATGTACCGGATCAATAATTGATGGGTGCATTATATTTAATTTTGCAAATGTAATAGCGGTTTGTACTTTTTCCAATAATCTTAATATTGAATTTAAAGCTGCAATTAGTTGAATAAATACAGTATTTACTGATAACGTAATTAATTCTTTTGCATTACTTTGATGTATTGTTACTTCTAATTGGAGTATTTTTGATTTAAGATTCTCTTGATTGCTTGATAATTTATGAATAGTATTATTGAATTTTGTAATTGCTTCAGAAGTAAGGCTTATTTGTTGCTTTTGTGAGTTAATATATTTCACTTGATTAACCTTTAAATTTTCAATTTCATTATTCAATTTGATAGCGTCTTCTTGATCTAAATTACCTGTGATTGCTTTTATAATACTACCTAATCCATTAATTATTCCTCTTTTCTTTCGACGTGAAATTACTGGAGAAATTTGTAAAAACGTTTGTTGTATTTCCTCATTTAAATGTTGTATTAAATAAATGTAATTATGTGAATCATTTTGAATTGATAACGTGACATTAGTATTGTCATATATTTCTTTAATATTTATAAAATTTACTTTTAATTGTTCAAACTCTGTTTTTAATTTATTTAAATCAAATACTTGTACAAGAGTCCAAGTATCAGATATTATTTTAGTAGTTCCTAATTTGCATGGTAATAAACCAGGATTATTTATAATTTTAGTAATATTTAATTTAGTAGACATTATTCCGACGAAGAGGGATCTGAAACAATTGGAGGAAATCTCAAATTACTAAGATGTACTTTCCGTAAAATGTCATTATGATCTTTTATCATGCATGTATTATTTGGTAATAATTCCATAATTGTAAAAGGACCTTCATATTTTTTGTTTGTCTTATTTCTAGAAACATTCTTTTCATACACTGTATCATTAATTTTAAATCTATTTACATCAGATAGATTATTTCTTTGATTTAATAATCGTTCTTTTTTTCTATCATTTTTTCTTGAATTAGTTTATAAGTAGTTTTCATTTTATTTTTATGATTTAAACAATATTCTTGAAAATAATTAAAATTATAAAATAAATCATAAGGATTTCTATTTTCGGTATGTCCTAATAATATTTCTAGTGGAGTATATCCTGTAACAGAATGTATCGTATTGTTATATGCAATAATTGTATATTTCATTAAATGAATAGGGGATTCTTTTGAAGTTTGTCTTAGTATTCTAAAATGTTCAATAATTGTGGAATGTAATCGCTCAATAAGTCCATTAGATTCTGGATGTTTAGGGGTTGTTATATGAAAAATTATTTTATGCATTTGTAACAATTGTTTTACACATTCATTATTGAATTCGCTTCCTCCATCCATTGTAATATTTGAGGGTACTCCATAATGTTGAAAATAATGAAGTAATTTATCTGCAATTTCTACAGCATTTTTGGAAACTATATTATAAGCTTGACCTATTTTTGAGAAAGCGTCTATAATTGTAACAAAATTATTTCCTTCAATAGTAAAGGTATCTACATGTAATTTTTCAAAAGGTTTTCCAGGGGTTTCAGTAAGTACCATAGGAATACTTGGCTGATTTCGTTCATATTTTGCTTTTTTACAAAAATCACAATTATTTATATGATTACTAATACTATCTTTCATATTTTTCCAATAATAATCTTTTCTTAATCTTGCTAAGGTTTCATTAATACCACGGTGATTAGTCTTTCCTTCATGGTGGTTGATAATTAAATTTATTTGTTCTTCTATATCATTAATATTCCGTGTTTTCTTTAAACATCGTATTAAAATAGGTCCATTATTTGAAAAGTGTTTGACATATGTACCACAAATATCTTTATACATTTTTTCGGTATCAATAAACAAATGAGTTGTAATTTTAGGTTCTGTATAAGATTTTAACAAGCTCAATATTTCTTCTTCATTCTGATCTTGACTAATATAGGCTTTAATAATAACTTTTCCTTCTTGATTTTCTACCATTGGTTGTTTTGGATTTGTCAAAACTGTTGTAATAAATATTTGTCTAGGTTTATTATTAATAATATCTTCTGAAATTGGTATACTTTGATTAGGTTCAATATCAATATTTGTATGAACTGTATTATCAATATCATTATCAATATATCTTATTAAGTCTCGAATTTCTGGGGTATTTGGGATTTCAGTATTTTCACAAATATTTTCAAGCATTTGATCTATATCATCATCATCTAAATTTACAATTATTGAAGCAGTATCTATGTCCAATAATTCGGTTGGATTAATTTCAACTCTTGATAAAGCGTCTGCATTTGTATTTAAACTACCCTTTTTATATATGACTTCATAATCAAACTCTTCTAACCGTAATCTCCAACGGGCTAATTTCGAATGAGGGTCTTTTAAAGAAAACAGCCACTGCAATGGTCTGTGATCTGTGTATATGGTAAACTTTCTACCGTATAAATATGGTCTAAAGAATTTAGTTGCCCAAACAATAGCGAGTAATTCTTTCTCTATAGTAGAATATTTAGTTTCACTTTCGTTAAGTGTACGCGAAGCATATGAAACTGGCAAATCATTAGGTGGACTTCCTTGACTTAAGACTGCACCTATGGCTAAATTTGATGCATCTGTAGTTAAAACAAAAGGTTTCTTAAAATCTGGATATTGCAAAATTGGATCATTAACTAACATTTCTTTACATTTTTCAAAACTTGCAATAAATTCGACTGAATGTTCTACTTTCTTTCCTTTCTTTAAACATTTTGTTATGGGTTTAGTTAATTTAGCGAAGTCTTGGATAAATTTACGATAATAACCAATTAATCCTAAGAAACTTTTAATTTCCTTTTGAGTAGTTGGAATGGGAAATTTAGTAATGGCTGAAATTTTATCAGGGTTTGGCTTTACACCTTCAGGGGTAATAATGTGTCCTAAATAAGCAACTTCTTTTCTTAAAAATTCACTCTTATCTAGTTGAATTTTGAAATTTGACAATCTTAAACGTTCAAAAACTTCTTTTAATCTTGAAATGTGTTCTTGAAGAGATGTTGAAAAAATAATAACATCGTCCAAATATACACTACATATTTCATTTTGCAACCCTCGTAAGATATTGTCCATAACTCTCTGGAAAGTGGAAGGGGCATTTTTTAAACCAAACGGCATTCTATTAAATTCATAATGACCGTTTTCAGTATTAAAAGCAGTTTTTTCAATATCTTTTTCTTCCATTTGGACTTGATGGAAGCCGGAAGTTAAATCTAGTGTTGTAAAATATTGACTTTTTCCTAATTTATCAAGGATATCAGTAATGTTGGGTAGAGGATACTTATCATTAATTGTTTTTTCATTTAATTTTCTGTAATCGATGACCATATGCCACTTCTTTTTTCCACTGGCGTCTAATTTTTTTTGAACTATCCATACAGGACTTGACCATGGGGAAATTGATTGTCTAATAATATTTTGAGATAACATAGTATTGATTTGTTTTGAAACTTCTTGTTTGTGAATATTAGGATACCTATATGTTTTTGTAAAAATAGGTGTATTATCTGATAAGTTTATTTGGTGTTTTATTTGATTATTAAAAGATAAAGGCAATTTTTCACAATAAAATATATCTCTATAATTATAACATAATTGTCGTATTTGATCATTTTCCTCAGAATTAGTATGCTGTAAGCGTATGTTTCTTAAATTTTGTTTTAGTAAATTATCATATTCTCTGTTTGGAATAAATGAGTTTGTAATATGATTGATATTTATTTCTTCTAATGGATCTAATTCTTCAATTAAAATTGAATCTTTAAATATTATCGTACGTTCAATATCTGTAGAATTTGTTATGACACTGGTAACTATTTGATTTTCAATTTTTACTAGTGCTGATGGCATTTCTAATCCTCTCTCAAAATTAATATAATTTATGTAGCCATAATTAATATTTTTATCTACGGGAACTTGAACAATTTGCGCACATCTAGGTGAAATTTTAATTGTGATTTGCTGATTTTCTAAATATAAAGGTATATTTGCAAAAGGTGTAACTAATGAATTATTCTCTAAATCGATTTTTGCATTTAATTTTTGTAATAAATCGACTCCTATTAATCCATCATAATTAGGATTGAAATTAAATAAGTGAAATTTATGAAACATAGTGTTATTAAAAATTTTTGAAATTGGTTTGGTTAAACTATAACCATGTGAAGTTGTTTTATGAGCTGTACGAATTATAAAAGGATCGTCTTCAATTAGATTTGAATAATGTTTTTCTGCTAAGTTTGGATTTATTAAAGTTTTCGTAGAACCTGTGTCTAACATGAATTTGGAATTTGTTTCTGGTATAATAATATATGGTAGAGATGATACATTTGAATTATGTAAGACTATCTCGGGAAGTTTCTTTGAAAAACTAACGGAAAATTTTCTGATTTATTTATTTCAGGGTTATCATCATTTTGATTCTGGTCATTAGATGTTGATGGTTGAACATCTTGATAATGGAGGTTATGACGTCTTGTATTAAATGTAGACGTTTCCATTGGAATTGGATGTTGATTATGATGAAAACGAGTATTATTATGATTGGAATTATTAGTGTGTCTGATGTTACCGCTATTTACTTCCATTGGTATAGGAGGTGGAAATCTCCTATTATTATTATTATTAGGTTTAAAAACATTTGGTTGTCTGAAATTTTTATTGAAATTATGATTTTGATTGTTAAAAATTGGTTGTTGTTGAAATGGTCTTTGAAAATTATTATTAAAATTATAAGGGGTATTAAATCTTCTTTGATTAAATGAATTTTGATTGTTAGCTTGAAATTGATTTTGAGGATTTCGGTAATTGTTTCGAAAATTATTATTTTGATTGAATCTAGGTTGTTGTTGTTGTTGTTGCATGAGTTGACCAACTTGTTGACGTATTGTTGGATTAACGTTTGCGTTGGAGTGAATTGAATTAATATTTTGTTTCTTGTTCCGATTATAGTTGAGATTTTCTTCTTCTAAGACAATTTTAATGCTTTCTTCCAGAGTATCTGGGTCCCTACATCTAACTACTAAACTCATAGATTCTTTGAGTCCTCTCATGAATGTTTTCAGTGCTAAATTATTATATAATATTATTTTTGCATTTCGAATTTCTGCAATGGGTTCTTCATATGAACATTTTGCAATTAATAAGCTTCTTATATCTTGGCAGCGTTCACCAAAAGCGGATTCATTGCCATTTTGAGTTAACATTAACATATCATTAACAAGAGAATCTTCATCTCGCTGGTCTCCAAAAGTTATTAATAAATGCTTTTTTAAATCATCCCAAGTGTTTATATGTCTGATAGCAACGATTTGGGCTGCTCTTCCAACTAATTTATTTTTTATATGACGTAATAAAAATGAATTAAAATTACGATTTTCAGGGTTATCGGGATTTCTAGCTAGTTGATGTAAAATATCTTCACAGTTTGTGATGAATGTTGCAATTGTGATAGCATTACCATCGTAATTTGAAATGGTTTCTAATTGATCTCTTAAAGTAGCCATGTTATTTAAAATTTTTTGATTTATATTTATTAAATTATTCGATATTCTCAAAATCGTGAGGTTCAATATTTAAATTATCTAAATTATTACCATCATCCATATATATAAAGCAATAAAATTGTGAACAATATTTGACTTACATAAAAATTATTATTATCTTCATTAGATTCCTTTTTTTTTTCTTTGTTCTTGATTAACGTTCGCTGTTGTCTTCACCAATCGACTCCTTCTCTTCTTTGTTGATTCTGGACTCACTGTCGATCTCACCCAAGGAATTTGACGATTTTTGTTCTCCTTCCAGGAATTGGACCACAGTTAGAACAGATGTCCAATCGACTCCTTCTCTTCTTTGTTGATTCTGGCCTCACTGTCGTTCTCACCCAAGGAATTTGACGATTTTTGTTCTCCTTCCAGGAATTGGACCACAGTTGGAACAGATGTTTGATAATAAGCTCGATGAATGACAGGAACAACTTTTTAAGTTATGCGTTTATGATGTTCTATTTTTGATTAATTGTAGAGACAAAAGGACCTAAACCAATATTAGTGTTTTGGTTTCCTTCAAAAATTCTACTGACTGCGCCACTTAAGTTTTCTCTTTTTAAACTTAAGAAAAAAACTTTATTTTATTTCATGGATTACAATATATATTATATTCAATTTTATATATAAGGGAACCATTTAGTACACAGACTTTAACATTGTCAGTTATTCTGTGGTTCCCTTATATATAAAATTGAATATAATATATATTGTAATCCATGAAATAAAATAAAGTTTTTTTCTTAAGTTTAAAAAGAGAAAACTTAAGTCACTGAAGGAGGAAGTAGAAAAACAAGTAGATTCAATGCTACAACAAAACATAATCAAACCGTCCTTTAGTGCTTGGAACTCCCCTGTCTGGGTAGTTCCGAAGAAATGCAATAACACCGGTGAAAAAAAGTAGCGCCTTGTCATTGATTATCGGAAACTCAATTAGATAACAATAGGTGATTCATACCCTCTACCTCATATTGAGGAAATCCTCGATCAGCTAGGATGCTGTCAGTACTTTTCTACCTTAGATCTCACGTCAGGTTACCATCAAGTAGAAATGCACCCACGTGACGCACACAAGACCGCATTTACGGTACCTAGTGGCCATTTCCAGTTTAATCGTATGCCTTTTGGTTTACGATCCGCACCATTCACATTTACAAGACTAATGAATACCGCTCTGGCGGGTTTAGCGAATAATTTCCGTTGTTTAATCTATCTTGATGACATAATTGTATTTTCAGAAAATCTCACCAAACATATCAAAAAGTTACGTGATGTTTTCGACAGACTAGATAAACATAATTTAAAATTAGAACCCAAGAAATGCACTTTCCTCCGTCATGAAGTTGTCTATCTAGGGCACCTTATTACCGAATCTGGCGTTAAACCAGATCCTGCTAAGGTTTATAGCGTGAAAGAATTTCCAACTCCATGTAATACAAAAGAACTTAAATCATTTCTTGGCCTTGCAGGTTACTATAGACGTTTCATAACAAATTTTAGTTCCATCTCGCAACCCCTTACAAAACTATTAAGGAAACAGACACCTTTCAATTGGACTAGTCTCCAACAACTAGCATTAGAAAAACTTAAAGAAATTCTTTGCACCGAACCAGTTCTGCAATACCCTAATTTCAAAAAAGAATTCATCCTTACTACCGATGCTTCAAAGTACGCAATCGGTTCTGTTCTGTCTCAATCGCACGATTCTAAAGATTTACCTGTAGCATATTATAGCCGGTCTCTTAACAATGCCGAACAAAATTACGATGTCGCCTCTCGCGAATTACTGGTAATAGTCGCATCCGTTAAACACTTCCGTCCATATCTTTTCGGTAGAAGATTCAAAATAATTACTGATAATATAGCACTCACTTACTTATCAAACGTTAAAGATCCAAGTTCCCGCCTTCTTCGCTGGCGTTTATGTTTGGAAGAATACGACTACTATATAAAGTATAAACCAGGCAAATCAAATAAAAATGCGGACGCATTAAGTAGAGTCGAAATTCCACCTGTTACTCAAGTAAACTCTTCACCTGCAGAACAAAAACCTCAAAGTAGTAATTCTGACCCAAAATTAACAAATTTGGAACCTGCTCATTATTCAACGGCCTTTACAAATATTATGCGTACCGATAATGACTACGATCGATACGAAAATTTTCTTAAGACTATACAATCGTCCATAATATCATATGCGAATATACAAGAACATAATTCAAACTTCCTAGATTGTATTGATAATATAGCGGTATTTTTATCTACAGACGTTGATGACATAGTTGATGTTAATGTAAAAAATTTATTCCTTAAATATCCCCACCAATTGCAAGATCTTCAGTCAAAACAATTCAATATAAACGATATTTGCCACTTTAACCATAAAAATAGGCGAATTTACTCTTGTTTTTATAAAACCCATCACTGGGAAAAAGGCTCGTATGAAGATATTTTTAAATCTCTAATTAACCTCAGAACATCGTTAATTTCTGCTAAACTAACATCAATTAGCCTTCCTAAGTTAGGTACCACGTGGGATAAACTACATTGGGAAAAAATCAGATCAATCTTAAGATATGTATTCAAAGTCAGTCAAATTGCGATCAATATTCACTACAATACCTTGGTCAAACCAACCGAACATGATATTGATAATATTCTTAAAGAAAACCACGTCACCCCTAGTGCAGGTCACACTGGCTTCAATAAAACTTACAAACGAATTAGACAAAACTACAAATGGAAGGGTATGAAAAACGACATAGTAAATTTCATTAAAACATGTGAATCCTGCCAAGTAAATAAATTAACCCGCAAAAAGAATAGAATGCCGATGGAGATTACAACAAGTAAAAAACCCCTAGAAAAAGTATTTGTAGATATCGTAGGGCCTGTTCCACTAACAGAAACAGGTAACAAATATATTTTAACCCTCCAGGACGATCTTAGTAAGTTCTCACAAGTTTTTGCCATTCCCAATCACGAAGCAATTACTGTGGCAAAAACACTAGTAACACAAATCTTTTGCAAGTTCGGCCTCCCAGAAATAATATTAACCGATCAAGGGCGTGAGTTTAATTCAAAGTTAATAAAAAATATTTCAAAATTATTCAAAATTACACACGTTACCACTTCTGCCTACAGGCCTCAGACGAACGGCGCTCTCGAGAGAAGCCATTTAACCCTAGCAGATTATTTAAAACACTATATTAATGATCAAACAGAATGGGAAAACTACCTTGATTTCGCCATGTTCTCTTATAACACATCTATCCACACTTCAACTAAATTTACACCTTATGAACTTATGTTCGGTTACAAACCTGTCTTACCCAAAAATATTCTTAGATCACCTCAACTTAAATATTGTTACGATGACTATTTAGACGAATTAAAGGTAAAACTTCAACGAAGTCGCCAGATGGCACGAGACCATATAATAAAATCTAAAGAAACCAATAAATTATATTACGATATGAAATCAAACCCCGTGGATTATAAAATAGGTGATTTAGTGTATTTACTGGTTGAACAAAACAAACCGGGTATTTCAAAGAAATTGGCAGCACGTTATACTGGACCGTATGAAATAATTAATGTCAGCAATGTCAATTGTAAATTAAAAATCAAAAAAAAGGAAATCGTTGTCCATAAAGATAAACTTAAACATGCTTCCCTTTCAGACAAAAAACATTAAATATGTCACAAACGACAATTTATGTTATTGCTTGAACATATTCCTCTAGTACCGATGCATAAACAAAAATAAAAAATAAAAATAAAATCTTGCATAAAGTACCATATTATTCAAAGTAAAATAATTATTGTTAGTATCATTGAATGTATGAAACACATATATTATTTTTAAACATGTCCTATTTCGATTGTATGCATATAAAACCTTATTCTTGTTGTAAATATTCTATTCCATTTCGTATACATTTCATATAACAATTTCAAGCGATATTATTTTCGTTATATTTTATATTATATTAATCAGTTGCATTATATTAGGGATATTATATTGATGTCTATTTCGGATACATACGTAACTTTGTTATAATATCTATCTCATGCTTACAACTTAAATTAATACTGTATTTCTAATACTATTTACTATTATTCCATTCTATATTTACAAAAATATTTCATAGTTTATTTGAAATATTTTTCATTTTTAAAAGGGGGGGGGTGTAATAACCTATTGTAATAATCTGAATAATTGTAAGGCCTATGTAAATATGTCACCTGCTCTTCTCCGTAAACAAATCCTATCTACATTGTTTCATTTCCAATTACCGCAATTCATCATTTCCCAGAATGACCCTTCTTCGCTGTATTCCATTTACTTATTGGTACCCTTAAAGGTCGACCTACTTACCCTCGCCTATTCTTACATCCTCAACTGCTCCCTATAAAAGGCACATCCACGTGGAATCAGACTCATTCTCTCATTCTCAATCCTCTACTATCAACACTCGCTCCGACATTCTCATTTTTCTTCCTAACAACAAACCTGTTATATATTTATCAATACGTATATTAAGCAAGTTTAGCGATACGACTATTTTCTTTTAAGGCACGAATTAAAAACATTGATTAATCTAATTACCTCAATTAGAATTATCAATTGTTATATATTTATCAATACGTTTATTAAGCAAGGTTAGCGATACGACTATTTTCTTTGAAGGCACGAATTAAAAACATTGATTAATCTAATTACCTAATTTAGAATTATCAATTTACTATTGTTAAATTAATTACTTTATTTAGACTTAGCAAATACTATAAAAGTATTTGACTCCACAAGAAATGTAACCATTTAGTACACAGACTTTAACATTGTCAGTTATTCTGTGGTTCCCTTATATATAAAATTGAATATAATATATATTGTAATCCATGAAATAAAATAAAGTTTTTTTCTTAAGTTTAAAAAGAGAAAACTTAAGTGGCGCAGTCAGTAGAATTTTTGAAGGAAACCAAAACACTAATATTGGTTTAGGTCCTTTTGTCTCTACAATTAATCAAAAATAGAACATCATAAACGCATAACTTAAAAAGTTGTTCCTGTCATTCATCGAGCTTATTATCAAACATCTGTTCCAACTGTGGTCCAATTCCTGGAAGGAGAACAAAAATCGTCAAATTCCTTGGGTGAGATCGACAGTGAGGCCAGAATCAACAAAGAAGAGAAGGAGTCGATTGGACATCTGTTCCAACTGTGGTCCAATTCCTGGAAGGAGAACAAAAATCGTCAAATTCCTTGGGTGAGATCGACAGTGAGTCCAGAATCAACAAAGAAGAGAAGGAGTCGATTGGTGAAGACAACAGCGAACGTTAATCAAGAAGAAAGAAAAAAAAAAGAAATCTAATGAAGATAATAATAATTTTTATGTAAGTCAAATATTGTTCACAATTTTATTGCTTTATATATATGGATGATGGTAATAATTTAGATAATTTAAATATTGAACCTCACGATTTTGAGAATATCGAATAATTTAATAAATATAAATCAAAAAATTTTAAATAACATGGCTACTTTAAGAGATCAATTAGAAACCATTTCAAATTACGATGGTAATGCTATCACAATTGCAACATTCATCACAAACTGTGAAGATATTTTACATCAACTAGCTAGAAATCCCGATAACCCTGAAAATCGTAATTTTAATTCATTTTTATTACGTCATATAAAAAATAAATTAGTTGGAAGAGCAGCCCAAATCGTTGCTATCAGACATATAAACACTTGGGATGATTTAAAAAAGCTTTTATTAATAACTTTTGGAGACCAGCGAGATGAAGATTCTCTTGTTAATGATATGTTAATGTTAACTCAAAATGGCAATGAATCCGCCATAGCTTTTGGTGAACGCTGCCAAGATATAAGAAGCTTATTAATTGCAAAATGTTCATATGAAGAACCCATTGCAGAAATTCGAAATGCAAAAATAATATTATATAATAATTTAGCACTGAAAACATTCATGAGAGGACTCAAAGAATCTATGAGTTTAGTAGTTAGATGTAGGGACCCAGATACTCTGGAAGAAGGCATTAAAATTGTCTTAGAAGAAGAAAATCTCAACTATAATCGGAATAAGAAACAAAATATTAATTTTCAAAACAATTACCGAAATCCTCAAAATCAATTTCAAGCTAACAATCAAAATTCATTTAATCAAAGAAGATTTAATACCCCTTATAATTTTAATAATAATTTTCAAAGACCATTTCAACAACAACCATTTTTTAACAATCAAAATCATAATTTCAATAAAAATTTCAGACAACCAAATGTTTTTAAACCTAATAATAATAATAGGAGATTTCCACCTCCTATACCAATGGAAGTAAATAGCGGTAACATCAGACACACTAATAATTCCAATCATAATAATACTCGTTTTCATCATAATCAACATCCAATTCCAATGGAAACGTCTACATTTAATACAAGACGTCATAACCTCCATTATCAAGATGTTCAACCATCAACATCTAATGACCAGAATCAAAATGATGATAACCTGGAAATAAATAAATCAGAAAATTTTCCGTTAGTTTTTCAAAGAAACTTCCCGAGATAGTCTTACATAATTCAAATGTATCATCTCTACCATATATTATTATACCAGAAACAAATTCCAAATTCATGTTAGACACAGGTTCTACGAAAACTTTAATAAATCCAAACTTAGCAGAAAAACATTATTCAAATCTAATTGAAGACGATCCTTTTATAATTCGTACAGCTCATAAAACAACTTCACATGGTTATAGTTTAACCAAACCAATTTCAAAAATTTTTAATAACACTATGTTTCATAAATTTCACTTATTTAATTTCAATCCTAATTATGATGGATTAATAGGAGTCGATTTATTACAAAAATTAAATGCAAAAATCGATTTAGAGAATAATTCATTAGTTACACCTTTTGCAAATATACCTTTATATTTAGAAAATCAGCAAATCACAATTAAAATTTCACCTAGATGTGCGCAAATTGTTCAAGTTCCCGTAGATAAAAATATTAATTATGGCTACATAAATTATATTAATTTTGAGAGAGGATTAGAAATGCCATCAGCACTAGTAAAAATTGAAAATCAAATAGCTACCAGTGTCATAACAAATTCTACAGATATTGAACGTACGATAATATTTAAAGATTCAATTTTAATTGAAGAATTAGATCCATTAGAAAAAATAAATATCAATCATATTACAAATTCATTTATTCCAAACAGAGAATATGATAATTTACTAAAACAAAATTTAAGAAACATACGCTTACAGCATACTAATTCTGAGGAAAATGATCAAATACGACAATTATGTTATAATTATAGAGATATATTTTATTGTGAAAAATTGCCTTTATCTTTTAATAATCAAATAAAACACCAAATAAACTTATCAGATAATACACCTATTTTTACAAAAACATATAGGTATCCTAATATTCACAAACAAGAAGTTTCAAAACAAATCAATACTATGTTATCTCAAAATATTATTAGACAATCAATTTCCCCATGGTCAAGTCCTGTATGGATAGTTCCAAAAAAATTAGACGCCAGCGGAAAAAAGAAGTGGCGTATGGTCATCGATTACAGAAAATTAAATGAAAAAACAATTAATGATAAGTATCCTCTACGCAACATTACTGATATCCTTGATAAATTAGGAAAAAGTCAATATTTTACAACACTAGATTTAACTTCCGGCTTCCATCAAGTCCAAATGGAAGAAAAAGATATTGAAAAAACTGCTTTTAATACTGAAAACGGTCATTATGAATTTAATAGAATGCCGTTTGGTTTAAAAAATGCCCCTTCCACTTTCCAGAGAGTTATGGACAATATCTTACGAGGGTTGCAAAATGAAATATGTAGTGTATATTTGGACGATGTTATTATTTTTTCAACATCTCTTCAAGAACACATTTCAAGATTAAAAGAAGTTTTTGAACGTTTAAGATTGTCAAATTTCAAAATTCAACTAGATAAGAGTGAATTTTTAAGAAAAGAAGTTGCTTATTTAGGACACATTATTACCCCTAAAGGTGTAAAGCCAAACCCTGATAAAATTTCAGCCATTACTAAATTTCCCATTCCAACTACTCAAAAGGAAATTAAAATTTTTTTAGGATTAATTGGTTATTATCGTAAATTTATCCAAGACTTCGCTAAATTAACTAAACCCATAACACAATGTTTAAAGAAAGGAAAGAAAGTAGAACATTCAGTCGAATTTATTGCAAGTTTTGAAAAATGTAAAGAAATGTTAGTTAATGATCCAATTTTGCAATATCCAGATTTTAAGAAACCTTTTGTTTTAACTACAGATGCATCAAATTTAGCCATAGGTGCAGTCTTAAGTCAAGGAAGTCCACCTAATGATTTGCCAGTTTCATATGCTTCGCGTACACTTAACGAAAGTGAAACTAAATATTCTACTATAGAGAAAGAATTACTTGCTATTGTTTGGGCAACTAAATTCTTTAGACCATATTTATACGGTAGAAAGTTTACCATATACACAGATCACAGACCATTGCAGTGGCTGTTTTCTTTAAAAGACCCTCATTCGAAATTAGCCCGTTGGAGATTACGGTTAGAAGAGTTTGATTATGAAGTCATATATAAAAAGGGTAGTTTAAATACAAATGCAGACGCTTTATCAAGAGTTGAAATTAATCCAACCGAATTATTGGACATAGATACTGCTTCAATAATTGTAAATTTAGATGATGATGATATAGATCAAATGCTTGAAAATATTTGTGAAAATACTGAAATCCCAAATACCCCAGAAATTCGAGACTTAATAAGATATATTGATAATGATATTGATAATACAGTTCATACAAATATTGATATTGAACCTAATCAAAGTATACCAATTTCAGAAGATATTATTAATAATAAACCTAGACAAATATTTATTACAACAGTTTTGACAAATCCAAAACAACCAATGGTAGAAAATCAAGAAGGAAAAGTTATTATTAAAGCCTATATTAGTCAAGATCAGAATGAAGAAGAAATATTGAGCTTGTTAAAATCTTATACAGAACCTAAAATTACAACTTATTTGTTTATTGATACCGAAAAAATGTATAAAGATATTTGTGGTACATATGTCAAACACTTTTCAAATAATGGACCTATTTTAATACGATGTTTAAAGAAAACACGGAATATTAATGATATAGAAGAACAAATAAATTTAATTATCAACCACCATGAAGGAAAGACTAATCACCGTGGTATTAATGAAACCTTAGCAAGATTAAGAAAAGATTATTATTGGAAAAATATGAAAGATAGTATTAGTAATCATATAAATAATTGTGATTTTTGTAAAAAAGCAAAATATGAACGAAATCAGCCAAGTATTCCTATGGTACTTACTGAAACCCCTGGAAAACCTTTTGAAAAATTACATGTAGATACCTTTACTATTGAAGGAAATAATTTTGTTACAATTATAGACGCTTTCTCAAAAATAGGTCAAGCTTATAATATAGTTTCCAAAAATGCTGTAGAAATTGCAGATAAATTACTTCATTATTTTCAACATTATGGAGTACCCTCAAATATTACAATGGATGGAGGAAGCGAATTCAATAATGAATGTGTAAAACAATTGTTACAAATGCATAAAATAATTTTTCATATAACAACCCCTAAACATCCAGAATCTAATGGACTTATTGAGCGATTACATTCCACAATTATTGAACATTTTAGAATACTAAGACAAACTTCAAAAGAATCCCCTATTCATTTAATGAAATATACAATTATTGCATATAACAATACGATACATTCTGTTACAGGATATACTCCACTAGAAATATTATTAGGACATACCGAAAATAGAAATCCTTATGATTTATTTTATAATTTTAATTATTTTCAAGAATATTGTTTAAATCATAAAAATAAAATGAAAACTACTTATAAACTAATTCAAGAAAAAATGATAGAAAAAAAAGAACGATTATTAAATCAAAGAAATAATCTATCTGATGTAAATAGATTTAAAATTAATGATACAGTGTATGAAAAGAATGTTTCTAGAAATAAGACAAACAAAAAATATGAAGGTCCTTTTACAATTATGGAATTATTACCAAATAATACATGCATGATAAAAGATCATAATGACATTTTACGGAAAGTACATCTTAGTAATTTGAGATTTCCTCCAATTGTTTCAGATCCTTCTTCGTCGGAATAATGTCTACTAAATTAAATATTACTAAAATTATAAATAATCCTGGTTTATTACCATGCAAATTAGGAACTACTAAAATAATATCTGATACTTGGACTCTTGTACAAGTATTTGATTTAAATAAATTAAAAACTGAGTTTGAACAATTAAAAGTAAATTTTATAAATATTAAAGAAATATATGACAATACTAATGTTACGTTATCAATTCAAAATGATTCACATAATTACATTTATTTAATACAACATTTGAATGAGGAAATACAACAAACGTTTTTACAAATTTCTCCAGTAATTTCACGTCGAAAGAAAAGAGGAATAATTAATGGATTAGGTAGTATTATAAAAGCAATCACAGGTAATTTAGATCAAGAAGACGCTATCAAATTGAATAATGAAATTGAAAATTTAAAGGTTAATCAAGTGAAATATATTAACTCACAAAAGCAACAAATAAGCCTTACTTCTGAAGCAATTACAAAATTCAATAATACTATTCATAAATTATCAAGCAATCAAGAGAATCTTAAATCAAAAATACTCCAATTAGAAGTAACAATACATCAAAGTAATGCAAAAGAATTAATTACGTTATCAGTAAATACTGTATTTATTCAACTAATTGCAGCTTTAAATTCAATATTAAGATTATTGGAAAAAGTACAAACTGCTATTACATTTGCAAAATTAAATATAATGCACCCATCAATTATTGATCCGGTACATTTAATTAATGAATTAATGAAAATACAAAAACAATTAAATGAGAAATCATTACCATTGCAACCAGAATTGAATACAATTATACCTTTTGAAAATCTTATAAATATAAGAGCTTATATTTTAAATACCAAAATCACATTTCTATTAGATATTCCAATCGTAGAAAATATTGATTATAATTATTACCATTTATATCCATTACCCATTTCAAGAAATGAACATTCATATGAAATAATAATACCAAAGTCAAAATATTTGTTATTAAGTGAACAATATTATGCTTCAATAAATAAACCATGTAAAGAAATTATTCCAGGAAAAATGTTATGTAATTCATTAAACACTTTTTCAATAAATAAAGAAGCACCAACTTTAGGTACATTGTATTTGGAAGATATTAATTTAGATGATACACAAATTATTAAAGAAAATTTGTATAAATTATCATTAGATTTAGACAAAAATGTTAATGTTAATATGCTACGAATCCCTAGTTTATGGACTATAATTATCTATTTAATTTTAATATGTATTGGATATTTTGTATTGTATAAATATCGTATATTGTTGTCACCTAAAACCCTGAAAACTAAACATCATGCAGTGTCCCAGGAGGAACCCATAAGCCTGGATACAATTCGAATTACTGCTCATTAAAATATTTTAAAATAAAGTTAAAAATATTGTCATTCATCAGTTTTCAAATTAATCACCCAGTCTTTGTTTTAATGGGGAGGTGTTATATATTTATCAATACGTATATTAAGCAAGTTTAGCGATACGACTATTTTCTTTTAAGGCACGAATTAAAAACATTGATTAATCTAATTACCTCAATTAGAATTATCAATTGTTATATATTTATCAATACGTTTATTAAGCAAGGTTAGCGATACGACTATTTTCTTTGAAGGCACGAATTAAAAACATTGATTAATCTAATTACCTAATTTAGAATTATCAATTTACTATTGTTAAATTAATTACTTTATTTAGACTTAGCAAATACTATAAAAGTATTTGACTCCACAAGAAATGTAACCATTTAGTACACAGACTTTAACATTGTCAGTTATTCTGTGGTTCCCTTATATATAAAATTGAATATAATATATATTGTAATCCATGAAATAAAATAAAGTTTTTTTCTTAAGTTTAAAAAGAGAAAACTTAAGTAACCATTCAAGTCTCACTCGTCCCAGATATAATAAATCCAGTTAATAACATAATAACAAATCTAAAGCGTTTCAATACCGATCACCAAAATATTCCGAGCACCTGTACTGCTCGTTAATTACGTACAGTGGCGCAGTCGATTAACACCGAGCACCCGATAATCAGTTATTACACTTGTTAGAATCGTTAATTGTTAATTTGTATTGTTTTAAACGATTTATAGGTCATATTATATGCTATTTTTGAAGTACTTCTGTCATGTTGACTTATTTATTTAATAATATATCAATCATGATTTATGAGAGGTATTTTATTTAGTTTAACTTGTGCTACTGAAGATGGGGGCATAGCCCTTGAAATGTACATTTTGCTACTTAATGCTTGTATTTGGGTTATTATCTCTTTGTACCTTCTATCCTAAATTCCATAAAAATTCGCATTAGGTACCCTTGTACCTGTTACCATTTTATTTAACTGTAAAAACACTCTGCTTTTTAATCTACATATTCCTCGAAATCATATTTATTCATCTATATCCTCGACGCTTTAAGTTTCACCTATCTCATAAACCAATATTTCTTTATATCTGTATATAACTGTATATATTCAAACTTTCACTTTTCATCACCATACATCCAAGTAACACTTTCTGCATAAACCTACCAATAACCAAATAAAGATCCCTTCCCTCAACTAAACATCTTCTCTTATTCAACCCCCTTCAACCACCCCCCCCATCTTAATTTAAATAATTTTATAAATATAGGGACCTAGGATCATCAACACAATTCTACAATGAACGTTTCCTAATCAACATTCAAAATTCAACATTAAATAATCAACATCCAACATTCAACAATTCTAATAAGCAATTCAATAACGAGCATTCGGGCAGTCGATTCCAACAATACACAAACTGCAGATCTTTTCAAAAAGCCATTTCAACAATACACAAACTGCAGACTTTTACAAAAAGTCGATTCCAACAATACACAAACACCATACCTTTACAATAATATATATAATAAGACACATTAAATCTAACATAAATTAATTTAAATGATTTCTACCGCAAAGGGCTAAGTTCGAGAAATTATATGGGAGACCTTAAAAATGTTTACATCAAAAACAATGAAGCTTATCTTCCATTTAACAAGATACTTAACAAAACAAAAAGAATATAATTAAAATATATTTTAAAATTTCAAAAGAGTATTCAATATCACAACAATATAAATGATATAATTGATAATAATATAAAATTAAAGGTCAATAAATTAACTGAAGATTATTTTTTATAAATGCAATATAGCAAAAATATAGCGGAAATTTGAAATATCTATATCATTGATTGCTGATTATCGAGGGATTTAACTGTTAAAACTGCACATCAGATTCAGTAATCTGTCTGCTCATTCATTATCTTATAAAGTTAAATAAGTTAATAGTTAATAGTAAATCTTTTATCTTAGTTAGTTAAAGAGTCCGCAATCCTAAAGATTGGTTGGAAACAGCACGCCATGCCGATCTATCCTGAGCTAATCCCTTCATCTCCCTATAGCTATTCATCTCAACGTCTTCAACTATCTGACTCACATACTCCAATTTAGGCCTACCTACCCCTCTCTTTCCCTCCACTCTACCTTCTATGATCAATTACATAATCCCCCCCATGCCTAAGAATATGCCCTACTAATCTGTCTCTCCTACGCTGTAACACTCTCCAAATACTTCTCTTCTCCCCTACTAACTCTAGTACAGCTTCATTTGTTACTTTATCTTCCCAACCAATCCTCATCATCCTCCTATAACACCACATTTCGAATGCTTGTAATCTACGCTTCTCTTCCTTTCCTATAGTCCACGCCTCACACCCGTACAGTGCTACACTCCAAACATATACCTTCAGTAATCTTTTTCTAATACCCAAGTCAATATTTGATCTTAAAATCTGTTCCTTTTCTACGAATGCCTTCCTACCCTGTGCTATCCTACACTTTATATCTACCTTGCTTCGATTATCTTTTGTGATTCTACTGCCTAAATAACAAAAATCTGACACTTCTTCGATTCTATTATCTCCTATTGTGATCCTCATTTTTCTACTGCATTCCTTTTTGTCACACCTCATCACTTTAGTTTTACCTATATTTATTTTCATGTTAAAATCCCTAGTCAATACTGCCTGCATACCATTCAATACCCTTTCTAAATTCTTTTCGCTTTCTTCCAATATAGCTATATCTATATAACATATGTATTTTCTCTCCCTGTACATTCACACCTACACTATACTCTTCTTTTACTTTGTTTATTGCATCTTCTATATATAGATTAAATAATAACGGTGAAAGTGTACATCCCTGCCGAACTCCCTTCCCTATTTTTGCTACCTCTTCTTCCCCCTCAATTCTAACTAAGGCAGTTTGGTGTTTATATAAATTAAAAATTATTCTCCTATCCTTATAATCTATACCCGTTTCTTTTAAAATTCTAAACATTATGTCCCAATCTACATTATCAAATGCCTTTTCTAAATCTACAAAAGCTATGCAAGTTACCTTTCCTACCCTCATTCTTTTTTTCTACTACTGTTCTTAGTGCTAAAATCGCCTCCCTCGTCCCTCTGTTTTTCCTAAAACCAAACTGATCTTCTCCTAGCCTTTCCTCTACTTTATTTTCTAATCTCCTATAAATAATCATTAGCAATATCTTCGATGCATGTGATAGTAGACTAATGGTCCTATAGTTCTCACACAAATTAGCTCCTATTTCCTTCGGCATTGTTACTATTCTACTACGCTGAAAATCCTGTGGTACTTCTCCCTTCTCATATATTTTACAAACTAACCTGTATAATCGCTCCTGCATTTTTCCCCCTGCGTGTTTTATTAATTCGGCTGGTATCATATCAATCCCCGCTGCTTTGTTATTCCGTAAATCATTTAATGCTCTATGAAACTCTGACCTAAGTATGCTAGGACCTAAGTCATCCTCATCTATCTGTTCCACACTTTCTAGCTCCTCCATGTCCTGCCTACCTTTATATAAATCTTCAAGATACTCCTTCCATCTTCTAGCTTTTTCCTTATTTTCTGTGAGTTCCTTACCCTGCTTATCACATATAATGTTACCCTTTGGTTTTACTTTAGAAAAATGTGACTTAATTTTCCTGTAGCCCAAATCTACTTTACCTCTTCTCATATCCTCCTCAATATCCTCACGATTTCCTTTTATCCACTCTTCTTTCGCTAGCTTGCATTTCCTATTAATTAAGTTCCTTAGTTCCTTATATTTTTTCTGTCCTGCTTCTGTGTTTCCAATTTTAATTTTCCTTCTTGCTTCTATCATTTCAACTATTTCTTCCGTGATCCATTCCCTCCTACCTGCCCTTTTCTTTGTGCCTAATACTTCATTTGCTGCTGTAGTTAACCCATTTCTGATTTCCCTCCATTCGCAATCTATGTCGTTCCTAGATGTTCCATTAGCCATGATTTCTACTTTCTGCTTGTACTTTTCACATACATCAGCTAATTTTAACCTATCGACATCTACTCTGACCTGTTTAGTCTTCTGTAATTTCTTGAATTTGACCTCTGAGTCCAGGACTACTAAATTATGGTCACTATCAATATCTGCTCCAGGGTAACTCTTACAATTCTTAATCTGGTTCCTAAACCTCTCTTTAACCAGTATGTAATCTATCTGATACCTCCTTATATCTCCTGGCATTTTCCACGTATATATCCTGCGCTTGTGATTCTGAAAAAGCGTGTTTGCTACCACTAGCTTATTCCTAATACAAAACTCTACCAATCTATCCCCTCTATCATTACGTGTTCCTATTCCATATTCTCCTACCATTGAAACTTCCTTTCCCTTACCTTCTACGGCATTCCAATCTCCGGTTACAATTAGATTATCCTGTCCTTTAACGTTTGCTAACCTAGATTCGATCTCCTCATAAATGGATTCTACCTCCTCATCATCGTGACTTGAAGTTGGCATATATACTTGCACTATAACTGTCTCCGTTGGCTTCGTGTCTAATCTAATAGTTATAATTCTATCACTAAGTTGGCAATAACTCTTTACTCTACATCCCAACTTTCTATTCATTATAAAACCTACACCGGTATGCCCATTATCTGATGCTGTGGTTATTAATCTATCATCTCCTGACCACGTATCTACTTGATCTTTCCCCCTAACTTCACTAATCCCTACAATATCCAGTTTAAGTCTCTCCATTTCTAGTTTCAAATTCTCTAACTTTCCTATCCTATTCATACTTCTATCTTATATAAGTTAATACCAGGATATCTCTTTAAGGTTTAAGACATTGGTGTCCAATCTTTTGGCTTCCCTGGGCCACATTGGAAGAAGAAGAATTGTCTTGGGCCACACATAAAATACACCAACACTGATGATAGCAGATGATCAAAAAGTTCTCGCACAATAATCTTAATTATGCATCGCACTATTTGGAGGGTGCGATGCAAAATATTTTAAAATCGTTGAGCTTATCATTCATTATTATTATAGTTTTTATTATAAAAGTAAATGTTATAAAAATAAGCAACCTATTGTTGTAATCTTATAATATATAAGATATCTGATGCCCATGTTTTGAAGTACTACATGCTATAAGGTAGTAGTGCTAACATTTTTATTGTTTTGCCAGTAAGTAAACGTGGCAAAACTTGATGACTATTTTTTACTCTATCTGGTAAGTAATCAACAACGATCCGTTAAGCTGTACTGGTCTATAATTAAATAAAACAAAATTCAGCATTCCAAACTTGGACTTTTATTTATTTCAAAATGCCTACGAAACGTCTCTTTTCCAGTCTCCGCTTACAACACAAATAATTTTGGTGGCAGGTGTTACGGATCGATATACATTGCATACATCGCACCAATCTTTAAAAATGGAGTTATGATGGATGTAAGGAACTATAGACCAATAGCAATGCTTTCCACTTCTGCCAAAATACTGAAACAAATACTTGTTGAAAAATTATATAATCTTGTAAGAACTAGTATAGATATAAACCAGCATGGCTTTGTGCAAGGGAGATCTATCGAAAGTAATCTTGTATCATTTAGTAACTATATTTCCGAAGCCATCGATACGTTAACAGATGTTGATGTAATTTATACAGATTTTGAAAACGCGTTTGACAAAGTAAACCATGATATTCTATTACATAAATTAGCTAGCTGTGGATCAGATCCATTAATACATTTTTTATTCCATAATTAAAGAATAGACAATATGTAGAATATAAAAAGAAAATATCGAAGTCTATAGCTATGTTATCAGGAATTCCACAGGGGAGTAACTAGATCCGTTACTATTTTTGATCGTTATTAATGATTTAAAAAATGATCACTTTTATTAGGTGATATTCTATATTATTTTTATTAATGATGTTGGCTCAGTAATAAAGGTGTGAAAGTATAAACTATTTGCTGGTAATTTAAAATTATATCGTAAACTTAAAGATTCAAATGACTCGATATACCGATTTAAATCAATTAGTTGAGTGGAGTGTGAAAAACAAAATAAACTTTAATGTATCAAAATGCATGCATATGGCATTCAGTCTTAAAAGGTACCCTCCTATTAACCAATATTATATGAATAATATACCGTTGCAATTAATCGCAGCAATAAAGGACTTAGGTGTCATTTTTAATACGCGCTTTAGTTATGAGAATCATAATCACTGGAAACATGTTCGCATGCGATGAAGTTGTTGGGATTTATTATACGAAGCACAAAATATTTTACAAGCATTAACACCATAATCACGTTATATAAAGCAATGGTCAGGAGCAAATTTTAATTTGCCACATATGTTTGGGATCCTGGAACAAACATATTATCAAAGTGCATCGAGACGGTACAAAATAAGTTTATCAAGTGCTATACTCTAAAAAATTCAGATATCCTATCCCTTACACTGATTACGAACTGACAAGAAACAGATTTAATATATCAAAAGTGCAAGCACGTAGAAAACGGAGCACGTTGCTGTTCTTATATAGAATCCTAAATAGTATCATTGCCTGCCCATATATACTGGGAAAAATAAACTTTTATATACCTAACCATAAAACAAATGCTAGAACGCTATTTTGTATTCCAAAATTAAATACGAAAGTGGGTACGGTGTCACCATTAATCGAATCATGACATTGTATAATGAATTAAAGAAAGAAACTTGACATACCAGTTTTCCGTTTAACAGTACACTCATATCGTAAGTATATACGAGTATACCAGACAATGTGCTTCTGGAAATTTGAAATTTGATATGCATTTTTTTTTTAATTGGTTTTAACACATTGCATATATTTAGAATTGTATATTTCATAGATTTTTGTATTTTATTTTTATACGTTATTTATTAACTATATTTATATAATTTTATTTATATATATATTTATTTAAAATTTTCGAGAATTTTGTTGTAATTAGGCTATTTAGTCTGTAACAAAAATTTACTGTAAATAAATATCGGTTGTAAAATTATCGAGTAAAGTTGTACGTACAGTAAAGTTGCGTACTATACACTATATATGAAATCTCGGCTATTATTGATCGGAGAAAAAGTAGTGTCTCAATATTGAGCATACAAATGAACGAGAAGTACGGAAACAAGCTGGTCGAGTCTACAAGGTGTCCAAATCAATAACGGTTTTGGTCTAATGGTGTATGGTGCTTAAATGTAACAACTTAAGTTATAAGCAATTTAATTTTTATTACATTAAAATAGTAATAATAACCCTCATAAAAAAATGAGCTCAAGAAAAAGAAAATTAGCTGAGGAAAACAGAAGCTTCAACACAATGTGGACAGAGAAATTTGCAAATTAGAAGCAAATGAAATCCTCAATGTTTAATTTGTCATTTGCGACTTCACTAATAAATCTAGTAATATTAAACGACATTTTAAAATGTATCCAGATGGTGATAGTGGAAGAAAAGCTGTTGAAGAATTACAAAAGAAAACATTACTTCAACAAACAAGTTGGACGAAATCTTCGTCAAATACTAATGAAGTAAGTTTTATGTTATCCTTAGAAATAGCAAAATGATTTACCGATGGCGAATTAAAAAAAAATTGCATGTACAATATCTGTAAAATTGTAACTATTTCTGAAGAAGTTTCAAATATGCAAATTATGGATATTAATTCTGTTGAATTTATTATACGTTGCTGTTGACGAGTCAACTGATATTTCCGATACAACCCAATATTGCGTCATGGTTACATATATCACATTTTCCGGAGTTTAAGAAGAACTTCTTGACGTGTATCACTTGGAAAACATACTACGGGTAGAGATATTTCAGAAAGTCTGTTAACATGTTTACAAAATATAAACATAAATATTGATCAATCATGATGGTGCCACTGCTATGATTGCAAAAAACAAATCAAATCATTCTCCGCTCATATTTCCCATGCATTTTTTTTCTTTCATTGTATTTTGCACCAAGAAGCTTTAGTTACAAAATCATTGGGATTGTTACCACAACTGAAAAGTGTAGTGGACGTTGCTGTACCAATAATCAACTTGATCCGATCTAAAGCGTTGAATCATAGACTTTTTAGCACATTGTTAGAAGAAGTGGGTAGTTAGTATAATCATTCAGTTTCATTTACATCTCTAAGATGGTTATTAAGGGAGGAAGCATTGAAACGGTTCCTTGATAATCAAGAGAAGTGAGAAGTGAGAATAATCAAATAATCAAAAGAAGTGAATATTTTCTTGAAATCTAATAATTAGAATGCAGATTACAAATTACAATTACTCAATAATCCAGAATGGATTCAAAATCTTTGTTTCTTGATTGATATGACCGACCATTTTAATAAGCTGAATCTGAAATTGCAAAGAAAAGCTTAACAATTATTAGAAGAATTATAATTATAATATGCTTGCTCAATTTTACCGTCCAGCAACTGATTCAAAAGAACTTGTGTTTATTCAATATGATAATCATTATTGTACAACTCAACAAAAATTGCTTCCTTGTTTCGCAGTGTGACGGCGGCCAGTCGCAAGAGTTGCTTTATTAGATGTTGGCGGGAGATTCAAATTAGATAAATTCAATTCAATTCTTGTTATTAATATAGCAAAAAAATCACTATATCATTTAAGATCATAAAGGGTGTGCGTATATATATATATATATCTACCTCACCTGGGCCTCACCTGGGCCTCACCTGGGCCTCACCTGGGCCTCACCTGGGCCTCACCTGGGCCTCACCTGGGCCTCACCTGGGCCTCACCTGGGCCTCACCTGGGCCTCACCTGGGCCTCACCTGGGCCTCACCTGGGCCTCACCTGGGCCTCACCTGGGCCTCACCTGGGCCTCACCTGGGCCTCACCTGGGCCTCACCTGGGCCTCACCTGGGCCTCACCTGGGCCTCACCTGGGCCTCACCTGGGCCTCACCTGGGCCTCACCTGGGCCTCACCTGGGCCTCACCTGGGCCTCACCTGGGCCTCACCTGGGCCTCACCTGGGCCTCACCTGGGCCTCACCTGGGCCTCACCTGGGCGGCCATGGACCTCTCCGGGACCGGGCGAAGACGTTGACTCTTGACTCTTGACGCCTAACTCTTGAGAAGACCAAGAAAAAGCTAATTAGATCCGGTGCACTGATTGCGTTACGTACTAAATAAAAGAGATATTGCCTATACCAAGCATAGAGTATAAGTTTCATAAACCTGTGTTAACGCGGTCGCCGTCTATCCATCTGGGGTAACAATAATTATGATACGATAACAAATAATAATAGCGACTATTATGTGTTCGGCTATTGTGGTATAGAGGGCGCAATAGTTATGATCATGAATTTAGATTAATAGTATTAACCATTAAATTCATATCGCGTAAAATATCATTATGAGAGTAATTATCGTGGAGTTTTCGCTATGCAAACTGCGAAGTAGTCCTACGTACGTGTGTGTGGTCGTATAGTAACCAGGGCTTTGCCTCTGTTGCTGGTTAGCCGTATTAGGTGGTCGGTCTGGAAGTGTCTTCTCCCTGTCAGAATGTCCCACATGGGCCTCCAATTCACCGAGTCGAACTACTTTCGGTAGTCAACAAGGCGCATAGAAACGTCGCAACGTTGGAATCGCGTGCATTTTATGCAGGATATGTCCCTGGTACAAACTAGGCTGTGTTTCTCGGCGATTTGTGGCAACAGGTTGCATTTTTAATTTAACAGAATGCAGAATTATACACATTGTTGTTAACAAATGTAAATAAATGTGTAAGTAAAGAAAAATATGTTTACAGAAAATTATCGATATAAATAAAAGTTAAAATTGTGAGCGTAAATAATGAAACTCTTATTTATATACATTTATATTTATATACTTTATTATACATTTTATTATAAAGGAAATATATATCACTATCTTTTATAATCCATAAACTTATTATATTCATATTGCCGAATTGTTTCTAAATGGATTTCCATTTGTTTTTTTTTCTTGGATCTAATTCAAAACATAGATAACAGATTTGTTGAATTTTTGTTAAATAAAATAGGCAATATAAACAACTACTTTGTTTTGAAAAAAAAAATTTTTTATGACGCGACTAGTTTTGAGTATACGCTTATACTATACTCAAGTGCGAGTATAGGTAATAATAACAAATATTTCAATTACATTCTAAATATTTACATTACATTTGCGAGTATTAGGTAATTATAATTGGGTTAATTAGGCAATGAAAAAATACTTGAAAGTTTAAATTGTATTATTATTATTAATTCTTTTTGGAAAATACATTTTTTAAATATTTAATAAAATTTTAAAAAGTGGGGGAACTTGGCAATTATTCACAAAGTCGTGAATTCCTTATAACTCAGAAATATCTCCACAAATAAGGGGGATATTATCCTTAAAAATTAACATTGTAATTTTTAACTATATAAGACAACCAGTCGGTGTAGTACAGCATTTTAGTGGTAGATGGCATTTTTTTAGATAGTGATTGAGTGTATGTTTGTTCGCCGATCGGTACGAATATATAGTACATACTATATAGTATATACCGTCCACGTGTACGACTTGCAACTCAAACAGAATTTATCAAGGATTGAAAAATGAGAGGATAATATTTGTATCTTTAGAGGCGATTAAATTAGTTCAGCTTTTATTACGTTTTTTTGCTTAAATAAAAATTATATGAATGAGTAGGCTGAGTTCATGACAAAAAAGAGAAACAATTTATTAAGCATTTTATTATAAAGGAAATATATATCACTATCTTTTATAATCCATAAACTTATTATGTTCATATTGCCGAATTGTTTCTAAATGGTTTCCATTTTTTTTTTTCTTGGTTCTAATTCAAAACATAGATAACAGATTTGTTGAATTTTTGTTAAATAAACTAGGCAATACGAACAACTACTTTGTTTTGAAAAAAAAAATTTTTTTAATGACGCAACTAGTTTTGAGTATACGATTATACTATACTCAAGTGCGAGTATATATAGATTTGTTACAGAATGTGAAATATCAGACAGAATATGATTATACAGTAAAAAATAGATATAGTATCAAATAATAAACATTCGAAGTATGTGAGGTTACAATATGTAGAAGAGTTTGGAGTATTATATAACATATAGCACTAAATGCGAAAATATCTCCAAAACCTTTTCTGTATTACTGTTTTCAGTGGGGTAAAATATAAGAATATAAAAGCGGAGAATTTTTTAAAAATTATCACACAGTGTTAAATTATAATATAGAATATCACCCAAATACCGTAACAAGCATTAAGTAGCTAGATGTACATTTCATGCGCATAGCGGAGTAGTAGTATTTCGGAGAATATTGTTTCAGTGTATTTTATAAAAATAGTCAACTTGCTAAGAAATTAATAAAATATATGTTAGGGCTGGAGATATTGAGAATTGTATATAACAAGTTTGTTATACATATATAGCACTAACTACAATAAATAAATTAGAATAATTCTCATCTACAATTATAATTATTTTGCAAACAACCATTCATCGAAAAAGATAGAATTCATTCTTCCGTATCCATCTGCTTAGAATTAGTTTCAGGTAAGAGGTTGCTCAGAAGAGCAATCGAATGTTGTATACAGGGTGGCTCAACAGACAGCCATGTTTGAAAATATACATTAGTAAAACCTTGAAATAGATATCTTTCGTTTATAGAATCTTTTTTTAAATAAACGAATAAGCTAAAATGATTTTATTTTTTTTATTCTAAATGGTTGAGGGGGCAAGTCTAATTTTTCGTACATTATTTCCAAATTTTTTATTCAATATAATACTGCAATATTACGGATTATGTGTGGATTTATTTATTTTTGTAGTGATAAAAGGCGCTTCGAATAAAATTTCTTTTATTGTGATAGTTTACACCCTGTAAATGATGCTCATAAAACTCCTGTACTGTATGTAATGTGATACTCCAGCGATAACATCCGAATTCCTAAATGTATCAAGCAATATTGTTGGTATATATATGTTTACATCAGAGATTTCTGCGAGAACAAACCTATGAAAAATAGAAAACTGTAAAAATGCCAATTCCTGCCACTGCGATCACGTTGGCTCTGCTCCGTTAACTCATCCTTAATTGCTCATGTTGGTGTTCCAAAATGAGACATCGCGACATAATTATATGTTTTTCACAGATTTATACATTTAGGTATAGCATATATTGAAATTTAATACCATTAGTAAGAATTATGAATTATAATTCCATAATTTCTTGCAAATCGAAGATCTTTCTTTTACAATAGACATTTTCTAAAATATATTCCATTATTGCGACAGCTGTATATTTACGCTTACAATGTTTACCTATTTTAACTTTTATTTATATCGATAATTTTCTGTAAACATATTTTTCTTTACTTACACATTTATTTACATTTGTTAACAATAATGTGTATAATTCTGCATTCTGTTAAATTAAAAATGCAACCTGTTGCCACAAATCGCCGAGAAACAGAGCCTAGTTTGTGCCAGGAACATATCCTGCATATAAGGCACGTGATTCCAACGTTGCGACGTTTCTATGCTTTGTTGACTACCGAAAGGCGTTCGACTCGGTGAATTGGAGGCCCTTGTGGGACATTCTGAAAGAGAGAAGACACTTCCTGACCCAGGGGAAGCCCAGGGGAGGCCCAGGGGACCGATAGGTTATGCAAATTATGCAAATTATGCAAAAATTATATATATAATATATATGCAACACGCGAGAAACACACTTCGAGGCCTTCCAAACATAGGCCTTCCCTTCATGGCACGAGGCCGAAATGCCTAAAAAATGTCTCGTAAAATGGATGTAAAGAGTGCCTTCTAGATACGCACACCCTTTATGATCTTAAATAAAAAAGTGATTTTTTTGTTATATTGTACAGTGTGCTGTACTGTAAAAAATAACAAGAATTGAATTGAATTTATTTAATTTGAATCTCCCGCCAACATCTAATAAAGCAACTCTTGCGACTAGCCGCCGCCACACTACGAAACAAGGAACCAATTTTTGTTGAGTTGTACATTGCTCTGTACATTGCTGTCATGTATGACTTCGAGGAATCTGTAGATTAAAAAGCAGAGTGTTTATACAGTTAAATAAAAAAGTAACAGGTACAAGGGTACCTAATGCGAATTTTTATGGTATTTACGATAGAAGGTGCAAAGAGATGGATGGAAAAGAATTTAAAATGTACTGGAGCTTGTAAATGATGACATTGAAACTGATATTAAAAAGGAACTGTATAATTCTAAATAAGGGGCTGCTAAATGTTACTGTTACTTTTAGAATATAGGTATAGGAAAATATATACAGGGTCATTACATTATTTTAGCCAATAATGTTTATTATTATTACTATTATTATTATTTGTTAACTTACATTTGAAAAGTGATATACCGGTAATATATATTACGTGAATTACTTAATAAGTTAATAATTGTTTTTCATTATTAATTTTATATGTCATATTTAACCTCTCCTTAATTGCCGTAGTATACATTTCCTCTATTTGATTGAATGCAGTTTTTCGATATCTAATGGTCGGTATTTTTCAGTCTTTAACGTGTTACATTTGTGTTAAAACGTGTTAAAATAATAAGAATTGTCTAAACAAATGTAATTAAAATTAAAATATATAACTTATGTTCTATAAAGGAGAATATATATATATTTCAAATTTAAATTCAAACTGATAATTTAATGTAACATATTTATATATTGCCGTTTATAATACCGAAAAAAATAGAAATAGTTGGAAAATCTGGTACAATCGAATCAAAATGTTATGTGAACATTTTTTATTCATACACTTTCAATTTCTTTCATGGAGTGTTTCTTACCATCTAAAAAAAAAAAAAGAAAAAAGTCTTTTGGACTAAATACAAATTTCAATATTAAAGAAATAATTAGTACATAATTTATTTATTTAAAAAATTATCAATACGGTGTTAAATTATAATATAGAATATAACCCAAATACAAGCATTAAGTAGCAAAATGTACATTGCAAGGGCTATGCCCCCATCTTCAGTAGTACAAGTTAAACTAAATAAAATACCTCTCATGAATCATGATTGATATATTATTAAATAAATAAGTCAACATGACAGAATAACTTCAAAAATGGCATATAATATGACCTATAAATCTTTTAAAACAATACAAATGAACAATTAACGATTCTAACAAGTAATAGCAAAAAAATAATTATGCTAAAAAATAATTTTGTAGATGGTGTTATTATTAATGAATTCTTAAAACTTACTAAATTATGTATGTCTCAGAATAGTTTTTCCTTAAATGGCAAATTCTTTGAGCAAAAAGAAGGTACAGCTATGGGAAATTGTTTAAGTCCATTTATTGCTAATTTATTTATGAGCTATTTTGAAACTAAATTAAAGGAAACTGAAATTTATTTTCCTAGAATTTGAATTAGATATGTAGATGATATCTTTGCGATTTTTTATACTGAAAAATCGAATATTGATTATTTTACTAAAATATTAAATTCTAAATTTCCTTCGTTCAAATTTACTTATAAAATCGAAAATAATAATTTGTTACCCTTCTTAGATGTTTTAGGCACTAGAAATAATAATATATTAGAATTTGATATATATATATATATAGAAAAGCTACAAATACGCACTGCTATATACGGAATGAATCAAATAATTGCCGTTAACATAAATATGCTGTTTTAAAAATTATCACTACTGTTGTAACTACATACACATACAATAACAACGCCGAGTACCTGTATTATTTGGTATTGGGATTGTATGTTCGACGGTAAAAGTAGTCGAGTTTAGCTCCTCGAAGAGACCAGTCGCAAATTGTAATTTAATAAATAAAACTATTCTTAACATGTGTAATTGATAACGTAACAATGGTGGCAGCGGTAAACTCCAGTCTCTTCGAAGGCGTAGGATTATGGGGCTATACTTGCACAAATAACTAATTCTACTAAAAGTGGACGATCAGCTATCAACAAATAAAAATAAAACAAATAAAATACAATAAAAGTGAAAATTACAAACAAACAAAATTTATAATCACGAAGATAACCATCACATAGAACGAGAACAGAACGAGAACAGAACGAGAACAGAACGAGAACAGAACGAGAACATAACGAGAACATAACGAGAACATAACGAGAACAGAACGAGAGCAGAACAAGAATAGAAGACCCGGGGCCCATCGATCAACAGAACTACAACAAGAAACATAAACAAGGATTCATTAATGTAAGTTACAGCTAATTAATTATAAATGTATATGCGTACAAATAATTTGTGATTAGCTAATGTACAACTATAGTTTGAGGTCCAAAACAAAATCAGCTATTAGTAAAATACAATCAAATACAATGAGTACTCCAGCCGGTAGTAGCCAAAATAAAAACCAAAACCCATCTCATTCTTTAAAAACACTATTAGATTATTTAAAACCATTCAGCGGTGACAAATCTGATAATTATATGTGTTTTATTAAAAATTGCGAACGAGTTCTTTCGCTTGCGGAAGGTACGCAGAAAATTGCGACGCTGCATGCAATTATTTTGAAATTAAGCGGAAAAGCAGAAACTAAAATACAACATCGCGATTTCAAAACATTTGATGAATTAAAAACGTTTTTAGATAGATTTTACGGTGAATCGCTTTCGCTTGCAGAGTGTAATATCCAATTTTCATCTTGCAAGCAAAATCACAACGAAAACGTACATGATTATTTTTGTCGATTAGGAAATTCGTTGTTTAAACTAATTAATATTACTGCGGAAAGAAACGAGTCCGAAGAATATTTAAAAACATACAATAATAATTTATACGCGCAAGCACTAAGCATTTTTATTTTAGGATTACGGTTAGAGCTACAAACTAACGTACGTTTGCAAAACCCGAATTCATTAGATGACGCCTATGCTTTAGCAGTAAAAGAAGAAAATATTATAAAATCACAGGAACTACATCGTAGTATTACGCACTATTTAAATCAATGCATACATTGTGGTAAAACGAACCACAATTCAAATTCTTGTTTTTTTAGAAATAATTCGAACCCAAACTCATCACAATCCAGCCGAAATGAAAGTTATTATCATCCAAATAATAACAGTAACTTTTGTATATTCTGTAGAATACCCGGACATAATATTTCAATTTGTAGGCAAATTAAATTAGAAATGTCGCAATATCAAACCTGCTCAAATAATTTTCAAGGACAATCAAATTACGCAAATAATCAATTTAGATATCAGACACCACATAATAACTTTCCGTCAAACTTCAATAATAATAACAATCGAATTATCCAAGATAACAGAAATAACAATGGATATTACGATAATAACAGCAGACAACATAGTTTCCGTCCTAATTTTAACAACAATAACAGATATTTCCATCAAAACAATAATAGTAGCAGTGGATATAATAATACTAACAGGCAAGATTTTAATCGTTTCACTAACAATAATTCATATAGCGGGGTTAGAAATCAACCAAGTACTAGCCAACAAGTTATACATAATAACAATCGTCAAAATTCTATACATCAATTGTCGCAGAATGATGGTAGATTTGTTAACCATTACATGCCAACTCAAATTACCAACACAGATCCCATTTACACCAATGAATATCTAAATCGCACTACCAATACACATTCAAATAGTAATCAGAATCGCAGTACTTCGGGAAACGATGTACAGATTCCACAGAACAGGCCCACTGCGGAATCTCAGCTGTAACTAGGAAGAGGGCACTTCATTAATAAATATTCACTGCAATTCCCAAAACAAAGATAGTATTCTTCCTTTCATTAGATTAGATACCAACGTACGGAAAAATAAAAGTGTAACATTCTTAATTGATACTGGCGCGGAATGTTCTATTATAAAATCAAACATCCTAAAATCAGAAGCAAAATTATATGATGATAAATTAACCATGACAGGTATTTGTGGAAAATTAGAATCTTTAGGAACATGCATGATAAGCTAGAAATTAACTGATAGTGATTATGTATCCCATAAATTTCATGTACTACCTTATACAATAGATTCCAGATACGATGCAATTTTGGGCATGGACTTTCTTTTAAAATACAATTGCGTAATCAGTACTATAAATATCACTATTAACGGCATAAAAATATATTTCAAACCAACGACAAATGAAGACGTCCATAATATTGAGCTTTCTTTAAGCACATACAAAAGTTCTGTAAATAACGATAATTATAGTCCCATTGAAACTAAAAACAGTTCAATTACAAATACTAATGATACGCGGGAGAAAATAAAATCTGTACACCAGCACGCAGTGAATACATCGCTAACGCTAAATGTTTAAATAGTAACTCGGATACGGAGGGCATTTGTAGGTCACACACAATAAATTCGGATTTGTATATCAGTTCATGCTTTACAAAGAATAAAAATGGAAAATGCATTATAAGTATCTTAAACATTTCAGAAAATGACATGATAATTGACATTCCAAAGGTTACAATCGAGGCTATGGATCATAAATCTATAATGACTGTAAATGCATTTCATATCAGCAAATCGGAAGTAAATGGTAACCTGTTATATATTTATCAATACGTATATTAAGCAAGTTTAGCGATACGACTATTTTCCTTTAAGGCACGAATTAAAAACATTGATTAATCTAATTACCTCAATTAGAATTATCAATTGTTATATATTTATCAATACGTTTATTAAGCAAGGTTAGCGATACGACTATTTTCTTTGAAGGCACGAATTAAAAACATTGATTAATCTAATTACCTTATTTAGAATTATCAATTTACTATTGTTAAATTAATTACTTTGTTTAGACTTAGCAAATACTATAAAAGTATTTGACTCCACAAGAAATGTAACCATTTAGTACACAGACTTTAACATTGTTAGTTATTCTGTGGTTCCCTTATATATAAAATTGAATATAAAATATATATTGTAATCCATGAAATAAAATAAAGTTTTTCTTAAATTTAAAAAGAGAAAACTTAAGTGGCGCAGTCAGTAGGATTTTTGAAGGAAACCAAAACACTAATATTGGTTTAGGTCCTTTTGTCTCTACAATTAATCAAAAATAGAACATCATAAACGCATAACTTAAAAAGTTGTTCCTGTCATTCATCGAGCTTATTATCAAACATCTGTTCCAACTGTGGTCCAATTCCTGGAAGGAGAACAAAAATCGTCAAATTCCTTGGGTGAGATCGACAGTGAGTCCAGAATCAACAAAGAAGAGAAGGAGTCGATTGGTGAAGACAACAGCGAACGTTAATCAAGAAGAAAGAAAAAAAAAAAATCTAATGAAGATAATAATAATTTTTATGTAAGTCAAATATTGTTCACAATTTTATTGCTTTATATATATGGATGATGGTAATAATTTAGATAATTTAAATATTGAACCTCACGATTTTGAGAATATCGAATAATTTAATAAATATAAATCAAAAAAATTTTAAATAACATGGCTACTTTAAGAGATCAATTAGAAACCATTTCAAATTACGATGGTAATGCTATCACAATTGCAACATTCATCACAAACTGTGAAGATATTTTACATCAACTAGCTAGAAATCCCGATAACCCTGAAAATCGTAATTTTAATTCATTTTTATTACGTCATATAAAAAATAAATTAGTTGGAAGAGCAGCCCAAATCGTTGCTATCAGACATATAAACACTTGGGATGATTTAAAAAAGCTTTTATTAATAACTTTTGGAGACCAGCGAGATGAAGATTCTCTTGTTAATGATATGTTAATGTTAACTCAAAATGGCAATGAATCCGCCATAGCTTTTGGTGAACGCTGCCAAGATATAAGAAGCTTATTAATTGCAAAATGTTCATATGAAGAACCCATTGCAGAAATTCGAAATGCAAAAATAATATTATATAATAAATTAGCACTGAAAACATTCATGAGAGGACTTAAAGAATCTATGAGTTTAGTAGTTAGATGTAGGGACCCAGATACTCTGGAAGAAGGCATTAAAATTGTCTTAGAAGAAGAAAATCTCAACTATAATCGGAACAAGAAACAAAATATTAATTCAATTCACTCCAACGCAAACGTTAATCCAACAATACGTCAACAAGTTGGTCAACTCATGCAACAACAACAACCTAGATTCAATCAAAATAATAATTTTCAAAACAATTACCGAAATCCTCAAAATCAATTTCAAGCTAACAATCAAAATTCATTTAATCAAAGAAGATTTAATACCCCTTATAATTTTAATAATAATTTTCAAAGACCATTTCAACAACAACCATGTTTTAACAATCAAAATCATAATTTCAATAAAAATTTCAGACAACCAAATGTTTTTAAACCTAATAATAATAATAGGAGATTTCCACCTCCTATACCAATGGAAGTAAATAGCGGTAACATCAGACACACTAATAATTCCAATCATAATAATACTCGTTTTCATCATAATCAACATCCAATTCCAATGGAAACGTCTACATTTAATACAAGACGTCATAACCTCCATTATCAAGATGTTCAACCATCAACATCTAATGACCAGAATCAAAATGATGATAACCTTGAAATAAATAAATCAGAAAATTTTCCGTTAGTTTTTCAAAGAAACTTCCCGAGATAGTCTTACATAATTCAAATGTATCATCTCTACCATATATTATTATACCAGAAACAAATTCCAAATTCATGTTAGACACAGGTTCTACGAAAACTTTAATAAATCCAAACTTAGCAGAAAAACATTATTCAAATCTAATTGAAGACGATCCTTTTATAATTCGTACAGCTCATAAAACAACTTCACATGGTTATAGTTTAACCAAACCAATTTCAAAAATTTTTAATAACACTATGTTTCATAAATTTCACTTATTTAATTTCAATCCTAATTATGATGGATTAATAGGAGTCGATTTATTACAAAAATTAAATGCAAAAATCGATTTAGAGAATAATTCATTAGTTACACCTTTTGCAAATATACCTTTATATTTAGAAAATCAGCAAATCACAATTAAAATTTCACCTAGATGTGCGCAAATTGTTCAAGTTCCCGTAGATAAAAACATTAATTATGGCTACATAAATTATATTAATTTTGAGAGAGGATTAGAAATGCCATCAGCACTAGTAAAAATTGAAAATCAAATGGCTACCAGTGTCATAACAAATTCTACAGATATTGAACGTACGATAATATTTAAAGATTCAATTTTAATTGAAGAATTAGATCCATTAGAAAAAATAAATATCAATCATATTACAAATTCATTTATTCCAAACAGAGAATATGATAATTTACTAAAACAAAATTTAAGAAACATACGCTTACAGCATACTAATTCTGAGGAAAATGATCAAATACGACAATTATGTTATAATTATAGAGATATATTTTATTGTGAAAAATTGCCTTTATCTTTTAATAATCAAATAAAACACCAAATAAACTTATCAGATAATACACCTATTTTTACAAAAACATATAGGTATCCTAATATTCACAAACAAGAAGTTTCAAAACAAATCAATACTATGTTATCTCAAAATATTATTAGACAATCAATTTCCCCATGGTCAAGTCCTGTATGGATAGTTCCAAAAAAATTAGACGCCAGCGGAAAAAAGAAGTGGCGTATGGTCATCGATTACAGAAAATTAAATGAAAAAACAATTAATGATAAGTATCCTCTACCCAACATTATTGATATCCTTGATAAATTAGGAAAAAGTCAATATTTTACAACACTAGATTTAACTTCCGGCTTCCATCAAGTCCAAATGGAAGAAAAAGATATTGAAAAAACTGCTTTTAATACTGAAAACGGTCATTATGAATTTAATAGAATGCCGTTTGGTTTAAAAAATGCCCCTTCCACTTTCCAGAGAGTTATGGACAATATCTTACGAGGGTTGCAAAATGAAATATGTAGTGTATATTTGGACGATGTTATTATTTTTTCAACATCTCTTCAAGAACACATTTCAAGATTAAAAGAAGTTTTTGAACGTTTAAGATTGTCAAATTTCAAAATTCAACTAGATAAGAGTGAATTTTTAAGAAAAGAAGTTGCTTATTTAGGACACATTATTACCCCTGAAGGTGTAAAGCCAAACCCTGATAAAATTTCAGCCATTACTAAATTTCCCATTCCAACTACTCAAAAGGAAATTAAAAGTTTCTTAGGATTAATTGGTTATTATCGTAAATTTATCCAAGACTTCGCTAAATTAACTAAACCCATAACAAAATGTTTAAAGAAAGGAAAGAAAGTAGAACATTCAGTCGAATTTATTGCAAGTTTTGAAAAATGTAAAGAAATGTTAGTTAATGATCCAATTTTGCAATATCCAGATTTTAAGAAACCTTTTGTTTTAACTACAGATGCATCAAATTTAGCCATAGGTGCAGTCTTAAGTCAAGGAAGTCCACCTAATGATTTGCCAGTTTCATATGCTTCGCGTACACTTAACGAAAGTGAAACTAAATATTCTACTATAGAGAAAGAATTACTCGCTATTGTTTGGGCAACTAAATTCTTTAGACCATATTTATACGGTAGAAAGTTTACCATATACACAGATCACAGACCATTGCAGTGGCTGTTTTCTTTAAAAGACCCTCATTCGAAATTAGCCCGTTGGAGATTACGGTTAGAAGAGTTTGATTATGAAGTCATATATAAAAAGGGTAGTTTAAATACAAATGCAGACGCTTTATCAAGAGTTGAAATTAATCCAACCGAATTATTGGACATAGATACTGCTTCAATAATTGTAAATTTAGATGATGATGATATAGATCAAATGCTTGAAAATATTTGTGAAAATACTGAAATCCCAAATACCCCAGAAATTCGAGACTTAATAAGATATATTGATAATGATATTGATAATACAGTTCATACAAATATTGATATTGAACCTAATCAAAGTATACCAATTTCAGAAGATATTATTAATAATAAACCTAGACAAATATTTATTACAACAGTTTTGACAAATCCAAAACAACCAATGGTAGAAAATCAAGAAGGAAAAGTTATTATTAAAGCCTATATTAGTCAAGATCAGAATGAAGAAGAAATATTGAGCTTGTTAAAATCTTATACAGAACCTAAAATTACAACTCATTTGTTTATTGATACCGAAAAAATGTATAAAGATATTTGTGGTACATATGTCAAACACTTTTCAAATAATGGACCTATTTTAATACGATGTTTAAAGAAAACACGGAATATTAATGATATAGAAGAACAAATAAATTTAATTATCAACCACCATGAAGGAAAGACTAATCACCGTGGTATTAATGAAACCTTAGCAAGATTAAGAAAAGATTATTATTGGAAAAATATGAAAGATAGTATTAGTAATCATATAAATAATTGTGATTTTTGTAAAAAAGCAAAATATGAACGAAATCAGCCAAGTATTCCTATGGTACTTACTGAAACCCCTGGAAAACCTTTTGAAAAATTACATGTAGATACCTTTACTATTGAAGGAAATAATTTTGTTACAATTATAGACGCTTTCTCAAAAATAGGTCAAGCTTATAATATAGTTTCCAAAAATGCTGTAGAAATTGCAGATAAATTACTTCATTATTTTCAACATTATGGAGTACCCTCAAATATTACAATGGATGGAGGAAGCGAATTCAATAATGAATGTGTAAAACAATTGTTACAAATGCATAAAATAATTTTTCATATAACAACCCCTAAACATCCAGAATCTAATGGACTTATTGAGCGATTACATTCCACAATTATTGAACATTTTAGAATACTAAGACAAACTTCAAAAGAATCCCCTATTCATTTAATGAAATATACAATTATTGCATATAACAATACGATACATTCTGTTACAGGATATACTCCACTAGAAATATTATTAGGACATACCGAAAATAGAAATCCTTATGATTTATTTTATAATTTTAATTATTTTCAAGAATATTGTTTAAATCATAAAAATAAAATGAAAACTACTTATAAACTAATTCAAGAAAAAATGATAGAAAAAAAGAACGATTATTAAATCAAAGAAATAATCTATCTGATGTAAATAGATTTAAAATTAATGATACAGTGTATGAAAAGAATGTTTCTAGAAATAAGACAAACAAAAAATATGAAGGTCCTTTTACAATTATGGAATTATTACCAAATAATACATGCATGATAAAAGATCATAATGACATTTTACGGAAAGTACATCTTAGTAATTTGAGATTTCCTCCAATTGTTTCAGATCCCTCTTCGTCGGAATAATGTCTACTAAATTAAATATTACTAAAATTATAAATAATCCTGGTTTATTACCATGCAAATTAGGAACTACTAAAATAATATCTGATACTTGGACTCTTGTACAAGTATTTGATTTAAATAAATTAAAAACAGAGTTTGAACAATTAAAAGTAAATTTTATAAATATTAAAGAAATATATGACAATACTAATGTCACGTTATCAATTCAAAATGATTCACATAATTACATTTATTTAATACAACATTTAAATGAGGAAATACAACAAACGTTTTTACAAATTTCTCCAGTAATTTCACGTCGAAAGAAAAGAGGAATAATTAATGGATTAGGTAGTATTATAAAAGCAATCACAGGTAATTTAGATCAAGAAGACGCTATCAAATTGAATAATGAAATTGAAAATTTAAAGGTTAATCAAGTGAAATATATTAACTCACAAAAGCAACAAATAAGCCTTACTTCTGAAGCAATTACAAAATTCAATAATACTATTCATAAATTATCAAGCAATCAAGAGAATCTTAAATCAAAAATACTCCAATTAGAAGTAACAATACATCAAAGTAATGCAAAAGAATTAATTACGTTATCAGTAAATACTGTATTTATTCAACTAATTGCAGCTTTAAATTCAATATTAAGATTATTGGAAAAAGTACAAACCGCTATTACATTTGCAAAATTAAATATAATGCACCCATCAATTATTGATCCGGTACATTTAATTAATGAATTAATCAAAATACAAAACCAATTAAATGAGAAATCATTACCATTGCAACCAGAATTGAATACAATTATACCTTTTGAAAATCTTATAAATATAAGAGCTTATGTTTTAAATACCAAAATCACATTTCTATTAGATATTCCAATCGTAGAAAATATTGATTATAATTATTACCATTTATATCCATTACCCATTTCAAGAAATGAACATTCATATGAAATAATAATACCAAAGTCAAAATATTTGTTATTAAGTGAACAATATTATGCTTCAATAAATAAACCATGTAAAGAAATTATTCCAGGAAAAATGTTATGTAATTCATTAAACACTTTTTCAATAAATAAAGAAGCACCATGTGAAATACAATTACTTACAGTAACTGGAAATTATAATAATTGCATATCAAGTAATTTCTTAATGAATAAAGAAAAAATTCAAAAGTTAGAACGAAATATTTGGATTGCAGTACTTCCTAATAAAACTAAAATCCATATAAATTGTAATAAAGAACAAGAAAATAAAGAATTGTCTGGAACTTATACGATGCAAATCCCAAAAAATTGTTATATTGATATAAAGGGTATTAGAATTGAAGCTCATGAAGAGAAAATACCTACTAAAATTGTTCAGATTCCAGAATTAAACTTTAATCATATTAAAACAACTGATACACCAACTTTAGGTACATTGTATTTGGAAGATATTAATTTAGATGATACACAAATTATTAAAGAAAATTTGTATAAATTATCATTAGATTTAGACAAAAATGTTAATGTTAATATGCTACGAATCCCTAGTTTATGGACTATAATTATCTATTTAATTTTAATATGTATTGGATTTTTTGTATTGTATAAATATCGTATATTGTTGTCACCTAAAACCCTGAAAACTAAACATCATGCAGTGTCCCAGGAGGAACCCATAAGCCTGGATACAATTCGAATTACTGCTCATTAAAATATTTTAAAATAAAGTTAAAAATATTGTCATTCATCAGTTTTCAAATTAATCACCCAGTCTTTGTTTTAATGGGGAGGTGTTATATATTTATCAATACGTATATTAAGCAAGTTTAGCGATACGACTATTTTCTTTTAAGGCACGAATTAAAAACATTGATTAATCTAATTACCTTAATTAGAATTATCAATTGTTATATATTTATCAATACGTTTATTAAGCAAGGTTAGCGATACGACTATTTTCTTTGAAGGCACGAATTAAAAACATTGATTAACCTAATTACCTAATTTAGAATTATCAATTTACTATTGTTAAATTAATTACTTTATTTAGACTTAGCAAATACTATAAAAGTATTTGACTCCACAAGAAATGTAACCATTTAGTACACAGACTTTAACATTGTCAGTTATTCTGTGGTTCCCTTATATATAAAATTGAATATAATATATATTGTAATCCATGAAATAAAATAAAGTTTTTTTCTTAAGTTTAAAAAGAGAAAACTTAAGTAGCCTCTGCAGTAAGCCTCTCAGTAGTAAGGAAATCGAAAAATAGTCGGAATTTAGGAAAGCACATACAATTAAACAGAAAGATCATTAAAACCCATTATATTCCCCTATTTATCAATGTTTCGTATTGGTATATCTATACTTCATTTCCATGAAAAAATAAAAATAAATAAAATAAACAAATCACAAATTATTTGACGTCAGGATTTTATAAACCTCGTTAATGTGAAATATAATATGTGTTCTAGATAATATATTTAATTACATATGTTTAACAATAAGATTTTCCTAGAAGGTATTAGACTAGTTAGTAATAATTTACAAATATAATATAAGATAACATACACATTTTATTTGATGTAATAGTGAATCTGTTATTTCATGTATCTTATTTTCTATTTTAACTTTATATCATATTTCTAATCATATAAGTATTAACTTTTAAGTATGCTGATTTTCCAACGTACCAGTTATTGCATATTTAATTATAAAAAATAAAAATAAAAAATATATATATGTACATTCCAAAATTTGTCATACATATATATATTTTTCTATAAGGGCGAAGGAATGTTGTAACTACATACACATACAATAACAACCCCGACTACCTGTATTATTTGGTATTGGGATTGTATGTTCGACGGTAAAAGTAGTCGAGTTTAGCTCCTCGAAGAGACCAGTCGCAAATTGTAATTTAATAAATAAAACTATTCTTAACATGTGTAATTGATAACACAACACAAAAATAAAACAATATACCATGAGTATCAGTATAATAAGCATTATTCAAATAACACAAACTAAAAGATATTCTTCCTGTTTAGCAAAAGGGAAATCTTAAACAAAAATAAACCTACTTACAAAATTAGCTAAAGGTCTTCTTGTACGCCGGAAGAGTTATTAGCTGGTGGACCGATTGCATTGGGCGGTTCTGCTTTAGACCAAAGTACTCCACGTGCTGGTTTGGTTGCCCATCGTACAATGGAAAGTTGGATACCAAAAGGTGGGTTAAGACGGTGGCGGTGCGTTCTCAAACCTAGTTGTTGTTCTGTCCTCAATCTCCCAGCATGGATAACAGTGAATATGGAATGGATAACCATAACACTATGGTGGTCAGCCTTGGTGGGGGCCTGATACAGTTGAACCAATTCCAAAGTATTATACTAATTAACTACTTCCGATCGCACACTTTGTATGTGTTCAAAATAGTAAAAAGGAGAAGTAATTACTATGTCATCCCAGATAACAAAATGTAGAAATAAATCAGTTATCGCAATAAAAAAATACATTACAATAAATCCAAAAGACAGCTGCTCCCCTTGAGCGTGGTAACATAATACATATTAAATATTCATACAGTCAAATAAAAACTTAATCTGCAGTTATCAATAACGCAAACAAAATATATTTAATATGAATTGAAAAACCATTAGAAATGATACGTTATGCGCAGACTAAAGAAACGATCGCTCAGTCAAAAATGGCAGCCAAACGAATGATAACCGTAATATACAAAATAAAATTAGTAAAAGAAAATAATGTTTTTACTAAAACTCAAACCAACAAAACGTTGCATGGAGTATTCAGATCAGGAGGCTTTCTCTAATCAAAATGAAATACAAAACCGGAAACGAATATACTCACTGCAACATAACCGAACACGTGCTACTCTCATAATATAAACTAAACGCTATGTGCCAAATGCACTACAATTAAAAGTACAAATGAATGATTACACATCATTAATAACCAAGTCAGTTTTGTATTTAAGAAATTATTATTTTATATATTTTATTATATAACGACGGAAGACGTTATAGGTCACGAAGGGAAACGCTACACGTTAGAGAGGATTCGCCTCACGTTACAGAAGAGATGCTTCACGTTATAGATTACGGAGGAAGATGCTACCTCAGAATCAGAGAGATATAATCGACCCGGGGTCTTATTACATGCCAGTGTTGGCAACGGAACCGTAACAAACTTCATCAAATGAAATAATAATAGATTTGATTTTTTCGGCCAACTCCAATATATTGATTACAGGTGTTGATTATACCATAGATATATCTGATAATTTCCTTGTATACGTAACTATTTAAACCAGAATAATTCAATCTGAATTTATGAATCGATAATGTAGAGATTTTTCATCCTTAGATATAGATATTTTTAATAATGATTTAATAAATATGCCTTTCCACCTTATCTTTGACATTGACGATGTAGAGCTTAAAATAACATTGTTAAATGATTTAATCATAGAGATCTTTGATTATCATGCGCCTATTAAGTAAAGTTGTACTAAAAATCTTGTTTCTTTTTTTTTCTTTTCTTTTTTTTTGGTACTAATTTTCATTTAACATATTATAAAAGTATTTTTACAGAAATATTATATATATAATACAATACGTGTGTAAAATAAAGTATTTAAGCTTCGAACATTTAAGATAAAACAGTCGTTTTAGACAGTTTCATGTATATAGCTGGTATGAAAAACAACAAAAATTAATGATTAAATTAAAAAATTTGCTCTCTAGTTAAATATAAACGAACGAAAAGAATACTTGACTGGGATTATTATAAACAGCTAAGAAATATTGTGGTCAATCGATACGTAGGGAGAAACACGCTTTCTTCAACACCACATTAACTCTGTTAAAAATACAAGTCGTTTATGGCAAACGTTGAAAGCAACTAATATTTATAAATACAACGAACAAACGATTATTCCAACGAATTGACAAAATGTTAATAAAATTAATGATTATTTTATAAATTCCAGCATTCAGCATAAAAGACCCATAAATTCCTAAAGACAAAATTATCATACTATTACTAAAACAAATTTCACTAGTAAATTTGAATTCAGTCCCGTAACAGAAATAGAGGTGTTAATAGTATATTAAAGAACGAATTTCATGAGGCAGGTTTTATTGCACGAGTTCAACTTTAGAAAACGAGGTGCTACGCAAAACGAGGTGCTACGCAAAACGAGGTGCTACGAACGAGTGTTATAAATGACTTATGAAATGAGTTTTTTATACTATTTTTTCTAATTTGCGTCTTTTATGGGTTTTATGCCTTTTTTAAAATAAAAAATCGAAATTTCAAAATTTAGGGAATTTTTTGACTGTTGGTAGTAACTATTGACCCATTTGAAACATTTGAAATAAATTGACAAATAAATTAAAATTAAACTATTTGTTGCTTTCTTTTGTAGTTTGATTGATGTTTGATAACTGGCAAGCAGAGCTACCAACTTTAAAACAGTAAATTGTATTATACTATAAGAGAACATAAATTCACTATAAACGAATTCATTTAGGTTCGTTAACAGCTCTATTAGAAACGCAAATTAGAAAAAATTATAATGTCACTAAAATTAAATGCTGTGGGATCTGATTAAATTAACAACAAAATGATTCTACTATGTTGCTCTATTTATAATTTCATTCCTAAATCACATATTTAATACATGTATAGGTAAAAACATTTTTCCTGAACCAGGATGTAAGGTATTAGTGATAAAATGAATGAAATGAATCGCGATTTATTGATTATCTATGATTGACATAAACTATGATTTTTTTTCTCTTGTAGTTATAAATTTTGATGATGAAAGTGTGACATTTTCGAAACCAGTAAGGCTTATTTAAAAAAAAATCCAAAAATGTAATAACATTAGTTTTATTACCGAAACACTGGGGCAAAAAGTGGTATTAATAATACCTTACATCCTGATCTACAAAAATGCCTCAACACGGATTTCACAACTTAATATTTCCTGAAGTATGGAAAATTTCAAATATATTAACTATATGTATTACCAAAAAATGTAATCCTGAAGGTTTTATGATTTACGTCCTATTTTCCTACCGCCAATGTCAAAAATTTCGAACAAGCTTTGCTTGCAGTGGCGGTTTCTTTCGAGGTCGCACGGCCGCGCGGCCCCCCGAACATTGAGCGCATCACCGTAGATATATAATTGTATTGTGAAATTTTATCTCGGCATTATTTTTCCTAAAAGATAAAGCTTGTGTCGCGATAGCACTCAATACAAGACAATGTGGCGGTGAGCAAGTATGAGTTAAATGCATATGCACTCACCCTATCTATTGCAAGCGGTAGAGTGAGAGCGACCGATGCAGTATATCATCTGTTTCTTTGGTTCGCGTATCGTATGCGCCGCAAACAAAATAGCGACCCGGATTGCTATGCAAGATAAAAACTAGTATATTTAACTCATCAAGCAATTATTATTTTCGTTGTTATATACCTACCTTGGGTTAAGTGGAAGAAGAACTATATACTTTTTTATCAATTACTTTTTGCGATTTATATTATGTTACTTGTGTTGAACTTCGCTCTTTGCGGCAAAATTACGTTCTTTTTCTCTTTCATGTAAAATGCTTTTTTTTCACATTGCACACATTGTGAAATTAATTAAATAATCCCTTTCATTGACTGCAACATCTGACATCATTGTGTATGATAAAATTTAAATTTAGGGTGGTGTACCTGCTATTATTTTTATTATCTATTTCTAGAATCATAATCAAATTTAAAAAATTATCACTACGGTGTTAGATTATAATATAGAATATCACCCAAATGCCGTAACTTAAAGCATTAAGTAGCTAGATGTACATTTCAAGGGCTATGCCTCCATCTTCAGTAGCACAAGATAAAAACGAAATAAAATACCTCTGTCACGAATCGTGATTGATATACTATTAAATAAATAACTCAACATGACAAAAGTACTTCAAAAATGGCATATAATATGACCTATAAATCTTTTAAAACAGTATAAATTAATAATTAACGAAACTAGCAAGTAATAACAAAAAAAAATGGTTTGTCAAACCTAAAATAACCAAAAATAAATAAAATAAAAATAAATTTAAAAATAGTTCTTATTAAATAAATTAAATAGACAAGATGAAATTGGGCTCCAATCTAAATTCATTAAATTTGATTTAGATTTATGCATGTAGACTTTCATAAGCATTTAACTCGGAACAATACAAAACAGATTTAATTAATTTAAGTGAAATAATTTGAATAGGATGACCTGATTCAAAAATATACTCGGCGACAACACTTTTATCTTTTCTATTAAATCTCCCTAATTTAAGGAGCATTTAGCTCATTGCAGACATTACAAGCCCATATAAAAGAGAGGATCGAAGGTCAATCACATTTCCACAAATTTCATAAGCCAGGAAGTGCTGCACTCTGTTTGTGATCTGTAGATTATGGTTATGTTGAAATATTTGATATCTAGGATAAATCCTGCTTGAATGCATCTGTTATATAATCTAGTTGATTCAAAAGCCACTGCGGTATATGCGCTGTTTGCATTTTCTTTCGTTTTTTATCGGGATAGTTCGGTGAAGAGTTCGAATAATCAATATAAAAATATTTCTTATTTCCAGATTATATTCAGTTACCGCAACCAACGTATAGTTGTCAAATATTACATGATTGTTACAGATTTGAAGAATTATGTTCAATTCATGTATGCGATAATTCACTCATATAATTTAGTATTTATGAATTGCAACATTCATATTAAATGCATTTAAAACATAGAATTTTCAATAAAATACTTGGTTGATTTATATAGATAAATATGTATATAAATAACCTTTCTATTGGAAAGGTTAATTACACTGAATTATTGTAACTAAAATACACCTTCGCACCATTGAATACCAACTATGAAATTTGCAAGATATGATCTAGAGTAAGTTACGAGTCGAAATTTAAGCCCTAATTACTTATCTATTTTCACGCGGAAGTTCTTACAACATAATCTTACATTGTCTTTCAGATGATGCGGAAATGAGAATTGAAACAATATAATCTGCACTATTTTGAATTGTTTCTACCATAGTGGGTCAAGCATACACCGAAGAACGGGAACGAAGGAGGATATACTTAAACAAACATATAGTAGGCAGCGGTGGTAATGTTATTCAGCTAGATCAACATTTCCGGCGTCCAGATGGTGCTATTAAGAAATATTATTTTATAGCGTACGTACCTTTTATGAAATTATGTTACACTAATTGTATAAAATATCACCCGAAAACCGTTACACAAAGCATTTATTAGCTAGATGCGTATTTGAAGGCTGCTTCCATCTTCAGTAGCACAACAATACACCAAATAAAGATAGCTCTGTCACTTGTTATATATTTATCAATACGTATATTAAGCAAGTTTAGCGATACGACTATTTTCTTTTAAGGCACGAATTAAAAACATTGATTAATCTAATTACCTCAATTAGAATTATCAATTGTTATATATTTATCAATACGTTTATTAAGCAAGGTTAGCGATACGACTATTTTCTTTGAAGGCACGAATTAAAAACATTGATTAATCTAATTACCTAATTTAGAATTATCAATTTACTATTGTTAAATTAATTACTTTATTTAGACTTAGCAAATACTATAAAAGTATTTGACTCCACAAGAAATGTAACCATTTAGTACACAGACTTTAACATTGTCAGTTATTCTGTGGTTCCCTTATATATAAAATTGAATATAATATATATTGTAATCCATGAAATAAAATAAAGTTTTTTTCTTAAGTTTAAAAAGAGAAAACTTAAGTGGCGCAGTCAGTAGAATTTTTGAAGGAAACCAAAACACTAATATTGGTTTAGGTCCTTTTGTCTCTACAATTAATCAAAAATAGAACATCATAAACGCATAACTTAAAAAGTAGTTCCTGTCATTCATCGAGCTTATTATCAAACATCTGTTCCAACTGTGGTCCAATTCCTGGAAGGAGAACAAAAATCGTCAAATTCCTTGGGTGAGATCGACAGTGAGGCCAGAATCAACAAAGAAGAGAAGGAGTCGATTGGACATCTGTTCCAACTGTGGTCCAATTCCTGGAAGGAGAACAAAAATCGTCAAATTCCTTGGGTGAGATCGACAGTGAGTCCAGAATCAACAAAGAAGAGAAGGAGTCGATTGGTGAAGACAACAGCGAACGTTAATCAAGAAGAAAGAAAAAAAAGGAATCTAATGAAGATAATAATAATTTTTATGTAAGTCAAATATTGTTCACAATTTTATTGCTTTATATATATGGATGATGGTAATAATTTAGATAATTTAAATATTGAACCTCACGATTTTGAGAATATCGAATAATTTAATAAATATAAATCAAAAAATTTTAAATAACATGGCTACTTTAAGAGATCAATTAGAAACCATTTCAAATTACGATGGTAATGCTATCACAATTGCAACATTCATCACAAACTGTGAAGATATTTTACATCAACTAGCTAGAAATCCCGATAACCCTGAAAATCGTAATTTTAATTCATTTTTATTACGTCATATAAAAAATAAATTAGTTGGAAGAGCAGCCCAAATCGTTGCTATCAGACATATAAACACTTGGGATGATTTAAAAAAGCTTTTATTAATAACTTTTGGAGACCAGCGAGATGAAGATTCTCTTGTTAATGATATGTTAATGTTAACTCAAAATGGCAATGAATCCGCCATAGCTTTTGGTGAACGCTGCCAAGATGTAAGAAGCTTATTAATTGCAAAATGTTCATATGAAGAACCCATTGCAGAAATTCGAAATGCAAAAATAATATTATATAATAATTTAGCACTGAAAACATTCATGAGAGGACTCAAAGAATCTATGAGTTTAGTAGTTAGATGTAGGGATCCAGATACTCTGGAAGAAGGCATTAAAATTGTCTTAGAAGAAGAAAATCTCAACTATAATCGGAATAAGAAACAAAATATTAATTTTCAAAACAATTACCGAAATCCTCAAAATCAATTTCAAGCTAACAATCAATATTCATTTAATCAAAGAAGATTTAATACCCCTTATAATTTTAATAATAATTTTCAAAGACCATTTCAACAACAACCAATTTTTAACAATCAAAATCATAATTTCAATAAAAATTTCAGACAACCAAATGTTTTTAAACCTAATAATAATAATAGGAGATTTCCACCTCCTATACCAATGGAAGTAAATAGCGGTAACATCAGACACACTAATAATTCCAATCATAATAATACTCGTTTTCATCATAATCAACATCCAATTCCAATGGAAACGTCTACATTTAATACAAGACGTCATAACCTCCATTATCAAGATGTTCAACCATCAAATGACCAGAATCAAAATGATGATAACCTGGAAATAAATAAATCAGAAAATTTTCCGTTAGTTTTTTCAAAGAAACTTCCCGAGATAGTCTTACATAATTCAAATGTATCATCTCTACCATATATTATTATACCAGAAACAAATTCCAAATTCATGTTAGACACAGGTTCTACGAAAACTTTAATAAATCCAAACTTAGCAGAAAAACATTATTCAAATCTAATTGAAGACGATCCTTTTATAATTCGTACAGCTCATAAAACAACTTCACATGGTTATAGTTTAACCAAACCAATTTCAAAAATTTTTAATAACACTATGTTTCATAAATTTCACTTATTTAATTTCAATCCTAATTATGATGGATTAATAGGAGTCGATTTATTACAAAAATTAAATGCAAAAATCGATTTAGAGAATAATTCATTAGTTACACCTTTTGCAAATATACCTTTATATTTAGAAAATCAGCTAATCACAATTAAAATTTCACCTAGATGTGCGCAAATTGTTCAAGTTCCCGTAGATAAAAACATTAATTATGGCTACATAAATTATATTAATTTTGAGAGAGGATTAGAAATGCCATCAGCACTAGTAAAAATTGAAAATCAAATAGCTACCAGTGTCATAACAAATTCTACAGATATTGAACGTACGATAATATTTAAAGATTCAATTTTAATTGAAGAATTAGATCCATTAGAAGAAATAAATATCAATCATATTACAAACTCATTTATTCCAAACAGAGAATATGATAATTTACTAAAACAAAATTTAAGAAACATACGCTTACAGCATACTAATTCTGAGGAAAATGATCAAATACGACAATTATGTTATAATTATAGAGATATATTTTATTGTGAAGAATTGCCTTTATCTTTTAATAATCAAATAAAACACCAAATAAACTTATCAGATAATACACCTATTTTTACAAAAACATATAGGTATCCTAATATTCACAAACAAGAAGTTTCAAAACAAATCAATACTATGTTATCTCAAAATATTATTAGACAATCAATTTCCCCATGGTCAAGTCCTGTATGGATAGTTCCAAAAAAATTAGACGCCAGCGGAAAAAAGAAGTGGCGTATGGTCATCGATTACAGAAAATTAAATGAAAAAACAATTAATGATAAGTATCCTCTACCCAACATTACTGATATCCTTGATAAATTAGGAAAAAGTCAATATTTTACAACACTAGATTTAACTTCCGGCTTCCATCAAGTCCAAATGGAAGAAAAAGATATTGAAAAAACTGCTTTTAATACTGAAAACGGTCATTATGAATTTAATAGAATGCCGTTTGGTTTAAAAAATGCCCCTTCCACTTTCCAGAGAGTTATGGACAATATCTTACGAGGGTTGCAAAATGAAATATGTAGTGTATATTTGGACGATGTTATTATTTTTTCAACATCTCTTCAAGAACACATTTCAAGATTAAAAGAAGTTTTTGAACGTTTAAGATTGTCAAATTTCAAAATTCAACTAGATAAGAGTGAATTTTTAAGAAAAGAAGTTGCTTATTTAGGACACATTATTACCCCTGAAGGTGTAAAGCCAAACCCTGATAAAATTTCAGCCATTACTAAATTTCCCATTCCAACTACTCAAAAGGAAATTAAAAGTTTTTTAGGATTAATTGGTTATTATCGTAAATTTATCCAAGACTTCGCTAAATTAACTAAACCCATAACAAAATGTTTAAAGAAAGGAAAGAAAGTAGAACATTCAGTCGAATTTATTGCAAGTTTTGAAAAATGTAAAGAAATGTTAGTTAATGATCCAATTTTGCAATATCCAGATTTTAAGAAACCTTTTGTTTTAACTACAGATGCATCAAATTTAGCCATAGGTGCAGTCTTAAGTCAAGGAAGTCCACCTAATGATTTGCCAGTTTCATATGCTTCGCGTACACTTAACGAAAGTGAAACTAAATATTCTACTATAGAGAAAGAATTACTCGCTATTGTTTGGGCAACTAAATTCTTTAGACCATATTTATACGGTAGAAAGTTTACCATATACACAGATCACAGACCATTGCAGTGGCTATTTTCTTTAAAAGACCCTCATTCGAAATTAGCCCGTTGGAGATTACGGTTAGAAGAGTTTGATTATGAAGTCATATATAAAAAGGGTAGTTTAAATACAAATGCAGACGCTTTATCAAGAGTTGAAATTAATCCAACCGAATTATTGGACATAGATACTGCTTCAATAATTGTAAATTTAGATGATGATGATATAGATCAAATGCTTGAAAATATTTGTGAAAATACTGAAATCCCAAATACCCCAGAAATTCGAGACTTAATAAGATATATTGATAATGATATTGATAATACAGTTCATACAAATATTGATATTGAACCTAATCAAAGTATACCAATTTCAGAAGATATTATTAATAATAAACCTAGACAAATATTTATTACAACAGTTTTGACAAATCCAAAACAACCAATGGTAGAAAATCAAGAAGGAAAAGTTATTATTAAAGCCTATATTAGTCAAGATCAGAATGAAGAAGAAATATTGAGCTTGTTAAAATCTTATACAGAACCTAAAATTACAACTCATTTGTTTATTGATACCGAAAAAATGTATAAAGATATTTGTGGTACATATGTCAAACACTTTTCAAATAATGGACCTATTTTAATACGATGTTTAAAGAAAGCACGGAATATTAATGATATAGAAGAACAAATAAATTTAATTATCAACCACCATGAAGGAAAGACTAATCACCGTGGTATTAATGAAACCTTAGCAAGATTAAGAAAAGATTATTATTGGAAAAATATGAAAGATAGTATTAGTAATTATATAAATAATTGTGATTTTTGTAAAAAAGCAAAATATGAACGAAATCAGCCAAGTATTCCTATGGTACTTACTGAAACCCCTGGAAAACCTTTTGAAAAATTACATGTAGATACCTTTACTATTGAAGGAAATAATTTTGTTACAATTATAGACGCTTTCTCAAAAATAGGTCAAGCTTATAATATAGTTTCCAAAAATGCTGTAGAAATTGCAGATAAATTACTTCATTATTTTCAACATTATGGAGTACCCTCAAATATTACAATGGATGGAGGAAGCGAATTCAATAATGAATGTGTAAAACAATTGTTACAAATGCATAAAATAATTTTTCATATAACAACCCCTAAACATCCAGAATCTAATGGACTTATTGAGCGATTACATTCCACAATTATTGAACATTTTAGAATACTAAGACAAACTTCAAAAGAATCCCCTATTCATTTAATGAAATATACAATTATTGCATATAACAATACGATACATTCTGTTACAGGATATACTCCACTAGAAATATTATTAGGACATACTGAAAATAGAAATCCTTATGATTTATTTTATAATTTTAATTATTTTCAAGAATATTGTTTAAATCATAAAAATAAAATGAAAACTACTTATAAACTAATTCAAGAAAAAATGATAGAAAAAAAAGAACGATTATTAAATCAAAGAAATAATCTATCTGATGTAAATAGATTTAAAATTAATGATACAGTGTATGAAAAGAATGTTTCTAGAAATAAGACAAACAAAAAATATGAAGGTCCTTTTACAATTATGGAATTATTACCAAATAATACATGCATGATAAAAGATCATAATGACATTTTACGGAAAGTACATCTTAGTAATTTGAGATTTCCTCCAATTGTTTTATATCCCTCTTCGTCGGAATAATGTCTACTAAATTAAATATTACTAAAATTATAAATAATCCTGGTTTATTACCATGCAAATTAGGAACTACTAAAATAATATCTGATACTTGGACTCTTGTACAAGTATTTGATTTAAATAAATTAAAAACTGAGTTTGAACAATTAAAAGTAAATTTTATAAATATTAAAGAAATATATGACAATACTAATGTTACGTTATCAATTCAAAATGATTCACATAATTACATTTATTTAATACAACATTTGAATGAGGAAATACAACAAACGTTTTTACAAATTTCTCCAGTAATTTCACGTCGAAAGAAAAGAGGAATAATTAATGGATTAGGTAGTATTATAAAAGCAATCACAGGTAATTTAGATCAAGAAGACGCTATCAAATTGAATAATGAAATTGAAAATTTAAAGGTTAATCAAGTGAAATATATTAACTCACAAAAGCAACAAATAAGCCTTACTTCTGAAGCAATTACAAAATTCAATAATACTATTCATAAATTATCAAGCAATCAAGAGAATCTTAAATCAAAAATACTCCAATTAGAAGTAACAATACATCAAAGTAATGCAAAAGAATTAATTACGTTATCAGTAAATACTGTATTTATTCAACTAATTACAGCTTTAAATTCAATATTAAGATTATTGGAAAAAATACAAACTGCTATTACATTTGCAAAATTAAATATAATGCACCCATCAATTATTGATCCGGTACATTTAATTAATGAATTAATCAAAATACAAAACCAATTAAATGAGAAATCATTACCATTGCAACCAGAATTGAATACAATTATACCTTTTGAAAATCTTATAAATATAAGAGCTTATATTTTAAATACCAAAATCACATTTCTATTAGATATTCCAATCGTAGAAAATATTGATTATAATTATTACCATTTATATCCATTACCCATTTCAAGAAATGAACATTCATATGAAATAATAATACCAAAGTCAAAATATTTGTTATTAAGTGAACAATATTATGCTTCAATAAATAAACCATGTAAAGAAATTATTCCAGGAAAAATGTTATGTAATTCATTAAACACTTTTTCAATAAATAAAGAAGCACCAACTTTAGGTACATTGTATTTGGAAGATATTAATTTAGATGATACACAAATTATTAAAGAAAATTTGCATAAATTATCATTAGATTTAGACAAAAATGTTAATGTTAATATGCTACGAATCCCTAGTTTATGGACTATAATTATCTATTTAATTTTAATATGTATTGGATTTTTTGTATTGTATAAATATCGTATATTGTTGTCACCTAAAACCCTGAAAACTAAACATCATGCAGTGTCCCAGGAGGAACCCATAAGCCTGGATACAATTCGAATTACTGCTCATTAAAATATTTTAAAATAAAGTTAAAAATATTGTCATTCATCAGTTTTCAAATTAATCACCCAGTCTTTGTTTTAATGGGGAGGTGTTATATATTTATCAATACGTATATTAAGCAAGTTTAGCGATACGACTATTTTCTTTTAAGGCACGAATTAAAAACATTGATTAATCTAATTACCTCAATTAGAATTATCAATTGTTATATATTTATCAATACGTTTATTAAGCAAGGTTAGCGATACGACTATTTTCTTTGAAGGCACGAATTAAAAACATTGATTAATCTAATTACCTAATTTAGAATTATCAATTTACTATTGTTAAATTAATTACTTTATTTAGACTTAGCAAATACTATAAAAGTATTTGACTCCACAAGAAATGTAACCATTTAGTACACAGACTTTAACATTGTCAGTTATTCTGTGGTTCCCTTATATATAAAATTGAATATAATATATATTGTAATCCATGAAATAAAATAAAGTTTTTTTCTTAAGTTTAAAAAGAGAAAACTTAAGTCACTCACCGGGATCGCTATACAATTCTTAATCCTGTTTAGATGTTATACAGCTGGGTTGTAATCGCCTGTAGTCTTTAATATTTGAGACTAATCGTATTCATGTAGTTTTTTGACGTTTGAAAACCACATGCTCCACACAAAAGTGGTACGATGCTGGTTATGACGTACGGTAGGCGCACATTTGAAAAAAAAATTTTAATAAAATTATTTAGCTGTGACGACATTTATTTATTTTATTACTTATACAATAATATTAATTTGAATCGGCATTAAGATATGTATTAATCGCTTACTAACCACAGCAACGTATTTATAATCAAATCTTTATTATACTAACATATTAAAAGTACATATTTAGTAGAACAATTGTTCCACTCTATACTAGGTATTCGATTTTATCTATTACAAAGTAAATATCTGTATAATAAACTACATAAAAATCTATTCCTAATAACACTTAAATTCTATATCTTTTTTTCATAATAGTTTATAATATGAAGCATGAATTTTATTCAATTTTGTGTTCATTAATAATCTAAGCATCTTGCTATTTCGATCAGATTTTCCACTTGATTTCCTCAATGTTAATACCAGTAGACGTAATTAGTCTTTTCATGATTTCACAAATAAATGGCAGTTTTCGCTGATCCGTAGCTGTCTTAATATACGAGACCTGTTCAATATATGAAGTACGATAAGGGTCGCATGTTAGCCAGGCCTACGATGACCTTACCAGATGACCTCTCCGATGACCGTCATCACTCAATATGCATTTTCATTTTTAGATTTTTCTAAAGTTCACTTGAACCTGAAATCAATAATTATAGTTGAAGCAAAATAGAGAATTGCTACTTCATATTACATAACATAAGACAACGATAGTCTCCACGTGAGAAAATCCGATAAACATATTCACAATCATGAAATAATAAACCTTGACTATGAAATTTCCCTGGAACAATCTGAAAATTTGGTTTATATTATGTGATTTATTTATAATACCAGCAATATACTATTATAAAGCATACTCTCCACCCTCTTTTCCTATAAAAAAAAATTAATATATATTGTTGCAAAGATTTTATACATATATTTATTCTGTGTTTATATTGTACTAGGCATTTTGCAAATAAATATTTCCATATTCGTTACCTTATTGGTGCATACTTTGCAAGCCATGTCATATGATAATTGTAGTTCAGTCATTATAAATGTACTTACTTTATGATTCTATATAAAATTGCATAATTTTTTTTTTATAAAAATTTAAATAATGTAACAGAGGTTACATTTAAATCGCACACTTCATCCTAACGTACCTCTATAGTATATATACAGTGTGTTTGTTTCTACATGCGAAAAAAGAACACAATATTTTAACAACTTAAACACTACGTGTCAAGTTGTTAAAGCAGAGTGTTTCATGCAACACTGGACGCACTTTGATGCACAATATATGATGGACTGAGCCGTTGCTTATTAGCGGCTTTACCATATGATTGATATGTGCGCTACCTATAATCATTTGCTATTAATTAGTGGTAGTGCTTTTACACAAAACCATTATAAGAAAATTGCAATACCGTACAGAACTATCGCTTCGCGTTATATGGAAAAAAAGTATATGAAAATGAGTTGCGCAAATGTATTATTGAGTTGTATATTGATTAGATTCTTCATCTTATTGATAGATACCACGAAAAAATCGCGAGGTAATTTTATTAGTTAAATTAAGGATTTAAAGTATAAATAAGTATCAAGTAACAAGAATTTTAGAGGGCTGAATACCATTCTATAAAGCGATAATTGAAATGATGCGGTAAGGACTCATGTTATTACAAAGTATCTTTTTTTTATAAATTTATTCATTAGAAAAGTTTAACTTACATTAGTGTTTTGTACGAACCTCAAATTATTTCGATGGCTTTATAGTTTCTTTAAGATTTGCAACAAATTAGCAACAATGTACTGTTAATAGTTAATAATGTCACGTATACCACAAATGACGGACAACCAATAATCACCTGGATGTATTTGTTTTAAAAATGTATAGCTCAGAATAACAGTATCGCATATATTGAATTATGTATAGATACTAAGATAATAATGATACTAAGTTTTAAAAAATTTCAAGAATTTTTTGGAAGTCCGATAGGAAACGTATAGGACAGTGGTGGCGAACCTATGATCCGCGGGTCATATTTTTTTATATTTTTTAAATGACCCACGTGTTGATTTTTATGAATTTATTTTTTATATCATAAAAGAGAGAACAGACAATCGAAAATATTAAAAAATTAAAGTATAAATATCTAATGTCGATAAATATCTAAAAAAAAGGGTCAACTGTCAAGTTTTTCTGTTAACAAATATTCGGTGTAGGGTGCGCCATCACTGGTATAGGAGAAAGTTCAGGAAATATGTAAAATTATTTAGAGCTGTGAATCGTGACTTAATTAAAAGTGAATTATTTAACAAGACCATTTTTTCTAAATTGTATTCGAACAAATATTCCATGAACATTTTTTATATTTTCCAAGCATAGGATCGGTGTAATAAATAAAACATTATGAATCTTTTATGAATTATACGTGCAGAAGTGCAAAAGCACCCTTTTTTACCTCTTCATATTACACTGCACGGAAAATGGATAGATTCTATAACTCAAAATAAATCATTAAAAATTATCACTACCGTGTTAAATAGTATAGAATATCACCCAAATACCGTGACTTAAAAAGCATCTAGATGCGCATTTCGAATGCTATGCCCCCATCTACAGTTATATCACAGTTTCGTGCATTTATTATCATAATTTGAAATAATTAGTATATATAATAAATAATCAGGTAATATTTTTAAATACATCCATTATAAGACATCAGTACTCCATCAAAGTAATCACCTATTAATAACCATTCATATAATTTGCATACGTGGCATTGTTCTACATCCCAAAACAACAGGCATTGCTAATTATAAGCGGCCGATTTTAATAAGACGACTTATCCAATTAATTAATCTCGTTCTCCAATCTTTTTGACGAATAATGCAAAACATCTTCATCGTATTACACAAACAAGGCGGAATATAAAGTAAAAGGCATGTTGTACATATGCAAAGCTACACAAAAATTCTGTACGATGTCTTCAGTCTTGAGATTTTCTACTGCTGTAAGTTTTAAAGATTTTTATACACATTCACAACATCTATGATCCGGAAGGAATTTTTTTTTTTCGAAAATACTCCTTCCGCATTGGGACTTGAATCCTTCGTCCATGGCCCTAATATTTATTTGACGATACTTGGAATTTGAATGTTAAAAACATTTTCTCTCAATTTATATAAATCGTTTATAAACGATTTTGGACTGTTGGTATCATTTCTACATTTTATAAATGATTATTACTACATTTTTGCGTAGTCTATATTATGAAGTCTTCCAGTGTTGTATGAAAGAATTTTTTACGACAGGAAACACATCAACAGATAAATCACGATATCATTGTGCATTACATTCCTTTGTATTCCTCGTCAACTTATAATTATAACCAAGTCGCATTATTTTTATATTCTTATGTCTTGAAAATATGTCCCTATCGAAATAGTAAACCCTTTCGCTAAAAGGTAACTCTACTATCGGACATAGAGGAACCGTTGTAGTAAAATTAGATATCTCATGCTGATGGTTGTTCTTTTCCATAGACTCATTCTGTATATATCCTTGTATTTGTATGCGCTTTAGAACTCTTTCTATCTTTAGCGGTACTTTAGCGGTACTTTAACATCGTTGTGTAATGCCGACAGGTAAACCTACAGTGATTTACACAAGTATTATATATATCCACTGCATGTCGCGACACGGCGTTTCCATCCGCATAAATCATGACGCGTTATCTTCTATTGCCATATAGAATTACATGAAGCAATCCTACACACGCAAATTGCATCCTCATGCAATGCGGCATTATGTTACCTAATGAAAAACCAGAAATGCGGAATGAGAAAAATTCACGAACCATGGAAAAGTGAAGAGTTTCAACAGTCCGCAAATATTCCTGCAATAGCAAAGATTAGGGTTCGACAGCATTCTGCATGCCCTCCATGTGCATCTACGAAATAAGTTGTTTTAGCTTTTGACGATTGGTTTTACTAGCTTGAATTTATCAGATGGCTATTTTAAGTGGCCTTTTTTCAGTGTCCTAAGGGCTACTTTAAACATTCAATTTAGCTGTTATAAGACATTCATATTGATACTATAGTTCTTCTTCAATTTTATAAGCAATAAGATGGACAAAGTGTCTACCTCGTAAAATCAAATTTATGACCCAAACAAAATATTTCCTCATCTGTATTTCTAAAAACTTTCTACTATAATATTTTTATATATAAAAAAAAAATTATATAAATGTCCACACTAGAATATAGATAGTTTGTGACGGTATAAAAATATTCTTGCTATCGTATTTGCGATAGTTTTATTTTGCACATTTACAACACAACAACACATGGCGAATCTATTGATTTTTTCTACACAGACAGATTACCTCGCTCGATTTGTTTATACAAAGTTGTTATTTTCGCTGATAAGAAACTGTTCAGGTAAAGACATCGCCAGTCTACCGATGCCAATAGTGTTAACTAGACGCAAATCAACGATAGTTCCATTAGTTCTTCGCTTCATACAAACCTCATAGTCTTAAACTATCCGAAATGAATCACGCGAACAAATATAAAATTTAGTACAACTTCTTCTATTATCAATTACAGTACCGCGCATCGTTCCTTCCGTTTTTTTAAAGAAATCTGCAGAAGTTCTTGAGTAATATTTGGCACACTGGTGTGCGTAAATAGACAGCATTAGTGTGTGTTTTTTGAATTTAAAAAATCGGTTTAATTGTACGATTAAAATATGTTTAATTAGTTCACATATGTGGTCTATAGTCTATTCTGAGGTGCCAGATGAATTTTTTTTATAATTGTCAGCTAACTAGAAGTAAGTGGTCGTTTTAATATAATACTAATACTACAATATTTTTATGTCATAAATAAGGTAAAAATAAATAACAAAGCCCGCTTGTTCTATTTTACACTACGCTGTGAATCATAGAATTTTTTTACTAAGTTAAGCATTTCTACATTTTCATTTGATTTATTTTTATATAGATTCACCCACTTTATTATTCCTTATTATGTATTATTATTATTTTATTTGATTGATTAAGTTTTTGCATCTTGTAATATTTCATTATTTTTAACCAGACACCTATTGATTGAAAAAAATATTTACCGCATTCTCCATTGGTGTGTTCATGGAGGATGTCTTCGATAGTTCACTACCAACAATTTACTAAGAAGTATCACCAAAAATTTTTCAAGAATTCCAATATAACTTATACTGGTAATTTCTATGCACCGCTTTGTCCATGTAGAACGTTTCACCTTTAATTTTTTTATTGTCCCAAATTCTTGACTTTATAAGAGCACTTCCATTAGCCAAAAACATTTTTTCCGAGAAAACTAATTTAAAAAAATGGCGAGGAGAGCCATCTTCATGTCTTTCGATCCGTCAAGTTTTAGTTATCGTTTTTAAATTATCTCTATAACAAAATTATATTATATTCTGCTAAATCGATTTAACATTTTTATATCCTTAACATGGCGTTGCGAATCGTGTTTTTTTTTTTTCAAAAAAATTCACCTCTATTCCATTGTATCTGTACGTTAGACTGGAACATCTTGTATCTTTCGAACATTGCTGTTTATCTTCGTACCGTACATTCTACATAACTTAGCCAGAAAAAAGTTGCATATAACCAACTTTAGATCGCACTGCGGCCGTGCTTATGTCTGGGTATGTTTCGCATCCGTTTTTGCACAATTTTTACACGACGGCATGTAATGTTTACACGGAATTTCAAATGGATTTTCAGTTGTCGCTTCCATGAACAGTGGTATTTGCCACATTCTCTGCAAACAGTCAATTGTGCTGTCTTTTGAAAATGTACGCTGCTAAATATAATTAAAAGCAAATTATCACTTGCCATTCGTTTCTACAATATTTTATTGAATTAAAGCATCGATATTGTTGTGAAAAAGAATTAAAATTTGGAATTCAATTTTTATATATTTTCTTTTCTCTATCCAACCACTATTCTTTTCAATTCAACAGTGCAGATGTTGATTTTTTTTCTTTATTTTGAAAAGGATGACAAATTAAACATTATAAAATTAGTGGTATGTCCCAACTGATCTTAGATTATTTTTCTTGAAATACAACTAAAAAAAATTGAAAATCCTGGGCCATTTTTGAGATTTTGTTTCCTAAATTGTTTTTTTATTGAGTAATAAAATCAAACTACGGTGAAAAATATAAATCCTGAAAACATTCGTTATTGTTTATTTAAATCTTCTTTAGTATTTGCATGAAAGTTTTATATATCTACAAGCGCGATGGATAAATCGTCTTTTCTTTTTATCTAAGCGGTAAATAATTTCATTAATTACACGGTTGAATCATTTATTAATTTAATTATTAAACTCTTTACATCTAAAGAGCTACTATTTCGCTACTAAAGAGCTACTAAACTCATTACATCTAAAGAGCTACCTTCAGAACTACAACAATTTATATTTAACTTTAAAAAATATTCCACTCGTGAACCTATTTTTTACAATGGCCAAATTTGTTTTAATTTCAAGAAATTTTGGTGCCGCGGGATTATTTTGCTACAACTTTTGAAAGAGAAACTTATCCTTATATTAAACTTGATCATAACTAGCGAGATCCTACTCATGAGAATCGTTTTTGCCTCACTGTATTTGAATAGTACTAAATTAAGAATGACTAATGTTCCTCTACATTCATATAGACTTTTATATCATAATCAAAGGTATAGCGGCCATTTGTCATGTACAATCGAGTTAAATAAATAGTCAATAATTGTGGCTTAAAGTGTCTGACTTAAAATTATTCTAGGTGAGACCTGGCGATGCTATATATTTATATATATATAAATAATTATTTTTACATACATTTCTTATATTTAAATTTTTTTAATATTTTATTTTGATTTTTGTCAAATATTTTATAGCAAATTATGTTGCTTTTATGAATTACAAAATAAATACACAATAGCGTCCTCAAACAATCGTTCAATAATTGTATTTTCTTTTTTCAGTTTTTAAACTATACATTTATGTCTGATTTGCCATATTCTTGGCAGTAGGTGTACTAGTGTATAGATAAAATTCTGATAATAAACACGCATTTGTTGATAACGAATACTCCACTAGAGCGAGAACTTTCTCAGAAAACGGCGAAAGTCTCGCTTCAACCAACGCAATCAACTTTTTCGAGTTTATATTCTTCACTTCAACTTATCGTTCAAGGTGCCATTGAAACTGCCCATATAAAATAGCATGGGCAGAGATGGGATTGCATTCAGGTAACCATGTAGTTAAACTTGAATTCCTCGCTTTGTTTGTCGAAAATAAAAAGTGTGTAATCTGTGTGTGTGTTTATCGTCGTTGTCGCACACACATCTAACATTAAAATATGTAGATGGCGATACCAACACGATCTGCAACTGTAAATTAATACGCGATGTTAATTGCGTGTTCAATTTCAAATTCCACATTTAGAAACATTTTTATATGGACTGTCCATCCTAAGGTTCTAAATTTTTATTAAACGTGAAAAAATGATTGAATGGGACATTTTCTAATGGGAAATGATAATTTTGATGAAAATCGACAGCTTATACCTCTCTTCTTTTTCGATAATTTTTCGATAATTTTGAAAAAATCGACAGGTATATACCTTCTTTGTAAATAATTAAAAAATTTCGACAGGTATATATATATACCTTCTTTGTAAATAATTAAAATAAATAATAAAAGCGCAATAGCATTATATATAAGTAATTGAATAAGTACATTGGTAGGAAAAATTATAAAAAAATAAATAGAAAGAAAGTATATAACAAACTTTAATAAATTTTACTCAATTCCCAATATAAAAGTACGAATATAAAGAGATATAAGGCGAAATTCTTTTGTAAAAGTATTGATATTGTAAATTATGTTTAGTCATGCCCGCTATATGCAATCACTGATTAAATATATTTATCCTCAACTATAAGGATTAGTTGGAAACTGCATGAACATTACAATGGAATGCATTTGCAGAACTTTGAAAACTAAAGTACACTTGAAATTATATTGATTTACGTTCATTCTAAATTTATAAACAATTACGCGTTTCTAAAGAATTTTTTTAATTTTCGATATAAATTTGCGAAATTTTACACATTGTCCAGTGACTGGTGTAAGCTCTTTGCAATCCTAGTTCAGTATATGCGCCAAGCTCATCATCTATTTTACAAAGTGCAGTGTACTGCACAGAAGCAACGCCACTGTATCAACGTGTTGGAAAATTGAATTGATACGTTATGTTACCGGGAGCAACTAGTGCCCCGCACTGCGTTGTTCCCGCTGTAGTCGTTCTTGCCGGTTCGTCCAACCGGAGTATGGACATCGCCGGCGCAACGCCTCCAGATATACTCCGGACTGCTCGGAACTGCATTTCAGCGCGCGATCCCCGTGACATCGCTTTCTCTGCCAGACGACTCCGAAGCAACACCATCACGAGGGTATCTGCATGCACGCTGCCACAGCCGACCTTGCTATACCCGAGTGACCTTGCCGAGCGTCACCACGAGAGAACTCTATCTTTAGTTTAAATCGCGCGCTGTATCCGTGTATATATATATTGTATAGTGCGTAATAGAATATTTATCGTGTGCCGTGTTTCATTTCCCATTTTTCTGCGCACAGCTGCCGCCGCGGCCACCGCTGCAGCTGTGCGCCGCAACGCCCCGGATTCCCCGGACCTGGACGCTCCCAATCGCTTCGACGGGGACCGTCGCCACGATCCCCGTCCGTGGCTGCTGGAGTGCGAGGCACACATCCCCACTACCAAGTGGACGAAGGCAGCAGTCCGCCTCCTGGATGGGCCCGCAGGAGTGTGGGCCCGGGATCACCGCTTCGACGCCTGGGACTCGGCCCAGGGGAAGGACGAACTCCTGGAGGAGTTCAATAGTGAGCAGATCCTCGCGGAACTGGACCTGCGCTTCCGCAGCGAGGAGCAGTCTTCCACCCCCGCCAAGGCCTTCGTGGACGGCAAGATGGCCGTGTATCGCCGCCTGCACGGGTGTGACCCGCCCGCGAGCACCCTCCTCCACATCCTCCAGTTGATGGAGAAGGGCACGCGGATCTACCTGCAGTGCCCCATGCCGGAGTCGTGGGCGCAACTGCGCGCCGCGGTCCGTAAGATACCGGCCGCCGCCCTTCAGCCCGCGGCCGTTCCGACCCAGGCCGCGACGCCCGCCCCCGTGGTGCAGCCTTTGCCGCCAGGGCAACCACTTCCATCGCAACTGCCCACAACGGACCGCTCCCGCCCTCGCCGCGCTGCAGGCGGGAAACGAGAACCGGGGCGACCCCGTTGCCGCCGACTGTCGCTCCGGCTGAATGCTCTCGCCGGCTCCTCCAGATATACTCCGGACTGCTCGGAACTGCATTTAAGCGCGCGATCCCCGTGACATCGCTCTCTCTGCCAGACGACTCCGAAGCAACACCATCACGAGGGTATCTGCATGCACGCTGCCACAGCCGACCTTGCTATACCCGAGTGACCTTGCCGAGCGTCACCACGAGAGAACTCTAGCTTTAGTTTAAATCGCGCGCTGTATCCGTGTATATATATATTGTATAGTGCGTAATAGAATATTTATCGTGTGCCGTGTTTCATTTCCCCTTTTTCTGAGCGCTTAACATTACTACGGTAACAGTTACTTCAAAGCAGTGCGTTGATTCGAAGCAACGCGGTTTGGTAAGATTCAGTAGTCCAGTGCAAACCTAAAACCGGTTTTCACCGAAAATCGGTTTTCTCCATAAAGCGGTTTTTACCGAAACGCGGTTTTCACCGAAAATTGGTGAAAACGGTTAGTCGGTGAACCGGTGAAGAATTGCTTGCGCCGGTTTCCGGTTTGATTGGCAAATATTCCCAGCACTACTATAAATCTTCTTAAAACTCTATTTTACTGATTTCCGGTTCAAACGGAAAAAGTTGACATTACCGTCGAAAAAAGTGAAAAAGGGGTGTATATATATACCATTGAAATATTTCGATTTTTCGTCGATTTTTATTTTAATGTTTTTTGGCGAAGGTGTAGTTCATACTGTTTATAAAATCATGTTTTGTCGGTGTCGAAGTGTTCTCGGCGTTAAGGTGTCGGCTGCCACCGTGTAAAAATATAATGTAAAACGTTTTTCTGTAAGGTACCTACGATATATAAAAGACAACACTACAAGTAGAAAGTACAAATTTTCTTTATGAAGGAAATGTAATTTCCTTTTTTTTTTTTTGCTAAACTGAAAATTGTTACAGATTTTTTAGAAAATAAATAGAAGAGTTTTGAAGGTAGTGAATTGTATACTTCTTTAGGTACAATTATTAATCCTTCTTTAGGTACAATTATAAAGAAATTGTAAAGAGTGACAGAAGTGATGATGAAATATTTGTTGATGACGCAAGTTTACGTTACGAATTGGGTATTTTAATAATTGTTTTTGATGGAGTGTAAGAGGAGGAATATATTGAGGAGTGCAAGTTAATATGTGGCTCGTATATTTATTAAATGTGCATTGTAACGAATGTCAATGACAATGTATTTTATCGAATTTTATCAACTCGATACATTTCTCCCGGGTTGTTGAATGTTTAACACATTTTATTCATTGTTTTGATATTGCTGATGTCAAATAGCTGGCCATAGCCATATCGTGGCCATTTTCCCGCGCACAGTAATCAAATGCTTGCTTTAAGTCGATTGGGAACGCACCGCGCGTATTGAATTCAATTAACATATTGCTTATGGGGAGACAATGGCGCCAAACTAAGTGGAAAATTGTCAAAATTTCGTTCCCGTGTATTTGGTCAATATACTAGCGCAGTCTGCAGTTATCTTCACCACGTTCTCGTGGGGAAGATATCGACAGATGGCGCCACATGAAAATCAACCGCTTAAAGTTTATTCGTTTTCGTATATGGACTTGCAACATCTATGTATACATTGTCATTGGTACTAGTAAATTATATACTTTTTACATTGCCCCTACCTCCAGTAACCGATATATAAATAAAAACCGATAATAAATATATCCCGAGCATCATAATACAAGACAAATATACAAATTCATCACCACAACTAAGCGGTAGTACATTTTTTTAGCTTTTTATATATTACTATGTATATTTCGTCCTTTAGTAAAAAGAGAATCGCTTTACACTGTGCATATACGCTTCGGGTACAGCTGCTCTATAATAGCGTTTTGGTCACCCATTTATGAGGCACACCTTGCCACGGTAGTTCAAGGTTTTGTCGCTGTAGTAAAGCGCCCGTACTTTAGCGTCACTAATGACTGATTATTGAACTAGAGTGGATATGTTGTGTACGTGTTTATAATGCATAGATTAAAAAAATGGTAATAAAACAAGAAATATAAATTAATATAAAGAAATATGAATAGCTTATGTAATTATTGGAGAGTTTTAAGTAAGTGGATTTGAAAATTTATCGGTTTTTTTGGTTTATCGAGAAAAGTTGCATATAAAATTGATTGAGATTATGATATAAAAAAACATTGTATTTCTGTGAGTTGAAATTTAGAATAACATATTTTGCAATTAAGGATATTTGAATCGTTTATTTTGAAAAGGGAATAAGTCAAGAAATCAGTATTTTAGTTATTTATATTATTTGTTAGGCATCTCTAAATACACATTTGTTATTACAAGGCCACAAGTATGGAAGAGCAGCTTTACTTTTTTTTTTATCTGTAATATTTCTTTCCAATTTAACTTTATACTTAGCTGAATATATCGCCATTAGGCGAAGAATTTTGAATTATAGATTATTATTATTTCTCTATATTATGTAGATATATCAATTTCATATATCTACATTTATATATATCATTGTATGAAAATTCTTCCCTAATAAAGTATAAAAAAAAAAATTCTTCACCCAACCTATCAATTTATTAATGCACAAATTGTTTAAATATATGGTTAGTCCTAGACAGTTTTTCCAAGTTCCTGAAAACTTTAAATTTTTTGACTTAACCCCTTTCAAAATAATCGATTTGATTATTAACAATATTTAATTTATAGATAATTATTTACTTATAATACAAGGTGCTTGTTATTTATTTTTGGAATGAAGTTTCAAAAATTAATATAAATATAGTAGCAACTAGTTGCTTCTGAAATTTTATTATCATATTACCTATTTTATATACTTCTCTTTTTGTATTATTGATTTTAGATCATTTTTTTAGAATTTATAATTAATTATAACCCTTAATTTAAATTTCCCGCTACTTTTTATATTCCAAGTCATGAATAAATTTTTACTTTTTATAAGTTCAGTGTTTAGTTGCACCAAAGAATCATTGCAAATATATTGATTCTAAACGGTTTATCACTTTTCTGATGCACACACACACACACACACACACACACACACACACACACACGCACACACACGCACACACACACACACACACACATATATATATGTTATATATATATATATATATATAAAATTACTTTAAAATTAAATTTTATTTTCAGCAGAATTAAAATGTTTTTTTTAATCCGCTTTCATTAATTGTTAATATTTTCCTTAAAAATATTATGGATATTATTAACAATAAAAGTCAATAAGATTACTATGCACATAATACATGCTCTTTTATGAATATTTAGTATGAATGCGAACACGAATATGTACAATCACGAATATGAGTGGCCAATGTATTGACATTAACACAGCCGTGGTAATGTGAATATTTGCACCGTGGTGCCGTGGTATAGTCGTGAGACTGACGACACCACGGAGTTGTGGGTTCGAATCCCGCTCCGGTCGGAATATTTTCTTGAGAAACAATCCCCACCGGACCAAGGACCTTATGAATGTTGCCACTCAGGTCTTCCCTGAAGTGTGCATATATGTGTATGAGCTGGCCATAGTAATTAGGGATGGGAGAGTTTTCGGCGCCCATTCTTTAAAAAAATTACCACATTAATAGAAATTAAAGAGTATATATATATATATAACATTTTAATATTGAAGAATAATACTATATTACAATGAAGAAATTTATCGCCATTCACATTCATTCCAATATTCTTAAACCCTGTATTTGTGACTTGTATATAGATGTAATAGATAAAATCATATTTCTAGAAATGTACATAAATTCGATAAAAGGTAGAGAGGTAGTTACAGTAATAATAACTTTCTTTTATTTGTGAGAGTTGCTGGTATTCATTGTATCTGCCGGTTCGATATGAAGCATCATCTTCTTTTTCCTTCTTGATTTAACTATAATTATAAAACTGTTAATTTCTATAAATTGCTCGGCGCTACGAACATAATCGTTAACAGAATCTCATTTGCTGTAGAGCGTGATAACCTTGCAGCCTTAATGAATTTGAATAAAGATAAATACATGTATTTTTTTTACATTCTATAAGTATTTTTAAAATTATTACTATGGTGTTAAATTATAATATAGAATATCACCCAAATATCGTAACAAGCATTAAGTAGCTAGATGTACATTTCAAGCGCTATGCGCCCATCTGCAGTAGCACAAGTAAAACTAAATAAAATACCTCTGTCACGAATCGTGATTGATACACTATCAAATAAATAACTCAACATCAAATAAATATGATTCTGATGATTCTGACGATACTAACGGAAGAGAATGTGACAAGAATGACGCTTATTACAAGAAATACCAACGAAGTGAAGAAAAGGTATTCAGGTAACTTCTCACACATCTAAATCATGCGCAATTAATTCAGAGCATCTTTAAATTAAAGATGTTTTAAAGAATTAAAGCAAGTTGAACCTATAATTAAGCGACGCTATGCACAAATAGACATGTAATTGTAATTCAATACAGTTTGAATGATTATGCAATAAAATAGAGATACAAAAATTGCAATGGATGTAGTTTGTAGTTTCAGATCATTTTATTTATATTTTATTTTATTTCAGTGCTAAATTTATTGTATGAACTTTGCGAATAAATTCGCCTACTTACTACACTATGGACTTGTCTTAAATGGATTTCAAATCTTCCAATGAAACGTTGCTATGTATGCATCAAAAATATATCGCTGAGAAGCTTTAACATGAACCATATTGCAATGTATATCTGAGAAAGCTCTATGCAGGCATCGTTGCAGTTTACATGCGTAAGTTCTTAGATATGTAGCTGAAGCCTTACACTGAATAACTTATTGCTACATATAAATGTCATAGTTTTGATTAGAAATATATATTAATCGTTGTAGCATACTTCTATGTAGCTCCTCAGCGACAACTCGAGAATACATTACTACATATTTCATATATAGGTACTAAAAGTGAAATAAGTTAATAATAATAATAAATCATTTATTTTCGAATTGGTAATTACATGAAATAAGAATCATTCAGTATATTTAAAATTGAAATTTCCTAAAGGGAAAATGGCACATATTTAGATTGCCCGTGTATGAACGGGTATCTGTACTTCCATATGGCCTTAAAATCGTATAATAAATAATGCTATAAGCACATATTATAATAGCTTATTATTATTATTATTACATATGACTATATTGTATTCTAAAAAACAATAACTGTTAAGTACATAAGCGCGATGTAGGAATAGAATTATCTGTAAGGTAATGACATTATCATAAAAATTCATATATGCTGTTATTTGTCACATAGGTTGCATAGTACACACCACATGTGACTAAAAACTTACAGGCGCAGACAGGAATTAAGAAATCTTAGATTGAAATATTTACATTTTGGAGCATTGTTGCTATTTTTACATTTGTACTCACACAAATATAATTCTGTTATTATTATAATAACGTGATGAATTTAACTCTAGTTATTTAACATTTTTTGTTTAATAATGTCGTTTTGGTTAAAAACTTTCGCTTTCAAAGTATATATTTCTGAACCTGTTCATTTTTTTTAAGAATAGAAAACTTATGTGCAAGGAAACAGATCAATATAATATATATTTAACATGAAGGTAAACATTTGCTGTTAATGGTTAGTATAGTGTAATACAAGTTGCATAGTTCACAAACTCATGAACTAGTAGAATGGAATATATTTACAGACAAATTATATTAATTCTACTTTCACACAGTTCCCACGTTCACAGAAAAAATGAAAATTATGTCATAAAATGATGTCCAGAATTCGTTTTATCCTACATAAAATTTTGTTTTCTTGATACCAGTATATGTGGCATTGCACTCGCAACGTTATGAGCCGTCCCGCGATGGAGTAAGTGGTGCCCGTTTGTACCAGACAACACCCGTTAATAGCCCACTTGCGCCACGATTGAAGGGTTAAGGATTAGTATAATTCCACGCTTGTAATATATTGCATAATATTGTTTATACCTGTGTGTATATCTGTGTATAATATCCAATAATTTTTAATAAGCTGAGCTTATTCAAAACTCGTAACAGTTTTTAAAAATATTGGTTACTTCAATTGTGTTACAATTATATGTATATATATATATATATCTATAACGTCATTTATTGGCAGATCATAATCATAATCATAACATAATCATAACAGATATATTCAAAGTTACATAACTATTAATATTTTAATAATTTATATGTTGCTCCGGATAATGAACAACTAGGTACGACTTTTATTATTACAATTATGTTTTAATTGTTCATTTCAATATTCAGTTACAATTGACTGCATGTCAAATGTACTCGTAACGCAACTATTTAGAAGACAAAATTATATTATTTTATACGAAATATTATTTTAAATAAAATACGTACCTACAAATAATGTAAATAAATAGATCAAAATTAAAAATGTTGCATTATAGAAATCAGAAAAGCTTTACAAATAATATTCCATTCTTTAAAATGTTCTTATTTATAAAAAAAAAATGAACTATATTATATAAGGTGAAAATTCAAGCAAATTCTCCAAATTTAGTATCTATGCAGAAACTAACAGATTCATACAATATACAAAGTGTATGTGTATATATGTACATCGTCTTAAGTCTGGGTTAACGGAGCAGAGCCAACATGATCGGAGTGGCAGAAATTGGCATTTTTACAGTTTCCTATTTTTCATAGGTTTGTTCTCGCAGAAAACTGTGATGTACGCATATATATATACCAACAATATTGCCTATATAGTTAAGAATTCAATTGTTATCGCTGGAATGCTAGAGTATTATATTATACACAGTGCAGATGTGTTTATGAGCATCATATACAGGGTGCAAACTAGCATAATATAGGAAATTTTGTTATAAGCGCCTTTTGTCACTACAAAAATAAATAAATGCACACATAATCGGTGATATTGCAGTATTATATTGAATAAAAAATTTGGAAAAATGTACTAAAAATTAAACTTGTCCCCTCAACCATTTAGAATAAAATAAGAATAAATCATTTTAGCATATTCGTTTATTTAAAAAAAGATTCTATAAACGAAAGAAATTAATTTCAAGGTTATACTGATGTATATTTTCAAACATAGCTGTCTCTTTAGCCACCCTGTATACAACTTTCGGTTGCTCTACTGAACAACCTCTTATCTGAAATAAATTCTGAGCAGATGGATACGGAACAATGGTTCTTTGGTTTATGATAGTATTCTATCTTTTTTGCTGAATGGTTGTTGCAAATTAATTATGATTGTGAATGATGAATTATTCTACTTTATTTATTGTAGTTAGGTGCCAAATATGTATAACAAACTTGTTATATCCAATACTCAACATCTTCCAGCCCTACATATATTTTATTAATTTCTTAGCAAGTTAACTATATTTGTGAAATACACTGAAACAACATTCTCCGTTTTTATCTTATTATATTTTACCAAACTGAAAACAGTAATATAGAAAGATTTTCGCATTTAGTGCTATATGTAGTGCAAGCAGTGTTGCCACCTTTCCAATATTGTTTATTGTTCGCCCGGACAAATTTTAGCGATTAAAAAAAAACACCTTTGTATATAACGTTATTTTTTATTAATGTTTATGTAGGTCCATATAAATATATATAAGGAAATTTTGGGACACCCGGACAAGTGGCAACACTGAGTGCAAGTATACTCCAAACTCTTCGAGATATTGTAAGCCTCACCTACTTCGAATGTTTATTATATGATACTATATCTATATTGCACTGTATAATCATATTCTGGCTATTGTTTTACATTCTGTAACAAATCTAGGTATAGTAGTGTTTTTCGTTAGTGGACAGCCGCAGGTAGGTCTTCTCGCGTACTTAGGATAACAAAATATAGGCATCATGTTTATTGTACCCCGTATCATAAGCTCGTTACCTCTCACAATAGGTATCCAATAAATTTCAATTACCTTTACGATTACCTTATGGTAGACTACCTGCGGCTGTCCACTAAAGAAAAACATTACTATATACTCGCACTTGAAAATGAGTATTGCCATTGTTTAAGTACTATATAGTATATATTACTTAATACATATATAGTATATATATATAATGGCATAGGGAAATTTTTCTCATCCATACATCTCCATCATAATATATATGCTGCTTTCTCCTACACCAATCTCTTATGCACTATAATGATGACTGATTGGTAGCGCTTCCGAAGTACAATAGCTGAAACTATTTTCAAAACAAAAAACAGCTGCTTCTCGACCACATGTATGCAGAACAGCGTTGCCTGATCTTAACATAGTCATTACTCTATCTATATTGTAAGATACCAAGTTATCAAGTAAATAACGACCAAGCCATGATATGCAAGAAAATTTAAATGCGTATTTTAGATAAACGAGACGCTTTAAGGAGCCGTTATTTAATATTCTTCATATATAATTGAAGGAAAGGAAATTCAATAAATGAAAACATTTTTATTTCTTATTATCCAATATTAAGCATAAAATAGAATCGTAACTATTTTGATATAATGATTAATAGATATGCATGTTCAATTGAAGAGTATACCGAAAAAAATATTACAAAACGAAATTCGAAAATTCGAATAAAACAATTCAAATTCAATCAATTTCAAGCTTATACCATAAGCTTCATCTTCATGTTTTTGATCAAATTTCATCTACGTTTCAAAGAAGTCTAATATGGATAATGAGCAAAGATCTTTAACACATATATTGTCATTATGATTTGTATCTATTATCGAAACTCTGCAAATAGATTGACTTATTATGGTATAAGTACTCAAGGATGGATACTAGAAGATGGAAGGAGTATCTTGAAGATTTATATAAAGGTAGACAGGACATGGAGGAACTAGAAAGTGTGGAACAGATAGATGAGGATGACTTAGGTCCTAGCATACTTAGGTCAGAGTTTCATAGAGCATTAAATGATTTACGGAATAACAAAGCAGCGGGGATTGATATGATACCAGCCGAATTAATAAAACACGCAGGGGAAAAAATGCAGGAGCGATTATACAGGTTAGTTTGTAAAATATATGAGAAGGGAGAAGTACCACAGGTTTTCAGCGTAGTAGAATAGTAACAATGCCGAAGAAAATAGGAGCTAATTTGTGTGAGAACTATAGGACCATTAGCCTACTATCACCTGCATCGAAGATATTGTTAAAGACTATTTATATGAGATTAGAAAATAAAGTAGAGGAAAGGCTAGGAGAAGATCAGTTTGGTTTTAGGAAAAACAGAGGGACGAGAGAGGCGATTCTAGCACTAAGAACGGTAGTAGAAAAAAGAAATAGGGTAGGAAAGGTAACTTGCATAGCTTTTGTAGACTTAGAAAAGGCATTTGATAATGTAGATTGGGACATAATGTTTAGAATTTTAAAAGAAACGGGTATAGATTATAAGGATAGGAGAATAATTTTTAATTTATATAAACACCAAACTGCCTTAGTTAGAATTGAGGGGGAAGAAGAGGTAGCAAAAATAGGGAAGGGAGTTCGGCAGGGATGTACACTCTCACCGTTATTATTTAATCTATATATAGAAGATGCAATAAACAAAGTAAAGGAAGAGTATAGTGTAGGTGTGAATGCACAGGGAGAGAAAATATATATGTTGAGATTCGCCGACGATATAGCTATATTAGAAGAAAACGAAAAGAATTTAGAAAGGGTATTGAATGGTATGCAGGCAGTATTGACTAGGGATTTTAACATGAAAATAAATATAGGTAAAACTAAAGTGATGAGGTGTGACAAAAAGGAATGCAGTAGAAAAATGAGGATCTCAATAGGAAATAATAGAATCGAAGAAGTGTCAGATTTTTGTTATTTAGGCAGTAGAATCACAAAAGATAATCGAAGCAAGGTAGATATAAAGTGTAGGATAGCACAGGGTAGGAAGGCATTCGTAGAAAAGGAACAGATTTTAAGATCAAATATTGACTTGGGTATTAGAAAAAGATTACTGAAGGTATATGTTTGGAGTGTAGCACTGTACGGGTGTGAGGCGTGGACTATAGGAAAGGAAGAGAAGCGTAGATTACAAGCATTCGAAATGTGGTGTTATAGGAGGATGATGAGGATTGGTTGGGAAGATAAAGTAACAAATGAAGCTGTACTAGAGTTAGTAGGGGAGAAGAGAAGTATCTGGAGAGTATTACAGCGTAGGAGAGACAGATTAGTAGGGCATATTCTTAGGCATGGGGGGATTATGCAATTGATCATAGAAGGTAGAGTGGAGGGAAAGAGAGGGGTAGGTAGGCCTAGATTGGAGTATGTGAGTCAGATAGTTGAAGACGTTGAGATGAATAGCTATAGGGAGATGAAGGGATTAGCTCAGGATAGATCGGCATGGCGTGCTGTTTCCAACCAATCTTTAGGATTGCGGACTCTTTAACTAACTCAAGGGATCAACTCAACTTTTTCTTCATAGTGGTCATCTGCATAAATAGGTCACCTATTTATGCAGATATCGTAAATAATATATAAGTAGTCGTAGTACAAAACCATCATCATCCAACGATGGATTTGAAATCTCGTTTTGTTAATCTACTATATATTTCCACGTTGTTAACAGAAAGAATAATATTACACATATAATTGCAACCGAGCGTTTAAACTCATAACTCCATAAGTTGTAGATACTACGCCATAAAAATTTTGCAATGGCAGTATCCATTGCCGTGATGAACATTTAACGAAATTTGTATTGCTATGGAATTTTGCGAGTTATATCATTCGTTAGAAAATATTGCTAGTAAATTACAGATATTACTAATGGCATATTAAGACTTGCTACACGGCTATGCACGGTCATACCCCAGAATATCGCAGAATAACGATAGCTAGTTTATCTACTCTGGAACGTGAGGTTATACCTTTGACTATCGCGTCTCAAGTTACACCATAGTATATACACTTTCGTGCTAAAGCGGTGTCCACAGCATTAATATGATACACACTTAATACTAATAGGGACTCTTAGCAGAAAGTTAAATCATTGTGCTGTTGTATATTATTTCTTTTGAAATATTATCTATCACTCTAATATCAACTACAATCTGATGATTAAAAAATAATAAGCGCATATGAAATAATTTTAAATTTTGTTATTGCCTTGTTAATTGTTATGACGAAGATCAGAAGTTTGACCTTTCTATTAAATCTATATATGCTATTTTTTTTTTTGAAACATAATTTAATATTTGAACAGATCCATTCTTTATGCGACTTTAATATATAATCAAATAATTTAAAGACCATTCTATTGTACTAAGGTATCTAAAGCTTGATAAGTAATAGTTCTTATGAACACATACGCATTTATGGTAAATAAAATAATTACTTGTAAAAGATTCTAATTATAGTAATTTATTGGGGTCGATATGCATTTCAAATTATAATTTGGTATGGACTATGCATTAGGATATCTTAAGTATATAAGCGGTAGTTAAATGGGTGCAAAGGGGTCAAATTATTGATCTACATTTCTGTAAAATTTTTGATTAATTTTTGCAAATACTGGGCAAAGTATTCTATGTTGAAGAGAATTTCTCTTTTCTCTTGTTTCTTCTATTTACATTGTGTGGGTAAGGGACCGCGAGACCCTTGCCACAAAACCGTCGGGGGACGGCGATCCCCCCACTCCACCCACTACACCCCTGCCTGTAGATCTATGCAATGTGTCTGCTAGCTACCTGTACTAATAAAGTGTACGATCTTAGGTCGAGAGCCGCTCAGTAAATAGGGTATCTATATTTTTCGATAATTTTTCGATAATTTAGATGAAAATCGACAGGTATGTACCTCTGTTCTTTTTCGATAATTTTTCGATAATTTTTCGAATTATTATTTTAATAATTTATAATTAATATATTTGTGGAATATTTTGATTTTTTCTTTGTGAACATCAACGTAATCATTAATTAATTGTTGTTCTGTATCGATATCGAGTATTTCGTGCATATCGAAATTTAAAATGTTAAAAGGTGTTAATTTTGTTGAGGAATGTGTAGTGTTATTATATACAATTAAAGCATACAAATTTTTTAGATTGATTGGGTCATTTTTAAATTGTTCTCGATTGTTTAATAGATTTATGTGTTCAAGAAGAGTGCTATGAAATTTCTCGATTAATCCATTACTAACTGGATGGTATGGGCTACAGAAATGAACTTTGTTATTATCGTATTTTAGTACGTCTATATGTACAATGTTAAATGGTTTGGTTGGAGTAGGAGTAATATTGAATTTCAATTTTAGAGGTTTTCTATCGTATTTTACGACTTTACAGATTTCACAATTATTGATGTAATTTTGGATGGCTTTTTGCATATTTGGGAAATATATTTTGTTTGATAACTTTTGAAGAATTTCTGTAATTCCACGGTGATTACTTTTTCGTTCGTGGTAATTTTTTATTAAAGTTTGTTGTTCTTCAATGTTTTCAATATTTTCTAAAATAGTTAAGCATCTTTTAAAATTTATACTTGAATTAAATTTATCTTGGATTATTTTATTTAGTTTTAAAATATAGATCTTCCGTTTCAAAATGACATGCGTAAGGAATATTCGGGACAATGAAATCTCTAAGAAACTTAATTGTATCTTCTATGACATTGTTTTCTGAAATTTGAACTATAATTCTTTGTTTGGGGTGTTGAATAATTTTTTGATTAATGGTTCAGAAGGACATAATTTTATTGATTTAAATGAAATTTGATTTTTTGAGAAATTGAATGGATTCTCTGAAATTTGAATTGATGATGTAGGATTTTCGGGATTTGTGTGTATAGTGATATTGTCGCTATCGTCTAAATCTTGGTCATGAGGTTCCGTTGTAAATTATCAAGGCCTAATAGACAGTCGAAATATTTGTGTGAAATTGGAATATGTGGAATTTACATACGGATTTATATACTTGAAATATTGGTGGGCATGGAATGGAAATACTATGTTTTTCAGTTGTAGTACCGTGAGCAGTGCTGATAACGAATGGATCATTTTTTATGAATTTCGTGAAAAATTGTTTAGCGATTTTAGGATTAATAAAGGATTTAGTTGATCCGGTGTCGATTAGACATTTTAAAGAAAAATCCTTAAAATGTATATTAATATATGGAAGTTGTGAGGGGTTGTTATCGATATTTAGTAATTCTATGTGGTTTCTGATACTTTCGAGGCTTCTTCTTCTAAAAAAATGGTCGTCCTCAATATTAGTTGTGGGATTATAGAATGATTCGAAATCTTGTTCGGAATATTCTGCCTAACAATTTTCTGTATTTTCATTATTATACAATTCTTCTCTACGGAAATTATGATGATTATTGGGTAGTGAAGCAGTATTTCTGGTAGAAACAGACATAGGAATCGGTTTGTGTGGGATAAAATTTTTGTCGGGTTTAAATACATTTATACCTGTAGTATTTTTTTGATTAAAGTTGTGTTTTTGTTGTGATGGATTAAAATTATTTGAATTCATGTGTGGTGGTGCTTTATGTGAATATGAATGATATTTTTGTGAAAAAGTAGGATATTTGTTTTGGTTATTATTTTTGTTTAAATCGACCTTTTGTTTGTCAAATATTCTCTTGTCATTCGCATGAAAATCGTTAGTTAATATATGTACCACTTCGTTTAAAGATAGCGGGTTACGCGTAGTAATGTAATCTCCTAAGGGATTATTTAAATTTTTCCAAAATATCCGTAGTGCCATTTTGTTACTCAGTTTAATTAAAGTTTTTACATCTATGTCGTCAGTCTTATTATTATTTATATAATTAACTTGCCAAATAATCCACTTAACTAGACCAAGATGTAATTAGAGTTTCCATTTCTCTTTTCATAGGCAATTTTCGCTGGTCCGCACTTGCCCGCTGAACGCGAAGAAATTCCTCCTCATATAGCAATGGTGTTTGATGCATTTAAACGCATAGAAGTCATGGCATTGGCCAATGACTATCCTAAAGAGGTAATGCGCTTCGGATTCTTCACGGACGAGAAGGCAGACACAACGAAGTTAATCGCGAAAACAGTACCGAAATTTGAAAAGTATACTCCAGTATTAAAGTAAGTAGGGAATTATCTAATTCTGCCAAAAAAGATTATTAGTATTATTATTTCATTGAGTATTAGCAAATTAGAGTATAAATATAAGGATATAAAATTTTTCGGGTAAGATTAAAATATTTTATATAACATATACTGATTAAAAGACCTTTGATAGCGTTTATTAAGATATTAATTATTAATTATATATATATAATAATTAATTTGAATAGTATGACCTGAATCAAAAATATGCTCGGCTACAGCACTTTTATCTTTTCTATTTAATCTGAACTGAGATAAATGCTCCTTAAATCTAGTTTCAATTGGTCTACGTGTTTGACCAATATATACTTTAGGACAACTAGAATAAGATATTTTATAAATACTATAGTTTTCATTGCAATCAATCAAATATTGCTAATACTCTTGCTAGATAATTAGCAAGACTATTAGAACTATTATATAATTATAATATAGTATATATGTTAAATTATAATATAGAATATCACCCAAATACCGTAACAAGCATTAAGTAGGTAGATGTACATTTCAAGGGCTATGCCCCTATCTTCAGTAGCACAAGATAAAACAAATATTTATGTTGAAGACAATGATTTGAATCGTTCCGTATATAGCAGTCCGTATTTGTAGCTTTTCTACATATATCAAATTCTAATATATTATTATTTCTAATGACTAAAACATCTAAGAAATGTAAATGATTATTATTTTCGATTTCATAAGTAAATTTAATTGAAGGAAATTTAGAATTTAATATATCAATAGATTAAAGTTGCAGATTGAACAAATCCATATTGGTCTTGATATAATTTGTATTTCGTAGACATTCTTCAATTTATTTTATATTACAAATAAATTACAATTCGATATTCTTTAAATATTTTTCTTTATTGTGTCATAGTACCGAAAAATTAGTTATCTAACTAAGTAAAAAACGAAGCGATCCCGTCTTGGCTTTTGCCCAACTTGGTCCTAGTTTAATGAGCACTAATGCAGTGGAGGGAGTACGGGAATGCAAACCTTTTTTCCCGGATGGTTATGATATAGGAAGAGGAAGTTATAGAAAAAGTTAAGAAACACAAAAAGAAAAAGAAGACAGCGGGGGCGGCGATGGAACCCGATGGTAGTATCTCTGAAGCTGATGTTGATACTACAAAAGAGGACGCCACTGAAATTGAAACAGTTGAGATTGAAGGTGATGAACGAGAAGTCGGAGAACAAGAAGAAGTGGACAAAATGACGATGATGATGGAGACGATAACGAAGGTACACAAAATAATATGATGAATAAACTAATGGAAAACGATGGATAAATTAAATCCGTGCAATTTATTTTATTGTTAGATCAACGCGTTCAATTATCGAAACAAGTTTTTATAAAATTTGTTAAATTCGATATTTTTGCGATACTTCTTTCTATATTAATTGTTATGTTTTAAAACATCACATAATTTTAGAATCTTGAAATAGAGTAGCATCGAGGAAAATAGATAATAATTAAAATAATTATTTTAATAATTATAATATATATAAATATAAATCATATATGTAAATAGGTAAGTAGCAAAAACATTTCTACCCAGTTCGTTCCCTAATAAACTTCATATTGGCTACTTTTAGTACGAGTATGCAAACAAATTCGTTTTTTACATAACTCTCTAACATATACTACAATAACTTTAATGTAACACTGAAATAATAGAAATTCTCAAAACCTTTATCTACAGAAGTGAGGTTGCTATTTAAATTGATTAAATATGAATTAATAGGTTACATTTTTATATTTATATAAATTTCTATAACTCTTATATTTTAATATAATTTGAAGGAAAACCTTGAGCGTCCAAAAAAATTATTTTTAACGACAGAACATTTACTGACCTTTGTGTGAATAGAAAATACCATTTCGGACGTTACGAAATGGATAATGTTATTATAAAAAACCTAAATATCTCTCTTAGAATGTTTTTACTTAGAAAATGAAGAAGCAGGCGAAGCGGGTATGGCGGAGGAAGAGATAACAAAGGATAACAGAGAGATAACAAAGGAGAAAAATGCAGTTGATGCGGACAATGAAGTCATAGATGTGGGTAAAGCTACCAACACTACTGATTTGGTAACAGATGAGTTGCCGTCTGTTGTCGTTGACAATGATATGCCACCACGTCCAGACTAGCTAAAACCGTTCAAGGCTTTCATTTGTTTATATTATTTTTGTCATAATTCTAGATATTTAAATGATAATTGTAGATTGTTATAATAAATCTTATTTAGTTTGATGTAAGTAAATTGCTTGAACTTTTTAATAAAGTACCGAATTATATCAACGGTTTTATAATTGTGGTTATTTTAACCGACAAAAATATACAAGTGGATTATTTGGAAAACGAAAAACTTTGAAGTATAATTAATTAAATAATTTAATAATTTATATCATGATAATCGGTAATATTAAACTTATTGAATAATAATCAGAGGATCCTACTATCATAACTATTTCAGCGCCTCTCTTACTTCTTAGAGAAACAAAATTAGTACAGTGGAAAAAGAACAGAATATAATTCAAACTATATAGCATTTTAGGGTCTGTATTGTATTGATGAAATAATCAATATCTAGTAAGGATACGTCTTAACATGTTCTTAACCGAATTGATCTTCCACTAGCCTATTTTTGGCATTGTCACTATTATACTAGGTTGGAAGTGCCTTCCTCCTTGGTCATATATTCTTCAAACCAGCCTTTATAATCGATCCTGCATGTTTTCGCCTGTGCATTTAACAATTCTAATGGTATCATATCATTTTGTATAAAATGTCGAAAGTTAGTTAGGTAATTTATACCATAATATACTTTTTTGCATTTCAATCTATTTCTGATATCTGTAATTAAAGAATGTTCATTTTATATTACTAAACTTATTGCTGAATCTGTATTTTCACGTTTGTAATGTTTACTTATTTTAAATGCTTAATATAATGTTCTGTAAATATAATCTTAATATTTGTACATTTTTTCTTTTCATACACTTTTTTCCTATTTCACGAATATAGAAAATATTAACCGACTATAGAAAACGCTATATAAATAGCGTGATAAATATTATGGACAAGTTAAGTTAGTCATCACCGTCTAGGTAGCGCGGGCATGTTCTTTCCGAGATGAAGTGCATTTAATAAGGAAAACAAGCTGATTCAAAAGTACAGGGAATACGAGCTAGCATTAATAATTCCTGCTGTGTCTTGAATCTTCATTCAAACATAAAATTCAAGTAATGGTATTAAAATGAAAATCTTCCTTATGGTTGAAAAAAAAAAGATTATAAGCAATAAATAAATAAAATGTTTATACATTTTAACAATTAATAAAGATATAGTTCTTTTTACTGATAATCGAGTTATTTCATTATTTGTTATTTGTTATTTATTTTGTGGACTTAATTAAAGAATCTATGATATTTGTTGTAAATATATGGATATAGTCATAAGTTATATTGCACAGTTTGATAGAGACAAGACTTGGTCATCAATTTGTAATTTAATATAGTCAGTTGCTTCCAAACGCTGCTTTTGCTTCCCGAATGCAAGTACTGATAATACTGATTATTCAATATAATACTGCAATATTACAGATTATGTGTGGATTTATTTATTTTTGTAGTGAGAAAAGGCACTTTGAATAAAATTTTATTTCTTGTGATAGTTTACACCCTGTATATGATGCTCATAAACACTCCTGCACTGTATGTAATATAATACTCCAGCGATAACAATTGAATTCCTAATTGTATGAAGCAATATTGTTGGTGTACATCAGAGATTTCTGCGAGAACAAACTTATGAAATAATACAAAAATAGAAAACTGTAAAAATGCCAATTTCTGCCACTGCGATCACGTTGGCTCTGCTCCGTTAACCCAGCCTTAATTGCTCGTGTTGGTGTTCCAAAATGAGACCATCGCGACATAGTTATATGTTTTTTACAGATTTATACATTTAGGTATTGAAATTTTGTACATTTTATACATTTAGGTTTTGAAATTTTATACCATTAGTAAGAATTATGAATTATAATTCAATAATTTCTTGCAAATCGAAGATCTTTCTTTTACAATAGACATTTTCTAAAATATATTCCATTATTGCGACAGCTGTATATTTACGCTTACAATGTTTACCTATTTTAACTTTTATTTATATCGATAATTTTCTGTAAACATATTTTTCTTTACGTACACATTTATTTAAATTTGTTAACAACAATGTGTATAATTCTGCATTCTGTAGGATTCTGTGTAATCACTTGTGGAATTTGTAAAGTATATAAAAATAATGATCTTATATACTAGTTTTTATATAGAGTTCATTGGTGAAACTGAGAAGGGCATCTGTATTTTCACGTGTGCAATGTTTACCTATTTTAAATGTGAAGACCAATACTTAATATAATGTTCTGTAAATACATTGATTATATTTGTACATTTCTTTTTTTCTCACAGTTTTGTTAATTCACAAATATAGAAAACTTTGACATGTTATAGGAATCGCTGTATAAATAGCGTGATTAATATCATAGACAAGTCAAGTCAGTCATCACCATATAGGTACCGCGGGCATGTCTTTTTCAGGAATTAATTAACAGGAATAATTTCTATCCATTTACAATTCTATGTTCTACTACACGCCATTTTGTTGTCTTAAGCAACACTCACATTTTGGCTAAAATTGTTAAACTATTATAATATCTGTGAATCTCTTAAATATATAGGTTTACTTACTACTTTAATTTTGTTATATCATATTTTGTTTGTATATTATTAATTTATACTAGGATCGTCTCAATATTGTAAGAATAATTTATCTACATTGTTAATAGTACCGAAATGAAATGAAATAAATTGAAAGAAAATTTAATATATGTGTCAACTAAGTAGAAAACTGTTATACCTTCTTGTCTATCTTCTTGTCTATACAATTGCCTATGTAACTCTCCAATGAATACTTTTAATATAAATCCTCCTAATTTTATCATAGACTAATATATATAGACATTGCAACTGTATAGGAAATAGAGAATCGTAGGGGTATTTGAGGGGAATCGTTTTTGAGCAATTTTTATGTTCCAGGAAGTGCTGGGACCTAGTGAGTACGAACGGTATTACAGTTTTTTGTAGTTTGCTTACAGGTTTCTATTATCGGCAATTTTTATGTCAGCCAATTCAAACTTCAAGGATGCGCATGATTGTCATTTCTTTCGTACTTCATCGTACTGCTTCGTAATATTTCGGTTATTTAATAAAAAGAAATTATAATATTTTATTCTTTTGGAGATTTTTCGAGCTATCTGATAGCACATTTACACACTGCTGTCAAGTATGACAAGATTGATAAATATTTAAAGAACTACTGATTAGCTATATGCACTGGATGAGTATGCTTTCGTGAATTGCAACAAGGCAGATATTGAAATCGACTCGCCTTCTTGGGTTATAATTTTTATTTAGGTGTTTACACCAAAGTTTACATAAATTGCTAAAAATATTTTTCAACTACAATGGTTAAATCTAGTAAAAATCGGCGTGGAGTGCTCTTTCTACCCAATCCCTAAGATTGAAGACTAATACATGTATTTGTTGGCAATTGGCCCAATTACAACTTGCTAATGCGGCATGATAGATTTATAATCGCAAAAGAACACTGATTCAAAGATTTTAAATAAACTTTCCGCATGTTCAATACCAAATACGAAGTCATATGTTCAGTTGTGAACCGAAAATTGTATGCTAATTACCAGTAAGTTATAAGCAGATAATTAGAGCAATGAATATAAATATTTATCTTCTCTATATTTTTAGGCATCTAATTGTGTTTGTATAGGGAGGAGATGCAACTCCTCGCAATGTAAAGTTTAAATTCCTTAATAAATTCTAGCGCTATACAACATAATAATGTTATTGAATTACTTCCAGTTCTTTAGCAAGTTCCAATCTTTATATTTCAATTTTGATGCGAAGTGTAATGAAAGCGTCAAAATTAGTGGCTCTAATAGACATTACATTTGCAGTGATCATTTCTCAGATCATCAAAATCAATTAAGTAGATTACCTATAGATTCCCTTCCTGTTTTCTGTAGTTTCTCCAATAATTATTGAACCAAGCGCAAATCTATTGTACAAGGATCTATGTTGTACAAGGGTTCTGCATCCAACAAGCATTCATGCTGTAATTTTTGCGATTAATTGTATATTTCATTCTAATAACATTCAATCGTTAAATTTGTATATGCAAGCACATATGCGGTTATTATTCCACCTACTTTTTATGTATCTAAAACAGAATCGTAGAGTATTTTACGAAAACAAAACGGAGGCACCAAGCGCTATGCATCATTAGCACCATTATCCCGGTTAAATTCATTTAGTGTCGTATAATTTCACTCTATTATTGACTAATATGGAGTGGACAATACGATTGTTACAGTGAAAGCCTCTTCAATTATGGCAAATGTTGTTTTATTCCTATATTTACTTGTATGTACAGCGTATTTTCTGTGAATGTATTGGGTTTATATTTATGTTTTGTTGACATCCTTAATCGCGTTTGATACTAGAGCCATCTTCCGCTGTCCTTACTCTTTGCGCTAGTGGTGTCCTCTTTCGATATTCTTACTGACTACATGAGTAAGGATAACGACAGATGTCGCTAGATGTAAAACAACCACCTAAAATTGATACGGATTTTTATATAGAGTTGCTCTGTCTATAGTAATTTGTCAATGCTTTTATTACAAATCAAATATTCTCAAACACTCAACATTACTAATATATTGAAAATAAAATTTCAATTACATATTTTTGATTATCAAATTATAACTATTGTGTAGATTAAAAGTATCTCATCTCAAATTGTAAGTGTTTTTATGTTTTTTTATAAAAATCATTTCACTCACGTTTCTTTTAAGCCAATTTTTTTCCACATCTAGAATTTTGACATTGTCTATATTGAAATCAAATTTGTGTTTATTGTTAATCGCGTGTGTGCTAAGAGCTGTTTTTTTTACTTTTCCATCATCTTTACAATCATAGTTGTGTTGTTGTAATCTATTCTTCAAATATTTTTTGTTTGACCAATATAACAGCTGTTACAATATTGACAATCTACTTTATATATAATATTAGACTTCTTATCTTTTTGCGTTACATCTTTAATTTTAGTGTATAGATTATTTATTGCGATTTTATTATATAAGGCAATGTTATAATTATGTTCTTTGAATATCTTTTTAATTTGGTTGGAAAGGCCTATTACATTCGGGAACTTAAAATAGTAATTTTCATTTTGTATAGTAGTATTATTGTTATTAATGTTTTTGTTTATGTTCTTTCCGTAAATGTAATGGTTCATGAAATATCGTGGATAATTGTTATTCCCTAACAATTTATACAGTTTATTTATATCTTCTGATTTGTATTTTTCGTGTGTGATATTTAGTATTTTTTGATAAAAACCTTTTACTATGGCTATTTTTTGATTAGTTGTGTGGTTAGATTGAAAGTTTAAAATTCTACCTGAGTTATTAGATTTCATGTACCATCTCGTCATTAATTCATTATTACATCTAATTACCATATTATCTAAAAATGCTATGTGTTTATCTTTTTCCTTTTTCTATAGTGAATTTAAGAAATTCATTATATTCATTAAATTTGTTTAATATTAACTCCACTTTATCTATAGGTACTAATAAAAGAGTATCATCTACGTAATATTTAATGAACGGTATTTCGAAATCTATTGACTTAATCACTTCTTCTATTAAGTCGTTCATGACTATATTAGCCAAACTTGGACTAAACAAGATCCCATTGCTGTACCAAATATTTACATATAATATTTGGATAAGAATATGTTCTTTAGGTACATTTATTTTTGAAATAAATTCAACTAACTCAGTAGAGTTTTTAATATTATTGTTAAAAGTAGAACTAAAATTCGTCAAAATGTTACCTATAAATTTTGAAATTTTGTATAAAGGGCTATTCACACTACTGATTACTGGTCTAAATTTCAAATCTTTCTAAGAGCATACAGTTTTCCACTTGTACTATTGGAAGATTTTAGGTTCATTGATAATTTCTTGTCTACATGACCTTCTACTAATAATTTATTAACTAAGTCATTACTTACTTTTTGCCGTTTTTCTGTTTGATCTTTTTTTAACATTTTGTAATAACATTTTGTCTTCTAACATTTTCTCTACTTCTATTATGTATGTAGTTTTCTCCATTATTATGATAGAATTACATTTGTCAGAACTAGTAACTATTAACTCTGTATTGTCTTTTAGAAATTAATATTAAATGCAAGAAAAAATAAAACCGGCGAATATGTCGAATTTTAGAGGTGGGCGGTAAATTGTGCCTTTGAGAGTATATATATATATATATATATAATGATAACGTAATATTTCGTAATATTAATGTTATAGAGATGCTCGATTAAGTTCAAATGATTCCAAATTTACAACAAAAATGATCTGTTAAAAGGTTTTTCTTTTATTGTTTTAAATATAAATTTTGAAAAAAATTAATAAAAAAAATTGTACAAAACATATTGTATGCAACACTGAGTTTAAGTGTCAACATACATATATTTCTGTTGCTTGGGATAACAATTTTTTTTCTTTAAAGATGGGCACTGGAGGCTCTTCCACCTTATGGCTGTATGTACGTTCAAGCGTATTAGATAGCGTCGAAAATCTATATAACTAGAAAACTGCTACAATGTTAGTATAGAATATATCACCGAAATATCGTAACCTAAAGCATTAAGTATTATATATATATATATATATTTAACATATACTGATTAAAGGAACTTTGATAGCGTTTATTAAGATATTAATTATATATATATAATAATTAATTTGAATAGCATGACCTGATTCAAAAATATGCTCGGCAACAGCACTTTTATCTTTTATATTTAATCTGAAATGAGATAAATGCTGCTTAAATCTAGTTTCAATTGGTCTACATGTTTGTCCTATATATACTGTAGGGCAACTAGAACAAGATATTATTGTATGTGTGCGCAAATGATGTGATACTATCTGCTTGTTAGTGAATCGTTTCTTGCAGATATTACACTTGTATGGTTTCTCTTCTGTATGTATACGTATATGCGCGTTCAAGTTTCTCTTACCGGAACAATTCTTGTGGCAAATATTACACTCGTGCTATTTTTTTATTATGCATTTTGTGTATATGTAATAAAAGTTTGTCTTTTCGAATGAATTGTTTGTGGCATATATCACATTCGTACCAAATCCCTGCTACATGTGTATCAGGTATACCTTGGTATAGGCCGTATGTCTTTAATTGTTTCTTGATGCGAAGCGGTTCGTCTTTGATGTCTATATCTATACTAGCATCACGACGATCATATGTGTAGAAGGTATGGTCCCCCGGTGAATGCACAGAAGCGGAAGTAGGAGACAATTCACGGTCCATAGGTGCATCCGCGGTGCGCGAATCTCTGTCATAATCCGCTAACGTATCTGGATTGTAATCGGGATCATAGTCTAAATCGATATCGGATTTATGATCCGAATCATTGTCTTCGTATTTGGTTGTGCAGTTGATCATTTTCGGTATAACTATGTCGCGCTGAATGGTAAATGGTAGACTTGATTGAACATTCATTCATATTTTATATAACGTCAACCTACCAGTGTGAGGGGCGACAATTAGTGGACTAATACAGAATTCGTATCGTTAAGTGAAGTATTTACGAGGATACCGTTAAGAGCATTCCGATCCTCGGAATTATTCTCCTCTTGGGTTAATACTTCGGGAAATGGTTGTTTGTATACTAGACATTGACAAATTACTATAGACCGAGTAACTCTATATAAAAATGCGTATCAATTTTAAATGGTTGTTTTACATCTAGCGACATCCGTCGTTATCCTTATTCATGTAGTCAGTAATGATATCGACAGAGGACACCACTAGCGCAAAGAGTAAGGATAGCGGAAGATGGCACTAATCTCTAATACAATTATTGACGATGTCAACAAATAATAAATATAACCTCATTCACTCACAGAAAATACGCTATACATACAGGTAAATATATGAATAAAACAACATTTGCCATTAATGAAGAGACTTTCACTAAGTATAACAATCGTATTGTCCACTCCATATTAGTCAATAGTAGAATGAAATTATATAACACAAAATGAATCAAACTTACACTTGGGGCAGCAATTCTGCTTTCATAAAATACTCTACAATTCTGTTTTAGATAACTAAAAAATAGGCGGAATAATAACCGCATATTTGCATGCAAATGGAAAGGATGTTGTTAACGTGGTTAGTTAGTTAAAGAGTCCGCAATCCTAAAGATTGGTTGGAAACAGCACGCCATGCCGATCTATCCTGAGCTAATCCCTTCATCTCCCTATAGCTATTCATCTCAACGTCTTCAACTATCTGACTCACATACTCCAATCTAGGCCTACCTACCCCTCTCTTTCCCTCCACTCTACCTTCTATGATCAATTGCATAATCCCCCCATGCCTAAGAATATGCCCTACTAATCTGTCTCTCCTACGCTGTAACACTCTCCAAATACTTCTCTTCTCCCCTACTAACTCTAGTACAGCTTCATTTGTTACTTTATCTTCCCAACCAATCCTCATCATCCTCCTATAACACCACATTTCGAATGCTTGTAATCTACGCTTCTCTTCCTTTCCTATAGTCCACGCCTCACACCCGTACAGTGCTACACTCCAAACATATACCTTCAGTAATCTTTTTCTAATACCCAAGTCAATATTTGATCTTAAAATCTGTTCCTTTTCTACGAATGCCTTCCTACCCTGTGCTATCCTACACTTTATATCTACCTTGCTTCGATTATCTTTTGTGATTCTACTGCCTAAATAACAAAAATCTGACACTTCTTCGATTCTATTATCTCCTATTGAGATCCTCATTTTTCTACTGCATTCCTTTTTGTCACACCTCATCACTTTAGTTTTACCTATATTTATTTTCATGTTAAAATCCCTAGTCAATACTGCCTGCATACCATTCAATACCCTTTCTAAATTCTTTTCGCTTTCTTCCAATATAGCTATATCGTCGAGGAATCTCAATATATATATTTTCTCTCCTTGTACATTCACACCTACACTATACTCTTCTTTTACTTTGTTTATTGCATCTTCTATATATAGATTAAATAATAACGGTGAAAGTGTACATCCCTGCCGAACTCCCTTCCCTATTTTTGCTACCTCTTCTTCCCCCTCAATTCTAATTAAGGCAGTTTGGTGTTTATATAAATTAAAAATTATTCTCCTATCCTTATAATCTATACCCGTTTCTTTTAAAATTCTAAACATTATGTCCCAATCTACATTATCAAATGCCTTTTCTAAATCTACAAAAGCTATGCAAGTTACCTTTCCTACCCTCTTTCTTTTTTCTACTACCGTTCTTAGTGCTAGAATCGCCTCCCTCGTCCCTCTGTTTTTCCTAAAACCAAACTGATCTTCTCCTAGCCTTTCCTCTACTTTATTTTCTAATCTCCTATAAATAATCTTTAACAATATCTTCGATGCATGTGATAGTAGACTAATGGTCCTATAGTTCTCACACAAATTAGCTCCTATTTTCTTCGGCATTGTTACTATTCTACTACGCTGAAAATCCTGTGGTACTTCTCCCTTCTCATATATTTTACAAACTAACCTGTATAATCGCTCCTGCATTTTTTCCCCTGCGTGTTTTATTAATTCGGCTGGTATCATATCAATCCCCGCTGCTTTGTTATTCCGTAAATCATTTAATGCTCTATGAAACTCTGACCTAAGTATGCTAGGACCTAAGTCATCCTCATCTATCTGTTCCACATTTTCTAGCTCCTCCATTTCCTGCCTACCTTTATATAAATCTTCAAGATACTCCTTCCATCTTCTAGCTTTTTCCTTATTTTCTGTGAGTTCCTTACCCTGCTTATCAGATATAATGTTACCCTTTGGTTTTACTTTAGAAAAATGTGACTTAATTTTCCTGTAGCCGAAATCTACTTTACCTCTTCTCATATCCTCCTCAATATCCTCACAATTTCCTTTTATCCACTCTTCTTTCGCTAGCTTGCATTTCCTATTAATTAAGTTCCTTAGTTCCTTATATTTTTTCTGTCCTGCTTCTGTGTTTCCAATTTTAATTTTCCTTCTTGCTTCTATCATTTCAACTATTTCTTCCGTGATCCATTCCCTCCTATCTGCCCTTTTCTTTGTGCCTAATACTTCATTTGCTGCTGTAGTTAACCCATTTCTGATTTCCCTCCATTCGCAATCTATGTCGTTCCTAGATGTTCCATTAGTCATGATTTCTACTTTCTGCTTGTACTTTTCACATACATCAGCTAATTTTAACCTATCGACATCTACTCTGACCTGTTTAGACTTCTGTAATTTCTTGAATTTGACCTGTGAGTCCAGGACTACTAAATTATGGTCACTATCAATATCTGCTCCAGGGTAACTCTTAACGTGGTATATTTATGATTTACCACACCAATGCTAGTAAAAGTCTGAATCATACATATATAAAGTTTGGCAAAAAACGTCAAATTTTAAAAGCTATTTCCTTATTAATATGTCTGGGTAAAAGGCAATCTTAATCACACAAACTAATCATTAATTGTTGTAATCATTATTTTATTACACACATTAAGGTAGCACATGTGCGAATTGATTTCGGTGATCTCGTAAGACTGTTATTGTTTGGATGATGAATATAAATATCTATAATAGGTCAAAAATATGGTAACTTTGTTATTAATGATTGATATGAATTTTGTTATTAATTTTGTCAAACGCCTTTTTAAAGTCCGTTACTATAACATCAACTTGTTTGAACTTATCCGTGGAGTCTGTTAAGTATTCAATACAGGGTATCAAATACGTCACAACTGATCTTCCCTTACTGAACCCATGTTGTTGTGAAATAATGTTCGTTTTTAAATATGGTTTTAGAAAGTCGCTAATAAAATTTTCAAGGATAATGAGAAATATTTGTTATTTATATGTTGATAAAAATTTATAAAAAATGTTATATACATTAAATCCAAGGAAGATCAATGCACACAAACTATTTACACATAAAAATAATTTTATAAAGCTTTATAAAGCCATCTACATTTATTCCCTTTTATCGCATTTACATGAAGAGAAAAGTGTTTAAATAATGCATAGGACTTCTAATAAATTATACAAGCTTGCCCTCTTATTATCATTCACACCTTTATATCGCAATAAAGAAGTGAAGGTAGCTGCCAAATGAATTTAATTCACTCTTTAGTTCTGTTTTCGTAATAAATAAAATCGTTTACCTTTTTTGATCTCTTAAAATTCGTAAAATATTCCGGCTGTCTACTAAACTATGGCAACGAAAGTGTACCACAACAAAAATTAAATAACTTGTTTTGACAAATAACTCCAAAGCCTCCAAAATCTGCCTCACCCAAATTGAAATGTTAATATTGCTTAAAAGTTTAACAACAATATTACGATATATCAATTATTGGAATAAATTAACACGAATCGGTGGAATTTGTTCATACATTTAAGCTTTATATTACGAAGAATTACATTTCCTGATTATTGCACATCATCAGTTGCTGACGAACAGAGAATATAAATATCTATATATATATTTATTTTTTTATTATCACTACGGTGTTAAATAATAGTATAGAATATCACCCAAATACCGTAACTCAAAGCATTAAGTGGCTAGATGCGCGTTTTGAAGGGTGTGCCCCCATCTTAAGTAGCACAAGATACGAAAAACTAAATATTTATCTTGTGGTACTGAAAGATGGGGACATAGCCGTCGAAATGTACATCTAAGTACTTTCATATGATACGATTCTATTTTAGATACTTTAAAAATAACACGAATAATAACCACAAGTATGTTTGCATATACAAATTGAAGGAATGGAATGTTCATAAAATGGAATATTTATGAATTTATGAATATTGTACCGGGATTGCGATCGTCTTGGTTCGCTGCCAAGTTCGATCTTCGTTTCAAAGATCCTCGAGTATCAAATTATTACTTTATCTATCATTATCAGACTGTGCGATCAGTTTGGACGGCTCACAACATCCGATGGACTTGTCAATAGTGTCACGACAGGGCTGGTCTAGATTATTGAGGCGAAAGTCATGAATGATGTGAAAAGTGGGTTGGTATACAACAGATTGTTAAACCAATGAATACTGACAATATAAAGAAGGATAACCATGTGTAATTTTCTCCATTATATAAATTTCGACAGAGAGCGACGTCGGCCTCCGAAGGATCGGAGATTGAACGAATGATTGGCAGAATTCTGCACGTTTTACTTCAGTTTAGTACTATTGCGGCAGCCAGTGTTGTGACGAATTTTACTGATTTACTATCTTTGTTTTCTTAATAGGATAGAGTGACATAGGAATTATATGTAGATTGGAGTATCTACTTGTGCCAACACTTGGCCGCTTGTGCTAGCAATAGGCTTGTGCAATATATTTATCTTTGAGTACCCGCAAATATTATCAATAGTATAAAAATATTAAGTATATATAATATAAGAATACCAAATATATATAATATATTATATAAAAACCCATACAGAATGCAATTCTATCGTTGTCCAAGAAAACAATTGTATCATTACAATTATTTATCATAAAAAGCTCTTTATACTAGGATATCACTTTTAATCGTATAATCAATCATTACTGACTATAAAGAAGTTCTACGCAACTGGTAATCAATATTCATCGCTTAATTTATATAAAATTCTAAAGAATTTAGAGGAATATAAAATAAATTTATATATAGCTGTGCCTTAGAAAATTATCGATTTACTCGATTGTCAAACAAATTAAAGAGTTTAGATAGTATTTTAAATAAATATAATTTTAAAGTAACATATAATACATAAAAGATTTGATTGATTTGAATAAAAAATCTGGTATTTATGAAATATCTTGTTCTAGTTGTCCTAAAGTATATATATATATCTATATATCTATATATATATCTATATATCTCTTTGATTATGTCAATTTGTTGTTGGTCTTCGTTTATGTGTACTATCAATGATTCGTTATCTAGAATATCGTCTATGTTATCTATTGAGTTAATTTCTACTCGAGATAAAGCGTCTGTGTTAGTATTAATTTTACTCTTCTAGCTTTAGTCATACGCTTCTAGCTTTCTTCTCTATATAAATGATTTATTCTATCTAATTATTGAATGATCTAGTTTTGACTTGATAACATTATAAGAATTTATATTCTTTAATTGAAATAATTTTCTGTATCTATTCAATTTCCTTTTCAAATTTTACATTAATGTTATCTGCAGTATTATAAAATAAAGTTACTAGTACAGTGTGATTATAAGCAATTGTTATATATTCCGGAATTTCGAAATTTTGAGACTCAATATTAACTTGAAACAATGATTTATTTAATGAATCTTCAAAATATTGAGCAATTTTTGTATATGAAGTAACAATTTCACTATTAACTAAAATTATTCTTTTTTTTTCCTTTTTATCCTTGTTTCGAATTTATGCAAATTAAATTAAGTGCTCCTTTTGCCCACCCTATCAACGACGCTTATGACTATATCCATATATTTACAACAAATATCATAGATTCTTTTATTAATCCCACAAAATAAATAACAAATAGCAAATAACAAAAGACTCGATTATCAATAAAAAGAACTATATCTTTATTAATTGTTAAAATGATAAACATTTTATTTATTTATAGCTTATAATCTTTTTTTTTCAACCATAATGAAGATTTAAATTTTAATACCATTACTTGAATTCGATGTATGAATCAAGATTGAAGACACAGCAGGAAATATTTATGCTAGCTCGTACTGCCTGTACTTTCTATCAGCTTTTTTCGCTTACTATATTATCTCGGAAAGGACATGCCCCCGGTACCTATACGGCGATGACTAACTTAACTTGTACATAATATTTATCACGCTATTTTTATAGCGTTTCCTATAGTCGGTCAATATTTTCTATATTCGTGTAATAGTACAAAACTGTTTGAAAAGAAGAAATGTACAAATATTAAGAATATATTTACAAAACATTATATTAAGCATTTAAAATATGTAAACATTACACTTGTGAAAATACAGATGTCTCTCTCAGTCTCAGCAATAAGTTTAGGAATATAAAATAAACATTCTTTAATTACATATATCAGAAATAGATTGAAATGCAAAAATGTATATTATAGTATAAATTACCTAACTAACTTTCGACATTCTATACAAAATGTTATGATAACATTAGAATTGTTAAATGCACAGGCGAAAACATGCACGATCGATTATAAAGGCTGGTTTGAAGAATATATGACGAGGGAGGAAGGCACTTCCAACCTAGTATAATAGTGACAATGCCGAAAATAGGCTAGTGGAAGATCAATGCGGTTAAGAACATGTAATGACGTATCCTTACTAGATATTGATTATTTCATCAATGACTCAAGACTCTAAAATGCTATTGAGGTCTTTTTTTAAGAAAATGTATAGTTTGAATTATATTCTGCTCTTTTTCCACTGTACTCATTTAGTTTCTCTAAGAAGTAAGAGAGGCGCTGCAATAGTTATGATAATAGGATCCTCCGATTATTATTCAATAAGTTAAATATTACCGATTATCATGATATAAATTATTAAAGTATATAATAAATTATACTTCAAAGTTTTTAGTTTTCCAAATAATTCACTTGTATATTTTTGTCGGTTAAAATAACCCGAAATATATAACCGTTGATATAATTCGGTACTTTATTAAAAAGTTCAAGCAATTTACGTACATCAAACAAAATAAGATTTATTATAACAATCTACAATCATCATTTAAATATCTAGAATTATAACAAAAAGAATATAAACAAATGTAAGCCTTGAACGGTATTAGCTAGTCTGGAGGTGGTGGCATATCATCGTCAACGACAACAGACGGCAACTCATCTGCTACCAAATCAGTAGTGTTGGTAGCTTTATCCACATCTATGACTTCGTTGTTCGCATCAACTGCATTTTTCTTCTCTGTTATCTCTGTGTTATCATCTTTTATCTCTCTGTTATCCTCTGTTATCTCTGTCTTATCCTTTGTTATCTCTTCCTCCGCCATACCCGCTTGGCCTTCTTCTTCATTTTCTAAGCGAAAATTTTCTAAGAGAGATGTTTAGTTTTTTTATAATAACATTATTTATTTCATAACGTCCTAAATCGTATTTTCTATTCACACAATGTCCAGTAAAAGTTATCGTTAAAAAGAATATTTTTAGAAGCTCAAGGTTTTCCTTCAAATTATATTGAAATATAAGAGTTATAGAAATTTATATAAATATAAAAATGTAACCTATTAATTCATATTTAATCAATTTAAAAAGCAACCTCACTTCTGTATTATTTCAGTGTTACATTATAGTTATTGTAGTATATGTTAGAGAGATATGTAAAAAACGAATTTGTTTGCAGACTCGTACAAAAAGTAGCCAATATGAAGTTTATTAGGGAACGAACTGGTTATAAATGTTTTTGCTTCTTACTTATTTACATATATGATTTATATTTATATATATTATAATTATTAAAATAACTATTTTAATTATTATCTATTTTCCTCAATGCTATTCTATTTCAAGATTCTAAAATTATGTGATGCTTTAGAGCATAACAGTTAATATAGGAAGAAGTATCGCAAAAATATCGAATTTAACAAATTTTATAGATAATTGAACGCGTTGATCTACCAATAAAATAAATTCCACGGATTTAATTTATCCATCTTTTTCCAATTAGTTTATTCATCATATTGTTTTGTGTACCTTCGTTATCGTCTGCATCATCATCGTCATTTTGTCCACTTCTTCTTGTTCTCCGACTTCTCGTTCATCACCTTCAATCCCAACTGTTTCAATTTCAGTGGGGTCCTCTTTTGTAGTTTCAATATCAGCTTCAGCGATACCACCATCAGCTTCCATCGCCGCCCCCGCTACCTTCTTTTTCTTCTTGTGTTTCTTAACTTCTTCAATAACTTCCTCTTTCTGTGGTATATCATAACCATCCGGGAAAAAAAGTTTGCATTCCCGTCCTCCCTCCACTGCATTAGTGCTCATGAAAGTAGGACCAAGTTGGGCAAAAGCCAAGACGGGATCGCATCGTTTTTTACTTCGTTTTTTTACTTTTTTTAACTATTTTTTCGATACTATGACACAATAAAGGAAAATATTTGAAGAATATCATATTGTAATTTATTTGTAATATAAAATAAAATGAAGAATGTCTACGAAATACAAATTATATCAAGACCGATATGAATTTGTTTAATCTGCAGCTTTAATCTATTAATATATTAAATTCTAAATTTCCTTCAATTAAATTTACTTATGAAATTGAAAATAATAATCAGTTACCTTTCTTAGATGTTTTAGTCATTAGAAATAATAATATATTAGAATTTGATATATATATATAGAAAAGCTACAAATGCGGACTGCTATATAAGGAACGATTCAAATCAGTATCGTCAACATAAATGTTTGTTTTACCTTGTGCTACTGAAGATGGGGGCATAGCCCTTGAAATGTACATCTAGCTACTTAATGCTTTAAGTTAAGGTATTTGGGTGATATTCTATACTAATATTTAACATCGTAGTGACGATTTTACAATTAATCCTTAATCACAGAAAGTAGTTTCCATCTAACATTTTTTATATTTTATATTTTTATATAAAATATATTATATTCGTATATTCATCAAATGGGAATATCTTTATTTTATCAGAACCATAATATCTGTTAACTCCTTCAGATCGGTCCGGTTTAGCAAACACTACGGTAGTTTAAACACGGGAGGAATTAAAACTATGTTTCATATCACAATAGGAAATATTAATTTATTTATAAAATTTATATATTACAACGACATGTTTCGGACTATCTTCCATTATCAAGTGAACATTATAAGAAGAAAATTGATGTGTTTAAGGCTTACTTGGTGATATTATAGTTTATCTATTCGCCATGTAGCTGCTAAGAGTAATAAATTCAATTATCTCGAATGCTTAGAAATATATATAGCTATCGAAAATCCCAATCGCAACATCATTAACGACCAGTTAGACTTAATACATTTTTTGTATTAATACAAGTAAATTATTTGACTTACTGTAATATTACTGTAAATATTCTTGTCAATGACAATGTATATATAGACATTGCAAATCCATATAATAGAGGGAATCAGAGGGGAATCACATTTCCAAAAATTTCATAGGCCAGTAAGTGCTGCACTCTGTTGGTAATCTATAGATTGTGGTTGTGTTAACACATTCGGAACGCTGGAAATGTCTAAAAACATTCACTTTCAACGAATACGAGCGTTTTTAGACATTTTCGTACTTCTCGGAATAAAACTGTATTTTTCACGACAAAATATATTTTATATCTCTGGAAATAAATTTATTCAGGTCAGAAAGCTGGAAACGTCTAAAAACGATCACTTTCGACGAATACAAGCGTTTTTAGACATTTTCGTACTTCTCGAACAAAAACTGCATTTTCCACGACAAAAATTTTGTTTATCTCTGAAAATAAATTTATTAACGTCAGAGAGCTGGAAAATGTCTAAAAACGTTTACTTTCAACGAATACGAGCGTTTTTAGTCATTTTCGTACTTCTCGGAATAAAACTGTATTTTTCACGACAAAAAATATTTTATATCTCTCGAAATAAATTTATTAACGTCAGAGAGCTGGAAACGTCTAAAAACGATCACTTTCAATGAATACACGCGTCTTTAGACATTTTCGTACTTCTCGTACTAAAACTGTATTTTTCAGGCCAAAAAATATTTTTTATCTCTGAAAATAAATTTATTAACGTCAGAGAGCTGGAAATGTCTAAAAACGTTTACTTTCAACGAATACGAGCGTTTTTAGTCATTTTCGTACTTCTCGGAATAAAACTGTATTTTTCACGACAAAAAATATTTTATATCTCTCGAAATAAATTTATTAACGTCAGAGAGCTGGAAACGTCTAAAAACGATCACTTTCAATGAATACACGCGTCTTTAGACATTTTCGTACTTCTCGTACTAAAACTGTATTTTTCACGACAAAAAATATTTTTTATCTCTGAAAATAAATTTATTAACCTCAGAAAGCTGGAAACGTCTAAAAACGATTACTTTCGACGAATATAAGCGTTCTTAGACATTTTCGTACTTCTCGGAATAAAACAGTATTTTTCACGACAAAAAATATTTTTTATCTCTGAAAATAAATTTATTAACGTCAGAGAGCTCGAAATGTCTAAAAACGTTCACTTTCAACGAATACGAGCGTTTTTAGACATTTTCGTACTTAGCGGAATAAAACTGTATTTTTCACGTCAAAAAATATTTTATATCTCTGGAAATAAATTTATTAACGTGAGAGAACTGGAAACGTCTAAAAACGATGACTTTCAATGAATACAAGCGTTTTTAGACATTTTCGTACTTCTCGGAATAAAACTGTATTTTTCACGACAAAAAATATTTTATAGCTCTCAAAATAAATTTATTAACGTCAGAGAGCTGGAAACGTCTAAAAACGATCACTTTCAATGAATACACGCGTCTTTAGACATTTTCGTACTTCTCGTACTAAAACTGTATTTTTCACGACAAAAAATATTTTTTATCTCTGAAAATAAATTTATTAACGTCAGAGAGCTGGAAATGTCTAAAAACGTTCAGTTTCAACGAATACGAGCGTTTTTAGACATTTTCGTACTTCTCGGAATAAAACTGTATTTTTAACGACAAAAAATATTTTTTATCTCTGAAAATAAATTTATTAACCTCAGAAAGCTGGAAACGTCTAAAAACGATTACTTTCGACGAATATAAGCGTTCTTAGACATTTTCGTACTTCTCGGAATAAAACAGTATTTTTCACGACAAAAAATATTTTTTATCTCTGAAAATAAATTTATTAACGTCAGAGAGCTCGAAATGTCTAAAAACGTTCACTTTCAACGAATACGAGCGTTTTTAGACATTTTCGTACTTAGCGGAATAAAACTGTATTTTTCACGTCAAAAAATATTTTATATCTCTGGAAATATTAACGTCAGAGAACTGGAAACGTCTAAAAACGATGACTTTCAATGAATACAAGCGTTTTTAGACATTTTCGTACTTCTCGTACTAAAACTGTATTTTTCACGACAAAAAATATTTTTTATCTCTGAAAATAAATTTATTAACGTCAGAAAGCTGGAAACGTCTAAAAACGATCACTTTCAATGAATACGAGCGTTTTAGACATTTTCGTACTTCTCTGAATAAAACTGTATTTTTCAAGACAAAAAATATTTTTTATCTCTGAAAATCAATTTATTCAGGTCAGAAAGCTGGAAATGTCTAAAAACAACCACTTTCGACGAATACAAGCGTTTTTAGACATTTTCGTACTTCTCGGACTAAAACTGCATTTTTCACGACAAAAAATATTTTTTATCTCTGAAAATAAATTTATTTACGTCAGAAAGCTGGAAACGTCTAAAAACGATCACTTTCGACGAATATAAGCGTTTTTAGACATTTTCGTACTTCTGGGAATAAAACTGTATTTTTCACGACAAAAAATATTTTATATCTCTGAAAATAAATTTATTAACGTCAGAGAGCTGGAAATGTCTAAAAACGTTCACTTTCAACGAATACGAGCGTTTTTAGGCATTTTCTTACTTCTCCGAATAAAACTGTATTTTTCACGACAAATTTTTTTTTATATTTCTGGAAATAAATTTATTAACGTCAGAGAGCTGGAAATGTCTAAAAACGTTCACTTTCAACGAATACAAGCGTTTTTAGACATTTTCGTACTTCTCGGAATAAAACTGCATTTTTTCACCACAAAAAATATTTTTTATCTCTGAAAATCAATTTATTAACGTCAGAGAGCTGGAAATGTCTAAAAACGTTCACTTTCAATGAATACGAGCGTTTTAGACATTTTCGTACTTCTCGGAATAAAACTGTATTTTTCACGACAAAAAATATTTTTTATCTCTGAAAATAAATTTATTTACGTCAGAAAGCTGGAAACGTCTAAAAACGTTCACTTTCAACGAATACGAGCGTTTTTAGACATTTTTGTACTTCTCGGAATAAAACAGTATTTTTCACGACAAAAAATATTTTTTATCTCTGAAAATCAATTTATTCAGGTCAGAAAGCTGGAAATGTCTAAAAACAACCACTTTCGACGAATACAAGCGTTTTTAGACATTTTCGTACTTCTCGGACTAAAACTGCATTTTTCACGACAAAAAATATATTTTATCTCTGAAAATAAATTTATTTACGTCAGAAAGCTGGAAACGTCTAAAAACGATCACTTTCGACGAATATAAGCGTTTTTAGACATTTTCGTACTTCTGGGAATAAAACTGTATTTTTCACGACAAAAAATATTTTTTATCTCTGAAAATCAATTTATTCAGGTCAGAAAGCTGGAAATGTCTAAAAACAACCACTTTCGACGAATACAAGCGTTTTTAGACATTTTCGTACTTCTCGGACTAAAACTGCATTTTTCACGACAAAAAATATTTTTTATCTCTGAAAATAAATTTATTTACGTCAGAAAGCTGGAAACGTCTAAAAACGATCACTTTCGACGAATATAAGCGTTTTTAGACATTTTCGTACTTCTGGGAATAAAACTGTATTTTTCACGACAAAAAATATTTTATATCTCTGAAAATAAATTTATTAACGTCAGAGAGCTGGAAATGTCTAAAAACGTTCACTTTCAACGAATACGAGCGTTCTTAGGCATTTTCTTACTTCTCCGAATAAAACTGTATTTTTCACGACAAAATTTTTTTTATATTTCTGGAAATAAATTTATTAACGTCAGAGAGCTGGAAATGTCTAAAAACGTTCACTTTCAACGAATACAAGCGTTTTTAGACATTTTCGTACTTCTCGGAATAAAACTGCATTTTTTCACCACAAAAAATATTTTTTATCTCTGAAAATCAATTTATTAACGTCAGAGAGCTGGAAATGTCTAAAAACGTTCACTTTCAATGAATACGAGCGTTTTAGACATTTTCGTACTTCTCGGAATAAAACAGTATTTTTCACGACAAAAAATATTTTTTATCTCTGAAAATCAATTTATTCAGGTCAGAAAGCTGGAAATGTCTAAAAACAACCACTTTCGACGAATACAAGCGTTTTTAGACATTTTCGTACTTCTCGGACTAAAACTGCATTTTTCACGACAAAAAATATAATTTATCTCTGAAAATAAATTTATTTACGTCAGAAAGCTGGAAACGTCTAAAAACGATCACTTTCGACGAATATAAGCGTTTTTAGACATTTTCGTACTTCTGGGAATAAAACTGTATTTTTCACGACAAAAAATATTTTATATCTCTGAAAATAAATTTGTTAACGTCAGAGAGCTTGAAATGTCTAAAAACGTTCACTTTCAACGAATACGAGCGTTTTTAGGCATTTTAGTACTTCTCCGAATAAAACTGTATTTTTCACGACAAAAAATATTTTATATCTCTGGAAATAAATTTATTCTGGTCAGAAAGCTGGAAACGTCTAAAAACGATCACTTTCTTCAAATACAAGCGTTTTTATACATTTTCGTACTTCTCGGACTAAAACTGTATTTTTCTCAACAAAAAATATTTTATATCTCTGGAAATAAATTTATTAACGTCAGAGAGCATTAATGTCTAAAAAGTTCACTTTCAACGAATACGAGCGTTTTTAGGCATTTTCGTACTTCTCCGAATAAAACTGTATTTTTCACGACAAAAAGTATTTTATATCTCTGGAAATAAATTTATTCTGGTCAGAAAGCTGGAAACGTCTAAAAACGATCACTTTCGACAAATACAAGCGTTTTTATACATTTTCGTACTTCTCGGACTAAAACTGCATTTTTCACAACAAAAAATATTTTATATCTCTGGAAATAAATTTATTCTGGTCAGAAAGCTGGAAACGTCTAAAAACGATCACTTTCGACAAATACGAGCGTTTTTAGACTTTTTCGTACTTCTCGGACTAAAACTGCATTTTTCACAACAAAAAATATTTTATATCTCTGGAAATAAATTTATTAACGTCAGAGAGCTGGAAATGTCTAAAAACGTTCACTTTCAACGAATACAAGCGTTTTTAGACATTTTCGTACTTCTCGGAATAAAACTGCATTTTTCACCACAAAAATATTTTTTATCTCTGAAAATCAATTTATTAACGTCAGAGAGCTGGAAATGTCTAAAAACGTTCACTTTCAACGAATACGAGCGTTTTAGACATTTTCGTACTTCTCGGAATAAAACTGTATTTTTCACGACAAAAAAAATTTATATCTCTGGAAATAAATTTATTAACGTCATAGAGCTGGAAACGTCTAAAAACGATTAATTTCAACAAATACAAGCGTTTTTAGACATTTTCGTACTTCTCAGACTAAAACTGCATTTTTCAAAACAACAAATATTTTTTTATCTCTGAAAATAAATTTATTAACGTCAGAGAGCTGGAAACGTCTAAAAACGATTACTTTCGACGAATATAAGCGTTTTTACACATTTTCGTACTTCTCGGAATAAAACTGCATTTTTCACGACAATTTTTTTTTTTTATCTCTGAAAATCAATTTATTAACGTCAGAGAGCTGGAAATGTCTAAAAACGTTCACTTTCAACGAATACGAGCGTTTTTAGATATTTTTGTACTTCTCGGAATAAAACAGTATTTTTCACGACAAAAAATATTTGTTATCTCTGAAAATCAATTTATTCAGGTCAGAAAGCTGGAAATGTCTAAAAACAACCACTTTCGACGAATACAAGCGTTTTTAGACATTTTCGTACTTCTCGGACTAAAACTGCATTTTTCACGACAAAAAATATTTTTTATCTCTGAAAATAAATTTATTAACGGCAGAGAGCTGGAAATGTCTAAAAACGTTCACTTTCAACGAATACGAGCGTTTTTAGGCATTTTCGTACTTCTCCGAATAAAACTGTATTTTTCACGACAAAAAATATTTTATATCTCTGGAAATAAATTTATTCTGGTCAGAAAGCTGGAAACGTCTAAAAACGTTCACTTTCAACGAATACAGGCGTTTTTAGACATTTTCGTACTTCTCGGACTAAAACTGCATTTTTCACCACAAAATATGTTTTTTATCTCTGGAAATAAATTTATTAACGTCAGAGAGCTGGAAATGTCTAAAAACGTTCACTTTCAACGAATACGAGCGTTTTAGACATTTTCGTACTTCTCGGAATAAAACTGTATTTTTCACCACAAAAAATATTTTATATCTCTGGAAATAAATTTATTAACGTCAGAGAGCTGGAAACGTCTAAAAACGATTACTTTCAACAAATACAAGCGTTTTTAGACATTTTCGTACTTCCCGGACTAAAACTGCATTTTTCACCACAAAATATGTTTTTTATCTCTGAAAATCAATTTATTAACGTCAGAGAGCTGGAAATGTCTAAAAACGTTCACTTTCAACGAATACGAGCGTTTTAGACATTTTCGTACTTCTCGGAATAAAACTGTATTTTTCACGACAAAAAATATTTTATATCTCTGTAAATAAATTTATTAACGTCAGAAAGCTGGAAACGTCTAAAATCGATAACTTTCGACGAATACAAGCGTTTTTAGACATTTTCGTACTTCTCGGAATAAAACTGCATTTTTCACGACAAAAAATATTTTTTATCTCTGAAAATAAATTTATTAACGTCAGAGAGCTGGAAATGTCTAAAAACGTTCACTTTCAACGAATACGAGCGTTTTTAGACATTTTCGTACTTCGCGGAATAAAACTGTATTTTTTACGTCAAAAAATATTTTATATCTCTGGAAATAAATTTATTAACGTCAGAGAGCTGGAAACGTCTAAAAACGATGACTTTCAATGAACACAAGCGTTTTTAGACATGTTTGTACTTCTCGTACTAAAACTGTATTTTTCACGACAAAAAATATTTTTTATCTCAGAAAATAAATCTATTTACGTCAGAAAGCTGGAAATGTCTAAAAACGATCACTTTCGACGAATATAAGCGTTTTTAGACATTTTCGTACTTCTGGGAATAAAACTGTATTTTTCACGACAAAAAATATTTTATATCTCTGGAAATAAATTTATTCTGGTCAGAAAGCTGGAAACGTCTAAAAACGATCACTTTCGACGAATACAAGCGTTTTTAGATATTTTCGTACTTCTCGGAATAAAACTGCATTTTTCACCACAAAAAATATTTTTTATCTCTGAAAATCAATTTATTAACGTCAGAGAGCTGGAAATGTCTAAAAACGTTCACTTTCAACGAATACGAGCGTTTTAGACATTTTCGTACTTCTCGGAATAAAACTGTATTTTTCACGACAAAAAATATTTTATATCTCTGGAAATAAATTTATTAACGTCAGAGAGCTGGAAACGTCTAAAAACGATTACTTTCAACAAATACAAGCGTTTTTAGACATTTTCGTACTTCTCGGACTAAAACTGCATTTTTCACAACAACAAATATTTTTTATCTCTGAAAATAAATTTATTAACGTCAGAGAGCTGGAAATGTCTAAAAACGTTCACTTTCAACGAATACGAGCGTTTTTAGGCATTTTCGTACTTCTCCGAATAAAACTGTATTTTTCACGACAATAAATATTTTATATCTCTGGAAATAAATTTATTCTGGTCAGAAAGCTGCAAACGTCTAAAAACGACCACTTTCGACAAATACAAGCGTTTTTAGACATTTTCGTACTTCTCGGACTAAAACTGCATTTTTCACCACAAAATATGTTTTTTATCTCTGAAAATCAATTTATTAACGTCAGAGAGCTGGAAATGTCTAAAAACGTTCACTTTCAACGAATACGAGCGTTTTAGACATTTTCGTACTTCTCGGAATAAAACTGTATTTTTCACGACAAAAAATATTTTTTATCTCTGAAAATCAATTTATTAACGTCAGAAAGCTGGAAATGTCTAAAGACGATTACTTTCGACGAATATAAGCGTTTTTAGACATTTTCGTACTTCTCGGAATAAAACTGCATTTTTCACGACAATTTTTTTTTTTAATCTCTGAAAATCAATTTATTAACGTCAGACAGCTGGAAATGTCTAAAAACGTTCACTTTCAACGAATACGAGCGTTTTTAGACATTTTTGTACTTCTCGGAATAAAACAGTATTTTTCACGACAAAAAAAATTTTTTATCTCTGAAAATCAATTTATTCAGGTCAGAAAGCTGGAAATGTCTAAAAACAACCACTTTCGACGAATACAAGCGTTTTTAGACATTTTCGTACGTCTCGGACTAAAACTGCATGTTTCACGACAAAAAATATTTTATATCTGTGGAAATAAATTTATTAACGTCAGAGAGCTGGAAATGTCTAAAAACGTTCACTTTCAACGAACACAAGCGTTTTTAGACATTTTCGTACTTCTCGGAATAAAACTGCATTTTTCACCACAAAAATATTTTTTATCTCTGAAAATCAATTTATTAACGTCAGAGAGCTGGAAATGTCTAAAAACGTTCACTTTCAACGAATACGAGCGTTTTAGACATTTTCGTACTTCTCGGAATAAAACTGTATTTTTCACGACAAAAAATATTTTATATCTCTGGAAATAAATTTATTAACGTCAGAAAGCTGGAAACGTCTAAAAACGATCACTTTCGACGAATACAAGCGTTTTTAGACATTTTCGTACTTCTCGGAATAAAATTGCATTTTTCACCACAAAAAATATTTTTTATCTCTGAAAATCAATTTATTAACGTCAGAAAGCTGGAAACGTCTAAAAACGATTACTTTCGACGAATATAAGCGTTTTTAGACATTTTCGTAATTCTCGGAATAAAACTGCATTTTTCACGACAAATTTTTTTTTTTATCTCTGAAAATCAATTTATTAACGTCAGAGAGCTGGAAATGTCTAAAAACGTTCACTTTCAACGAATACGAGCGTTTTAGACATTTTCGTACTTCTCGGAATAAAACTGTATTTTTCACGACAAAAAATATTTTATATCTCTGGAAATAAATTTATTAACGTCAGAAAGCTGGAAACGTCTAAAATCGATCACTTTCGACGAATACAAGCGTTTTTAGACATTTTCGTACTTCTCGGAATAAAACTGCATTTTTCACGACAAAAAATATTTTTTATCTCTGAAAATAAATTTATTAACGTCAGAGAGCTGGAAATGTCTAAAAACGTTCACTTTCAACGAATACGAGCGTTTTTAGACATTTTCGTACTTCGCGGAATAAAACTGTATTTTTTACGTCAAAAAATATTTTATATCTCTGGAAATAAATTTATTAAAGTCAGAGAGCTGGAAACGTCTAAAACCGATGACTTTCAATGAACACAAGCGTTTTTAGACATGTTTGTACTTCTCGTACTAAAACTGTATTTTTCACGACAAAAAATATTTTTTATCTCAGAAAATAAATTTATTTACGTCAGAAAGCTGGAAACGTCTAAAAACGATCACTTTCGACGAATATAAGCGTTTTTAGACATTTTCGTACTTCTGGGAATAAAACTGTATTTTTCACGACAAAAAATATTTTATATCTCTGAAAATAAATTTATTAACGTCAGAGAGCTGGAAACGTCTAAAAACGTTCACTTTCAATGAATACGAGCGTTTTTAGGCATTTTCGTACTTCTCCGAATAAAACTGTATTTTTCACGACAAAAAATATTTTATATCTCTGGAAATAAATTTATTCTGGTCAGAAAGCTGGAAACGTCTAAAAACGATCACTTTCGACAAATACAAGCGTTTTTATACATTTTCTTACTTCTCGGACTAAAACTGCATTTTTCACAACAAAAAATATTTTATATCTCTGGAAATAAATTTATTAACGTCAGAGAGCTGGAAATGTCTAAAAACGTTTACTTTCAACGAATACGAGCGTTTTTAGTCATTTTCGTACTTCTCGGAATAAAACTGTATTTTTCACGACAATAAATATTTTATATCTCTCGAAATAAATTTATTAACGTCAGAGAGCTGGAAACGTCTAAAAACGATCACTTTCAATGAATACACGCGTCTTTAGACATTTTCGTACTTCTCGGAATAAAACAGTATTTTTCACGACAAAAAATATTTTTTATCTCTGAAAATAAATTTATTAACGTCAGAGAGCTCGAAATGTCTAAAAACGTTCACTTTCAACGAATACGAGCGTTTTTAGACATTTTCGTACTTAGCGGAATAAAACTGTATTTTTCACGTCAAAAAATATTTTATATCTCTGGAAATAAAATTATTAACGTCAGAGAACTGGAAACGTCTAAAAACGATGACTTTCAATGAATACAAGCGTTTTTAGACATTTTCGTACTTCTCGGAATAAAACTGTATTTTTCACGACAAAAAATATTTTATATCTCTCGAAATAAATTTATTAACGTCAGAGAGCTGGAAACGTCTAAAAACGATCACTTTCAATGAATACACGCGTCTTTAGACATTTTCGTACTTCTCGTACTAAAACTGTATTTTTCACGACAAAAAATATTTTTTATCTCTGAAAATAAATTTATTAACGTCAGAGAGCTGGAAATGTCTAAAAACGTTCAGTTTCAACGAATACGAGCGTTTTTAGACATTTTCGTACTTCTCGGAATAAAACTGTATTTTTAACTACAAAAAATATTTTTTATCGCTGAAAATAAATTTATTAACCTCAGAAAGCTGGAAACGTCTAAAAACGATTACTTTCGACGAATATAAGCGTTCTTAGACATTTTCGTACTTCTCGGAATAAAACAGTATTTTTCACGACAAAAAATATTTTTTATCTCTGAAAATGAATTTATTAACGTCAGAGAGCTCGAAATGTCTAAAAACGTTCACTTTCAACGAATACGAGCGTTTTAGACATTTTCGTACTTCTCGGAATAAAACAGTATTTTTCACGACAAAAAATATTTTTTATCTCTGAAAATCAATTTATTCAGGTCAGAAAGCTGGAAATGTCTAAAAACAACCACTTTCGACGAATACAAGCGTTTTTAGACATTTTCGTACTTCTCGGACTAAAACTGCATTTTTCACGACAAAAAATATATTTTATCTCTGAAAATAAATTTATTTACGTCAGAAAGCTGGAAACGTCTAAAAACGATCACTTTCGACGAATATAAGCGTTTTTAGACATTTTCGTACTTCTGGGAATAAAACTGTATTTTTCACGACAAAAAATATTTTATATCTCTGAAAATAAATTTGTTAACGTCAGAGAGCTTGAAATGTCTAAAAACGTTCACTTTCAACGAATACGAGCGTTTTTAGGCATTTTAGTACTTCTCCGAATAAAACTGTATTTTTCACGACAAAAAATATTTTATATCTCTGGAAATAAATTTATTCTGGTCAGAAAGCTGGAAACGTCTAAAAACGATCACTTTCTTCAAATACAAGCGTTTTTATACATTTTCGTACTTCTCGGACTAAAACTGTATTTTTCTCAACAAAAAATATTTTATATCTCTGGAAATAAATTTATTAACGTCAGAGAGCATTAATGTCTAAAAAGTTCACTTTCAACGAATACGAGCGTTTTTAGGCATTTTCGTACTTCTCCGAATAAAACTGTATTTTTCACGACAAAAAGTATTTTATATCTCTGGAAATAAATTTATTCTGGTCAGAAAGCTGGAAACGTCTAAAAACGATCACTTTCGACAAATACAAGCGTTTTTATACATTTTCGTACTTCTCGGACTAAAACTGCATTTTTCACAACAAAAAATATTTTATATCTCTGGAAATAAATTTATTCTGGTCAGAAAGCTGGAAACGTCTAAAAACGATCACTTTCGACAAATACGAGCGTTTTTAGACTTTTTCGTACTTCTCGGACTAAAACTGCATTTTTCACAACAAAAAATATTTTATATCTCTGGAAATAAATTTATTAACGTCAGAGAGCTGGAAATGTCTAAAAACGTTCACTTTCAACGAATACAAGCGTTTTTAGACATTTTCGTACTTCTCGGAATAAAACTGCATTTTTCACCACAAAAATATTTTTTATCTCTGAAAATCAATTTATTAACGTCAGAGAGCTGGAAATGTCTAAAAACGTTCACTTTCAACGAATACGAGCGTTTTAGACATTTTCGTACTTCTCGGAATAAAACTGTATTTTTCACGACAAAAAAAATTTATATCTCTGGAAATAAATTTATTAACGTCAGAGAGCTGGAAACGTCTAAAAACGATTAATTTCAACAAATACAAGCGTTTTTAGACATTTTCGTACTTCTCAGACTAAAACTGCATTTTTCAAAACAACAAATATTTTTTTATCTCTGAAAATAAATTTATTAACGTCAGAGAGCTGGAAACGTCTAAAAACGATTACTTTCGACGAATATAAGCGTTTTTACACATTTTCGTACTTCTCGGAATAAAACTGCATTTTTCACGACAATTTTTTTTTTTTATCTCTGAAAATCAATTTATTAACGTCAGAGAGCTGGAAATGTCTAAAAACGTTCACTTTCAACGAATACGAGCGTTTTTAGATATTTTTGTACTTCTCGGAATAAAACAGTATTTTTCACGACAAAAAATATTTGTTATCTCTGAAAATCAATTTATTCAGGTCAGAAAGCTGGAAATGTCTAAAAACAACCACTTTCGACGAATACAAGCGTTTTTAGACATTTTCGTACTTCTCGGACTAAAACTGCATTTTTCACGACAAAAAATATTTTATATCTCTGGAAATAAATTTATTCTGGTCAGAAAGCTGGACACGTCTAAAAACGATCACTTTCGACAAATACAAGCGTTTTTATACATTTTCGTACTTCTCGGACTAAAACTGCATTTTTCACAACAAAAAATATTTAATATCTCTGGAAATAAATTTATTAACGTCAGAGAGCTGGAAATGTCTAAAAACGTTCACTTTCAACGAATACAGGCGTTTTTAGACATTTTCGTACTTCTCGGACTAAAACTGCATTTTTCACCACAAAATATGTTTTTTATCTCTGGAAATAAATTTATTAACGTCAGAGAGCTGGAAATGTCTAAAAACGTTCACTTTCAACGAATACGAGCGTTTTAGACATTTTCGTACTTCTCGGAATAAAACTGTATTTTTCACCACAAAAAATATTTTATATCTCTGGAAATAAATTTATTAACGTCAGAGAGCTGGAAACGTCTAAAAACGATTACTTTCAACAAATACAAGCGTTTTTAGACATTTTCGTACTTCCCGGACTAAAACTGCATTTTTCACCACAAAATATGTTTTTTATCTCTGAAAATCAATTTATTAACGTCAGAGAGCTGGAAATGTCTAAAAACGTTCACTTTCAACGAATACGAGCGTTTTAGACATTTTCGTACTTCTCGGAATAAAACTGTATTTTTCACGACAAAAAATATTTTATATCTCTGTAAATAAATTTATTAACGTCAGAAAGCTGGAAACGTCTAAAATCGATAACTTTCGACGAATACAAGCGTTTTTAGACATTTTCGTACTTCTCGGAATAAAACTGCATTTTTCACGACAAAAAATATTTTTTATCTCTGAAAATAAATTTATTAACGTCAGAGAGCTGGAAATGTCTAAAAACGTTCACTTTCAACGAATACGAGCGTTTTTAGACATTTTCGTACTTCGCGGAATAAAACTGTATTTTTTACGTCAAAAAATATTTTATATCTCTGGAAATAAATTTATTAACGTCAGAGAGCTGGAAACGTCTAAAAACGATGACTTTCAATGAACACAAGCGTTTTTAGACATGTTTGTACTTCTCGTACTAAAACTGTATTTTTCACGACAAAAAATATTTTTTATCTCAGAAAATAAATCTATTTACGTCAGAAAGCTGGAAATGTCTAAAAACGATCACTTTCGACGAATATAAGCGTTTTTAGACATTTTCGTACTTCTGGGAATAAAACTGTATTTTTCACGACAAAAAATATTTTATATCTCTGGAAATAAATTTATTCTGGTCAGAAAGCTGGAAACGTCTAAAAACGATCACTTTCGACGAATACAAGCGTTTTTAGATATTTTCGTACTTCTCGGAATAAAACTGCATTTTTCACCACAAAAAATATTTTTTATCTCTGAAAATCAATTTATTAACGTCAGAGAGCTGGAAATGTCTAAAAACGTTCACTTTCAACGAATACGAGCGTTTTAGACATTTTCGTACTTCTCGGAATAAAACTGTATTTTTCACGACAAAAAATATTTTATATCTCTGGAAATAAATTTATTAACGTCAGAGAGCTGGAAACGTCTAAAAACGATTACTTTCAACAAATACAAGCGTTTTTAGACATTTTCGTACTTCTCGGACTAAAACTGCATTTTTCACAACAACAAATATTTTTTATCTCTGAAAATAAATTTATTAACGTCAGAGAGCTGGAAATGTCTAAAAACGTTCACTTTCAACGAATACGAGCGTTTTTAGGCATTTTCGTACTTCTCCGAATAAAACTGTATTTTTCACGACAATAAATATTTTATATCTCTGGAAATAAATTTATTCTGGTCAGAAAGCTGCAAACGTCTAAAAACGACCACTTTCGACAAATACAAGCGTTTTTAGACATTTTCGTACTTCTCGGACTAAAACTGCATTTTTCACCACAAAATATGTTTTTTATCTCTGAAAATCAATTTATTAACGTCAGAGAGCTGGAAATGTCTAAAAACGTTCACTTTCAACGAATACGAGCGTTTTAGACATTTTCGTACTTCTCGGAATAAAACTGTATTTTTCACGACAAAAAATATTTTTTATCTCTGAAAATCAATTTATTAACGTCAGAAAGCTGGAAATGTCTAAAGACGATTACTTTCGACGAATATAAGCGTTTTTAGACATTTTCGTACTTCTCGGAATAAAACTGCATTTTTCACGACAATTTTTTTTTTTAATCTCTGAAAATCAATTTATTAACGTCAGACAGCTGGAAATGTCTAAAAACGTTCACTTTCAACGAATACGAGCGTTTTTAGACATTTTTGTACTTCTCGGAATAAAACAGTATTTTTCACGACAAAAAAAAATTTTTATCTCTGAAAATCAATTTATTCAGGTCAGAAAGCTGGAAATGTCTAAAAACAACCACTTTCGACGAATACAAGCGTTTTTAGACATTTTCGTACGTCTCGGACTAAAACTGCATGTTTCACGACAAAAAATATTTTATATCTGTGGAAATAAATTTATTAACGTCAGAGAGCTGGAAATGTCTAAAAACGTTCACTTTCAACGAACACAAGCGTTTTTAGACATTTTGGTACTTCTCGGAATAAAACTGCATTTTTCACCACAAAAATATTTTTTATCTCTGAAAATCAATTTATTAACGTCAGAGAGCTGGAAATGTCTAAAAACGTTCACTTTCAACGAATACGAGCGTTTTAGACATTTTCGTACTTCTCGGAATAAAACTGTATTTTTCACGACAAAAAATATTTTATATCTCTGGAAATAAATTTATTAACGTCAGAAAGCTGGAAACGTCTAAAAACGATCACTTTCGACGAATACAAGCGTTTTTAGACATTTTCGTACTTCTCGGAATAAAATTGCATTTTTCACCACAAAAAATATTTTTTATCTCTGAAAATCAATTTATTAACGTCAGAAAGCTGGAAACGTCTAAAAACGATTACTTTCGACGAATATAAGCGTTTTTAGACATTTTCGTAATTCTCGGAATAAAACTGCATTTTTCACGACAAATTTTTTTTTTTATCTCTGAAAATCAATTTATTAACGTCAGAGAGCTGGAAATGTCTAAAAACGTTCACTTTCAACGAATACGAGCGTTTTAGACATTTTCGTACTTCTCGGAATAAAACTGTATTTTTCACGACAAAAAATATTTTATATCTCTGGAAATAAATTTATTAACGTCAGAAAGCTGGAAACGTCTAAAATCGATCACTTTCGACGAATACAAGCGTTTTTAGACATTTTCGTACTTCTCGGAATAAAACTGCATTTTTCACGACAAAAAATATTTTTTATCTCTGAAAATAAATTTATTAACGTCAGAGAGCTGGAAATGTCTAAAAACGTTCACTTTCAACGAATACGAGCGTTTTTAGACATTTTCGTACTTCGCGGAATAAAACTGTATTTTTTACGTCAAAAAATATTTTATATCTCTGGAAATAAATTTATTAAAGTCAGAGAGCTGGAAACGTCTAAAACCGATGACTTTCAATGAACACAAGCGTTTTTAGACATGTTTGTACTTCTCGTACTAAAACTGTATTTTTCACGACAAAAAATATTTTTTATCTCAGAAAATAAATTTATTTACGTCAGAAAGCTGGAAACGTCTAAAAACGATCACTTTCGACGAATATAAGCGTTTTTAGACATTTTCGTACTTCTGGGAATAAAACTGTATTTTTCACGACAAAAAATATTTTATATCTCTGAAAATAAATTTATTAACGTCAGAGAGCTGGAAACGTCTAAAAACGTTCACTTTCAATGAATACGAGCGTTTTTAGGCATTTTCGTACTTCTCCGAATAAAACTGTATTTTTCACGACAAAAAATATTTTATATCTCTGGAAATAAATTTATTCTGGTCAGAAAGCTGGAAACGTCTAAAAACGATCACTTTCGACAAATACAAGCGTTTTTATACATTTTCTTACTTCTCGGACTAAAACTGCATTTTTCACAACAAAAAATATTTTATATCTCTGGAAATAAATTTATTAACGTCAGAGAGCTGGAAATGTCTAAAAACGTTTACTTTCAACGAATACGAGCGTTTTTAGTCATTTTCGTACTTCTCGGAATAAAACTGTATTTTTCACGACAATAAATATTTTATATCTCTCGAAATAAATTTATTAACGTCAGAGAGCTGGAAACGTCTAAAAACGATCACTTTCAATGAATACACGCGTCTTTAGACATTTTCGTACTTCTCGGAATAAAACAGTATTTTTCACGACAAAAAATATTTTTTATCTCTGAAAATAAATTTATTAACGTCAGAGAGCTCGAAATGTCTAAAAACGTTCACTTTCAACGAATACGAGCGTTTTTAGACATTTTCGTACTTAGCGGAATAAAACTGTATTTTTCACGTCAAAAAATATTTTATATCTCTGGAAATAAAATTATTAACGTCAGAGAACTGGAAACGTCTAAAAACGATGACTTTCAATGAATACAAGCGTTTTTAGACATTTTCGTACTTCTCGGAATAAAACTGTATTTTTCACGACAAAAAATATTTTATATCTCTCGAAATAAATTTATTAACGTCAGAGAGCTGGAAACGTCTAAAAACGATCACTTTCAATGAATACACGCGTCTTTAGACATTTTCGTACTTCTCGTACTAAAACTGTATTTTTCACGACAAAAAATATTTTTTATCTCTGAAAATAAATTTATTAACGTCAGAGAGCTGGAAATGTCTAAAAACGTTCAGTTTCAACGAATACGAGCGTTTTTAGACATTTTGGTACTTCTCGGAATAAAACTGTATTTTTAACTACAAAAAATATTTTTTATCTCTGAAAATAAATTTATTAACCTCAGAAAGCTGGAAACGTCTAAAAACGATTACTTTCGACGAATATAAGCGTTCTTAGACATTTTCGTACTTCTCGGAATAAAACAGTATTTTTCACGACAAAAAATATTTTTTATCTCTGAAAATGAATTTATTAACGTCAGAGAGCTCGAAATGTCTAAAAACGTTCACTTTCAACGAATACGAGCGTTTTTAGACATTTTCGTACTTAGCGGAATAAAACTGTATTTTTCACGTCAAAAAATATTTTATATCTCTGCTGGAAATAAATTTATTAACGTCAGAGAACTGGAAACGTCTAAAAACGATGACTTTCAATGAATACAAGCGTTTTTAGACATTTTCGTACTTCTCGTACTAAAACTGGATTTTTCACGACAAAAAATATTTTTTATCTCTGAAAATAAATTTATTAACGTCAGAAAGCTGGAAACGTCTAAAAACGATCACTTTCAATGAATACGAGCGTTTTAGACATTTTCGTACTTCTCGGAATAAAACTGTATTTTTCACGACAAAAAATATTTTTTATCTCTGAAAATCAATTTATTCAGGTCAGAAAGCTGGAAATGTCTAAAAACAACCACTTTCGACGAATACAAGCGTTTTTAGACATTTTCGTACTTCTCGGACTAAAACTGTATTTTTCACGACAAAAAATATTTTTTATCTCTGAAAATAAATTTATTTACGTCAGAAAGCTGGAAATGTCTAAAAACGATCACTTTCGACGAATATAAGCGTTTTTAGACATTTTCGTACTTCTGGGAATAAAACTGTATTTTTCACGACAAAAAATATTTTATATCTCTGGAAATAAATTTATTAACGTCAGAGAGCTGGAAATGTCTAAAAACGTTCACTTTCAACGAATACGAGCGTTTTTAGGCATTTTCTTACTTCTCGGAATAAAACTGCATTTTTCACCACAAAAAATATTTTTTATCTCTGAAAATCAATTTATTAACGTCAGAGAGCTGGAAATGTCTAAAAACGTTCACTTTCAACGAATACGAGCGTTTTAGACATTTTCGTACTTCTCGGAATAAAACTGCATTTTTTCACCACAAAAAATATTTTATATCTCTGGAAATAAATTTATTAACGTCAGAGAGCTGGAAACGTCTAAAAACGATTACTTTCAACAAATACAAGCGTTTTTAGACATTTTCGTACTTCTCGGACTAAAACTGCATTTTTCACAACAACAAATATTTTTTATCTCTGAAAATAAATTTATTAACGTCAGAGAGCTGGAAATGTCTAAAAACGTTCACTTTCAACGAATACGAGCGTTTTTAGGCATTTACGTACTTCTCCGAATAAAACTGTATTTTTCACGACAATAAATATTTTATATCTCTGGAAATAAATTTATTCTGGTCAGAAAGCTGCAAACGTCTAAAAACGACCACTTTCGACAAATACAAGCGTTTTTAGACATTTTCGTACTTCTCGGACTAAAACTGCATTTTTCACCACAAAATATGTTTTTTATCTCTGAAAATCAATTTATTAACGTCAGAGAGCTGGAAATGTCTAAAAACGTTCACTTTCAACGAATACGAGCGTTTTAGACATTTTCGTACTTCTCGGAATAAAACTGTATTTTTCACGACAAAAAATATTTTATATCTCTGGAAATAAATTTATTAACGTCAGAAAGCTGGAAACGTCTAAAAACGATCACTTTCGACGAATACAAGCGTTTTTAGACATTTTCGTACTTCTCGGAATAAAATTGCATTTTTCACCACAAAAAATATTTTTTATCTCTGAAAATCAATTTATTAACGTCAGAAAGCTGGAAACGTCTAAAAACGATTACTTTCGACGAATATAAGCGTTTTTAGACATTTTCGTAATTCTCGGAATAAAACTGCATTTTTCACGACAAATTTTTTTTTTTATCTCTGAAAATCAATTTATTAACGTCAGAGAGCTGGAAATGTCTAAAAACGTTCACTTTCAACGAATACGAGCGTTTTAGACATTTTCGTACTTCTCGGAATAAAACTGTATTTTTCACGACAAAAAATATTTTATATCTCTGGAAATAAATTTATTAACGTCAGAAAGCTGGAAACGTCTAAAATCGATCACTTTCGACGAATACAAGCGTTTTTAGACATTTTCGTACTTCTCGGAATAAAACTGCATTTTCACGACAAAAAATATTTTTTATCTCTGAAAATAAATTTATTAACGTCAGAGAGCTGGAAATGTCTAAAAACGTTCACTTTCAACGAATACGAGCGTTTTTAGACATTTTCGTACTTCGCGGAATAAAACTGTATTTTTTACGTCAAAAAATATTTTATATCTCTGGAAATAAATTTATTAACGTCAGAGAGCTGGAAACGTCTAAAACCGATGACTTTCAATGAACACAAGCGTTTTTAGACATGTTTGTACTTCTCGTACTAAAACTGTATTTTTCACGACAAAAAATATTTTTTATCTCAGAAAATAAATTTATTTACGTCAGAAAGCTGGAAACGTCTAAAAACGATCACTTTCGACGAATATAAGCGTTTTTAGACATTTTCGTACTTCTGGGAATAAAACTGTATTTTTCACGACAAAAAATATTTTATATCTCTGAAAATAAATTTATTAACGTCAGAGAGCTGGAAACGTCTAAAAACGTTCACTTTCAACGAATACGAGCGTTTTTAGGCATTTTCGTACTTCTCCGAATAAAACTGTATTTTTCACGACAAAAAATATTTTATATCTCTGGAAATAAATTTATTCTGGTCAGAAAGCTGGAAACGTCTAAAAACGATCACTTTCGACAAATACAAGCGTTTTTATACATTTTCGTACTTCTCGGACTAAAACTGCATTTTTCACAACAAAAAATATTTTATATCTCTGGAAATAAATTTATTAACGTCAGAGAGCTGGAAATGTCTAAAAACGTTTACTTTCAACGAATACGAGCGTTTTTAGTCATTTTCGTACTTCTCGGAATAAAACTGTATTTTTCATGACAATAAATATTTTATATCTCTCGAAATAAATTTATTAACGTCAGAGAGCTGGAAACGTCTAAAAACGATCACTTTCAATGAATACACGCGTCTTTAGACATTTTCGTACTTCTCGTACTAAAACTGTATTTTTCACGACAAAAAATATTTTTTATCTCTGAAAATAAATTTATTAACGTCAGAGAGCTGGAAATGTCTAAAAACGTTCAGTTTCAACGAATACGAGCGTTTTTAGACATTTTCGTACTTCTCGGAATAAAACTGTATTTTTAACGACAAAAAATATTTTTTATCTCTGAAAATAAATTTATTAACCTCAGAAAGCTGGAAACGTCTAAAAACGATTACTTTCGACGAATATAAGCGTTCTTAGACATTTTCGTACTTCTCGGAATAAAACAGTATTTTTCACGACAAAAAATATTTTTTATCTCTGAAAATAAATTTATTAACGTCAGAGAGCTCGAAATGTCTAAAAACGTTCACTTTCAACGAATACGAGCGTTTTTAGACATTTTCGTACTTAGCGGAATAAAACTGTATTTTTCACGTCAAAAAATATTTTATATCTCTGGAAATAAAATTATTAACGTCAGAGAACTGGAAACGTCTAAAAACGATGACTTTCAATGAATACAAGCGTTTTTAGACATTTTCGTACTTCTCGGAATAAAACTGTATTTTTCACGACAAAAAATATTTTATATCTCTCGAAATAAATTTATTAACGTCAGAGAGCTGGAAACGTCTAAAAACGATCACTTTCAATGAATACACGCGTCTTTAGACATTTTCGTACTTCTCGTACTAAAACTGTATTTTTCACGACAAAAAATATTTTTTATCTCTGAAAATAAATTTATTAACGTCAGAGAGCTGGAAATGTCTAAAAACGTTCAGTTTCAACGAATACGAGCGTTTTTAGACATTTTCGTACTTCTCGGAATAAAACTGTATTTTTAACGACAAAAAATATTTTTTATCTCTGAAAATAAATTTATTAACCTCAGAAAGCTGGAAACGTCTAAAAACGATTACTTTCGACGAATATAAGCGTTCTTAGACATTTTCGTACTTCTCGGAATAAAACAGTATTTTTCACGACAAAAAATATTTTTTATCTCTGAAAATAAATTTATTAACGTCAGAGAGCTCGAAATGTCTAAAAACGTTCACTTTCAACGAATACGAGCGTTTTTAGACATTTTCGTACTTAGCGGAATAAAACTGTATTTTTCACGTCAAAAAATATTTTATATCTCTGGAAATAAATTTATTAACGTCAGAGAACTGGAAACGTCTAAAAACGATGACTTTCAATGAATACAAGCGTTTTTAGACATTTTCGTACTTCTCGTACTAAAACTGTATTTTTCACGACAAAAAATATTTTTTATCTCTGAAAATAAATTTATTAACGTCAGAAAGCTGGAAACGTCTAAAAACGATCACTTTCAATGAATACAAGCGTTTTTAGACATTTTCGTACTTCTCGGACTAAAACTGCATTTTTCACGACAAAAAATATTTTTTATCTCTGAAAATAAATTTATTTACGTCAGAAAGCTGGAAACGTCTAAAAACGATCACTTTCGACGAATATAAGCGTTTTTAGACATTTTCGTACTTCTGGGAATAAAACTGTATTTTCCACGACAAAAAATATTTTATATCTCTGAAAATAAATTTATTAACGTCAGAGAGCTGGAAATGTCTAAAAACGTTCACTTTCAACGAATACGAGCGTTTTTAGGCATTTTCTTACTTCTCCGAATAAAACTGTATTTTTCACGACAAAAAATATTTTATATTTCTGGAAATAAATTTATTAACGTCAGAGAGCTGGAAATGTCTAAAAACGTTCACTTTCAACGAATACAAGCGTTTTTAGACATTTTCGTACTTCTCGGAATAAAACTGCATTTTTTCACCACAAAAAATATTTTTTATCTCTGAAAATCAATTTATTAACGTCAGAGAGCTGGAAATGTCTAAAAGCGTTCACTTTCAATGAATACGAGCGTTTTAGACATTTTCGTACTTCTCGGAATAAAACTGTATTTTTCACGACAAAAAATATTTTATATCTCTGGAAATAAATTTATTAACGTCAGAAAGCTGGAAACGTCTAAAAACGATCACTTTCGACGAATACAAGCATTTTTAGACATTTTCGCACTTCTCGGAATAAAACTGCATTTTTCACCACAAAAAATATTTTTTATCTCTGAAAATCAATTTATTAACGTCAGAAAGCTGGAAACGTCTAAAGACGATTACTTTCGACGAATATAAGCGTTTTTAGACATTTTCGTACTTCTCGGAATAAAACTGCATTTTTCACGACAAAATTTTTTTATAATCTCTGAAAATCAATTTATTAACGTCAGAGAGCTGGAAATGTCTAAAAAGTTCACTTTCAACGAATACGAGCGTTTTTAGACATTTTTGTACTTCTCGGAATAAAACAGTATTTTTCACGACAAAAAATATTTTTTATCTCTGAAAATCAATTTATTCAGGTCAGAAAGCTGGAATTGTCTAAAAACAACCACTTTCGACGAATACAAGCGTTTTTAGACATTTTCGTACTTCTCGGACTAAAACTGCATTTTTCACGACAAAAAATATATGTTATCTCTGAAAATAAATTTATTTACGTCAGAAAGCTGGAAATGTCTAAAAAGTTCACTTTCAACGAATACGAGCGTTTTTAGGCATTTTCGTACTTCTCCGTATAAAACTGTATTTTTCACGACAAAAAGTATTATATATCTTTGGAAATAAATTTATTCTGGTCAGAAAGATGGAAACGTCTAAAAACGATCACTTTCGACAAATACAAGCGTTTTTATACATTTTCGTACTTCTCGGACTAAAACTGCATTTTTCACGACAAAATTTTTTTTTTAATCTCTAAAAATCAATTTATTAACGTCAGAGAGCTGGAAATGTCTAAAAACGTTCACTTTCAACGAATACGAGCGTTTTTAGGCATTTTCTTACTTCTCGGACTAAAACTGCATTTTTCACAACAAAAAATATTTTATATCTCTGGAAATAAATTTATTAACGTCAGAGAGCTGGAAATGTCTAAAAACGTTCACTTTCAACGAATACAAGCGTTTTTAGACATTTTCGTACTTCTCGGAATAAAACTGCATTTTTCACCACAAAAATATTTTTTATCTCTGAAAATCAATTTATTAACGTCAGAGAGCTGGAAATATCTAAAAACGTTCACTTTCAACGAATACGAGCGTTTTAGACATTTTCGTACTTCTCGGAATAAAACTGTATTTTTCACGACAAAAAAAATTTATATCTCTGGAAATAAATTTATTAACGTCAGAGAGCTGGAAACGTCTAAAAACGATTAATTTCAACAAATACAAGCGTTTTTAGACATTTTCGTACTTCTCGGACTAAAACTGCATTTTTCAAAACAACAAATATTTTTTTATCTCTGAAAATAAATTTATTAACGTCAGAGAGCTGGAAATGTCTAAAAACGTTCACTTTCAACGAATACGAGCGTTTTTAGGCATTTTCGTACTTCTCCGAATAAAACTGTATTTTTCACGACAAAAAATATTTTATATCTCTGGAAATAAATTTATTCTGGTCAGAAAGCTGGAAACGTCTAAAAACGATCACTTTCGACAAATACAAGCGTTTTTATACATTTTCGTACTTCTCGGACTAAAACTGCATTTTTCACAACAAAAAATATTTAAAATCTCTGGAAATAAATTTATTAATGTCAGAGAGCTGGAAATGTCTAAAAACGTTCACTTTCAACGAATACAGGCGTTTTTAGACATTTTCGTACTTCTCGGACTAAAACTGCATTTTTCACAACAAAATATGTTTTTTATCTCTGAAAATCAATTTATTAACGTCAGAGAGCTGGAAATGTCTAAAAACGTTCACCTTCAACGAATACGAGCGTTTTAGACATTTTCGTACTTCTCGGAATAAAACTGTATTTTTCACGACAAAAAATATTTTATATCTCTGGAAATAAATTTATTAACGTCAGAAAGCTGGAAACGTCTAAAATCGATAACTTTCGACGAATACAAGCGTTTTTAGACATTTTCGTACTTCTCGGACTAAAACTGCATTTTTCACAACAAAAAATATTTAATATCTCTGGAAATAAATTTATTAACGTCAGAGAGCTGGAAATGTCTAAAAACGTTCACTTTCAACGAATACGAGCGTTTTAGACATTTTCGTACTTCTCGGAATAAAACTGTATTTTTCACCACAAAAAATATTTTATATCTCTGGAAATAAATTTATTAACGTCAGAGAGCTGGAAACGTCTAAAAACGATTACTTTCAACAAATACAAGCGTTTTTAGACATTTTCGTACTTCTCGGACTAAAACTGCATTTTTCACCACAAAATATGTTTTTTATCTCTGAAAATCAATTTATTAACGTCAGAGAGCTGGAAATGTCTAAAAACGTTCACTTTCAACGAATACGAGCGTTTTAGACATTTTCGTACTTCTCGGAATAAAACTGTATTTTTCACGACAAAAAATATTTTATATCTCTGGAAATAAATTTATTAACGTCAGAAAGCTGGAAACGTCTAAAATCGATAACTTTCGACGAATACAAGCGTTTTTAGACATTTTCGTACTTCTCGGAATAAAACTGCATTTTTCACGACAAAAAATATTTTTTATCTCTGAAAATAAATTTATTAACGTCAGAGAGCTGGAAATGTCTAAAAACGTTCACTTTCAACGAATACGAGCGTTTTTAGACATTTTCGTACTTCGCGGAATAAAACTGTATTTTTTACGTCAAAAAATATTTTATATCCCTGGAAATAAATTTATTAACGTCAGAGAGCTGGAAACGTCTAAAAATGATGACTTTCAATGAACACAAGCGTTTTTAGACATGTTTGTACTTCTCGTACTAAAACTGTATTTTTCACGACAAAAAATATTTTATATCTCTGGAAATAAATTTATTCTGGTCAGAAAGCTGGAAACGTCTAAAAACGATCACTTTCGACGAATACAAGCGTTTTTAGATATTTTCGTACTTCTCGGAATAAAACTGCATTTTTCACCACAAAAAATATTTTTTATCTCTGAAAATCAATTTATTAACGTCAGATAGCTGGAAATGTCTAAAAACGTTCACTTTCAACGAATACGAGCGTTTTAGACATTTTCGTACTTCTCGGAATAAAACTGTATTTTTCACGACAAAAAATATTTTATATCTCTGGAAATAAATTTATTAACGTCAGAGAGCTGGAAACGTCTAAAAACGATTACTTTCAACAAATACAAGCGTTTTTAGATATTTTCGTACTTCTCGGACTAAAACTGCATTTTTCACAACAACAAATATTTTTTATCTCTGAAAATAAATTTATTAACGTCAGAGAGCTGGAAATGTCTAAAAACGTTCACTTTCAACGAATACGAGCGTTTTTAGGCATTTTCGTACTTCTCCGAATAAAACTGTATTTTTCACGACAATAAATATTTTATATCTCTGGAAATAAATTTATTCTGGTCAGAAAGCTGCAAACGTCTAAAAACGACCACTTTCGACAAATACAAGCGTTTTTAGACATTTTCGTACTTCTCGGACTAAAACTGCATTTTTCACCACAAAATATGGATTTATCTCTGAAAATCAATTTATTACCGTCAGAGAGCTGGAAATGTCTAAAAACGTTCACTTTCAACGAATACGAGCGTTTTAGACATTTTCGTACTTCTCGGAATAAAACTGTATTTTTCACGACAAAAAATATTTTTTATCTCTGAAAATCAATTTATTAACGTCAGAAAGCTGGAAATGTCTAAAGACGATTACTTTCGACGAATATAAGCGTTTTTAGACATTTTCGTACTTCTCGGAATAAAACTGCATTTTTCACGACAAATTTTTTTTTTAATCTCTGAAAATCAATTTATTAACGTCAGAGAGCTGGAAATGTCTAAAAACGTTCACTTTCAACGAATACAAGCGTTTTTAGACATTTTCGTACTTCTCGGAATAAAATTGCATTTTTCAACACAAAAATATTTTTTATCTCTGAAAATCAATTTATTAACGTCAGAGAGCTGGAAATGTCTAAAAACGTTCACTTTCAACGAATACGAGCGTTTTAGACATTTTCGTACTTCTCGGAATAAAACTGTATTTTTCACGACAAAAAATATTTTATATCTCTGGAAATAAATTTATTAACGTCAGAAAGCTGGAAACGTCCAAAAACGATCACTTTCGACGAATACAAGCGTTTTTAGACATTTTCGTACTTCTCGGAATAAATTTGCATTTTTCACCTCAAAAAATATTTTTTATCTCTGAAAATCAATTTATTAACGTCAGAAAGCTGGAAACGTCTAAAAACGATTACTTTCGACGAATATAAGCGTTTTTAGACATTTTCGTAATTCTCGGAATAAAACTGCATTTTTCACGACAAATTTTTTTTTTTATCTCTGAAAATCAATTTATTAACGTCAGAGAGCTGGAAATGTCTAAAAACGTTCACTTTCAACGAATACGAGCGTTTTTAGATATTTTTGTACTTCTCGGAATAAAATAGTATTTTTCACGACAAAAAATATTTTTTATCTCTGAAAATCAATTTATTCAGGTCAGAAAGCTGGAAACGTCTAAAAACGATCACTTTCAACGAATACGAGCGTTTTAGACATTTTCGTACTTCTCGGAATAAAACTGTATTTTTCACGACAAAAAATATTTTATATCTCTGGAAATAAATTTATTAACGTCAGAGAGCTGGAAACGTCTAAAAACGATTACTTTCAACAAATACAAGCGTTTTTAGACATTTTCGTACTTCTCGGACTAAAATTGCATTTTTCACCACAAAATATGTTTTTTATCTCTGAAAATCAATTTATTAACGTCAGAGAGCTGGAAATGTCTAAAAACGTTCACTTTCAACGAATACGAGCGTTTTAGACATTTTCGTACTTCTCGGAATAAAACTGTATTTTTCACGACAAAAAATATTTTATATCTCTGGAAATAAATTTATTAACGTCAGAAAGCTGGAAACGTCTAAAATCGATCACTTTCGACGAATACAAGCGTTTTTAGACATTTTCGTACTTCTCGGAATAAAACTGCATTTTTCACGACGAAAAATATTTGTTATCTCTGAAAATAAATTTATTAACGTCAGAGAGCTGGAAATGTCTAAAAACGTTCACTTTCAACGAATACGAGCGTTTTTAGACATTTTCGTACTTCGCGGAATAAAACTGTATTTTTTACGTCAAAAAATATTTTATATCTCTGGAAATAAATTTATTAACGTCAGAGAGCTGGAAACGTCTAAAACCGATGACTTTCAATGAACACAAGCGTTTTTAGACATGTTTGTACTTCTCGTACTAAAACTGTATTTTTCACGACAAAAAATATTTTTTATCTCAGAAAATAAATTTATTTACGTCAGAAAGCTGGAAACGTCTAAAAACGATCACTTTCGACGAATATAAGCGTTTTTAGACATTTTCGTACTTCTGGGAATAAAACTGTATTTTTCACGACAAAAAATATTTTATATCTCTGAAAATAAATTTATTAACGTCAGAGAGCTGGAAACGTCTAAAAACGTTCACTTTCAACGAATACGAGCGTTTTTAGGCATTTTCGTACTTCTCCGAATAAAACTGTATTTTTCACGACAAAAAATATTTTATATCTCTGGAAATAAATTTATTAACGTCAGAAAGCTGGAAACGTCTAAAATCGATAACTTTCGACGAATACAAGCGTTTTTAGACATTTTCGTACTTCTCGGAATAAAACTGCATTTTTCACGACAATTTTTTTTTTTAATCTCTGAAAATCAATTTATTAACGTCAGAGAGCTGGAAATGTCTAAAAACGTTCACTTTCAACGAATACGAGCGTTTTTAGACATTTTTGTACTTCTCGGAATAAAACAGTATTTTTCACGACAAAAAATATTTTTTATCTCTGAAAATCAATTTATTCAGGTCAGAAAGCTGGAAATGTCTAAAAACAACCACTTTCGACGAATACAAGCGTTTTTAGACATTTTCGTACGTCTCTGACTAAAACTGCATGTTTCACGACAAAAAATATTTTATATCTCTGGAAATAAATTTATTAACGTCAGAGAGCTGGAAATGTCTAAAAACGTTCACTTTCAACGAATACAAGCGTTTTTAGACATTTTCGTACTTCTCGGAATAAAACTGCATTTTTCACCACAAAAATATTTTTTATCTCTGAAAATCAATTTATTAACGTCAGAGAGCTGGAAATGTCTAAAAACGTTCACTTTCAACGAATACGAGCGTTTTAGACATTTTCGTACTTCTCGGAATAAAACAGTATTTTTCACGACAAAAAATATTTTTTATCTCTGAAAATCAATTTATTCAGGTCAGAAAGCTGGAAATGTCTAAAAACAACCACTTTCGACGAATACAAGCGTTTTTAGACATTTTCGTACTTCTCGGACTAAAACTGCATTTTTCACGACAAAAAATATATGTTATCTCTGAAAATAAATTTATTTACGTCAGAAAGCTGGAAATGTCTAAAAAGTTCACTTTCAACGAATACGAGCGTTTTTAGGCATTTTCGTACTTCTCCGAATAAAACTGTATTTTTCACGACAAAAAGTATTATATATCTTTGGAAATAAATTTATTCTGGTCAGAAAGATGGAAACGTCTAAAAACGATCACTTTCGACAAATACAAGCGTTTTTATACATTTTCGTACTTCTCGGACTAAAACTGCATTTTTCACGACAAATTTTTTTTTTTAATCTCTAAAAATCAATTTATTAACGTCAGAGAGCTGGAAATGTCTAAAAACGTTCACTTTCAACGAATACGAGCGTTTTTAGGCATTTTAGTACTTCTCCGAATAAAACTGTATTTTTCACGACAAAAAATATTTTATATCTCTGGAAATAAATTTATTCTGGTCAGAAAGCTGGAAACGTCTAAAAACGATCACTTTCGACAAATACGAGCGTTTTTAGACATTTTCGTACTTCTCGGACTAAAACTGCATTTTTCACAACAAAAAATATTTTATATCTCTGGAAATAAATTTATTAACGTCAGAGAGCTGGAAATGTCTAAAAACGTTCACTTTCAACGAATACGAGCGTTTTAGACATTTTCGTACTTCTCGGAATAAAACTGTATTTTTCACGACAAAAAAAAATTATATGTCTGGAAATAAATTTATTAACGTCAGAGAGCTGGAAACGTCTAAAAACGATTAATTTCAACAAATACAAGCGTTTTTAGACATTTTCGTACTTCTCGGACTAAAACTGCATTTTTCAAAACAACAAATATTTTTTTATCTCTGAAAATAAATTTATTAACGTCAGAGAGCTGGAAATGTCTAAAAACGTTCACTTTCAACGAACACGAGCGTTTTTAGGCATTTTCGTACTTCTCCGAATAAAACTGTATTTTTCACGACAATAAATATTTTATATCTCTGGAAATAAATTTATTCTGGTCAGAAAGCTGGAAACGTCTAAAAACGATCACTTTCGACAAATACGAGCGTTTTTAGACATTTTCGTACTTCTCGGACTAAAACTGCATTTTTCACAACAAAAAATATTTTATATCTCTGGAAATAAATTTATTAACGTCAGAGAGCTGGAAATGTCTAAAAACGTTCACTTTCCACGAATACAAGCGTTTTTAGACATTTTCGTACTTCTCGGAATAAAACTGCATTTTTCACCACAAAAATATTTTTTATCTCTGAAAATCAATTTATTAACGTCAGAGAGCTGGAAATGTCTAAAAACGTTCACTTTCAACGAATACGAGCGTTTTAGACATTTTCGTACTTCTCGGAATAAAACTGTATTTTTCACGACAAAAAATATTTTATATCTCTGGAAATAAATTTATTAACGTCAGAAAGCTGGAAACGTCTAAAAACGATCACTTTCGACGAATACAAGCGTTTTTAGACATTTTCGTACTTCTCGGAATAAAATTGCATTTTTCACCACAAAAAATATTTTTTATCTCTGAAAATCAATTTATTAACGTCAGAAAGCTGGAAACGTCTAAAAACGATTACTTTCGACGAATATAAGCGTTTTTAGACATTTTCGTACTTCTCGGAATAAAACTGTATTTTTCACGACAAAAAATATTTTATATCTCTGGAAATAAATTTATTAACGTCAGAAAGCTGGAAACGTCTAAAAACGATCACTTTCGACGAATACGAGCGTTTTTAGATATTTTTGTACTTCTCGGAATAAAACAGTATTTTTCACGACAAAAAATATTTTTTATCTCTGAAAATCAATTTGTTCAGGTCAGAAAGCTGGAAATGTCTAAAAACAACCACTTTCGACGAATACAAACGTTTTTAGACATTTTCGTACTTCTCGGACTAAAACTGCATTTTTCACGACAAAAAATATTTTTTATCTCTGAAAATAAATTTATTAACGTCAGAGAGCTGGAAATGTCTAAAAACGTTCACTTTCAACGAATACGAGCGTTTTTAGGCATTTTCGTACTTCTCCGAATAAAACTGTATTTTTCACGACAAAAAATATTTTATATCTCTGGAAATAAATTTATTCTGGTCAGAAAGCTGGAAACGTCTAAAAACGATCACTTTCGACAAATACAAGCGTTTTTATACATTTTCGTACTTCTCGGACTAAAACTGCATTTTTCACAACAAAAAATATTTAATATCTCTGGAAATAAATTTATTAACGTCAGAGAGCTGGAAATGTCTAAAAAACGTTCACTTTCAACGAATACAGGCGTTTTTAGACATTTTCGTACTTCTCGGACTAAAACTGCATTTTTCACCACAAAATATGTTTTTTATCTCTGAAAATCAATTTATTTACGTCAGATAGCTGGAAATGTCTAAAAACGTTCACTTTCAACGAATACGAGCGTTTTAGACATTTTCGTACTTCTCGGAATAAAACTGTATTTTTCACCACAAAAAATATTTTATATCTCTGGAAATAAATTTATTAACGTCAGAGAGCTGGAAACGTCTAAAAACGATTACTTTCAACAAATACAAGCGTTTTTAGACATTTTCGTACTTCTCGGACTAAAACTGCATTTTTCACCACAAAATATGTTTTTTATCTCTGAAAATCAATTTATTAACGTCAGAGAGATGGAAATGTCTAAAAACGTTCACTTTCAACGAATACGAGCGTTTTAGACATTTTCGTACTTCTCGGAATAAAACTGTATTTTTCACGACAAAAAATATTTTATATGTCTGGAAATAAATTTATTAACGTCAGAAAGCTGGAAACGTCTAAAATCGATAACTTTCGACGAATACAAGCGTTTTTAGACATTTTCGTACTTCTCGGAATAAAACTGCATTTTTCACGACAAAAAATATTTTTTATCTCTGAAAATAAATTTATTAACGTCAGAGAGCTGGAAATGTCTAAAAACGTTCACTTTCAACGAATACGAGCGTTTTTAGACATTTTCGTACTTCGCGGAATAAAACTGTATTTTTTACGTCAAAAAATATTTTATATCTCTGAGAAATAAATTTATTAACGTCAGAGAGCTGGAAACGTCTAAAACCGATGACTTTCAATGAACACAAGCGTTTTTAGACATGTTTGTACTTCTCGTACTAAAACTGTATTTTTCACGACAAAAAATATTTTTTATCTCAGAAAATAAATTTATTTACGTCAGAAAGCTGGAAACGTCTAAAAACGATCACTTTCGACGAATATAAGCGTTTTTAGACATTTTCGTACTTCTGGGAATAAAACTGTATTTTTCACGACAAAAAATATTTTATATCTCTGAAAATAAATTTATTAACGTCAGAGAGCTGGAAACGTCTAAAAACGTTCACTTTCAACGAATACGAGCGTTTTTAGGCATTTTCGTACTTCTCCGAATAAAACTGTATTTTTCACGACAAAAAATATTTTATATCTCTGGAAATAAATTTATTAACGTCAGAAAGCTGGAAACGTCTAAAATCGATAACTTTCGACGAATACAAGCGTTTTTAGACATTTTCGTACTTCTCGGAATAAAACTGCAGTTTTCACGACAATTTTTTTTTTTAATCTCTGAAAATCAATTTATTAACGTCAGAGAGCTGGAAATGTCTAAAAACGTTCACTTTCAACGAATACGAGCGTTTTTAGACATTTTTGTACTTCTCGGAATAAAACAGTATTTTTCACGACAAAAAATATTTTTTATCTCTGAAAATCAATTTATTCAGGTCAGAAAGCTGGAAATGTCTAAAAACAACCACTTTCGACGAATACAAGCGTTTTTAGACATTTTCGTACGTCTCGGACTAAAACTGCATGTTTCACGACAAAAAATATTTTATATCTCTGGAAATAAATTTATTAACGTCAGAGAGCTGGAAATGTCTAAAAACGTTCACTTTCAACGAATACAAGCGTTTTTAGACATTTTCGTACTTCTCGGAATAAAACTGCATTTTTCACCACAAAAATATTTTTTATCTCTGAAAATCAATTTATTAACTTCAGAGAGCTGGAAATGTCTAAAAACGTTCACTTTCAACGAATACGAGCGTTTTAGACATTTTCGTACTTCTCGGAATAAAACTGTATTTTTCACGACAAAAAATATTTTATATCTCTGGAAATCAATTTATTAACGTCAGAAAGCTGGAAACGTCTAAAAACGATTACTGTCGACGAATATAAGCGTTTTTAGACATTTTCGTAATTCTCGGAATAAAACTGCATTTTTCACGACAAATTTTTTTTTTTATCTCTGAAAATCAATTTATTAACGTCAGAGAGCTGGAAATGTCTATTAACGTTCACTTTCAACGAATACGAGCGTTTTTAGATATTTTTGTACTTCTCGGAATAAAACAGTATTTTTCACGACAAAAAATATTTTTTATCTCTGAAAATCAATTTATTCAGGTCAGAAAGCTGGAAACGTCTAAAAACGATCACTTTCAACGAATACGAGCGTTTTAGACATTTTCGTACTTCTCGGAATAAAACTGTATTTTTCACGACAAAAAATATTTTATATCTCTGGAAATAAATTTATTAACGTCAGAGAGCTGGAAACGTCTAAAAACGATTACTTTCAACAAATACAAGCGTTTTTAGACATTTTCGTACTTCTCGGACTAAAACTGCATTTTTCACCACAAAATATGTTTTTTATCTCTGAAAATCAATTTATTAACGTCAGAGAGCTGGAAATGTCTAAAAACGTTCACTTTCAACGAATACGAGCGTTTTAGATATTTTCGTACTTCTCGGAATAAAACTGTATTTTTCACGACAAAAAATATTTTCTATCTCTGGAAATAAATTTATTAACGTCAGAAAGCTGGAAACGTCTAAAATCGATCACTTTCGACGAATACAAGCGTTTTTAGACATTTTCGTACTTCTCGGAATAAAACTGCATTTTTCACGACAAAAAATATTTTTTATCTCTGAAAATAAATTTATTAACGTCAGAGAGCTGGAAATGTCTAAAAACGTTCACTTTCAACGAATACGAGCGTTTTTAGACATTTTCGTACTTCGCGGAATAAAACTGTATTTTTTACGTCAAAAAATATTTTATATCTCTGGAAATAAATTTATTAACGTCAGAGAGCTGGAAACGTCTAAAACCGATGACTTTCAATGAACACAAGCGTTTTTAGACATGTTTGTACTTCTCGTACTAAAACTGTATTTTTCACGACAAAAAATATTTTTTATCTCAGAAAATAAATTTATTTACGTCAGAAAGCTGGAAACGTCTAAAAACGATCACTTTCGACGAATATAAGCGTTTTTAGACATTTTCGTACTTCTGGGAATAAAACTGTATTTTTCACGACAAAAAATATTTTATATCTCTGAAAATAAATTTATTAACGTCAGAGAGCTGGAAACGTCTAAAAACGTTCACTTTCAACGAATACGAGCGTTTTTAGGCATTTTCGTACTTCTCCGAATAAAACTGTATTTTTCACGACAAAAAATATTTTATATCTCTGGAAATAAATTTATTAACGTCAGAAAGCTGGAAACGTCTAAAATCGATAACTTTCGACGAATACAAGCGTTTTTAGACATTTTCGTACTTCTCGGAATAAAACTGCATTTTTCACGACAAAAAATATTTTTTATCTCTGAAAATAAATTTATTAACGTCAGAGAGCTGGAAACGTCTAAAAACGATGACTTTCAATGAACACAAGCGTTTTTAGACATGTTTGTACTTCTCGTACTAAAACTGTATTTTTCACGACAAAAAATATTTTTTATCTCAGAAAATAAATTTATTTACGTCAGAAAGCTGGAAATGTCTAAAAACGATCACTTTCGACGAATATAAGCGTTTTTAGACATTTTCGTACTTCTGGGAATAAAACTGTATTTTTCACGACAAAAAATATTTTATATCTCTGGAAATAAATTTATTCTGGTCAGAAAGCTGGAAACGTCTAAAAACGATCACTTTCGACGAATACAAGCGTTTTTAGACATTTTCGTACTTCTCGGAATAAAACTGCATTTTTCACCACAAAAAATATTTTTTATCTCTGAAAATCAATTTATTAACGTCAGAGAGCTGGAAATGTCTAAAAACGTACACTTTCAACGAATACGAGCGTTTTAGACATTTTCGTACTTCTCGGAATAAAACTGTATTTTTCACGACAAAAAATATTTTATATCTCTGGAAATAAATTTATTAACGTCAGAGAGCTGGAAACGTCTAAAAATGATTACTTTCAACAAATACAAGCGTTTTTAGACATTTTCGTACTTCTCGGACTAAAACTGCATTTTTCACAACAACAAATATTTTTTATCTCTGAAAATAAATTTATTAACGTCAGAGAGCTGGAAATGTCTAAAAACGTTCACTTTCAACGAATACGAGCGTTTTTAGGCATTTTCGTACTTCTCCGAATAAAACTGTATTTTTCACGACAATAAATATTTTATATCTCTGGAAATAAATTTATTCTGGTCAGAAAGCTGCAAACGTCTAAAAACGACCACTTTCGACAAATACAAGCGTTTTTAGACATTTTCGTACTTCTCGGACTAAAACTGCATTTTTCACCACAAAATATGTTTTTATCTCTGAAAATCAATTTATTAACGTCAGAGAGCTGGAAATGTCTAAAAACGTTCACTTTCAACGAATACGAGCGTTTTAGACATTTTCGTACTTCTCGGAATAAAACTGTATTTTTCACGACAAAAAATATTTTTTATCTCTGAAAATCAATTTATTAACGTCAGAAAGCTGGAAATGTCTAAAGACGATTACTTTCGACGAATATAAGCGTTTTTAGACATTTTCGTACTTCTCGGAATAAAACTGCATTTTTCACGACAATTTTTTTTTTTAATCTCTGAAAATAAATTTATTAACGTCAGAGAGCTGGAAACGTCTAAAAACGATGACTTTCAATGAACACAAGCGTTTTTAGACATGTTTGTACTTCTCGTACTAAAACTGTATTTTTCACGACAAAAAATATTTTTTATCTCAGAAAATAAATTTATTTACGTCAGAAAGCTGGAAATGTCTAAAAACGATCACTTTCGACGAATATAAGCGTTTTTAGACATTTTCGTACTTCTGGGAATAAAACTGTATTTTTCACGACAAAAAATATTTTTTATCTCTGAAAATCAATTTATTAACGTCAGAAAGCAGGAAACGTCTAAAAACGATCACTTTCGATGAATACGAGCGTTTTTAGACATTTTTGTACTTCTCGGAATAAAACAGTATTTTTCACGACAAAAAATATTTTTTATCTCTGAAAATCAATTTATTCAGGTCAGAAAGCTGGAAATGTCTAAAAACAACCACTTTCGACGAATACAAGCGTTTTTAGACATTTTCGTACGTCTCGGACTAAAACTGCATGTTTCACGACAAAAAATATTTTATATCTCTGGAAATAAATTTATTAACGTCAGAGAGCTGGAAATGTCTAAAAACGTTCACTTTCAACGAATACAAGCGTTTTTAGACATTTTCGTACTTCTCGGAATAAAACTGCATTTTTCACCACAAAAATATTTTTTATCTCTGAAAATCAATTTATTAACGTCAGAGAGCTGGAAATGTCTAAAAACGTTCACTTTCAACGAATACGAGCGTTTTAGACATTTTCGTACTTCTCGGAATAAAACTGTATTTTTCACGACAAAAAATATTTTATATCTCTGGAAATAAATTTATTAACGTCAGAAAGCTGGAAACGTCTAAAAACGATCACTTTCGACGAATACAAGCGTTTTTAGACATTTTCGTACTTCTGGGAATAAAACTGTATTTTTCACGACAAAAAATATTTTATATCTCTGAAAATAAATTTATTAACGTCAGAGAGCTGGAAACGTCTAAAAACGTTCACTTTCAACGAATACGAGCGTTTTTAGGCATTTTCGTACTTCTCCGAATAAAACTGTATTTTTCACGACAAAAAATATTTTATATCTCTGGAAATAAATTTATTAACGTCAGAAAGCTGGAAACGTCTAAAATCGATAACTTTCGACGAATACAAGCGTTTTTAGACATTTTCGTACTTCTCGGAATAAAACTGCATTTTTCACGACAAAAAATATTTTTTATCTCTGAAAATAAATTTATTAACGTCAGAGAGCTGGAAACGTCTAAAAACGATGACTTTCAATGAACACAAGCGTTTTTAGACATGTTTGTACTTCTCGTACTAAAACTGTATTTTTCACGACAAAAAATATTTATTATCTCAGAAAATAAATTTATTTACGTCAGAAAGCTGGAAATGTCTAAAAACGATCACTTTCGACGAATATAAGCGTTTTTAGACATTTTCGTACTTCTGGGAATAAAACTGTATTTTTCACGACAAAAAATATTTTATATCTCTGGAAATAAATTTATTCTGGTCAGAAAGCTGGAAACGTCTAAAAACGATCACTTTCGACGAATACAAGCGTTTTTAGACATTTTCGTACTTCTCGGAATAAAACTGCATTTTTCACCACAAAAAATATTTTTTATCTCTGAAAATCAATTTATTAACGTCAGAGAGCTGGAAATGTCTAAAAACGTTCACTTTCAACGAATACGAGCATTTTAGACATTTTCGTACTTCTCGGAATAAAACTGTTTTTTTCACGACAAAAAATATTTTATATCTCTGGAAATAAATTTATTAACGTCAGAGAGCTGGAAACGTCTAAAAATGATTACTTTCAACAAATACAAGCGTTTTTAGACATTTTCGTACTTCTCGGACTAAAACTGCATTTTTCACAACAACAAATATTTTTTATCTCTGAAAATAAATTTATTAACGTCAGAGAGCTGGAAATGTCTAAAAACGTTCACTTTCAACGAATACGAGCGTTTTAGACATTTTCGTACTTCTCGGAATAAAACTGTATTTTTCACGACAATAAATATTTTATATCTCTGGAAATAAATTTATTCTGGTCAGAAAGCTGCAAACGTCTAAAAACGATCACTTTCGACGAATACAAGCGTTTTTAGACATTTTCGTACTTCTCGGAATAAAACTGCATTTTTCACCACAAAAAATATTTTTTATCTCTGAAAATCAATTTATTAACGTCAGAGAGCTGGAAATGTCTAAAAACGTTCACTTTCAACGAATACGAGCGTTTTAGACATTTTCGTACTTCTCGGAATAAAACTGTATTTTTCACGACAAAAAATATTTTTTATCTCTGAAAATCAATTTATTAACGTCAGAAAGCTGGAAATGTCTAAAGACGATTACTTTCGACGAATATAAGCGTTTTTAGACATTTTCGTACTTCTCGGAATAAAACTGCATTTTTCACGACAATTTTTTTTTTTAATCTCTGAAAATAAATTTATTAACGTCAGAGAGCTGGAAACGTCTAAAAACGATGACTTTCAATGAACACAAGCGTTTTTAGACATGTTTGTACTTCTCGTACTAAAACTGTATTTTTCACGACAAAAAATATTTTTTATCTCAGAAAATAAATTTATTTACGTCAGAAAGCTGGAAATGTCTAAAAACGATCACTTTCGACGAATATAAGCGTTTTTAGACATTTTCGTACTTCTGGGAATAAAACTGTATTTTTCACGACAAAAAATATTTTTTATCTCTGAAAATCAATTTATTAACGTCAGAAAGCTGGAAACGTCTAAAAACGATCACTTTCGATGAATACGAGCGTTTTTAGACATTTTTGTACTTCTCGGAATAAAACAGTATTTTTCACGACAAAAAATATTTTTTATCTCTGAAAATCAATTTATTCAGGTCAGAAAGCTGGAAATGTCTAAAAACAACCACTTTCGACGAATACAAGCGTTTTTAGACATTTTCGTACGTCTCGGACTAAAACTGCATGTTTCACGACAAAAAATATTTTATATCTCTGGAAATAAATTTATTAACGTCAGAGAGCTGGAAATGTCTAAAAACGTTCACTTTCAACGAATACAAGCGTTTTTAGACATTTTCGTACTTCTCGGAATAAAACTGCATTTTTCACCACAAAAATATTTTTTATCTCTGAAAATCAATTTATTAACGTCAGAGAGCTGGAAATGTCTAAAAACGTTCACTTTCAACGAATACGAGCGTTTTAGACATTTTCGTACTTCTCGGAATAAAACTGTATTTTTCACGACAAAAAATATTTTATATCTCTGGAAATAAATTTATTAACGTCAGAAAGTTGGAAACGTCTAAAAACGATCACTTTCGACGAATACAAGCGTTTTTAGACATTTTCGTACTTCTCGGAATAAAATTGCATTTTTCACCACAAAAAATATTTTTTATCTCTGAAAATCAATTTATTAACGTCAGAAAGCTGGAAACGTCTAAAAACGATTACTTTCGACGAATATAAGCGTTTTTAGACATTTTCGTAATTCTCGGAATAAAACTGCATTTTTCACGACAATTTTTTTTTTTTATCTCTGAAAATCAATTTATTAACGTCAGAGAGCTGGAAATGTCTAAAAACGTTCACTTTCAACGAATACGAGCGTTTTTAGATATTTTTGTACTTCTCGGAATAAAACTGCATTTTTCACCACAAAATATGTTTTTTATCTCTGAAAATAAATTTATTAACGTCAGAGAGCTGGAAATGTCTAAAAACGTTCACTTTCAACGAATACGAGCGTTTTTAGGCATTTTCGTACTTCTCCGAATAAAACTGTATTTTTCACGACAATAAATATTTTATATCTCTGGAAATAAATTTATTCTGGTCAGAAAGCTGCAAACGTCTAAAAACGACCACTTTCGACAAATACAAGCGTTTTTAGACATTTTCGTACTTCTCGGACTAAAACTGCATTTTTCACCACAAAATATGTTTTTTATCTCTGAAAATCAATTTATTAACGTCAGAGAGCTGGAAATGTCTAAAAACGTTCACTTTCAACGAATACGAGCGTTTTAGATATTTTCGTACTTCTCGGAATAAAACTGTATTTTTCACGACAAAAAATATTTTATATCTCTGGAAATAAATTTATTAACGTCAGAAAGCTGGAAACGTCTAAAAACGATCACTTTCGACGAATATAAGCGTTTTTAGACATTTTCGTACTTCTCGGAATAAAACTGCATTTTTCACGACAAAAAATATTTTTTATCTCTGAAAATAAATTTATTAACGTCAGAGAGCTGGAAATGTCTAAAAACGTTCACTTTCAACGAATACGAGCGTTTTTAGACATTTTGTACTTCTCGGAATAAAACAGTATTTTTCACGACAAAAAATATTTTTTATCTCTGAAAATCAATTTATTCAGGGCAGAAAGCTGGAAATGTCTAAAAATAACCACTTTCGACGAATACAAGCGTTTTTAGACATTTTGGTACGTCTCGGACTAAAACTGCATGTTTCACGACAAAAAATATTTTTTATCTCAGAAAATAAATTTATTTACGTCAGAAAGCTGGAAATGTATAAAAACGATCACTTTCGACGAATATAAGCGTTTTTAGACATTTTCGTACTTCTCGGAATAAAACTGCATTTTTCACCACAAAAATATTTTTTATCTCTGAAAATCAATTAATTAACGTCAGAGAGCTGGAAATGTCTGAAAACGTTCACTTTCAACGAATACGAGCGTTTTAGACATTTTCGTACTTCTCGGAATAAAACTGTATTTTTCACCACAAAAAATATTTTATATCTCTGGAAATAAATTTATTAACGTCAGAAAGCTGGAAACGTCTAAAAACGATCACTTTCGACGAATACAAGCGTTTTTAGACATTTTCGTACTTCTGGGAATAAAACTGTATTTTTCACGACAAAAAATATTTTATATCTCTGAAAATAAATTTATTAACGTCAGAAAGCTGGAAATGTCTAAAGACGATTACTTTCGACGAATATAAGCGTTTTTAGACATTTTCGTACTTCTCGGAATAAAACTGCATTTTTCACGACAAATTTTTTTTCTAATCTCTGAAAATCAATTTATTAACGTCAGAGAGCTGGAAATGTCTAAAAACGTTCACTTTCAACGAATACGAGCGTTTTTAGACATTTTCGTACTTCGCGGAATAAAACTGTATTTTTTACGTCAAAAAATATTTTATATCTCTGGAAATAAATTTATTAACGTCAGAGAGCTGGAAACGTCTAAAACCGATGACTTTCAATGAACACAAGCGTTTTTAGACATGTTTGTACTTCTCGTACTAAAACTGTATTTTTCACGACAAAAAATATTTTTTATCTCAGAAAATAAATTTATTTACGTCAGAAAGCTAGAAACGTCTAAAAACGATCACTTTCGACGAATATAAGCGTTTTTAGACATTTTCGTACTTCTGGGAATAAAACTGTATTTTTCACGACAAAAAATATTTTATATCTCTGAAAATAAATTTATTAACGTCAGAGAGCTGGAAACGTCTAAAAACGTTCACTTTCAACGAATACGAGCGTTTTTAGGCATTTTCGTACTTCTCCGAATAAAACTGTATTTTTCACGACAAAAAATATTTTATATCTCTGGAAATAAATTTATTAACGTCAGAAAGCTGGAAACGTCTAAAATCGATAATTTTCGACGAATACAAGCGTTTTTAGACATTTTCGTACTTCTCGGAATAAAACTGCATTTTTCACGACAAAAAATATTTTTTATCTCTGAAAATAAATTTATTAACGTCAGAGAGCTGGAAATGTCTAAAAACGTTCACTTTCAACGAATACGAGCGTTTTTAGATATTTTTGTACTTCTCGGAATAAAACTGCATTTTTCACCACAAAATATGTTTTTTATCTCTGAAAATAAATTTATTAACGTCAGAGAGCTGGAAATGTCTAAAAACGTTCACTTTCAACGAATACGAGCGTTTTTAGGCATTTTCGTACTTCTCCGAATAAAACTGTATTTTTCACGACAATAAATATTTTATATCTCTGGAAATAAATTTATTCTGGTCAGAAAGCTGCAAACGTCTAAAAACGACCACTTTCGACAAATACAAGCGTTTTTAGACATTTTCGTACTTCTCGGACTAAAACTGCATTTTTCACCACAAAATATGTTTTTTATCTCTGAAAATCAATTTATTAACGTCAGAGAGCTGGAAATGTCTAAAAACGTTCACTTTCAACGAATACGAGCGTTTTAGATATTTTCGTACTTCTCGGAATAAAACTGTATTTTTCACGACAAAAAATATTTTATATCTCTGGAAATAAATTTATTAACGTCAGAAAGCTGGAAACGTCTAAAAACGATCACTTTCGACGAATATAAGCGTTTTTAGACATTTTCGTACTTCTCGGAATAAAACTGCATTTTTCACGACAAAAAATATTTTTTATCTCTGAAAATAAATTTATTAACGTCAGAGAGCTGGAAATGTCTAAAAACGTTCACTTTCAACGAATACGAGCGTTTTTAGACATTTTGTACTTCTCGGAATAAAACAGTATTTTTCACGACAAAAAATATTTTTTATCTCTGAAAATCAATTTATTCAGGGCAGAAAGCTGGAAATGTCTAAAAATAACCACTTTCGACGAATACAAGCGTTTTTAGACATTTTCGTACTTCTGGGAATAAAACTGTATTTTTCACGACAAAAAATATTTTATATCTCTGAAAATAAATTTATTAACGTCAGAAAGCTGGAAATGTCTAAAGACGATTACTTTCGACGAATATAAGCGTTTTTAGACATTTTCGTACTTCTCGGAATAAAACTGCATTTTTCACGACAAATTTTTTTTTTAATCTCTGAAAATCAATTTATTAACGTCAGAGAGCTGGAAATGTCTAAAAACGTTCACTTTCAACGAATACGAGCGTTTTTAGACATTTTCGTACTTCGCGGAATAAAACTGTATTTTTACGTCAAAAAATATTTTATATCTCTGGAAATAAATTTATTAACGTCAGAGAGCTGGAAACGTCTAAAACCGATGACTTTCAATGAACACAAGCGTTTTTAGACATGTTTGTACTTCTCGTACTAAAACTGTATTTTTCACGACAAAAAATATTTTTTATCTCAGAAAATAAATTTATTTACGTCAGAAAGCTGGAAACGTCTAAAAAACGATCACTTTCGACGAATATAAGCGTTTTTAGACATTTTCGTACTTCTGGGAATAAAACTGTATTTTTCACGACAAAAAATATTTTATATGTCTGAAAATAAATTTATTAACGTCAGAGAGCTGGAAACGTCTAAAAACGTTCACTTTCAACGAATACGAGCGTTTTTAGGCATTTTCGTACTTCTCCGAATAAAACTGTATTTTTCACGACAAAAAATATTTTATATCTCTGGAAATAAATTTGTTGACGTCAGAGAGCTGGAAACGTCTAAAAACGATGACTTTCAATGAACACAAGCGTTTTTAGACATGTTTGTACTTCTCGTACTAAAACTGTATTTTTCACGACAAAAAATATTTTTTATCTCAGAAAATAAATTTATTTACGTCAGAAAGCTGGAAATGTCTAAAAACGTTCACTTTCAACGAATACGAGCGTTTTTAGACATTTTCGTACTTCTGGGAAGAAAACTGTATTTTTCACGACAAAAAATATTTTATATCTCTGGAAATAAATTTATTCTGGTCAGAAAGCTGGAAACGTCTAAAAACGATCACTTTCGACGAATACAAGCGTTTTTAGACATTTTCGTACTTCTCGGAATAAAACTGCATTTTTCACCACAAAAAATATTTTTTATCTCTGAAAATCAATTTATTAACGTCAGAGAGCTGGAAATGTCTAAAAACGTTCACTTTCAACGAATACGAGCGTTTTAGACATTTTCGTACTTCTCGGAATAAAACTGTATTTTTCACGACAAAAAATATTTTTTATCTCTGAAAATCAATTTATTAACGTCAGAAAGCTGGAAATGTCTAAAGACGATTACTTTCGACGAATATAAGCGTTTTTAGACATTTTCGTACTTCTCGGAATAAAACTGCATTTTTCACGACAAATTTTTTTTTTAATCCCTGAAAATCAATTTATTAACGTCAGAGAGCTGGAAATGTCTAAAAACGTTCACTTTCAACGAATACGAGCGTTTTTAGACATTTTTGTACTTCTCGGAATAAAACAGTATTTTTCACGACAAAAAATATTTTTTATCTCTGAAAATCAATTTATTCAGGTCAGAAAGCTGGAAATGTCTAAAAACAACCACTTTCGACGAATACAAGCGTTTTTAGACATTTTCGTACGTCTCGGACTAAAACTGCATGTTTCACGACAAAAAATATTTTATATCTCTGGAAATAAATTTATTCTGGTCAGAAAGCTGCAAACGTCTAAAAACGACCACTTTCGACAAATACAAGCGTTTTTAGACATTTTCGTACTTCTCGGACTAAAACTGCATTTTTCACCACAAAATATGTTTTTTATCTCTGAAAATCAATTTATTAACGTCAGAGAGCTGGAAATGTCTAAAAACGTTCACTTTCAACGAATACGAGCGTTTTTAGGCATTTTCGTACTTCTCCGAATAAAACTGTATTTTTCACGACAATAAATATTTTATATCTCTGGAAATAAATTTATTCTGGTCAGAAAGCTGCAAACGTCTAAAAACGACCACTTTCGACAAATACAAGCGTTTTTAGACATTTTCGTACTTCTCGGACTAAAACTGCATTTTTCACCACAAAATATGTTTTTTATCTCTGAAAATCAATTTATTAACGTCAGAGAGCTGGAAATGTCTAAAAACGTTCACTTTCAACGAATACAAGCGTTTTTAGACATTTTCGTACTTCTCGGAATAAAACTGCATTTTTCACCACAAAAATATTTTTTATCTCTGAAAATCAATTTATTAACGTCAGAGAGCTGGAAACGTCTAAAACGATTACTTTCGACGAATACAAGCGTTTTTAGACATTTTCGTACTTCTCGGAATAAAATTGCATTTTTCACCACAAAAAATATTTTTTATCTCTGAAAATCAATTTATTAACGTCAGAAAGCTGGAAACGTCTAAAAACGATTACTTTCGACGAATATAAGCGTTTTTAGACATTTTCGTACTTCTCGGAATAAAACTGCATTTTCACCACAAAAATATTTTTTATCTCTGAAAATCAATTTATTAACGTCAGAGAGCTGGAAACGTCTAAAAACGATCACTTTCCACGAATACAAGCGTTTTTAGACATTTTCGTACTTCTCGGAATAAAATTGCATTTTTCACCACAAAAAATATTTTTTATCTCTGAAAATCAATTTATTAACGTCAGAAAGCTGGAAACGTCTAAAAACGATCACTTTCGACGAATATAAGCGTTTTTAGACATTTTCGTACTTCTGGGAATAAAACTGTATTTTTCACGACAAAAAATATTTTATATCTCTGAAAATAAATTTATTAACGTCAGAGAGCTGGAAACGTCTAAAAACGTTCACTTTCAACGAATACGAGCGTTTTTAGGCATTTTCGTACTTCTCCGAATAAAACTGTATTTTTCACGACAAAAAATATTTTATATCTCTGGAAATAAATTTATTAACGTCAGAAAGCTGGAAACGTCTAAAATCGATAATTTTCGACGAATACAAGCGTTTTTAGACATTTTCGTACTTCTCGGAATAAAACTGCATTTTTCACGACAAAAAATATTTTTTATCTCTGAAAATAAATTTATTAACGTCAGAGAGCTGGAAATGTCTAAAAACGTTCACTTTCAACGAATACGAGCGTTTTTAGACATTTTCGTACTTCGCGGAATAAAACTGTATTTTTTACGTCAAAAAATATTTTATATCTCTGGAAATAAATTTGTTAACGTCAGAGAGCTGGAAACGTCTAAAAACGATCACTTTCGACGAATATAAGCGTTTTTAGACATGTTTGTACTTCTCGTACTAAAACTGTATTTTTCACGACAAAAAATATTTTTTATCTCAGAAAATAAATTTATTTACGTCAGAAAGCTGGAAATGTCTAAAAACGATCACTTTCGACGAATATAAGCGTTTTTAGACATTTTCGTACTTCTGGGAAGAAAACTGTATTTTTCACGACAAAAAATATTTTATATCTCTGGAAATAAATTTATTCTGGTCAGAAAGCTGGAAACGTCTAAAAACGATCACTTTCGACGAATACAAGCGTTTTTAGACATTTTCGTACTTCTCGGAATAAAACTGCATTTTTCACCACAAAAAACATTTTTTATCTCTGAAAATCAATTTATTAACGTCAGAGAGCTGGAAATGTCTAAAAACGTTCACTTTCAACGAATACGAGCGTTTTAGACATTTTCGTACTTCTCGGAATAAAACTGTATTTTTCACGACAAAAAATATTTTATATCTCTGGAAATAAATTTATTAACGTCAGAGAGCTGGAAACGTCTAAAAACGATTACTTTCAACAAATACAAGCGTTTTTAGACATTTTCGTACTTCTCGGACTAAAACTGCATTTTTCACAACAACAAATATTTTTTATCTCTGAAAATAAATTTATTAACGTCAGAGAGCTGGAAATGTCTAAAAACGTTCACTTTCAACGAATACGAGCGTTTTTAGGCATTTTCGTACTTCTCGGACTAAAACTGCATTTTTCACCACAAAATATGTTTTTTATCTCTGAAAATCAATTTATTAACGTCAGAGAGCTGGAAATGTCTAAAAACGTTCACTTTCAACGAATACGAGCGTTTTAGACATTTTCGTACTTCTCGGAATAAAACTGTATTTTTCACGACAAAAAATATTTTTTATCTCTGAAAATCAATTTATTAACGTCAGAGAGCTGGAAATGTCTAAAAACGTTCACTTTCAACGAATACGAGCGTTTTTAGGCATTTTCGTACTTCTCCGAATAAAACTGTATTTTTCACGACAATAAATATTTTATATCTCTGGAAATAAATTTATTCTGGTCAGAAAGCTGCAAACGTCTAAAAACGACCACTTTCGACAAATACAAGCGTTTTTAGACATTTTCGTACTTCTCGGACTAAAACTGCATTTTTCACCACAAAATATGTTTTTTATCTCTGAAAATCAATTTATTAACGTCAGAGAGCTGGAAATGTCTAAAAACGTTCACTTTCAACGAATACGAGCGTTTTTAGGCATTTTCGTACTTCTCCGAATAAAACTGTATTTTTCACGACAATAAATATTTTATATCTCTGGAAATAAATTTATTCTGGTCAGAAAGCTGCAAACGTCTAAAAACGACCACTTTCGACAAATACAAGCGTTTTTAGACATTTTCGTACTTCTCGGACTAAAACTGCATTTTTCACCACAAAATATGTTTTTTATCTCTGAAAATCAATTTATTAACGTCAGAGAGCTGGAAATGTCTAAAAACGTTCACTTTCAACGAATACAAGCGTTTTTAGACATTTTCGTACTTCTCGGAATAAAACTGCATTTTTCACCACAAAAATATTTTTTATCTCTGAAAATCAATTTATTAACGTCAGAGAGCTGGAAACGTCTAAAAACGATCACTTTCGACGAATACAAGCGTTTTTAGACATTTTCGTACTTCTCGGAATAAAATTGCATTTTTCACCACAAAAAATATTTTTTATCTCTGAAAATCAATTTATTAACGTCAGAAAGCTGGAAACGTCTAAAAACGATTACTTTCGACGAATATAAGTGTTTTTAGACATTTTCGTAATTCTCGGAATAAAACTGCATTTTTCACGACAATTTTTTTTTTTTATCTCTGAAAATCAATTTATTAACGTCAGAGAGCTGGAAATGTCTAAAAACGTTCACTTTCAACGAATACGAGCGTTTTTAGATATTTTTGTACTTCTCGGAATAAAACTGCATTTTTCACCACAAAATATGTTTTTTATCTCTGAAAATAAATTTATTAACGTCAGAGAGCTGGAAATGTCTAAAAACGTTCACTTTCAACGAATACGAGCGTTTTTAGGCATTTTCGTACTTCTCCGAATAAAACTGTATTTTTCACGACAATAAATATTTTATATCTCTGGAAATAAATTTATTCTGGTCAGAAAGCTGCAAACGTCTAAAAACGACCACTTTCGACAAATACAAGCGTTTTTAGACATTTTCGTACTTCTCGGACTAAAACTGCATTTTTCACCACAAAATATGTTTTTTATCTCTGAAAATCAATTTATTAACGTCAGAGAGCTGGAAATGTCTAAAAACGTTCACTTTCAACGAATACGAGCGTTTTAGATATTTTCGTACTTCTCGGAATAAAACTGTATTTTTCACGACAAAAAATATTTTATATCTCTGGAAATAAATTTATTAACGTCAGAGAGCTGGAAATGTCTAAAAACGTTCACTTTCAACGAATACGAGCGTTTTTAGACATTTTGTACTTCTCGGAATAAAACAGTATTTTTCACGACAAAAAATATTTTTTATCTCTGAAAATCAATTTATTCAGGGCAGAAAGCTGGAAATGTCTAAAAATAACCACTTTCGACGAATACAAGCGTTTTTAGACATTTTGGTACGTCTCGGACTAAAACTGCATGTTTCACGACAAAAAATATTTTATATCTCTGGAAATAAATTTATTAACGTCAGAGAGCTGGAAACGTCTAAAAACGATGACTTTCAATGAACACAAGCGTTTTTAGACATGTTTGTACTTCTCGTACTAAAACTGTATTTTTCACGACAAAAAATATTTTTTATCTCAGAAAATAAATTTATTTACGTCAGAAAGCTGGAAATGTCTAAAAACGTTCACTTTCAACGAATACAAGCGTTTTTAGACATTTTCGTACTTCTCGGAATAAAACTGCATTTTTCACCACAAAAATATTTTTTATCTCTGAAAATCAATTAATTAACGTCAGAGAGCTGGAAATGTCTAAAAACGTTCACTTTCAACGAATACGAGCGTTTTAGACATTTTCGTACTTCTCGGAATAAAACTGTATTTTTCACCACAAAAAATATTTTATATCTCTGGAAATAAATTTATTAACGTCAGAAAGCTGGAAACGTCTAAAATCGATCACTTTCGACGAATACAAGCGTTTTTAGACATTTTCGTACTTCTCGGAATAAAATTGCATTTTTCACCACAAAAAATATTTTTTATCTCTGAAAATCAATTAATTAACGTCAGAGAGCTGGAAATGTCTAAAAACGTTTACTTTCAACAAATACGAGCGTTTTAGACATTTCCCCGTACTTCCCGGAATAAAACTGTATTTTTCACCACAAAAAATATTTTATATCTCTGGAAATAAATTTATTAACGTCAGAAAGCTGGAAACGTCTAAAAACGATCACTTTCGACGAATACAAGCGTTTTTAGACATTTTCGTACTTCTCGGAATAAAACTGTATTTTTCACGACAAAAAATATTTTATATCTCTGGAAATAAATTTATTAACGTCAGAAAGCTGGAAACGTCTAAAATCGATCACTTTCGACGAATACAAGCGTTTTTAGACATTTTCGTACTTCTCGGAATAAAATTGCATTTTTCACCACAAAAAATATTTTTTATCTCTGAAAATCAATTTATTAACGTCAGAGAGCTGGAAATGTCTAAAAACGTCCACTTTCAACGAATACGAGCGTTTTTAGATATTTTTGTACTTCTCGGAATAAAACAGTATTTTTCACGACAAAAAATATTTTTTATCTCTGAAAATCAATTTATTCAGGTCAGAAAGCTGGAAATGTCTAAAAACAACCACTTTCGACGAATACAAGCGTTTTTAGACATTTTCGTACTTCTCGGACTAAAACTGCATTTTCACGACAAAAAATATTTTTTATCTCTGAAAATAAATTTATTAACGTCAGAGAGCTGGAAATGTCTAAAAACGTTCACTTTCAATGAATACGAGCGTTTTTAGACATTTTCGTACTTCGAAGAATAAAACTGCATTTTTCACGACAATAAATATTTTATATCTCTGGAAATAAATTTATTCTGGTCAGAAAGCTGCAAACGTCTAAAAACGACCACTTTCGACAAATACAAGCGTTTTTAGACATTTTCGTACTACTCGGACTAAAACTGCATTTTTCACCACAAAATATGTTTTTTATCTCTGAAAATCAATTTATTAACGTCAGAGAGCTGGAAATGTCTAAAAACGTTCACTTTCAACGAATACGAGCGTTTTTAGACATTTTTGTACTTCTCGGAATAAAACAGTATTTTTCACGACAAAAAATATTTTTTATCTCTGAAAATCAATTTATTCAGGTCAGAAAGCTGGAAATGTCTAAAAACAACCACTTTCGACGAATACAAGCGTTTTTAGACATTTTCGTACTTCGCGGAATAAAACTGTATTTTTTACGTCAAAAAATATTTTATATCTCTGGAAATAAATTTATTAACGTCAGAGAGCTGGAAACGTCTAAAAACGATGACTTTCAATGAACACAAGCGTTTTTAGACATGTTTGTACTTCTCGTACTAAAACTGTATTTTTCACGACAAAAAATATTTTTTATCTCAGAAAATAAATTTATTTACGTCAGAAAGCTGGAAATGTCTAAAAACGATCACTTTCGATGAATATAAGCGTTTTTAGACATTTTCGTACTTCTGGGAATAAAACTGTATTTTTCACGACAAAAAATATTTTATATCTCTGAAAATAAATTTATTAACGTCAGAGAGCTGGAGATGTCTAAAAACGTTCACTTTCAACGAATACAAGCGTTTTTAGACATTTTCGTACTTCTCGGAATAAAACTGTATTTTTCACGACAAAAAATATTTTATATCTCTGGAAATAAATTTATTAACGTCAGAAAGCTGGAAACGTCTAAAAACGATCACTTTCGACGAATACAAGCGTTTTTAGACATTTTCGTACTTCTCGGAATAAAACTGTATTTTTCACGACAAAAAATATTTTATATCTCTGGAAATAAATTTATTAACGTCAGAAAGCTGGAAACGTCTAAAATCGATCACTTTCGACGAATACAAGCGTTTTTAGACATTTTCGTACTTCTCGGAATAAAATTGCATTTTTCACCACAAAAAATATTTTTTATCTCTGAAAATCAATTTATTAACGTCAGAAAGCTGGAAACGTCTAAAAACGATTACTTTCGACGAATATAAGCGTTTTTAGACATTTTCGTACTTCTCGGAATAAAACTGCATTTTTCACGACAAAATTTTTTTTTATCTCTGAAAATCAATTTATTAACGTCAGAGAGCTGGAAATGTCTAAAAACGTTCACTTTCAACGAATACGAGCGTTTTTAGATATTTTTGTACTTCTCGGAATAAAACAGTATTTTTCACGACAAAAAATATTTTTTATCTCTGAAAATCAATTTATTCAGGTCAGAAAGCTGGAAATGTCTAAAAACAACCACTTTCGACGAATACAAGCGTTTTTAGACATTTTCGTACTTCTCGGACTAAAACTGCATTTTTCACGACAAAAAATATTTTTTATCTCTGAAAATAAATTTATTAACGTCAGAGAGCTGGAAATGTCTACAAACGTTCACTTTCAATGAATACGAGCGTTTTTAGACATTTTCGTACTTCGAAGAATAAATCTGTATTTTTTACGTCAAAAAATATTTTATATCTCTGGAAATAAATTTATTAACGTCAGAGAGCTGGAAACGTCTAAAAACGATGACTTTCAATGAACACAAGCGTTTTTAGACATGTTTGTACTTCTCGTACTAAAACTGTATTTTTCACGACAAAAAATATTTTTTATCTCAGAAAATAAATTTATTTACGTCAGAAAGCTGGAAACGTCTAAAAACGATCACTTTCGACGAATATAAGCGTTTTTAGACATTTTCGTACTTCTGGGAATAAAACTGTATTTTTCACGACAAAAAATATTTTATATCTCTGAAAATAAATTTATTAACGTCAGAGAGCTGGAAACGGCTAAAAACGTTCACTTTCAACGAATACGAGCGTTTGTAGGCATTTTCGTACTTCTCCGAATAAAACTGTATTTTTCACGACAAAAAATATTTTATATCTCTGGAAATCAATTTATTCAGGTCAGAAAGCTGGAAATGTCTAAAAACAACCACTTTCGACGAATACAAGCGTTTTTAGACATTTTCGTACTTCGCGGAATAAAACTGTATTTTTTACGTCAAAAAATATTTTATATCTCTGGAAATAAATTTATTAACGTCAGAGAGCTGGAAACGTCTAAAAACGATGACTTTCAATGAACACAAGCGTTTTTAGACATGTTTGTACTTCTCGTACTAAAACTGTATTTTTCACGACAAAAAATATTTTTTATCTCAGAAAATAAATTTATTTACGTCAGAAAGCTGGAAATGTCTAAAAACGATCACTTTCGATGAATATAAGCGTTTTTAGACATTTTCGTACTTCTGGGAATAAAACTGTATTTTTCACGACAAAAAATATTTTATATCTCTGAAAATAAATTTATTAACGTCAGAGAGCTGGAGATGTCCAAAAACGTTCACTTTCAACGAATACAAGCGTTTTTAGACATTTTCGTACTTCTCGGAATAAAACTGCATTTTTCACCACAAAAAATATTTTTTATCTCTGAAAATCAATTAATTAACGTCAGAGAGCTGGAAGTGTCTAAAAACGTTCACTTTCAACGAATACGAGCATTTTAGACATTTTCGTACTTCTCGGAATAAAACTGTATTTTTCACCACAAAAAATATTTGCTATCTCTGGAAATAAATTTATTAACGTCAGAAAGCTGGAAACGTCTAAAAACGATCACTTTCGACGAATACAAGCGTTTTTAGACATTTTCGTACTTCTCGGAATAAAACTGTATTTTTCACGACAAAAAATATTTTATATCTCTGGAAATAAATTTATTAACGTCAGAAAGCTGGAAACGTCTAAAAACGATGACTTTCGACGAATACAAGCGTTTTTAAACATTTTCGTACTTCTCGGAATAAAACTGTATTTTTCACGACAAAAAATATTTTATATCTCTGGAAATAAATTTATTAACGTCAGAAAGCTGGAAACGTCTAAAATCGATCACTTTCGACGAATACAAGCGTTTTTAGACATTTTCGTACTTCTCGGAATAAAATTGCATTTTTCACCACAAAAAATATTTTTTATCTCTGAAAATCAATTTATTAACGTCAGAAAGCTGGAAACGTCTAAAAACGATTACTTTCGACGAATATAAGCGTTTTTAGACATTTTCGTACTTCTCGGAATAAAACTGCATTTTTCACGACAAAATTTTTTTTTATCTCTGAAAATCAATTTATTAACGTCAGAGAGCTGGAAATGTCTAAAAACGTTCACTTTCAACGAATACGAGCGTTTTTAGATATTTTTGTACTTCTCGGAATAAAACAGTATTTTTCACGACAAAAAATATTTTTTATCTCTGAAAATCAATTTATTCAGGTCAGAAAGCTGGAAATGTCTAAAAACAACCACTTTCGACGAATACAAGCGTTTTTAGACATTTTCGTACTTCTCGGACTAAAACTGCATTTTTCACGACAAAAAAATATTTTTTATCTCTGAAAATAAATTTATTAACGTCAGAGAGCTGGAAATGTCTAAAAACGTTCACTTTCAATGAATACGAGCGTTTTTAGACATTTTCGTACTTCGAAGAATAAATCTGTATTTTTTACGTCAAAAAATATTTTATATCTCTGGAAATAAATTTATTAACGTCAGAGAGCTGGAAACGTCTAAAAACGATGACTTTCAATGAACACAAGCGTTTTTAGACATGTTTGTACTTCTCGTACTAAAACTGTATTTTTCACGACAAAAAATATTTTTTATCTCAGAAAATAAATTTATTTACGTCAGAAAGCTGGAAACGTCTAAAAACGATCACTTTCGACGAATATAAGCGTTTTTAGACATTTTCGTACTTCTGGGAATAAAACTGTATTTTTCACGACAAAAAATATTTTATATCTCTGAAAATAAATTTATTAACGTCAGAGAGCTGGAAACGGCTAAAAACGTTCACTTTCAACGAATACGAGCGTTTTTAGGCATTTTCGTACTTCTCCGAATAAAACTGTATTTTTCACGACAAAAAATATTTTATATCTCTGGAAATAAATTTATTCTGGTCAGAAAGCTGGAAACGTCTAAAAACGATCACTTTCGACAAATACAAGCGTTTTTATACATTTTCGTACTTCTCGGACTAAAACTGCATTTTTCACAACAAAAAATATTTTATATCTCTGGAAATAAATTTATTAACGTCAGAGAGCTGGAAATGTCTAAAAAGTTCACTTTGAACGAATACAAGCGTTTTTAGACATTTTCGTACTTCTCGGAATAAAACTGTATTTTTCACCACAAAAAATATTTTATATCTCTGGAAATAAATTTATTAACGTCAGAAAGCTGGAAACGTCTAAAAACGATCACTTTCGACGAATACAAGCGTTTTTAGACATTTTCGTACTTCTCGGACTAAAACTGCATTTTTCACAACAACAAATATTTTTTATCTCTGAAAATAAGTTTATTAACGTCAGAGAGCTGGAAATGTCTAAAAACGTTCACTTTCAACGAATACGAGCATTTTTAGGCATTTTCGTACTTCTCCGAATAAAACTGTATTTTTCACGACAATAAATATTTTATATCTCTGGAAATAAATTTATTCTGGTCAGAAAGCTGCAAACGTCTAAAAACGACCACTTTCGACAAATACAAGCGTTTTTAGACATTTTCGTACTTCTCGGACTAAAACTGCATTTTTCACCACAAAATATGTTTTTTATCTCTGAAAATCAATTTATTCAGGCCAGAAAGCTGGAAATGTCTAAAAACAACCACTTTCGACGAATACAAGCGTTTTTAGACATTTTCGTACTTCTCGGACTAAAACTGCATTTTTCACGACAAAAAATATTTTTTATCTCTGAAAATAAATTTATTTACGTCAGAAAGCTGGAAACGTCTAAAAACGATCACTTTCGACGAATATAAGCGTTTTGAGACATTTTCGTACTTCTGGGAATAAAACTGTATTTTTCACGACAAAAAATATTTTATATCTCTGAAAATAAATTTATTAACGTCCGAGAGCTTGAAATATCTAAAAACGTTCACTTTCAACGAATACGAGCGTTTTTAGGCATTTTAGTACTTCTCCGAATAAAACTGTATTTTTCACGACAAAAAATATTTTATATCTCTGGAAATAAATTTATTCTGGTCAGAAAGCTGGAAACGTCTAAAAACGATCACTTTCGACAAATACAAGCGTTTTTATACATTTTCGTACTTCTCGGACTAAAACTGTATTTTTCACAACAAAAAATATTTTATATCTCTTGAAATAAATTTATTAACGTCAGAAAGCTGGAAACGTCTAAAAACGATCACTTTCGACGAATACAAGCGTTTTTAGACATTTTCGTACTTCTCGGAATAAAACTGCATTTTTCACCACAAAAAATATTTTTTATCTCTGAAAATCAATTTATTAACGTCAGAGAGCTGGAAATGTCTAAAAACGTTCACTTTCAACGAATACGAGCGTTTTTAGCCATTTTCGTACTTCTCCGAATAAAACTGTATTTTTCACGACAAAAAATATTTTATATCTCTGGAAATAAATTTATTAACGTCAGAGAGCTGGAAACGTCTAAAAACGATTACTTTCAACAAATACAAGCGTTTTTAGACATTTTCGTACTTCTCGGACTAAAACTGCATTTTTCAGCACAAAATATGTTTTTTATCTCTGAAAATCAATTTATTAACGTCAGAGAGTTGGAAATGTCTAAAAACATTCACTTTCAACGAATACGAGCGTTTTAGACATTTTCGTACTTCACGGAATAAAACTGCATTTTTCACGACAAAAAATATTTTTTATCTCTGAAAATAAATTTATTAACTTCAGAGAGCTGGAAATGTCCAAAAACGTTCACTTTCAACGAATACGAGCGTTTTTAGACATTTTCGTACTTCGCGGAATAAAACTGTATTTTTTACGTCAAAAAATATTTTATATCTCTGGAAATAAATTTATTTACGTCAGAAAGCTGGAAACGTCTAAAAACGATCACTTTCGACGAATATAAGCGTTTTTAGACATTTTCGTACTTCTGGCAATAAAACTGTATTTTTCACGACAAAAAATATTTTATATCTCTGAAAATAAATTTATTAACGTCCGAGAGCTTGAAATATCTAAAAACGTTCACTTTCAACGAATACAAGCGTTTTTAGGCATTTTAGTACTTCTCCGAATAAAACTGTATTTTTCACGACAAAAAATATTTTATATCTCTGGAAATAAATTTATTCTGGTCAGAAAGCTGGAAACGTCTAAAAACGATCACTTTCGACAAATACAAGCGTTTTTATACATTTTCGTACTTCTCGGACTAAAACTGTATTTTTCACAACAAAAAATATTTTATATCTCTTGAAATAAATTTATTAACGTCAGAGAGCTGGAAATGTCTAAAAACGTTCACTTTCAACAAATACGAGCGTTTTTAGCCATTTTCGTACTTCTCCGAATAAAACTGTATTTTTCACGACAAAAAATATTTTATATCTCTGGAAATAAATTTATTAACGTCAGAAAGCTGGAAACGTCTAAAAACGATCACTTTCGACGAATACAAGCGTTTTTAGACATTTTCGTACTTCTCGGAATAAAACTGCATTTTTCACCACAAAAAAATATTTTTTATCTCTGAAAATCAATTTATTAACGTCAGAGAGCTGGAAATGTCTAAAAACGTTCACTTTCAACGAATACGAGCGTTTTAGACATTTTCGTACTTCTCGGAATAAAACTGTATTTTTCACGACAAAAAATATTTTATATCTCTGGAAATAAATTTATTAACGTCAGAGAGCTGGAAACGTCTAAAAACGATTACTTTCAACAAATACAAGCGTTTTTAGACATTTTCGTACTTCTCGGACTAAAACTGCATTTTTCAGCACAAAATATGTTTTTTATCTCTGAAAATCAATTTATTAACGTCAGAGAGTTGGAAATGTCTAAAAACATTTACTTTCAACGAATACGAGCGTTTTAGACATTTTCGTACTTCTCGGAATAAAACTGTATTTTTCACGACAAAAAATATTTTATATCTCTGGAAATAAATTTATTAACGTCAGAAAGCTGGAAACGTCTAAAATCGATCACTTTCGACGAATACAAGCGTTTTTAGACATTTTCGTACTTCACGGAATAAAACTGCATTTTTCACGACAAAAAATATTTTTTATCTCTGAAAATAAATTTATTAACTTCAGAGAGCTGGAAATGTCCAAAAACGTTCACTTTCAACGAATACGAGCGTTTTTAGACATTTTCGTACTTCGCGGAATAAAACTGTATTTTTTACGTCAAAAAATATTTTATATCTCTGGAAATAAATTTATTAACGTCAGAGATCTGGAAACGTCTAAAAACGATGACTTTCAATGAACACAAGCGTTTTTAGACATGTTTGTACTTCTCGTACTAAAACTGTATTTTTCACGACAAAAAATATTTTTTATCTCTGAAAATAAATTTATTAACTTCAGAGAGCTGGAAATGTCCAAAAACGTTCACTTTCAACGAATACGAGCGTTTTTAGACATTTTCGTACTTCGCGGAATAAAACTGTATTTTTTACGTCAAAAAATATTTTATATCTCTGGAAATAAATTTATTTACGTCAGAAAGCTGGAAACGTCTAAAAACGATCACTTTCGACGAATATAAGCGTTTTTAGACATTTTCGTACTTCTGGGAATAAAACTGTATTTTTCACGACAAAAAATATTTTATATCTCTGAAAATAAATTTATTAACGTCCGAGAGCTTGAAATATCTAAAAACGTTCACTTTCAACGAATACAAGCGTTTTTAGGCATTTTAGTACTTCTCCGAATAAAACTGTATTTTTCACGACAAAAAATATTTTATATCTCTGGAAATAAATTTATTCTGGTCAGAAAGCTGGAAACGTCTAAAAACGATCACTTTCGACAAATATAAGCGTTTTTATACATTTTCGTACTTCTCGGACTAAAACTGTATTTTTCACAACAAAAAATATTTTATATCTCTGGAAATAAATTTATTAACGTCAGAGAGCTGGAAATGTCTAAAAACGTTCACTTTCAACGAATACGAGCGTTTTTAGCCATTTTCGTACTTCTCCGAATAAAACTGTATTTTTCACGACAAAAAATATTTTATATCTCTGGAAATAAATTTATTAACGTCAGAAAGCTGGAAACGTCTAAAAACGATCACTTTCGACGAATACAAGCGTTTTTAGACATTTTCGTACTTCTCGGAATAAAACTGCATTTTTTACCACAAAAAATATTTTTTATCTCTGAAAATCAATTTATTAACGTCAGAGAGCTGGAAATGTCTAAAAACGTTCACTTTCAACGAATACGAGCGTTTTAGACATTTTCGTACTTCTCGGAATAAAACTGTATTTTTCACGACAAAAAATATTTTATATCTCTGGAAATAAAATTATTAACGTCAGAGAGCTGGAAACGTCTAAAAACGATTACTTTCAACAAATATAAGCGTTTTTAGACATTTTCGTACTTCTCGGACTAAAACTGCATTTTTCAGCACAAAATATGTTTTTTATCTCTGAAAATCAATTTATTAACGTCAGAGAGTTGGAAATGTCTAAAAACATTCACTTTCAACGAATACGAGCGTTTTAGACATTTTCGTACTTCTCGGAATAAAACTGTATTTTTCACGACAAAAAATATTTTATATCTCTGGAAATAAATTTATTAACGTCAGAAAGCTGGAAACGTCTAAAATCGATCACTTTCGACGAATACAAGCGTTTTTAGACATTTTCGTACTTCGCGGAATAAAACTGTATTTTTTACGTCAAAAAATATTTTATATCTCTGGAAATAAATTTATTAACGTCAGAGATCTGGAAACGTCTAAAAACGATGACTTTCAATGAACACAAGCGTTTTTAGACATGTTTGTACTTCTCGTACTAAAACTGTATTTTTCACGACAAAAAATATTTTTTATCTCAGAAAATAAATTTATTTACGTCAGAAAGCTGGAAACGTCTAAAAACGATCACTTTCGACGAATATAAGCGTTTTTAGACATTTTCGTACTTCTGGAAATAAAACTGTATTTTTCACGACAAAAAATATTTTATATCTCTGAAAATAAATTTATAAACGTCAGAGAGCTGGAAACGTCTAAAAACGTTCACTTTCAACGAATACGAGCATTTTTAGGCATTTTCGTACTTCTCCGAATAAAACTGTATTTTTCACGACAAAAAATATTTTATATCTCTGGAAATAAATTTATTCTGGTCAGAAAGCTGGAAACGTCTAAAAACGACCACTTTCGACAAATACAAGCGTTTTTATACATTTTCGTACTTCTCGGACTAAAACTGCATTTTTCACAACAAAAAATATTTTATATCTCTGGAAATAAATTTATTAACGTCAGAGAGCTGGAAATGTCTAAAAACCTTCACTTTCAACGAATACAAGCGTTTTTAGACATTTTCGTACTTCTCGGAATAAAACTGTATTTTTCACCACAAAAAATATTTTATATCTCTGGAAATAAATTTATTAACGTCAGAAAGCTGGAAACGTCTAAAAACGATCACTTTCGACGAATACAAGCGTTTTTAGACATTTTCGTACTTCTCGGAATAAAACTGCATTTTTCACCACAAAAAATATTTTTTATCTCTGAAAATCAATTTATTAACGTCAGAGAGCTGGAAATGTCTAAAAACGTTCACTTTCAACGAATACGAGCGTTTTAGACATTTTCGTACTTCTCGGAATAAAACTGTATTTTTCACGACAAAAAATATTTTATATCTCTGGAAATAAATTTATTAACGTCAGAGAGATGGAAACGTCTAAAAACGATCACTTTCAACAAATACAAGCGTTTTTAGACATTTTCGTACTTCTCGGACTAAAACTGCATTTTTCACAACAAAAAATATTTTTTATCTCTGAAAATAAATTTATTAACGTCAGAGAGCTGGAAATGTCTAAAAACGTTCACTTTCAACGAATACGAGCGTTTTTAGACATTTTCGTACTTCTCGGAATAAAACTGTATTTTTCACCACAAAAAATATTTTTTATCTCTGAAAATAAATTTATTAACGTCAGAAAGCTGGAAACGTCTAAAAACGTTCACTTTCAACGAATACGAGTGTTTTTAGGAATTTTCGTACTTCTCGGAATAAAACTGTATTTTTCTCGATAAAAAATATTTTTTATCTTTGAAAATCAATTTATTAACGTCAGAGAGCTCGAAATGTCTAAAAACGTTCACTTTCAATGAATACGAGCGTTTTTAGACATTTTTGTCCTTCTCGGAATAAAACTGTATTTTTTACAACAAAATATATTTTTTATCTCTGAAAATCAATTTATTAACGTCAGAGAGTTGAAAATGTCTAAAAACGTTCACTTTCAAAGAATACGATTGTTTTTAGACATTTTCGTACTTCTCGGAATAAAACTGTATTTTTAACGACAAAAAATATTTTATATCTCTGGAAATAAATTTATTAACGTCAGAGAGCTGGAAACGTCTAAAAACGATCACTTTCAATGAATACAAGCATCTTTAGGCATTTTCGTACTTCTCGTACTAAAATTGTATTTTTCACGACAAAAAATATTTTTTATCTCTGAAAATAAATTTATTAATGTCAGAAAGCTGGAAACGTCTAAAAACGATCACTTTCGATGAATACAAGCGTTTTTAGACATTTTCGTACTTTTCGGAATAAAACTGCATTTTTCACGACAAAAAATATTTTTTACCTCTGAAAATAAATTTATTAACGTCAGAAAGCTGGAAACGTCTATAAACGAACACTTTCGACGAATACAAGCGTTTTTAGTCATTTTCGTACTTTTCGGAATAAAACTGCATTTTTCACGACAAAAAATGTTTTATATCTCTGGAAATAAATTTATTAACGTCAGAGAGCTGGAAACGTCTAAAAACGATCACTTTCAATGAATACAAGCGTCTTTAGGCATTTTCGTACTTCTCGTACTAAAACTGTATTTTTCACTACAAAAAATATTTTTTATCTCTGAAAATAAATTTATTAATGTCAGAAAGCTGGAAACGTCTAAAAACGATCACTGTCGATGAATACAAGCGTTTTTAGACATTTTCGTACTTCTCGGAATAAAACTGAATTTTTAACGACAAAATATATTTTTTTCCTCTGAAAATAAATTTATTAACGTCAGAAAGCTGGAAACGTCTAAAAAACGAACACTTTCGACGAATACAAGCGTTTTTTAGTCATTTTCGTACTTTTCGGAATAAAACTGCATTTTTCACGACAAAAAATATTTTTTATCTCTGAAAATCAATTTATTAACGTCAGAGAGCTGGAAATGTCTAAAAACGATCACTTTCAATGAATACAAGCGTCTTTAGGCATTTTCGTACTTCTCGTACTAAAACTGTATTTTTCACTACAAAAAATATTTTTTATCTCTGAAAATAAATTTATTAATGTCAGAAAGCTGGAAACGTCTAAAAACGATCACTGTCGATGAATACAAGCGTTTTTAGACATTTTCGTACTTCTCGGAATAAAACTGAATTTTTAACGACAAAATATATTTTTTACCTCTGAAAATAAATTTATTAACGTCAGAAAGCTGGAAACGTCTAAAAACGAACACTTTCGACGAATACAAGCGTTTTTTAGTCATTTTCGTACTTTTCGGAATAAAACTGCATTTTTCACGACAAAAAATATTTTTTATCTCTGAAAATCAATTTATTAACGTCATAAAGCTGGAAACGTCTAAAAACGATCACTTTCATTGAATACAAGCGTTTTTAGACATTTTCGTACTTCTCGGAATAAAACTGTATTTTTCACGACAAAAAATATTTTATATCTCTGAAAATAAATTTATTAACGTCAGAAAGCTGGAAACATCTAAAAACGATCACTTTCGACGAATACAAGCGTTTTTAGACATTTTCGTACTTCTCGGAATAAAACTGCATTTTTCACGACAAAAAATATTTTTTATCTCTGAAAATCAATTTATTAACGTCAGAGAGCTGGAAATGTTTAAAAACGTTCAATTCAACGAATACGAGCGTTATTAGCGATTTTCGTACTTCTCGGAATAAAACTGTATTTTTCCCGACAAAAAATATTTTATATCTCTGGAAATAAATTTATTCACGTCAGAGAGCTAGAAATGTCTAAAAACATTCACTTTCAACGAATACGAGCGTTTTTAGGCATTTTCGTACTTCTCCGAATAAAAATGTATTTTTCACGACAAAAAATATTTTATATCTTTGGAAATAAATTTATTCTGATCAGAAAGCTGGAAAAATCTAAAAACGGTCACTTTTGACAAATAGAAGCGTTTTTAGACATTTTCGGACTTCTCGGACTAAAACTGCATTTTTCACAACAAAAAATATTTTTTATCTCTGAAAATAAATTTATTAACGTCAGAGAGCTGAAAATGTCTAAAAACGTTCACGTTCAACGAATACGAGCGTTTTTAGACATTTTCGTACTTCTCGTACTAAAACTGTATTTTTCACGACAAAAAATATTTTTTATCTCTGAAAATAAATTTATTAATGTCAGAAAGCTGGAAACGTCTAAAAACGATCACTTTCGATGAATACAAGCGTTTTTAGACATTTTCGTACTTCTCGGAATAAAATTGTATTTTTAACGACAAAATATATTTTTTACCTCTGAAAATAAATTTATTAACGTCAGAAAGCTGGAAACGTCTAAAAACGAACACTTTCGACGAATACAAGCGTTTTTATTCATTTTCGTACTTTTCGGAATAAAACTGCATTTTTCACGACAAAAAATATTTTTTATCTCTGAAAATCAATTTATTAACGTCAGAAAGCTGGAAACGTCTAAAAACGATCACTTTCATTGAATACAAGCGTTTTTAGAAATTTTCGTACTTCTCGGAATAAAACTGTATTTTTCACGACAAAAAATATTTTATATCTCTGAAAATAAATTTATTAACGTCAGAAAGCCGAAAACGTCTAAAAACGATCACATTCGACGAATACAAGCGTTTTTAGACATTTTCGTACTTCTCGGAAAAAAACTGTATTTTTCTCGATAAAAAATATTTTTTATCTTTGAAAATCAATTTATTAACGTCAGAGAGCTGGAAATGTCTAAAAACGTTCACTTTCAATGAATACGAGCGTTTTTAGACATTTTTGTCCTTCTCGGAATAAACCTGTATTTTTAACGACAAAAAATATTTTATATCTCTGGAAATAAATTTATTAACGTCAGAGAGCTGGAAACGTCTAAAAACGATCACTTTCAATGAATACAAGCATCTTTAGGCATTTTCGTACTTCTCGTACTAAAATTGTATTTTTCACGACAAAAAATATTTTTTATCTCTGAAAATAAATTTATTAATGTCAGAAAGCTGGAAACGTCTAAAAACGATCACTTTCGATGAATACAAGCGTTTTTAGACATTTTCGTACTTCTCGGAATAAAACTGTATTTTTAACGTCAAAATACATTTTATATCTCTGAAAATAAATTTATTAACGTCAGAAAGATGAAAACGTCTAAAAACGATCACTTTCGACGAATACAAGCGTTTTTAGACATTTTCGTACTTCTCGGAATAAAACTGTATTTTTCACGACAAAAAATATTTTATATGTCTGAAAATAAATTTATTACCGTCAGAGAGCTAGAAATGTCTAAGAACGTTCACTTTCAACGAATACGAGCGTTTTTAGACATTTTCGTACTTCTCGGATTAAAACTGTATTTTTCACGACAAAAAATATTTTATATCTCTGGAAATAAATTTATTCTGATCGGAAAGCTGGAAAAGTCTAAAAACGATCACTTTCAGCAAATACAAGCATTTTTAGACATTTTCGTACTTCTCGGAATAAAATTGTATTTTTAACGACAAAAAATATTTTATATCTCTGAAAATAAATTTATTAACGTCAGAAAGCTGAAAACGTCTAAAAACGATCACATTCGACGAATACAAGCGTTTTTAGACATTTTCGTACTTCTCGGAATAAAACTGTATTTTTAACGTCAAAATATATTTTATATCTCTGAAAATAAATTTATTAACGTCAGAAAGCTGAAAACGTCTAAAAACGATCACTTTCGACGAATACAAGCGTTTTTAGACATTTTCGTACTTCTCGGAATAAAACTGTATTTTTCACGACAAAAAATATTTTATATGTCTGAAAATAAATTTATTACCGTCAGAGAGCTGAAAACGTCTAAAAACGATCACTTTCGACGAATACAAGCGTTTTTAGACATTTTCGTACTTCTCGGAATAAAACTGTATTTTTCACGACAAAAAATATTTTATATCTCTGGAAATAAATTTATTCTGATCGGAAAGCTGGAAAAGTCTAAAAACGATCACTTTCAGCAAATACAAGCGTTTTTAGACATTTTCGTACTTCTCGGACTAAAACTGCATTTTTCACGACAAAAAATATTTTATATCTCTGGAAATAAATTTATTAACGTCAGAGAGCTGGAAAGTCTAAAAACGATGACTTTCAATGAATACAAGCGTTTTTAGACATTTTCGTACTTCTCGTACTAAAACTGTATTTTTCACGACAAAAAATATTTTTTATCTCTGAAAATAAATTTATTAACGTCAGAGAGCTGGAAATGTCTAAAAACGTTCACTTTCAACGAATACGAGCGTTTTAGACATTTTCGTACTTCTCGGAATAAAACTGTATTTTTCACGACAAAAAATATTTTATATCTCTGGAAACAAATTTATTAACGTCAGAGAGATGGAAACGTCTAAAAACGATTACTTTCAACAAATACAAGCGTTTTTAGACATTTTCGTACTTCTCGGACTAAAACTGCATTTTTCACAACAACAAATATTTTTTATCTCTGAAAATAAATTTATTAACGTCAGAGAGCTGGAAATGTCTAAAAACGTTCACTTTCAACGAATACGAGCGTTTTTAGGCATTTTCGTACTTCTCCGAATAAAACTGTATTTTTCACGACAAAAAATATTTTATATCTCTGGAAATAAATTTATTAACGTCAGAGAGCTGGAAACGTCTAAAAACGATCACTTTCAATGAATACAAGCGTTTTTAGACATTTTCGCACTTCTCGGACTAAAACTGCATTTTTCACAACAACAAATATTTTTTATCTCTGAAAATAAATTTATTAACGTCAGAGAGCTGGAAATGTCTAAAAACGTTCACTTTCAACGAATACGAGCGTTTTTAGGCATTTTCGTACTTCTCCGAATAAAACTGTATTTTTCACGACAATAAATATTTTATATCTCTGGAAATAAATTTATTCTGGTCAGAAAGCTGCAAACGTCTAAAAACGACCACTTTCGACAAATACAAGCGTTTTTAGACATTTTCGTACTTCTCGGACTAAAACTGCATTTTTCACCACAAAATATGTTTTTTATCTCTGAAAATCAATTTATTAACGTCAGAGAGCTGGAAATGTCTAAAAACATTCACTTTCAACGAATACGAGTGTTTTTAGACATTTTCGTACTTCTCGGAATAAAACTGTATTTTTCACGACAAAAAATATTTTATATCTCTGGAAATAAATTTATTAACGTCAGAGAGCTGGAAACGTCTAAAAACGATCACTTTCAATGAATACAAGCGTTTTTAGACATTTTCGCACTTCTCGGACTAAAACTGCATTTTTCACAACAAAATAGGTTTTTTATCTCTGGAATTAAATTTATTAACGTCAGAGAGCTGGAAACGTCTAAAAACGATCACTTTCAATGAATACAAGCGTCTTTAGGCATTTTCGTACTTCTCGTACTAAAACTGTATTTTTCACGACAAAAAATATTTTTTATCTCTGAAAATAAATTTATTAATGTCAGAAAGCTGGAAACGTCTAAAAACGATCACTTTCGATGAATACAAGCGTTTTTAGAAATTTTCGTACTTCTCGGAATAAAATTGTATTTTTAACGACAAAAAATATTTTATATCTCTGAAAATAAATTTATTAACGTCAGAAAGCTGAAAACGTCTAAAAACGATCACATTCGACGAATACAAGCGTTTTTAGACATTTTCGTACTTCTCGGAATAAAACTATATTTTTAACGTCAAAATATATTTTATATCTCTGAAAATAAATTTATTAACGTCAGAAAGCTGAAAACGTCTAAAAACGATCACTTTCGACGAATACAAGCGTTTTTAGACATTTTCGTACTTCTCGGAATAAAATTGTATTTTTAACGACAAAATATATTTTTTACCTCTGAAAATAAATTTATTAACGTCAGAAAGCTGGAAACGTCTAAAAACGAACACTTTCGACGAATACAAGCGTTTTTAGTCATTTTCGTACTTTTCGGAATAAAACTGCATTTTTCACGACAAAAAATATTTTTTATCTCTGAAAATCAATTTATTAACGTCAGAAAGCTGGAAACGTCTAAAAACGAACACTTTCGACGAATACAAGCGTTTTTAGTCATTTTCGTACTTTTCGGAATAAAACTGCATTTTTCACGACAAAAAATATTTTTTATCTCTGAAAATCAATTTATTAACGTCAGAAAGCTGGAAACGTCTAAAAACGATCACTTTCATTGAATACAAGCGTTTTTAGACATTTTCGTACTTCTCGGAATAAAACTGTATTTTTCACGACAAAAAATATTTTATATCTCTGAAAATAAATTTATTAACTTCAGAAAGCTGAAAACGTCTAAAAACGACCACTCTCGACGAATACAAGCGTTTTTAGACATTTTCGTACTTCTCGGAATAAAACTGTATTTTTCACGACAAAAAATATTTTATATCTCTGAAAATAAATTTATTAACGTCAGAGAGCTAGAAATGTCTAAAAACGTTCACTTTCAACGAATACGAGCGTTTTTAGACATTTTCGTACTTCTCGGAATAAAACTGTATTTTTCACGACAAAAAATATTTTATATCTCTGGAAATAAATTTATTCTGATCGGAAAGCTGGAAAAGTCTAAAAACGATCAATTTCAACAAATACAAGCGTTTTTAGACATTTTCGTACTTCTCGGACTAAAACTGCATTTTTCACAACAAAAAATATTTTTTATCTCTGAAAATAAATTTATTAACGTCAGAGAGCTGGAAATGTCTAAAAACGTTCACTTTCAACGAATACGAGCGTTTTTAGACATTTTCGTACTTCTCGGAATAAAACTGTATTTTTCACCACAAAAAATATTTTTTATCTCTGAAAATAAATTTATTAACGTCAGAAAGCTGGAAACGTCTAAAAACGTTCACTTTCAACGAATACGAGTGTTTTTAGGAATTTTCGTACTTCTCGGAATAAAACTGTATTTTTCTCGATAAAAAATATTTTTTATCTTTGAAAATCAATTTATTAACGTCAGAGAGCTGGAAATGTCTAAAAACGTTCACTTTCAATGAATACGAGCGTTTTTAGACATTTTTGTCCTTCTCGGAATAAAACTGTATTTTTTACAACAAAAAATATTTTTTATCTCTGAAAATCAATTTATTAACGTCAGAGAGCTGGAAACGTCTAAAAACGATCACTTTCAATGAATATAAGCATCTTTAGGCATTTTCGTACTTCTCGTACTAAAATTGTATTTTTCACGACAAAAAATATTTTTTATCTCTGAAAATAAATTTATTAACGTCAGAGAGCTGGAAATGTCTAAAAACGTTCACTTTCAACGAATACGAGCGTTTTTAGGCATTTTCGTACTTCTCCGAATAAAACTGTATTTTTCACGACAATAAATATTTTATATCTCTGGAAATAAATTTATTCTGGTCAGAAAGCTGCAAACGTCTAAAAACGACCACTTTCGACAAATACAAGCGTTTTTAGACATTTTCGTACTTCTCGGACTAAAACTGCATTTTTCACCACAAAATATGTTTTTTATCTCTGAAAATCAATTTATTAACGTCAGAGAGCTGGAAATGTCTAAAAACGTTCACTTTCAACGAATACGAGTGTTTTTAGACATTTTCGTACTTCTCGGAATAAAACTGTATTTTTCACGACAAAAAATATTTTATATCTCTGGAAATAAATTTATTAACGTCAGAGAGCTGGAAACGTCTAAAAATGATCACTTTCAATGAATACAAGCGTTTTTAGACATTTTCGCACTTCTCGGACTAAAACTGCATTTTTCACAACAAAATAGGTTTTTTATCTCTGGAATTAAATTTATTAACGTCAGAGAGCTGGAAACGTCTAAAAACGATCACTTTCAATGAATACAAGCGTCTTTAGGCATTTTCGTACTTCTCGTACTAAAACTGTATTTTTCACGACAAAAAATATTTTTTATCTCTGAAAATAAATTTATTAATGTCAGAAAGCTGGAAACGTCTAAAAACGATCACTTTCGATGAATACAAGCGTTTTTAGAAATTTTCGTACTTCTCGGAATAAAATTGTATTTTTAACGACAAAAAATATTTTATATCTCTGAAAATAAATTTATTAACGTCAGAAAGCTGAAAACGTCTAAAAACGATCACATTCGACGAATACAAGCGTTTTTAGACATTTTCGTACTTCTCGGAATAAAATTGTATTTTTAACGACAAAAAATATTTTATATCTCTGAAAATAAATTTATTAACGTCAGAAAGCTGAAAACGTCTAAAAACGAACACTTTCGACGAATACAAGCGTTTTTAGTCATTTTCGTACTTTTCGGAATAAAACTGCATTTTTCACGACAAAAAATATTTTTTATCTCTGAAAATCAATTTATTAACGTCAGAAAGCTGGAAACGTCTAAAAACGAACACTTTCGACGAATACAAGCGTTTTTAGTCATTTTCGTACTTTTCGGAATAAAACTGCATTTTTCACGACAAAAAATATTTTTTATCTCTGAAAATCAATTTATTAACGTCAGAAAGCTGGAAACGTCTAAAAACGATCACTTTCATTGAATACAAGCGTTTTTAGACATTTTCGTACTTCTCGGAATAAAACTGTATTTTTCACGACAAAAAATATTTTATATCTCTGAAAATAAATTTATTAACTTCAGAAAGCTGAAAACGTCTAAAAACGACCACTCTCGACGAATACAAGCGTTTTTAGACATTTTCGTACTTCTCGGAATAAAACTGTATTTTTCACGACAAAAAATATTTTATATCTCTGAAAATAAATTTATTAACGTCAGAGAGCTAGAAATGTCTAAAAACGTTCACTTTCAACGAATACGAGCGTTTTTAGACATTTTCGTACTTCTCGGAATAAAACTGTATTTTTCACGACAAAAAATATTTTATATCTCTGGAAATAAATTTATTCTGATCGGAAAGCTGGAAAAGTCTAAAAACGATCAATTTCAACAAATACAAGCGTTTTTAGACATTTTCGTACTTCTCGGACTAAAACTGCATTTTTCACAACAAAAAATATTTTTTATCTCTGAAAATAAATTTATTAACGTCAGAGAGCTGGAAATGTCTAAAAACGTTCACTTTCAACGAATACGAGCGTTTTTAGACATTTTCGTACTTCTCGGAATAAAACTGTATTTTTCACCACAAAAAATATTTTTTATCTCTGAAAATAAATTTATTAACGTCAGAAAGCTGGAAACGTCTAAAAACGTTCACTTTCAACGAATACGAGTGTTTTTAGGAATTTTCGTACTTCTCGGAATAAAACTGTATTTTTCTCGATAAAAAATATTTTTTATCTTTGAAAATCAATTTATTAACGTCAGAGAGCTGGAAATGTCTAAAAACGTTCACTTTCAATGAATACGAGCGTTTTTAGACATTTTTGTCCTTCTCGGAATAAAACTGTATTTTTTACAACAAAAAATATTTTTTATCTCTGAAAATCAATTTATTAACGTCAGAGAGTTGAAAATGTCTAAAAACGTTCACTTTCAAAGAACACGAGTGTTTTTAGACATTTTCGTACTTCTCGGAATAAAACTGTATTTTTAACGACAAAAAATATTTAATATCTCTGGAAATAAATTTATTAACGTCAGAGAGCTGGAAACGTCTAAAAACGATCACTTTCAATGAATACAAGCATCTTTAGGCATTTTCGTACTTCTCGTACTAAAATTGTATTTTTCACGACAAAAAATATTTTTTATCTCTGAAAATAAATTTATTAACGTCAGAGAGCTGGAAATGTCTAAAAACGTTCACTTTCAACGAATACGAGCGTTTTTAGGCATTTTCGTACTTCTCCGAATAAAACTGTATTTTTCACGACAATAAATATTTTATATCTCTGGAAATAAATTTATTCTGGTCAGAAAGCTGCAAACGTCTAAAAACGACCACTTTCGACAAATACAAGCGTTTTTAGACATTTTCGTACTTCTCGGACTAAAACTGCATTTTTTACCACAAAATATGTTTTTTATCTCTGAAAATCAATTTATTAACGTCAGAGAGCTGGAAATGTCTAAAAACGTTCACTTTCAACGAATACGAGTGTTTTTAGACATTTTCGTACTTCTCGGAATAAAACTGTATTTTTCACGACAAAAAATATTTTATATCTCTGGAAATAAATTTATTAACGTCAGAGAGCTGGAAACGTCTAAAAACGATCACTTTCAATGAATACAAGCGTTTTTAGACATTTTCGCACTTCTCGGACTAAAACTGCATTTTTCACAACAAAATAGGTTTTTTATCTCTGGAATTAAATTTATTAACGTCAGAGAGCTGGAAACGTCTAAAAACGATCACTTTCAATGAATACAAGCGTCTTTAGGCATTTTCGTACTTCTCGTACTAAAACTGTATTTTTCACGACAAAAAATATTTTTTATCTCTGAAAATAAATTTATTAATGTCAGAAAGCTGGAAACGTCTAAAAACGATCACTTTCGATGAATACAAGCGTTTTTAGAAATTTTCGTACTTCTCGGAATAAAATTGTATTTTTAACGACAAAAAATATTTTATATCTCTGAAAATAAATTTATTAACGTCAGAAAGCTGAAAACGTCTAAAAACGATCACATTCGACGAATACAAGCGTTTTTAGACATTTTCGTACTTCTCGGAATAAAACTGTATTTTTAACGTCAAAATATATTTTATATCTCTGAAAATAAATTTATTAACGTCAGAAAGCTGAAAACGTCTAAAAACGATCACTTTCGACGAATACAAGCGTTTTTAGACATTTTCGTACTTCTCGGAATAAAATTGTATTTTTAACGACAAAATATATTTTTTACCTCTGAAAATAAATTTATTAACGTCAGAAAGCTGGAAACGTCTAAAAACGAACACTTTCGACGAATACAAGCGTTTTTAGTCATTTTCGTACTTTTCGGAATAAAACTGCATTTTTCACGACAAAAAATATTTTTTATCTCTGAAAATCAATTTATTAACGTCAGAAAGCTGGAAACGTCTAAAAACGAACACTTTCGACGAATACAAGCGTTTTTAGTCATTTTCGTACTTTTCGGAATAAAACTGCATTTTTCACGACAAAAAATATTTTTTATCTCTGAAAATCAATTTATTAACGTCAGAAAGCTGGAAACGTCTAAAAACGATCACTTTCATTGAATACAAGCGTTTTTAGACATTTTCGTACTTCTCGGAATAAAACTGTATTTTTCACGACAAAAAATATTTTATATCTCTGAAAATAAATTTATTAACTTCAGAAAGCTGAAAACGTCTAAAAACGACCACTCTCGACGAATACAAGCGTTTTTAGACATTTTCGTACTTCTCGGAATAAAACTGTATTTTTCACGACAAAAAATATTTTATATCTCTGAAAATAAATTTATTAACGTCAGAGAGCTAGAAATGTCTAAAAACGTTCACTTTCAACGAATACGAGCGTTTTTAGACATTTTCGTACTTCTCGGAATAAAACTGTATTTTTCACGACAAAAAATATTTTATATCTCTGGAAATAAATTTATTCTGATCGGAAAGCTGGAAAAGTCTAAAAACGATCAATTTCAACAAATACAAGCGTTTTTAGACATTTTCGTACTTCTCGGACTAAAACTGCATTTTTCACAACAAAAAATATTTTTTATCTCTGAAAATAAATTTATTAACGTCAAAGAGCTGGAAATGTCTAAAAACGTTCACTTTCAACGAATACGAGCGTTTTTAGGCATTTTCGTACTTCTCGTACTAAAATTATATTTTTCACGACAAAAAATATTTTTTATCTCTGAAAATAAATTTATTAATGTCAGAAAGCTGGAAACGTCTAAAAACGACCACTTTCGATGAATACAAGCGTTTTTAGACATTTTCGTACTTTTCGGAATAAAACTGCATTTTTCACGACAAAAAATATTTTTTACCTCTGAAAATAAATTTATTAACGTCAGAAAGCTGGAAACGTCTATAAACGAACACTTTCGACGAATACAAGCGTTTTTAGTCATTTTCGTACTTTTCGGAATAAAACTGCATTTTTCACGACAAAAAATATTTTATATCTCTGGAAATAAATTTATTAACGTCAGAGAGCTGGAAACGTCTAAAAACGATCACTTTCAATGAATACAAGCGTCTTTAGGCATTTTCGTACTTCTCGTACTAAAACTGTATTTTTCACTAGAAAAAATATTTTTTATCTCTGAAAATAAATTTATTAACGTCAGAGAGCTGGAAATGTCTAAAAACGTTCACTTTCAATGAATACGAGCGTTTTTAGACATTTTTGTCCTTCTCGGAATAAAACTGTATTTTTTACAACAAAAAATATTTTTTATCTCTGAAAATCAATTTATTAACGTCAGAGAGTTGAAAATGTCTAAAAACGTTCACTTTCAAAGAACACGAGTGTTTTTAGACATTTTCGTACTTCTCGGAATAAAACTGTATTTTTAACGACAAAAAATATTTAATATCTCTGGAAATAAATTTATTAACGTCAGAGAGCTGGAAACGTCTAAAAACGATCACTTTCAATGAATACAAGCATCTTTAGGCATTTTCGTACTTCTCGTACTAAAATTGTATTTTTCACGACAAAAAATATTTTTTATCTCTGAAAATAAATTTATTAATGTCAGAAAGCTGGAAACGTCTAAAAACGATCACTGTCGATGAATACAAGCGTTTTTAGACATTTTCGTACTTCTCGGAATAAAACTGAATTTTTAACGACAAAATATATTTTTTACCTCTGAAAATAAATTTATTAACGTCAGAAAGCTGGAAACGTCTAAAAACGAACACTTTCGACGAATACAAGCGTTTTTTAGTCATTTTCGTACTTTTCGGAATAAAACTGCATATTTCACGACAAAAAATATTTTTTATCTCTGAAAATCAATTTATTAACGTCATAAAGCTGGAAACGTCTAAAAACGATCACTTTCATTGAATACAAGCGTTTTTAGACATTTTCGTACTTCTCGGAATAAAACTGTATTTTTCACGACAAAAAATATTTTATATCTCTGAAAATAAATTTATTAACGTCAGAAAGCTGGAAACATCTAAAAACGATCACTTTCGACGAATACAAGCGTTTTTAGACATTTTCGTACTTCTCGGAATAAAACTGCATTTTTCACGACAAAAAATATTTTTTATCTCTGAAAATCAATTTATTAACGTCAGAGAGCTGGAAATGTCTAAAAACGTTCAATTCAACGAATACGAGCGTTGTTAGCCATTTTCGTACTTCTCGGAATAAAACTGTATTTTTCCCGACAAAAAATATTTTATATCTCTGGAAATAAATTTATTCACGTCAGAGAGCTAGAAATGTCTAAAAACATTCACTTTCAACGAATACGAGCGTTTTTAGGCATTTTCGTACTTCTCCGAATAAAAATGTATTTTTCAAGACAAAAAATATTTTATATCTTTGGAAATAAATTTATTCTGATCAGAAAGATGGAAAAGTCTAAAAACGGTCACTTTTGACAAATACAAGCGTTTTTAGACATTTTCGGACTTCTCGGACTAAAACTGCTTTTTTCACAACAAAAAATTTTTTTATCTCTGAAAATAAATTTATAAACGTCAGAGAGCTGGAAATGTCTAAAAACGATCACTTTCAATGAATACAAGCGTCTTTAGGCATTTTCGTACTTCTCGTACTAAAACTGTATTTTTCACTACAAAAAATATTTTTTATCTCTGAAAATAAATTTATTAATGTCAGAAAGCTCGAAACGTCTAAAAACGATCACTGTCGATGAATACAAGCGTTTTTAGACATTTTCGTACTTCTCGGAATAAAACTGAATTTTTAACGACAAAATATATTTTTTACCTCTGAAAATAAATTTATTAACGTCAGAAAGCTGGAAACGTCTAAAAACGAACACTTTCGACGAATACAAGCGTTTTTTAGTCATTTTCGTACTTTTCGGAATAAAACTGCATTTTTCACGACAAAAAATATTTTTTATCTCTGAAAATCAATTTATTAACGTCATAAAGCTGGAAACGTCTAAAAACGATCACTTTCATTGAATACAAGCGTTTTTAGACATTTTCGTACTTCTCGGAATAAAACTGTATTTTTCACGACAAAAAATATTTTATATCTCTGAAAATAAATTTATTAACGTCAGAAAGCTGGAAACATCTAAAAACGATCACTTTCGACGAATACAAGCGTTTTTAGACATTTTCGTACTTCTCGGAATAAAACTGCATTTTTCACGACAAAAAATATTTTTTATCTCTGAAAATCAATTTATTAACGTCAGAGAGCTGGAAATGTCTAAAAACGTTCAATTCAACGAATACGAGCGTTGTTAGCCATTTTCGTACTTCTCGGAATAAAACTGTATTTTTCCCGACAAAAAATATTTTATATCTCTGGAAATAAATTTATTCACGTCAGAGAGCTAGAAATGTCTAAAAACATTCACTTTCAACGAATACGAGCGTTTTTAGGCATTTTCGTACTTCTCCGAATAAAAATGTATTTTTCAAGACAAAAAATATTTTATATCTTTGGAAATAAATTTATTCTGATCAGAAAGATGGAAAAGTCTAAAAACGGTCACTTTTGACAAATACAAGCGTTTTTAGACATTTTCGGACTTCTCGGACTAAAACTGCTTTTTTCACAACAAAAAATATTTTTTATCTCTGAAAATAAATTTATTAACGTCAGAGAGCTGAAAATGTCTAAAAACGTTCACGTTCAACGAATACGAGCGTTTTTAGACATTTTCGTACTTCTCGTGCTAAAACTGTATTTTTCACGACAAAAAATATTTTTTATCTCTGAAAATAAATTTATTAATGTCAGAAAGCTGGAAACGTCTAAAAACGATCACTTTCGACGAATACAAGCGTTTTTAGACATTTTCGTACTTCTCGGAATAAAATTGTATTTTTAACGACAAAATATATTTTTTACCTCTGAAAATAAATTTATTAACGTCAGAAAGCTGGAAACGACTAAAAACGAAAACTTTCGACGAATACAAGCGTTTTTATTCATTTTCGTACTTTTCGGAATAAAACTGCATTTTTCACGACAAAAAATATTTTTTATCTCTGAAAATCAATTTATTAACGTCAGAAAGCTGGAAACGTCTAAAAACGATCACTTTCATTGAATACAAGCGTTTTTAGAAATTTTCGTACTTCTCGGAATAAAACTGTATTTTTCACGACAAAAAATATTTTATATCTCTGAAAATAAATTTATTAACGTCAGAAAGCTGAAAACGTCTAAAAACGATCACATTCGACGAATACAAGCGTTTTTAGACATTTTCGTACTTCTCGGAATAAAACTGTATTTTTAACGTCAAAATATATTTTATATGTCTGAAAATAAATTTATTAACGTCAGAAAGCTGAAAACGTCTAAAAACGATCACTTTCGACGAATACAAGCGTTTTTAGACATTTTCGTACTTTTCGGAATAAAACTGCATTTTTCACGACAATAAATATTTTTTATCTCTGAAAATCAATTTATTAACGTCAGAGAGCTGGAAATGTCTAAAAACGTACACTTTCAATGAATACGAGCGTTTTTAGACATTTTTGTCCTTCTCGGAATAAAACTGTATTTTTTACAACAAAAAATATTTTTTATCTCTGAAAATAAATTTATTAATGTCAGAAAGCTGGAAACGTCTAAAAACGATCACTTTCGATGAATACAAGCGTTTTTAGAGATTTTCGTACTTCTCGGAATAAAACTGTATTTTTAACGTCAAAATATATTTTATATCTCTGAAATTAAATTTATTAACGTCAGAAAGCTGAAAACGTCTAAAAACGATCACTTTCGACGAATACAAGCGTTTTTAGACATTTTCGTACTTCTCGGAATAAAACTGTATTTTTCACGACAAAAAATATTTTATATCTCTGAAAATAAATTTATTAACGTCAGAGAGCTAGAAATGTCTAAGAACGTTCACTTTCAACGAATACGAGCGTTTTAAGACATTTTCGTACTTCTCGGAATAAAACTGCATTTTTCACCACAAAAATATTTTTTATCTCTGAAAATCAATTTATTAACGTCAGAGAGCTGGAAACGTCTAAAAACGATCACTTTCGACGAATACAAGCGTTTTTAGACATTTTCGTACTTCTCGGAATAAAACTGTATTTTTCACCACAAAAAATATTTTTTATCTCTGAAAATAAATTTATTAACGTCAGAAAGCTGGAAACGTCTAAAAACGTCCACTTTCAACGAATACGAGTGTTTTTAGGAATTTTCGTACTTCTCGGAATAAAACTGTATTTTTCTCGATAAAAAATATTTTTTATCTTTGAAAATCAATTTATTAACGTCAGAGAGCTGGAAATGTCTAAAAACGTTCACTTTCAATGAATACGAGCGTTTTTAGACATTTTTGTCCTTCTCGGAATAAAACTGTATTTTTTACAACAAAAAATATTTTTTATCTCTGAAAATCAATTTATTAACGTCAGAGAGTTGAAAATGTCTAAAAACGTTCACTTTCAAAGAATACGAGTGTTTTTAGACATTTTCGTACTTCTCGGAATAAAACTGTATTTTTAACGACAAAAAATATTTAATATCTCTGGAAATAAATTTATTAACGTCAGAGAGCTGGAAACGTCTAAAAACGATCACTTTCAATGAATACAAGCATCTTTAGGCATTTTCGTACTTCTCGTACTAAAATTGTATTTTTCACGACAAAAAATATTTTTTATCTCTGAAAATAAATTTATTAATGTCAGAAAGCTGGAAACGTCTAAAAACGATCACTTTGGATGAATACAAGCGTTTTTAGACATTTTCGTACTTTTCGGAATAAAACTGCATTTTTCACGACAAAAAATATTTTTTACCTCTGAAAATAAATTTATTAACGTCAGACAGCTGGAAACGTCTATAAACGAACACTTTCGACGAATACAAGCGTTTTTAGTCATTTTCGTACTTTTCGGAATAAAACTGCATTTTTCACGACAAAAAATATTTTATATCTCTGGAAATAAATTTATTAACGTCAGAGAGCTGGAAACGTCTAAAAACGATCACTTTCAATGAATACAAGCGTCTTTAGGCATTTTCGTACTTCTCGTACTAAAACTGTATTTTTCACTACAAAAAATATTTTTTATCTCTGAAAATCAAATTATTAACGTCAGAGAGCTGGAAATGTCTAAAAACGTTCAATTCAACGAATACGAGCGTTGTTAGCCATTTTCGTACTTCTCGGAATAAAACTGTATTTTTCCCGACAAAAAATATTTTATATCTCTGGAAATAAATTTATTCACGTCACAGAGCTAGAAATGTCTAAAAACATTCACTTTCAACGAATACGAGCGTTTTTAGGCATTTTCGTACTTCTCCGAATAAAAATGTATTTTTCACGACAAAAAATATTTTATATCTTTGGAAATAAATTTATTCTGATCAGAAAGCTGGAAAAGTCTAAAAACGGTCACTTTTGACGAATACGAGCGTTTTTAGACATTTTCGTACTTCTCGTACTAAAACTGTATTTTTCACGACAAAAAACATTTTTTATCTCTGAAAATAAATTTATTAATGTCAGAAAGCTGGAAACGTCTAAAAACGATAACTTTCGATGAATACAAGCGTTTTTAGACATTTTCGTACTTCTCGGAATAAAATTGTATTTTTAACGACAAAATATATTTTTTACCTCTGAAAATAAATTTATTAACGTCAGAAAGCTGGAAACGTCTAAAAACGAACACTTTCGACGAATACAAGCGTTTTTATTCATTTTCGTACTTTTCGGAATAAAACTGCATTTTTCACGACAAAAAATATTTTTTATCTCTGAAAATCAATTTATTAACGTCAGAAAGCTGGAAACGTCTAAAAACGATCACTTTCATTGAATACAAGCGTTTTTAGAAATTTTCGTACTTCTCGGAATAAAACTGTATTTTTCACGACAAAAAATATTTTATATCTCTGAAAATAAATTTATTAACGTCAGAAAGCTGAAAACGTCTAAAAACGATCACATTCGACGAATACAAGCGTTTTTAGACATTTTCGTACTTCTCGGAATAAAACTGTATTTTTAACGTCAAAATATATTTTATATGTCTGAAAATAAATTTATTAACGTCAGAAAGCTGAAAACGTCTAAAAACGATCACTTTCGACGAATACAAGCGTTTTTAGACATTTTCGTACTTTTCGGAATAAAACTGCATTTTTCACGACAATAAATATTTTTTATCTCTGAAAATCAATTTATTAACGTCAGAGAGCTGGAAATGTCTAAAAACGTACACTTTCAATGAATACGAGCGTTTTTAGACATTTTTGTCCTTCTCGGAATAAAACTGTATTTTTTACAACAAAAAATATTTTTTATCTCTGAAAATAAATTTATTAATGTCAGAAAGCTGGAAACGTCTAAAAACGATCACTTTCGATGAATACAAGCGTTTTTAGAGATTTTCGTACTTCTCGGAATAAAACTGTATTTTTAACGTCAAAATATATTTTATATCTCTGAAATTAAATTTATTAACGTCAGAAAGCTGAAAACGTCTAAAAACGATCACTTTCGACGAATACAAGCGTTTTTAGACATTTTCGTACTTCTCGGAATAAAACTGTATTTTTCACCACAAAAAATATTTTTTATCTCTGAAAATAAATTTATTAACGTCAGAAAGCTGGAAACGTCTAAAAACGTCCACTTTCAACGAATACGAGTGTTTTTAGGAATTTTCGTACTTCTCGGAATAAAACTGTATTTTTCTCGAT